>OX421508.1:28085011-28685011 GCA_949126835.1 Anisus vortex
AAAAAACAACTAACATGACTGTGATTATCATCATTTTTATATGCATTTATATTAAATACATTATTTTTTTGGTCTTTTAAATTGTCAAATTTATGGAGATTATTGTATATACATTATTATTTGGTATTCAGGTTGAAGTTAATAAAATTAATTGTATTGTGATCTCAGTTTACTAAGATGTCCTTTTATGGGTATTTAAGTTTGAGTTTTCTAGTCACCACTACCGCTTTTTGGTATGCATAGATATTAGTCATATAAACTGGGTAGTTAATGTAATATTTAAAAATATATAAATACATTTTTAGTCATAGAATATGTATATAATTTTCAAATACTATTAATAGTTTGATCATTTCAATAATATTAATTGTAAGTTATTTATTCTTTTATAAAAGAAAAAAAAACATGCTAAGAGTATTAGCGCATATAAAATGCGTTAATTATCTTCCTTGAATTAAAAAAAACCGTTTCCACATTTGATTCTCTAGTGATGCCAAACAAGTTATGTTTTGTAATTTAAAAATATCACTGACTAATTTGTATTTCTTTATAAGTGTAAGTTGAACCAAAAGCTGAAAGTAGAAGAGCGAATGCCTATCAGATGAGAATAGCAGAAGACTTTCCATTGTGGAAAAAATATGGAAGAAAGCTGCTTAGCTTATTAAATTCAAATCCAGTCCAGTGGTCCTTGTAAATGTAAGATCAACTCACTAAAATGTGTCGTTGATTCATAAACATCGGCTTCAACAGTCAGTTTTCCTCATTCAGAACCTTAAAATGTTGTGTTTTTTTTATCTATAAAAATTCTTGGAGGTCTTTTGCGTGCCATTGAAAATCGCTCTGTGTGCCAAGTTTGGCACGCGAGTCTTAGGTTGCCGACCTCTAAAATAGACTGTCAGATATATTAATAGTTAGATAGCAATATAAAAAGATAGATTAGATAGAGATAGATGGACAGATAGATAGATAATATATAGATAAATAGATTGATAGATACAAATATGATAGATAGATAGATAGATAGATAGAGAGAGAGAGAGATAGATTAGATAGATAGATAGATAGATAGATAGATAGATAGATAGATAGATAGATAGATAGATAGATAGATAGATAGATAGATAGATAGATAGATAGATAGATAGATCGATCGATAGATAGATAACATTCTTAATGCTTGTACTTTCTCTATACTCTATAATTACACTACAATTTAATCTCTCATTTCTTAGCATTGCGTTTTTTTTCTTTTACAAACAATCCAGATATCTAACTCGCAGACGACTCCATTATATACAAAAGTGCTACTAGCCCCTTGCATTGCCCTTTCTCTACAATAGTTTAAGCCTAACCATTGCCCTTTCTCATCAATAGTCAAAAACCCAACCATGGTCCAAGCCACAACAACAAGCCTCGTTTTACGTGCCTCGTGACAAAGACCTACTCCTTTTCGCAACCAGTCACGACCAGAAAAAAAACCTCACGTTTCACTGACCTAATCGTTTTCAGCCAACTGTCGGATCATAACTCCTCATAATTAGGTCATCTCAAGAGATTCTACCCCCCCCCCCCCATTCGAACTACTCCCCTGAGTTATAAGGGTCAAGCTCATGCCACTAGTACATCATCCAACTAATGAACAGACAACTCTAAAGAGATAAATGCCCGTATTTAAAAAAGACATCTGCAGGGCACAGTGGCCCCAAGCTGTAATAGTGCCGTTTTAAGAAAAAAAAATTATCCATTCGTGAATTTATGAGATTTTAGTTGTGGTTTCTATATTCCACTAATTGTTCCTGATTTTAAATATACGGTTATGAATGTCATAGTGACCCATTTCTTTACAGCAAAGCTATCGGGGGGAAAATGGGGGAGTACAATTTTGAAATCTACCATTGTCTTTTCAAAAAACAAATATTCTCTACTTGTGTTTCTTTTGATTTTAATTGGTTTACTCCGCAGCCTCTCTCACTAGACGCGGAACACGTCCCGGAAATGTAGATCCCATCAAGTCTTTTATTATTTACGATCCCTCCACAATTAAATCAGAAACCATTTAGTAGAGAGGGAGTCAAAAAGAATTCGTTGCCGTTATGTTATCATCGTATTCTGAAACAAATGTATTTCGTCTATACTATTGCTAAATCTTATTGTCGTGATTATTGGTGCGATTACATAAACTATGTAGCACAGTGACCTAGCGGCAGAGCGTTCGACTGCCGTACCCAAGGTCCTGGGTTCGAATCCTGGTGAAGGCTAAGGACTTTTTCCCGGCGGGTCAGAGTCTATCGAGCTCTGATGGGTACCTTGGTTGGAGTAAAGTAAAGGCTGCTGTGTAGTCGTGTATTGTGATTGACACACAATCCCTTAGTATGCCGTGGCCACGAAAGGTGGTAAACGCTGCTTCGCCAGCCCTATGATCAATTTGGTCCGAAGGGTACTTACTTACTTACATAAACTTGTTATTACAAGATTGATGTTATTACTTAAATTTTTTATAAAAAAATTAATGTCTTTACGTGTACGTGTTATTATAATATTGATGTTACTACATTAAAATGTTATCCTTATTTTGATACTGTTACATAAAATGTGTATCATATATGTAATGTTATTGTGTGCTTCAGGAGAGAGAAAAAAAATAAGGGCACCTTGTTTATTGATCATTTTACACACATAAATCTGGTCTTTTGACGATAATGGTCACGACGTAATGTTGGTGGCTTTTAAAAATGCGTTGATGACGTCATATTTGAACGGCCCTTAAAACCTCAAAATACTTTTTTTTTTAAAGCAAATAAAGATTATGTCATTAAAGCAGACAATCCCAGCATGCATGGCATGTACAACTGGCAGTTTAGAAAACTGAAAATAGAAACGAAATAAAAAATCTGGCGTATCCGGTTACGCCGCGTTTAATGAAATCGCTGAAACGTGACACGAGAATTTGAACATGGGACAGAACCGTAATATCTTCAGTGATATTTTCTCTCTAAATCTATTTCATTACATTCGGAATCTTTCTCCCCTTTTTCTTCCTTTTCACTATTTATCACTGAAAGTGATACTTCTCCTGTCCCCAGTAATGTGACAATTGTCAAACAGTTCCCACCCCTCCCTTTTTTCAGCCATGATCGATTTTTTCAAGGCATTTATTTAAATATTTTTTATCTTTTACTCTCTCCCTCTCTCTCTTTCTCTCTCTCTCTCACTTTCTCTTTCTCTCTCTGCGGGTCCCGAGAGTACAATCAGGTCTGATTAAAACGGCCATGCATGATTGGTCACTGGACGTGACACTGTTTGGTGATGAAGCCGTTGAAAAAACAAAACAAAAAAAAAAACAACTTCTGCGTGTGTAAACTCTGTTCGGGGTATGAGAAGTAGAAGAGACGGGTAGAGGTATTTTATGTCGGTTTTTGGTGGAAAGGGAAAAAAATTGGGTGGAAGATTAGGTCAACGATTCATTACTAAAAAGGAAGGGGGTTCTAATTTATTTCACCATGCATATTACAACTTCTGAGAAATTTGCATCAATTAAAAATTATTTGTGATACAGCATTATAGCCTATAACGTATGTTACAGAAGCTCCTTTTATATAGAGCACTATTGTGTACTACTGCTATATTAGTAGTTTGGTTTGATCTTGCTTTTCTTTTTAAAAAGATGTTATTGTTGTGTTTTTTTCCTCACTGGATCAGGCAACCCATTCCATACCCGAATGACACTGAGGTAGAAAAATATTTAACATGATTTTGTCCTTGCACTCGGAATAGAAAACCCTCTCTGTATTATTATTATTTTACTTTTTTTTTAAACTTTTTACCTTTCAGTGTTCCTATATTTAGTAATAATTCTTTTAATGTTTCAAAAACTTTTGTTGTGAATATTGACGTGTAATAAATCACCATCATCAATCCCTTGATCGTTGTGGTCGTTGGGGGGGGGGGAAGGAGCAAACGGACACCTCAGCAGTCAACTTTCTCATACCCAACTTTCTCCACTTTTGCCTATCTTAAGCGGTTGTCAATCACTACATCATTAAAGATGCATTGAGAAAACGTGGGCAAAAAAATTAACAGGGTGTAAGAAAATGGTTAAAAATTAAAATGAAACAAACCCTAAAATACAAACCCTAAGTACAAACAAAAATGATACCAACCCTAAGAACAAAAACAAACAAAACGGTTTTTCGTATTAATTATTTATATTACATATTTGTGCTTTGCTTAGATCTAAGCCTTTCTTACATTTTGCCCTTTGTTTCGCATTCAAAAAACTAAGGACAAATTGTAGTTAATATAAATAAAATAGTATGTTTTTCTAGATCGTCATGCATACATAATGGTGCGCATCAAATGAATGGTACTCTCCCGAACCCCCCCCCCCCCCCCCCCAATCCTTTTTTTCATAAGCTGAGTTTTTTTCTTAAGTTTTGTTGGGGAAAGGAGGGTGTGACTGAAAATTTGACCGAATATGTTGTCAAATGAGACACGCCTATGTGTCAAGTTTCAGGACAATGAAGGACAGTGGGTGAATTAGCGTCCCAAAGATCTGGTAGGTCGGTCTTCAGAAAGTTCTGTGAAGTTATTACTAGAATATTTTTACTAAATGGCTTAAATATTTATTAAAGAGGTAAATACAGTTTGTTGTTTTTTTTCCTGCAAATTCTGTAATTACCATATTTCCATTTAGTAAGAAGTTTTTTGTTTTTCTAATCTCACAATTCCAGTGAGTCACCCATGAAGCAAAATAAAACGATAATTTAAATCTAAGTCAGATACTTGCCCACTTGGCCTATTATTATTCATCAAGGTAAATTCCTAATTACCCCTATACTAATCCTGATACCATGTCGTATTTAAACGAAATCTTAAAAGAAATCTTTTATAATGAACCCTAGACATAATGGCTCAAGTCTTCGTGGCCCAAATCCGCTGGCCCTTTTTTTTTTCCAATGGGACTATATCCGATTGCCATTATACTAAAAGCTCCAGTCCCCATGAAGCCGGTTCCGCTGGCCCTAATTCTAACAGCCCTAATTCTAACAGCCCTAATTCTAACAGCCCTAATTCTAACAGCCCTAATTCAAATGACCTCAACCCACCCCCACCTCTAATGACAATTAGGGCTACTCTTACAATCAAAATCCTCACGGCCGCTTTTTCAGATAGCCCTAATTCTATTAAAGACCCTATGGTTAATGGCCCGAAATTCAATTGACCCGAATTCTAATAAACCTATCTCTTAAAATATAAAAACGCATTACGTCTGCATTACCGGGGCGCGGTGGCCTAGTGGCAGCGCATCGAAGGTCCTGGGCTCGAATCCTGGTGAAGGCTAAGATTTATTCTCTGGTCTGGAGGGTGTCCCTGAGTCTACACAGGTCTAATGGGTTAGTCGGGGTAAAGTAGAAGGCGACAGTGTATTGTGCTGGCCACACAATGCCCTATTATGCTGTAGCCACAGAAACTGGTGAACGCTGGATCAATTCGGTCTAATGGGATGTTGTAATATAAATTTTCATCTAAGATTGCCTTCTCATATTCCCTATAGCGAAATCATTTTGTTTTAAATTCTCTTCCATTAAAAATAAAAAAAAATGTTGGTAAATTTTCCGTGTTTTTTTTCTTTTTTTATGTTTTAACTTTTTAGAATAATAATGACACATTTTTATGTTTTTTATTCTTTTTGTGAAATTACAAAAATAATTGCATTTAGCCCAACGCAAATGAACTAAGCTTCACAGATAATAATATGAGTTTTTAAAAATAAAAATGAGAATCTGCCAAAAGTGAGATTGACCGTTGAAATTTGTGTGTCTAAGCTTGTTGCCTAACCTTACTGACATACATATAATGGCAAATGCTTACGGTATATATTAATCTGGCTAGATCCGTCTTATCTTCTTATTTTAAACATTACAGACGCTCCTTCTATAAAGACAATTATTGCGTCCAACGCTCATCCGCGGTTTGAGTCTAGTTCTGCATTTCTATTAGTGTTTTAAATGATGTTAAGTTTCTGGTTTTCCTGGTTTGTTCAGGTAATCCATTCCATGCCCAGACGCCACTCGGGAAGGGCAAATTGCTCGTATGAATTAGTTCTCGCAAAAAGGGATAAGGAAAGTGATTTTTTCTTTATGTTTATCTGAGCATTGTAACAGGCTGTTAATGTATTATATCACTAAATTAGATATTTCTATCAAACTATCTATCTATATATCTGTCGATCTATAATATATCAATATACATTGACAATGAATATACACAAAACAATAATGTATTCAATGTGTATAGCACTTACTTAGCTCATTTCAGTTGTTTCTTTTTAAATAGAAGTCTTTACATCTTATAAGTTTACAGACGTGCCTTCTAGATAGAAGATTATTACGTCCACCAGGCCAAAACACCTGCAGGGCGACAGGGATCCGCCGGTGGCAGGGCTAGAACCCGCGACCTGACAGTTGGTTTTGGTTGACCAGCCGGCTTCCCTAATATTCAATCCGTTAATAGTTTAATAAATAAAATAGGCTTATCGGTATTTATTCCATTTGGTTAAAAGAAATTTTGCTCATTAATATATATATATATATATATATATATATATATATATTGTTACGCGCCGGAGCACATAAGTTTCGATATAATCTGAAAAGGGGGTGGGTGGAGTATTTCCACTTGTTGATCTTAATACAGCCAGAATTATATTAAGTAACAACCTAACTTTCAAATGGTTTGAAAAAGTATGAAACTATTGTTTAACAGAACATCAGACTTTGATTCATAAGAAAATGAGCTTTGTACATGTAAAATAGAGTCAAACACAATGATAGTTAAAATATATACAACTGGTCCAGATGGCTCTAAAGATAGGACAGCCACTAGGTGGTCTCGAGTCTCGAAACCAAGGGATCTTAAAAATGGTTGGTTTCTATTGGTATTGACGGACCTACGTGAAAATAACATCACGGGGATGTTGTGGACCCTTGGGTACTTGTTTAATTCATGTCAACCGTGAAACTACAAGCATGGGTTTGGCAACGATACCACGCCGTACCCTTCCCCACATTGGGAAAAATATAGCATTTAGTCTTCCCGAGTGGCATTTGGACATGGAATGGGTTCGCTGAACAAGCCTGAAAAACGAGTAACTTAACATCATTTAAAACATTAATCAAAATGCAAGACTAGACTCGGACCACGGATGAGGGTAGGACGCAATAATCTTCTTTATAGAAGGAGCGTCTGTAATATATATGACATATATTTTCACCATAATGTAATGAGCTGACTCCACTTGATAATTAAAATAGCAATACATGACACATCTGATCTCTAAATTAAATATGGATCAGCGATACGATCGAGCCGGAAGTGAGGTGGGCGCCATTGTCCGCATTAACCAATGCTAAATGGATTTCAAGGTCTATCCCATCTACTCTACATCATTGCTTTTAACTGTATGCCTCTCACTGCTATAACCTCATTTTTTTCTCGTTATTTTAATACTCGTTTCTTTTTTCTTTCTGGTTCTATTGATATCTTCATTATCTTTCTTTCTCACTCTCTCTCTTTTACTAACTTTTCTCTCTCTCTCTCTCTCTCTCTCTCTCTCTCTCTCTCTCTCTCTCTCTCTCTCTCTCTCTCTCTCTCTCTCTTTCCCTCTTTGTCTGTTTTATGCAATTCAACAAAATCTGCCAAAGGCTAGATCTCTTTTTTTTGTCGTCTCCTAGCTGAAGAAAACCCAGGCCTGAAACCAAAACACTACATCGGAAAAAAAAACGTAAGACTGTTGGGGATGATAAAGTTTTGGTAGTTGGTTTTTTACTTTTCAATTCCAGGTGAGAAGAGAAAAAAATCGGATTTTATTTCCTGAAAGTATGTGTTGCGTGAGAGTGAGTATGTGTTTATGTGTGTGCATGTGTATGTGAGTGTCTGTCAGTATGTGTGTCTATGTGTGTATGTGTGTAAATATGTGTTTAAATGTGTGTATGTGCGTGTCTGTGAGTATGTGTGTGTGAGTTTGTGTATGTGTCTGAATGTGTGTGTGTAAATGTGTGTCTATGTGTGTATGTGTGAGTGTATGTGTGTATGTGTATGTGTGTGTGTGAGTATGTGTTTATGTGTGTGTGTGTGTATGTGTGTGTCTGTCAGTATGTGTGTCTATGTATGTGTGTGTGTGAATGTGTGTCTTGTGTGTGTGTGAGAGTGTATGTTTGTGTGTGAATGTTTGTCTATGTGTGTGAGTGTGTGTATGTGTGTGTGTGTGAGTGTGTGTCTATGTGTGTATGTGTATGTGAGAGTATGTGTTTATGTGTGTGTGTGTGTGTATGTGTGTGTGTGTGAGTGTGTGTCTATGTGTGTATGTGTATGTGAGAGTACGTGTTTATGTGTGTGTGTGTGTGTATGTGCGTGTCTGTCAGTATGTGTGTCTTTGTGTATATGTTTATATGTGTGTCTGTGAGTATGTGTGTGTGTCTATGTGTGTATGTGTATGTGCGTGTGTGTGAGTGTGTGTTTGTGTGTATGTGTGTGTGTGTATGTATATATGTGTGTGTATGTGCGTGTCTGTGAGTATGTGTGTGAGTGTGTGTATGAGTCTGTGTGTGTGTGTGTCTGCGAGTGTGTCTATGTATGTGTGTGTGGTGAATGTGTCAATGTGTGTATGTGTGTCTGCGAGTGTGTTTGTGTATGTCTGTGTGTGTGTGTGAGAGTATGTGTGTGAGTACGTGTGTGTGTGTGTGCCACACTTGATCTTTACGTCAATAGTACAATCTTGTATTTTCATGGCTACACACGTCTCTGGGACACACAACGTGTTACTAGATAAACATAAAATATAAATTTGTTTTTTGGGAATGTAAATTATTAGAACAATATGTTACATAATACTTAGGCGGGGAGGGGGCGTACATATATACGATCAATACCTCACACACTCATTAAGACAAGGGAGGTTAGAGGGAGAAAAATTGGGGGTGGGGGAGGGGGTCCTCAAGGGTTGTAGACATGTGGGGGAGGGGGGGTCATTCATTTAATTTCTGGGAATAAATTATAGAGTTCAAATTTTGAAAATACTACAATATTGAATTTTACTTAAGTATATTATATTTTTACATTTTACATTGCTTTTTTATTATACAAGGTAAATTTCCCGGCGTTGCCCGCGTAAAAAAAATTACGTAGGTCTATAGCTACAGATAAACAATTATAAACTACACTGAACAGAAAGCTATTATAAATTAAAAAATATAATTAATATTTACCGAAAACATTTAGGAAAGTAATTTAAAATAAACATTGTAATAGGGTTTTTAAAAAGCTGATACTCGAACACCTGACTCCCGCTCGTATAAAATATAATTATTAGCTTTTGCTTACTGAAAATATTTTAGGAAAGCTTTAATGTTGATTTTTCAGGCAACCCATTCTATGCCCGGATGCCACTAAGAAAGAAAGGGAACTTACAGGTGTTTTTTTTTTAACAAGAAAAGTGTTTTGGTCTTTATGTTTATCAGAACATTGTAACAAATTGTTAGTGTTTTGTATTTCTAAGTTCGAATTTATTGTCTTTTATATTATTACTACTTTACTATTTGCCCTTCTGTCCTCTAGTGTTTCTAGTTTCTAGGTTTAGTCATTTAACTATTCGTGTTACTTTTGTCAGTAGTAAACAAACCTTGCAGCTCTTTTCTGAATTTGTTCTAATTTTTTAATCATGTTTTCTTTCATTGATGGGTCCCATACATAAAATGCATATTCAGTATAGATTTAACAAAAGTTAGGTGGTAATTGCATTTTATGTTCTTGATACATTTGTTAAAAAAAAATTAGGGCAGAGTGAAGTTTTTATTTAATTTTTCAGTTACTTCATAACATTCTGATTCTATGTTTGCTGTTTATTTTTACTCATCTTAAGCACCTTGCACTTTTCATTATAGTTCAAGGGGAGACCAGTGCGAAAAGAATTGGAGGGGAAGGGGAGTGAATGAATGTAATCAAAACAAACCACTTAAGAACTGCTGTAAAAGACGTCCAAACTAAATCATTGAAAAATTAAGTGGAGAACGTCACGGATTTCAAGTCGTAATTATTTTTGCATATTTACTTTTATTATATCTAGCCTAGACTGATGGTATTTTACCTAGCCTAGACTGGTGGTATTTTACCTAGCCTAGACTGATGGTATTTTACCAAGCCTAGACTGATGGTATTTTACCTAGCCTAGACTGATGGTATTTTACCTAGCCTAGACTGATGGTATTTTACCAAGCCTAGACTGATGGTATTTTACCTAGCCTAGACTGATGGTATTTTACCTAGCCTAGACTGATGGTATTTTACCTAGCCTAGACTGATGGTATTTTACCTAGCCTAGACTGATGGTATTTTACCAAGCCTAGACTGATGGTATTTTACCAAGCCTAGACTGATGGTATTTTACCAAGCCTAGACTGATGGTATTTTACCTAGCTTAGCCTGATGGTATTTTACCTAGCTTAGACTGATGGTATTTTACCTAGCTTAGACTGATGGTATTTTACCTAGCTTAGACTGATGGTATTTTACCTAGCCTAGACTGATGGTATTTTACCAAGCCTAGACTGATGGTATTTTACCAAGCCTAGACTGATGGTATTTTACCAAGCCTAGACTGATGGTATTTTACCTAGCTTAGACTGATGGTATTTTACCTAGCTTAGACTGATGGTATTTTACCTAGCTTAGACTGATGGTATTTTACCTAGCTTAGACTGATGGTATTTTACCTAGCCTCGACTGATGGTATTTTACCTAGCCTAGACTGGTGGTATTTCCCCTAGTCTAGCCTGAAGGTATGTTACCTAGCCTGTATGTGCTCACCATGAAAGCAGTGGAATTACAATTAGCATCAACCAACTACAACTGCTAATTGTGAGTACAGACAAAGGTAAAGCTGCAGGGGAGTTTGTTTCTCCTTTTTTGTGTGTCTCATCTTTCTCTCTCTCTCTCTCTCTCCCCCCCCCCCACCTCTTCCACTGTTTTAATATCTGGGACTCACTCCACTTACTTCCTTTGTTCTACTATTTTTACTTACTCTCTTTTATAGCTCTTTTTCTCTCTTTCTTCCCCCCCCCCGCCTTTTTTTCTCTCACCCTCTCGTTTACTCTCACTTTACCTGACATTTAGCTCTTTCTTGCCTATCCAGCCTTTTTCATTCTATGTATCTCTCTCTCTCTTTCTCTCTCTCTTTCTCTCTCTTTCTCTCTCTCTTTCTCTCTCTTTCTATCTCTTTCTCTCGTTGACTTCCTCACGCATTCTCTCACTTTATCTGACATTTGCTCATTCCTGCTCATTCAGCATTTTTCATTATATGTATCTCTCTCTGCCTGTCCCTCCCCCCCCCATCTCTCTCTCTCTCTCTCTCTCTCTCTCTCTCTCTCATTCGCTTTTTCCTTCTTGACGTTTTCCAATATGCACAGTTCGAAGAGTCGTTTACTCATTTAATTGATTACATACATTTTTAACACTCTACAATAAATACAGTTATACGGTTGCAAGTAATATATATATAATATTTAATATCATTTAGCATAAAATGATCAAACATATCTTATGAAGGTCTACAACTGTATCATCGGTAAAAGCTATGAACCACCATATCATTTAGCATAGACTAGTCTAGCATACTCTCCGAGTGAAGTTTATAATATAAATATAATATAAAATATATTACATAATATAAATATTTTTACAAATATAAAAAAAAATATACTATAAACAGCTAACAGATTTTTGCACTTAGGCCTACCTCAAAATCCCTACTAAGTATATTAACGTTATCAGTATTACTGTGCCTATTGAAATTTAACATTGCCATTTATCTGTTTCATCAATACTCGCCCACAAATCAAATTATGATTCATAAATCCAAATACTTTAATAAGATGGACCCCTTGCTCTATTTTTAAAGCTTATATGTTCTTTTTCCGTGCGCATCCAATAACGCTGTCTTAAATGACTTCTACGCTCCTACGTTTGCCTAAATGTTTCCGCTTTATACAACTTTCGATTTTTATTTTTTCATCGAGAAAACCATAGCGATTAAATAAAACGGAAGTGTAAAAAGCAAAAGGGAATCGGGAATTCCGAAAAGAAGTCATTCGAGTCATCGAATCGCAGAAATATTAAAGCTAGCTGTCCATTTTATTATAGTCTTTGATAAAGTCAAGACTTTAAATATTACTTGCAGTTATGCAACGGGTTTAGTTCAACTTTTCTTAAAATATAAAATATTCAGTGGAAAAAAACAACAACTGTCTATAGAGGCGAAAAGATTAGCACAAAAATATAATAGAAAGAGTTCAAAGTAAAAATATTCAGAGTTGGCAGCTTTATCACTTCTCCAATTCGTACATCGAAATACATTACCGCAGGGACTGGCAACCTCAGGATCACGAAAAAAAGCTATAGTTCAAGAAAAGAGCAGGAATAATTTTCGGCTGTTGGCACTCTGAATGAATTAGAAATCCAACTTTGGCACACTGTTATCAAAACGTTACCGATTCCTCCATTAAAAGTATCTACACATCTAGAGTCGACATGTTATGCAGAATTTCTATCAGGTAATAATTTCATTAGTCTGTGTGAATTGCTGATAACACTAAAACAGTTATTTCTACGCCTACGTAGTCACTAATCAATATAACTCACTTGGCAACAACTTTCTCAAATATCGGGTTATCTTAAACTCAGAAATTCTCAAAGCTCGGCCCACAACAACAAAAAAAGCGGGCCACGTCGGTGGACCACAAGAGTTAATAATGTAATACTGTTGGGTTTGAATATTTGTGAATTATGGTAATGTAAAGTAAAGTATCCCCGTCGGACAAAATTGATCCATAGGTCCAGTGAAGCAGCGTTCACCAGTTTCTGTGGCCACGGCATACTAGATGATTGTGTGGCCAGCACCATGCACAACGGCCTTTACTTTACCCCAGCTAAGGTCAGGTAACTAACAGGGCTTGGTAGACTCAGGGACACCCTCCAGACCCGGGGAAAAAAATCCTAGCCTGCATCAGGATTCGAACCCATGACGCACGTCCACCCTACCCAGTATCTGACAGTAGTTGGTGATAAAGTAAAGGCGGCTGGGCATTGTGCTGGCCACACAATCTCTTAGTATGCCACGGAAACCTGGAACAATATCAATACGCCCGACGGATAGACTTTACTGCTAAGTCTGCATTTAAACGCGTTTTAAAAGAAAACAACAAAATATAAAAAAAAGATAACTTTCTCATTAAAACTTTTTTTTAACGTTTCTTGGAAATGTGCAAGAATTGACTAAAATGGACCCCTCGGGTCGGTACAGAGCTTGAGAAACCCTGAAGGATAGACTGAGCTGTCGTTAAGCAGTCATTATTGATGCCGGAACAAATATTGGTCTGCTTACACACATACTGCCTGGGATAACAAAACAAGATGGAGGTTTGGGGGAGGGCGGCATAACTCAGATGGTAAGCACCCAACGAATTGACTGGTGAGGAGAGATTTTGAAGGGAGGAGGCCATAAAGAAGGAATCTCAGAGTGAGTATTCTTTTTTTGGGGATTGGTAAACTTTGATGCCAGAGTGGTGAGCTATGGGGGTTGGGGAGGAGAAGGGAGTGATATTTATTTCGACTCCATTCCCTCTCTTCACATCTAGAATTGTGTTTTAATTCGATAAACTATAAACTGCTTTGTGAATCGGGCTTGACGTGGAATGCAGACAACAAATGGATTTCGAAAGATCGAATTTTGTGTGTCTTGTTTGTGTTTCTTGTCAAAAACATGGCCGCGTTCTCTTTTAGACGTTAGTTTGATCTTACATTTAATTGTTGGCTTTTTTTTTTTATATTTCTGCTCCTTGAATCTTTTCCCTATTTACTTTAATTGCGCATGTGAGGACCGGGTTTTCCTCCCACGACCCCTTCTCACGTTATATAAGACTTTTGAAATACTTTTACGTGTTTTGTTGTTAAAAAAAACGTACACGGTTTCAACTAAATATCGACCGTGGCTTCAGCAAGATTCAGCGTAATATATGTATATATATCTATATCTATATATATATATGCGATTAGATGATAATCATGGAGCAATGTCTTCTGAATCTTTCCAAAACGCAGCCTGTATTCCGAATGTCTTCACAGAGTTTCTAGACAGACTGAATACTTTACTGCAAAGGTCGGCAACATTTTGATCATCGTGAGCCAAAGTAGGAATTCTAACTCTATCAGCGTATCAACAACCTCAAAGGCACCCTGCTCTTTCTTGTAAATAAGAATTGGATAACATTTTTTTTTTTGGGGGGCGGGGGAGTCTTCTGCGCGCCTCTGAAAATCGCTCTGCGTGCCAAGTCTGGAACGCGTGCCGTAATTAGCCGATCCATTCTTTACTGTACACCATAGGTTCTCAACGGGGTCGATATCGCCCCCCGGGGGGCGGTGAGGAGCTTTAGGGGGGCGTTGACATCCGCGGGGGCGATTGGGGGGCGGTGAGGGGCAAGTGGGCGGTGCAAACGTACCTGATGTATTTTAACACATCAGCTATTTGAATCGATTAGTTGTTGGATGAAATGTTATGTAAACGCAAGTGCTGCTAAATATCTGATATCCCCAACAGTAAGCTTACATATTATTATATTAATAAGAAATAAGAATCGCAATGACTTTTCGATGAAGTAGGGGCCTGTATTTGGCAAATATAGTGTGCGGCCGGCTGGTCCTGTGGTTGGTTCACCGGACCATCAACTATGCTGACCGATCACTGTCGCTTTAGCATTTGCTATTATTAATTATATTTTTCCATCTCAGTTTAACTGAGATGTCTTATATGTGTATTTAACGGAATATAGATAGAACAAACTATGGTAAAGCGGTATAGATAATAAGTAATCATCCAATCTGGGTAGTTATTGTAATGCTTGAAAATATACATATAATTTATTTAGTCATATAATATTTATATAATTTTCTAATACTTTTTACAGTTTGATCATTTTAAAGTTATAAATGTAAGCCATTTAATTTTTATAAAAGAAAAAAAAACAGACATATTAGCTCAAATAAAACGGGCAAATTACCTCCCTTTAACTAAAAAATGTGATTTTTTAGATTCAATATTTGATTCAATTACAAGTTCTGTTTTGTAATATAACAAATATTACTGATTTTTAGACATAAGGCTTTTTGCAACCAAAATTGAAACAAAAATAGACAAATCGCTAGTAAAACACCAGGCAAACGATTCACATTAATATTGATTTTTTTAAACCTTTTGTTAAGGCGATTTTTTGGTCTATTAATTCTTACAAAATGTTTCCTTTACAGTTTTTTTTAAAGATAATTAATCACACAAAAAGTCTAGTTCCCCTAAAAAAATTGCGGAAACTATAGTCCAGATGGGCGGAAAGGGGGGGGAAGTGTGCGCTAAAAGAAAGTTGGGGGGGGGGGGGGTGAGGGGCGGTGAGCGGAAAAAAAATGTAAAATGGGGCGGTGAGCCGAAAAAGGTTGAGAACCTATGCTGTACACGGTAAAGGTGCATAGAAACAGACGACATGTTAATTATGGAAATATGCTGAGTTTTGGGTTGAGAGAATGTCTGTGAATAGATAAAGAAAGATAAGTTTGTGATGGATGATGGTATCCTGGGCCCGACTTTGTAGGTAAATTACAGCAATTCACTACCGTAAGATGGAAGAGCACTTGGTTCTTAGAGGCGGCAGGTAATAATTAATTTGGGAAAGAGGTAGATGGACATCTGATACTTTGTACTGACTTGTGGTGTGGTCGGGTAATGCAGATACCATACGTCAACACTAGAGTTGTATAGAAAGAATAGTGAATAAAAGTAATAAAGATGTATTGAAATGTAAGAAGGAGAGAAGAAAGAATGAAGGAATGAAAGAGAGTACTGGAATGATAGTAAGAAAGTAACGTACCCTTCGAGTAATAAATTGACCCATAGGGCCGGTAAAGCAGTGTTCAACAGTTTCTGTGGCCACGGCATACTATATAAGTGTGTGGCCAGCACAATGCAATGCACCCCAACTAATCTCAGGTACCCATCAGAGCTGGGTAGACTCAGGGACACCCTTCCAGACCCAAGAAAAAAATAATCATAGCCTTCACCAGGATTCGAACCCAGGACCTTCGGTTACGCCAGTCGAACGTGCTGTTGCTCGTCCACCATGTAGTGATAGTCATAATTATAAAAAAAAAGAAATGAGATGTATTCAGATGTAAACAAAGGTATGATGAAAATGTTATGAGTGAGACTCAGTTAAAATTTGTTGAGAGAAGAGAGGAAGTAAAAAATCTAGACGAGGCTACTTTCAGCTCTAGTAAGAGATGGTTGATTGTAGGGATTGAACGTTTACAGCTCTTTTATGGAGATGGTCGTGATTTTATATTATACCATGTTCTTTGACTAAGTGATGTCTATTCTTATATAAAGTCTGAGGATCTATGTGGCATTTCATAAGAAATGGAGTATATGTTGTTCATAATATCGTCATAATATCTGTATTTAAGTCATCTATGATTTAATAGTATACCATGTTATTTTACTAAGTGATGTATATTCTTATATAAAGTATAGGAATTTATGTAATATTTTACAAGAAATTATGTGTATTTTCCGCTATATCATCATAATATCTGTGTTTAAGTCATCTGTGATTTTATAATGACTTGCTTTTTTTTAAATCATTTGTAACGCTGTACGTCTGCTAGAAGATTCAGGTACAGATGACGACAAACAAGAAAACTGACTCTAGAAATTTCAATAGAGTATCAGCAAATGCGAAATAGAAAATAGCTTCAAAGAAAAAGAGGAAAACTAGTTCAATGTTATAATCAAACCTTTCTTTAAAAATAGTTCTCAAGTCATTCCATTTCATTCCATTGAATGTTCGGCGTCAATGATTGCAGTATAGCATGAAAAATCGTAGTGGCGGTCCCTTCAAAGTACCCATAACATTTTCCACATTGCTGTTATCAATGTCAAACACCAAAATACATATCAAAACAACAACAGTAATACGCTATAGACTCTAGTGTTCTTATTTTGGGTCCGGCGTTATGTTTTTGAGCTAGACGCCGGTGAGTTGGCGCAGCAGTAGAACTAACATCTTTTTACTGAAGTGTTTTTGGGGTCAAACTTTTTAATATATATACATTTGCGAATTTTTTTACTACTTTTGAGTTCAAAAAGCATAACCACCTTTAGTGTTCGTTTTGATCTTCACCAGCTACCCGACGCTATACGTGGTGTGCATGCCAAAGAACCAATGTCCCGCGCGCACCTCAGAGGATACGCGTGCCACCGGTTGTGAAACCACAGGTTTACATTGTGAAAAATAGTATTAATAGGCACTTTATTGTTCCTGATTGAAAAGGCAAAATAATAATAAAAATAATAAAAGTAATTACTACGAGAAAGTACCTGAAAATATGTGGATAAATGTTGTTGTTTTTTAAAAGACGAATAAAAAAAAAATAATAATAATTCTATTTGTATAGCGCTGCCAACACACACAATGTTAGATCAGAGCGCATTTAACATTGAGCAACAAACAACTAAGAACACGGATATAATTCTCTAGGCTAAAAAATAAATAGCTAATTAACAATTCTTAAAACTTTACAAACTTCATAGTAGGCATACTTGAAAATAGCTGCATTTTTTAAAAGAATTAAATAATAATAATAAAAAGTTTATAAAACTGTTATAAAATAATGAAACATGCATGATACTAACTGTAAATAATCCAACGGCAGAGAAATATTCACCACAAATAATGGGCATAACCCATAAATCCAAGAACGTTTATATTTTATGTTTTCAAAAAAAACAACACAGATACGCACATTATAATCCTCAACGCTTAAGAATAGAAGAACCAAGTTTATAAATTGTATGTATCAATACACTGACTATAATATTTCACTGTAGGAATAGAAAAGAAATAAAAACGTACAAACAAATAGACGAGTGGTTGAAATAAGCGAGATCCGTTTTGTGATGGTGTTTTGTTTTTTAACTGCTGACTGCTAGCTACCCCCAAGTCTTGTTCACGCGTATTTAGACTCGGTGCAAAAAAAAAAAACACAACCAAACCCCCACCCTACTCCTCGCTTGTGGGACGACGAGGCTTTGGGCGAGGGGTAGATAGTCAGGGCGCGCGTCCCGTCATCGGCGCACGTGTGTGGAGAACGGGATGGCGGGGGGGGGGGGGGGGGGAGCGAGAGAAGGGCTGAGAGCGGGTGTGGGTTGTGTGTGGTGGAACCGGTGGGGGAGAAGGGGAGGGGGTAAGTACAGGAGACGAACTCTCTACTCACGTAGAGGAATTTTTTATTCTTTGAAATGTAATGAATGCGCGAGCGAAGATGAAAAGGGGAAAGAGGCGAGAGAGAGAGAGAGAGAGAGAGGTGAAGCGAGAGGTGTGGACTGTTGGTGGGTGGTGGGTGCGGAGGGATGGGGGGGGGAGGTAGCCGGGGAGTCAATTCGACTGAATTTTAAAGACCTACAGACGAAGACGTACATAGGCTACTAAGATAATTATAAATTTTCTTTTTTGAAAACCCCATAAAAATTGAGCGCGTGTTGAGTGCTCGCTTTAAAAAAAAAATTTTTTTAGAACTGGGGGAAACTCCGATGGATTGGTTGAAATAGTCGAGGAGTGAATGAGAGCTGATTGTGTGATACTCATGGTCTGTCTATTTAACCAGGGAGGCTGGTAGGTAGATGGGGGTGAGGGGGGGGGGATGAATTGTGCGTCGTTAGTTAAAGTTTTACAGTTTTTAGATTAAGACGGATGTGACGTCACTCGAGCCGGGTAGTTGAGTTTTATGTGTCCACAGGACCCTACTTAAGAGAACTATTGTTTCTTGAGGGGAAGGGGGAGAAGATTTTTAATTTCACCGATAAAGGAAATACTGCCTCTACCCTCATACCCCCTACCCCCACCAACCCATTCCAATTTTTCTTTGCCTCTTTTCAAAATTTAAGAAATGAAGTATCTATATTTCTCCCCCTCCCTCCCCTCCCACGTCTTTTTTTTCCCTCACTAGTTTGGGGCGGGGAAAAAAAGAGTGGGGGGACTAATAAAATTAAGAAGCTTAGAGTTTCTTGCTCTAGAAATGGATCCGTCCATATAAGACGTCAAGGAATATGTGGTAAAAATGAAAAGGGAGAGCATACATTTATTGACGTTTGATCTGACGTCACATTAAAGTCTGCAACTAAAAAAAAAAGGATATTTTAATAAGCAAGCTTTAATTGATTTTATTGAGATATTTTTACATCTTTTATGGGTTTACGGAGGCAGCGTTCCCGGCTGGCGTACCGAGGGTCCCGGGTTCGAATCCTGGTGAAGGCTACAGTTTGTATCTAGGTGCTGTTCTCTGCGTCAACAAGCTCTGAACTCTGAAGGGTACTGGCAGTAGTTAGCGATAAGTAAAGGCGGCTGGGATTTGTGCTTGCCAAACAATCTCTTAGTGTGCAGTTGCCACGAAAACCTG
The DNA here is from genome assembly GCA_949126835.1 of Anisus vortex. Taxonomy (NCBI): domain Eukaryota; kingdom Metazoa; phylum Mollusca; class Gastropoda; family Planorbidae; genus Anisus; species Anisus vortex. The sequence continues at coordinate 28,104,560 of OX421508.1, forward strand.
CGAACGCTTCTTCTCAGGCTCTATAGATCAAACTGGTCTGATGAAGTTTCTTTCGGCTGGCGTACCGAAGGTCCTGGGTTCGAAGTTTAGGATTTGTTCTCGGCTCTGGGGAGTGTCTCTGAGTCTACCCAGCTTTGATGGGTACCTAACTTTAGTCGGGGAAAAGTAAAGACCACACAATCCCCCTAGTATGTCGTGGCCACAGAAACTGGTGAACGCTGCTTCACCGGTCCGACGGGATACTTTACTTTTACAACTTCGGAGGGAACGTAAACCAAGGCAATTGACGGAAGCGCTATCAACATTTTTTTGCAAGTTAATTAAGTCAATGTATTCCAAGGTTTAGTAGTACTTAGCACAAACACAAATTTATATTGATAAGAAAATAATAATAATAACATCTTTCAATTTCGGAAATCTCCAAATTACATAGCAGTTTCACTTAAAACAGACATCTCCGCTGTAATATTTAGATAATGATTTCATCTCTATTGATTGATTTATGTCTTCTGACGGCTCATAATTAAAAACCTGTTCCTTCCACTATCCCATGTATATCAATGACAATAACTTAATTAAAATAGTCGCTGGTCTCCATGGCAACGGCGGCCATATTCTCAGTGTCATGAAAACAAACAAAAACAACTTCCGTTTAATCTTTCTGAAACACGAGATGTAAAAATAATAACCAACATACTTATGAGATTTAAGTTTAAAAAAAAAAAACGTTAAGCTAAAGAATGGCACTCTTCGGGAAATAAAAACCCAAAAGATGATGGCTAGACCTGGTGTGTGTGCGTGTGTGTGTGTCATGATACCTGAAAATAGAACCTGGCACCTGTCATGGACTTACTCTCCTGGAGCTGACCTAGAAAACAACATGGGGGGAGGGGAGAGAACTGAGTGCCAGGATCCTGCCCAAATAAACTGCGTTGGGATCGTATGGGGAGAAAGATAATAATATGCATGCAGGTTGAATGTTTTGAAATAGGTCACTTTTCTGAACTCAACTTAGATAAGAAGTTTAGTAGTAATAGATAAGTAATCCTTTTATACCATTTGATCCGTGGGGTCTGTAAAGCAGCGTTCTGTCTGCCACGGCATACAATGGGAATGTTGGACCAGCACAATGCCTGGCAGTCTTACGAATCCAAACTACAGCCAGGTACACATCTAGGCTGGGTAGACCCAACGACACCCTCAAGTCCCTGTGGAACAAATCCAAGCCTCTTCATCGGAGGCTCTAACCCAGAACCCTCTGAAAGATGTCCTTTTTAAAGAAGTTAACTAAACTATATTTAAAAAATCAGATTATGGTCTCGCCATAACATTAAAAAAAAGTCAATTTTTTTTTTTTAAAGTTACTAAAAACAAAGGAGAAAGACGCATATGAAATGCACTAAATAGATAAAAATCTTTTTTGAGATTAACTAAATCAAGATACCGATTATAGATTTATGTAATTATGGTGGATATGTCATGTGTAAGTACTTCTAAATACGTTTTTTAGTTTGCCCAGACACGTGTTCAAAGAGCGACAAAAAAGTATAATTTATATCCTAGTGTGGCGTTCGTGTATGGAATGGGTTCCTTGAACTAACAGAACCTCACGAATTAATTATCTGTTTTTAAAAACATCTTTATCTAAAATGAAAGACCGGAATGAAAAAAGTGACCAAGACGGTAAAATTCTAAAAGGAAACAATTTTTAGTTTCGAACACACAGTAATCGGAATCTATTGTTTTGTGTTTGTTTGAGAGACTCTACCTGCGATATTGTATCGACTTAATTAACATCAAAGCGGTATCGATTCTTCACAAGAGGATTTCGACTACGTTGCCAGAATACTGCAGAATCGATGCCAAAAATATTTTGTGTCAATCTAAACAAAAGCCTCTGTGCTGATAGTTGAATAGTTTTATTCATTGTTTTCTCAGACTTAAAAAATGAAAGTTTATCTTTCTCTCTTCTCTCTTATTTTTCTATATTTACTCTCTTTATATCTCTCTCCTAATTCTTTCTCTTATCTTCTTTCTCTCTCATTTCTCTCTTCTCTCTTCTTTTCTCCCTCTCTCTCTCGCTTGACTTTCCTCTCTTCTCTATCTCGTTCTCTTTTCTCTTATCGTATCTCTCTCCCTTCTCATCGTCTCTCTCTAATTTCTCCTCTCTCCTCTCTTCTCTCTCTAACTCTTCCTTCACTCTCGTATCTCTCTCCTCTTCTCTTCCCTCTCTCTCTCTCATTTCTCTCTTTTTCTCTCTTTCTCTCTCTTTCTCTATCCTCTCTCTTTCTCTCTCTCGAGTCACTCTCTCCTCTTTTCTCCATCGTTTCTCTCTTCTCTCTCTTCTCCTCGTATCGCTCTCACTTTTCTCTTCTTTCTTCTCTCTCTCTCCCTGTCTATGACACCTTCAGGAGCCGGCTGAAGACTCACCTATTTCGTCAGCAGAATTAGCGTATTACTACATATTTCGTTGTCTGTCTGTATTCTGTAACTGTCGTCTGCGCATAGAACTGTCACCAACGGGATATGCGCTATATAAGCACCGTTATTATTATTATTATTATCCCCTCTCTCCCTTCTTTCTCTCTTTCTCTAATTTCATCTCTTCTCTTACTTTCTCTGTCATCTCTCATTTTTTTTCTCCTGTCACTCTCTTTTCTTTTTCATGCTCTCTAACGATTCTATCTTTCCATTTCTCCCGCTATTTAGTTTTATTCTGTTCTATGTACGTTTCTTTCTCTCTTTCTTTCGTTTCTCTTTGTTTTTTTGTTTTTCTCAATTATCTGCTAGTCATTTGCTAAATCAATAACAGAACGTAATGTAAGACTTTTTAGTCCAGCTTAATCAGGCATTTAGTTATTGGGGTGATTACATTTAGTAACGTATTAAATCACATAATGCATTTGGTTACTTTAAGGTTAAGGCATAATTAATATTATATTTAGTTACTGACATTATAAATATTATACTTTAATTACTGACATTATAAATATACTTCATTTACTGACATTATAAACAGTATACTTTAATTACAGACATTATAAATATACTTCATTTACTGACATTATAAATAGTATCCTTTAATTAATGACATTATAAATATTATACTTTAATTACAGACATTATAAACAGTATACTTTAATTACTGACATTATAAATAGTATACTTTAATTACAGACATTATAAATATACTTCATTTACTGACATTATAAATATTATACTTTAATTACTGACATTATAAATAGTATACTTTAATTACAGACATTATAAATATACTTCATTTACTGACATTATAAATATTATACTTTAATTACAGACATTATAAATATACTTCATTTACTGACATTATAAATCTTATACTTTAATTACTGACATTATAAATAGTATACTTTAATTACTGACATTATGACATTATAAATAGTATACTTTAATTACTGACATTATAAATAGTATACTCTAATTACTGACATTCTTAATAGTATACTTTAATTACTGACATTATAAATAGTTTTACTTTAATTACTGACAATATAAATAGTATACTTTAATTACTGACATTATAAATAGTATACTTTAATTACTGACATTATAAATAGTATACTTTAATTACTGACATTATAAATATACTTCATTTACTGACATTATAAACAGTATACTTTAATTACAGACATTATAAATATACTTCATTTACTGACATTATAAATAGTATCCTTTAATTAATGACATTATAAATATTATACTTTAATTACAGACATTATAAACAGTATACTTTAATTACTGACATTATAAATAGTATACTTTAATTACAGACATTATAAATATACTTCATTTACTGACATTATAAATATTATACTTTAATTACTGACATTATAAATATTATACTTTAATTACAGACATTATAAATATACTTCATTTACTGACATTATAAATATTATACTTTAATTACAGACATTATAAATATACTTCATTTACTGACATTATAAATCTTATACTTTAATTACTGACATTATAAATATTATACTTTAATTACAGACATTATAAATATACTTCATTTACTGACTTTATAAATAGTATACTTTAATTACTGACATTATAAATAGTATACTTTAATTACTGACATTATAAATAGTATACCTTAATTACTGACATTATAAATAGTATACTTTAATTACTGACATTATGACATTATAAATAGTATACTTTAATTACTGACATTATAAATAGTATACTCTAATTACTGACATTCTTAATAGTATACTTTAATTACTGACATTATAAATAGTTTTACTTTAATTACTGACAATATAAATAGTATACTTTAATTACTGACATTATAAATAGTATACTTTAATTACTGACATTATAAATAGTATACTTTAATTACTGACATTATAAATATACTTCATTTACTGACATTATAAACAGTATACTTTAATTACAGACATTATAAATATACTTCATTTACTGACATTATAAACAGTATACTTTAATTACAGACATTATAAATATACTTCATTTACTGACATTATAAATAGTATCCTTTAATTACTGACATTATAAATAGTATACTTTAATTACAGACATTATAAATATACTTCATTTACTGACATTATAAATATTATACTTTAATTACTGACATTATAAATATTATACTTTAATTACAGACATTATAAATATACTTCATTTACTGACATTATAAATATTATACTTTAATTACAGACATTATAAATATACTTCATTTACTGACATTATAAATCTTATACTTTAATTACTGACATTATAAATATTATACTTTAATTACAGACATTATAAATATACTTCATTTACTGACTTTATAAATAGTATACTTTAATTACTGACATTATAAATAGTATACTTTAATTACTGACATTATAAATAGTATACCTTAATTACTGACATTATAAGTAGTATACTTTAATTACTGACATTATGACATTATAAATAGTATACTTTAATTACTGACATTATAAATAGTATACTCTAATTACTGACATTCTTAATAGTATACTTTAATTACTGACATTATAAATAGTTTTACTTTAATTACTGACATTATAAATAGTATACTTTAATTACTGACATTATAAATAGTATACTTTAATTACTGACATTATAAATAGTATACTTTAATTACTGACATTATAAATATACTTCATTTACTGACATTATAAACAGTATACTTTAATTACAGACATTATAAATATACTTCATTTACTGACATTATAAATAGTATCCTTTAATTACTGACATTATAAATATTTTACTTTAATTTCAGACATTATAAATATACTTCATTTACTGACATTATAAATATTATACTTTAATTACAGACATTATAAATATACTTCATTTACTGACATTATAAATCTTATACTTTAATTACTGACATTATAAATATTATACTTTAATTACAGACATTATAAATATACTTCATTTACTGACTTTATAAATAGTATACTTTAATTACTGACATTATAAATAGTATACTTTAATTACTGACATTATAAATAGTATACCTTAATTACTGACATTATAAATAGTATACTTTAATTACTGACATTATGACATTATAAATAGTATACTTTAATTACTGACATTATAAATAGTATACTCTAATTACTGACATTCTTAATAGTATACTTTAATTACTGACATTATAAATAGTTTTACTTTAATTACTGACATTATAAATAGTATACTTTAATTACTGACATTATAAATAGTATACTTTAATTACTGACATTATAAATAGTATACTTTAATTACTGACATTATAAATAGTATACTTTAATTACTGACATTATAAATAGTATACTTTATTTACTGACATTATAAATAGTATACTTTAATTACTGACATTATAAATGCTTTAATTACTGACATTATAAATAGTATACTTTAATTACAGACATTATAAATATACTTCATTTACTGACATTATAAATATTATACTTTAATTACAGACATTATAAATATACTTCATTTACTGACATTATAAATATTATACTTTAATTACTGACATTATAAATATTATACTTTAATTACAGACATTATAAATATACTTCATTTACTGACATTATAAATAGTATACTTTAATTACTGACATTATAAATATTATACTTTAATTACAGACATTGTAAATATACTTCATTTACTGACATTATAAATAGTAAACTTTAATTACTGACATTATAAATAGTATACTTTAATTACTGACATTATAAATAGTATACTTTAGTTACTGACATTATAAATAGTATACTTTAATTACTGACATTATAAATAGTATACTTTAATTACTGACATTATAAATAGTATACTTTAATTACTGACATTATAAATACTTTTATTACTGACATTATAAATATTATACTTTAATTACAGACATTATAAATATACTTCATTTACTGACATTATAAATAGTATACTTAAATTACTGACATTATAAATAGTATACTTTAATTACTGACATTATAAATAGTATACTTTAATTACTGACATTATAAATAGTATACTTCAATTGCTGACTATATTATTACATTATACCTAATTACAATCATAAAAATATAATGACTTAATTACTAGATCACTTAATCTGGTAACTACTTTGTTATAGGAATAATAATAGTCACATAGTCACATAGACAGACAATTTTTTACAGTCTTCTTAGTCTACAATGTTTACATTAGTTATAGATAGTCTAGCAATCAGTTATTTAAGTTCTTGATCAGTCAGTCAGTCAATCACTTGACTTATTGTCACTTACCTAAGAAGTCAATCTTTTGAATGATTAGTGTCTTTATAAAAGAAAACACACATCACCAAAAATAAAGCATAAAAATGTCGGGAAAATGCAGACTTTTATATATATATAAGTTGTGCGTATGCATAAGGCCGCTTGTAGACACTGACATACATTATCATAAACTGTCTATATAATATATATATAGCTCAGTGCATGCATCCGTTGGTATGGGACATAATTCTGTGATACAAGTCAACTAACTAGATCTATGTGAAACAGTGTTATAGCTTACTTATCTGTCTCAAAGTATTTGTGCGTGTGTGTGTGTGTAAGTACAAGTGACAGTTAGACCTACTTTCCACGCGTTTAATCTGGAAATGTTATACTTTGTCCTTTTCGTGTAATTATTTAACGATTTTTTTACTCTCTCTCTCTCTCCATATGCTTCTAACTCACTGTCTTTTCTCCTCCCTCTCTCTCTCTCTCTCTCTATTTCTTTTCTATATCGCGCTATTTAACTACCTCACTGCACTACTACTTTTCTCCATTTCTTTCTTCGTTTCTTTCGCGATCTCTCTCTCTCTCTCTATCGTTGTCATTCATTCTCCATTTATTTATATCTCACGTTTATGAATTGCTATATCTCTCTCTCTCTCTCTCTCTGTGTCTTACTCTCTATCTCTCCCGTCTCTTTCATTCTTTAAGTTTCTCTGTCACAACCTTTCTTTATCTATATCTCCAGGCTTTCCCCTCTCTTCACTCTCTATATTTCTACCAACCCACTATTTATCTATCTACCTTTCGTTGTTAATCGTCGGCTGTGTATATTACTACCGCCCCGCACCCACCCCAACTCCCCAGTTTCCATACCAATAAACTCACCCAGGTTACCCCCAGGTGTGTCCGTACTGATAATGTATGGCAGGGATTGACACGGCGTAGTATACGCCCGTCTCTCTATCCAACCTTTCTCTCTTTCAAGAGGAACATATGCGTAGATTCAAAGGTGCATGCTTTCTCTCATTCTCTCACTTTCTCTCACCTTCTCTGTTTCTTTTCTCTCTCTTTCTCTACAGCTTTCTTTTTCCTTCGCATTTTATTTCTCTCTCTCTCTCTCTCTTTAGTATCCCTTCGATTTCTCTCACCATCTCTATGTTTCATTTTTCTCTCTTTCTCACTATCCTCCCTCTCTCTCTCTCTCTCAGTTTCTCTCTATCTCCCTCTTTATGTTTCCTTTACTCTCTCCCTCTCTCTCTCTCTCTCTCTCTGTCTCTCTCTAGACCCTCTTTATTTTACAATCTTCTAGGCTCCATCTAATATTGCCTCTTTCCAAGAATATATTTTGGAGTTTCACTCCCTAACCAAGTGTGTCTCCGCAAACAAACAACAAAAAAAAACGACAAACGGAGAAAAACAAAAACAAGGGAGATCACTAGAACAATAGAGGAGTGGTTTGTGGGGGGGGGGGGGGGAGATAAAATGCCAGGATGTGAAACGAACTTAGAGCGCGCGCTTTTGATCTGCACGTCGTTGCTGTGGAAACTGCGTATCCATCCGCCGCCTGTGTGCGCTTGAAGTACTGCATAATTAAATTTAGCTTCGTCACGTGACAAAAAACAACCTTGCATCCCAATTAATTCCTTCATTTTGTTGTTGTTGTGTTTGTTGTTAATTTGTTTGTTGTTCGTTTCACTTTTACGGCTTACTGAATTTTATATTTGGCTTTGATAGTAAATGAAACTATTATCTATAAAATGTAAGTGTAAATTAATGCATTAGGTAGCCTACACACACACAAAAACATGCAGTAACCATTAACATGTGACTCTACGCTACGTTGTCTTGTCATTCGATGGGGATCTCTGGTTTGAATCTAAGTTAAAAAAGAAGCAGCTAAATCTAATGAGTTTGGTGCGTGTCACTCAAGCTATGCATATGGTATAGAGATTATACACTGGTGTAGAGATTATACAATGGTGTAGAGATTATCCAATGCTGTAGAGAGAGATTATTCAATGGTGTAGAGATTATCCAATGCTGTAGAGAGAGATTATACAATAGTGTAGAGATTATCCAATGCTGTAGGGAGAGATTATACAATGGTGTAGAGATTATCCAATGCTGTAGGGAGAGATTATACAATGGTGTAGAGATTATCCAATGCTGTAGAGAGAGATTATACAATGGTGTAGAGAGAGATTAAACAATGGTGTAGAGATTATCCAATGCCGTAGAGAGAGATTACACAATGGTGTAGAGATTATACAATGGTAAAGTCATTGTAAAAAAATACAAGAAAGACTAATACAAATTTTGTTAGCCTAAGAACATCTCTTTATTAAAGTCAACTTTAAAGAAAAAGTTTATGCATGTTTTTCTCTTCTAGGAAGTAATGGTCAAAGTGTAAGCTAAGAAATGGGGAGGGTGTGAATTATCTATGGCTCTTGCTATAGCTCATCCACCACCGCCACCTCCCCGGGCCACCTTTTCGCCCTCGAATCCGATAATCCATCCTCCCCCACCTCCTGAGACACACACACATAGCCTACATACCAAGCCCCCCCTCCCACCCCCACCCCATAATCCCTCTTTTGTCGTAGATGCAAATGTAAAAAATCGTCCCCACTACTTCATCGGTTCAGAGTTTACACCAGTGAACTGGAGATGGATAAATTCTGATGCCAAGGGAATTAATAAACTTTGCCCAGGATTCGCCTCACTTTTATGAGCTTTTTTTTGTGTGATTGTGTGTGTGTGTGTGTGTGTGTGTGCTTGTGTGTGTGTGTGTGGGGGGGGGGGGTTACTGAATCCAAAAAGCCTGGAGATTTATTGTTTCCCAACTTTCCCTGGAGAATGCGTTTCACATCATTTCGCTCTATATCTTTGGATTCTGTGAAGAAAGTTTTTTTTTTTGTTTTGGTCTTTTATTGTAAACTTATTGTGTCCGTGGGAGGCAAATGGGGTGAGGCGCCACGGGGGATTTTAAAGAAACGTTGTTATAGCGTTGACCTTGATCATATGAGACTTGTGTTTCGAGTCTATTTGAATAGCGTTTACGTAAGGACACTTAAAGTTTGAATAAATTTTGCATTTAGAATTTTTAATACATATTATGTTACAGACGCTCCTTCTATACAGAAGATTATGGCGTCCTACTCTTATCCGTGGTTCGAGTCTTGTATTGCATTTTGATTAATGTTTCAAATCATGTGCAGTTGCTATTTTCCTGACTTGTGCATGCAACCGATTCTATGTCCGGATGCCACTCGTAAAAAAAAAATACTTATATGCATTTGTTCTTGCATACGGGATGAGAAAAGTGCTTTTGTTTTGATGTTTTTCAGGGCATTATGATTATATTAGGTTCTTATGTTGTGTTTAATTTTGAGTTTTTTATTTGATTATTTCAATAGATTCAAAGGAAATTGTAAACACGTAGATTATATAACACTACAATGAGACACCGTCAAACAGAAAGATTTGTTAAACACATAAGGATATAGACATATACAACTATGGATAAAACCATTGTAGTGAGATAAGATAGTAAAAATACAAATATTTTGCCAGCTCGCTCCTACAGCGTCGTAGCACCTCTGTGGTGGAACGAGCTTCCGCACATAATTATACAAGCGGAATAATATTGACATTTGTAAAGCAAAATTTAAAAACATACTTATTCGATTTACATAGGGGTAATTAAAATGTAAAGCGCATTCGAAGACTCATTTTTATGAATAGCGATAGAATATGTAATTTGTTGTAGTTTGTAACATTTGTAATTTGCAATAATAATACATAATGCACTAATTTCTAACTTTAAGAATTGAACACAACACCAATAGATTACATTGCTCAGATAGATGTAAGGGTCAAAACACTTTTTTTTTTCAAAAAATATTTCTTTCCGAGTGGCCTTCGGATATGGAATGGGTTGCCTGACCGCTACGAGTGAGAAAGAGCTTGTGTTACCTGACGCTTTGTGGCTATGTGTATCAAGGGAAGCAACAACAGAAATAAAACCGCGTCCGTAAGACCTGGTGGAGTTATCTCGCTTCCTTTCAAAAAATAATTTATATCAAAAATTCCGTTTTCGAAAAGCAAATAAACTTAAAATGAAGTAGTTTGTTGTAGCTTACAAAAATAAAGTGCATTTTGGGTTGCCTTGTAATGATAGGTGGCGCAACATACATTGGTCTACTTACTTACTTGCTTACTGCCCGTCAGCCTTATTGGTGTCTGGGACACAAACTATACATCTTCAGCGTCGTCTATCCTGGGCCATCTTTTCTATTTCCTTCGAGTTGAAACGCAGTCAGCCTCTGAATCGCATCGCCATCTGTTTCTTGGCTGACCTCTTTTTCTCTGGTCTTGTAGTTTCCAAGTTTAGAGCCTGCCTAGTGACGTTGAATGATGGTTTTCGAAGGGCGTGTCCTATCCAACCCCTTCTCCTTTTCCTGATTTCTTCTTTCACAGCAGGGTACGGAAACCTACTGCACGCGTGCCAGACTTGGCAAGCAGAACATTTTTCAATGACACGCGGAAGACTAAATAAAAGCAATTCCAGTCCCTTCTACAAGAAATTGAGTGCTTGAGCAGGATGACTTTTAGGCTGTTGGCACGCTAAATGAATTAGAAATCCCAATTCGGCACACTATTATCAAAAACTTGCCGACAAAAAGCTGTCAGGTCCTTTGCCAGAGATCTGCACTACTGATGGTGTCAAGCCAGCGAATCTGGAGAATTCTTCTGAGGAAGGCTAGTAATGAAAGTCTGGGCTTTCCTGGTGATGGTTTATGATGTCATCCAGGCTTCTGCTCCGTATTTACATTGGTGTCAAGAAGTCGGATACTCGTAGGTAGTGAAAGCTCTCTATAGGCCCATAACATTGTGAGCTATATGAAAGCGGCTCTTGCCTTGCCGATTCTTGACTTTACTCCAGCCTCAGCTCCATAGACCCAATTCAATGTAATCATTACAGACAGTGTAATCTAGCTTCATACAAGTGTAATAGACTTATCTTATCTTATACATTACAGACGCTCCTTCTATAAAGAAGATTATTGCGTCCTACGCTCATCCGTGGTCCGAGTCTAGTCTTGCATTTTTATTAATGTTTTAAATGATGTTAAGTTACTGGTTTTCCTGGTTTGTTCAGGCAACCCATTCCATGCCCGAATGCCACTCGGGAAGAAAGAGTACTTATATGCATTTGTTCTCGCATAAGGGACAAGGAAAGTGTTTTTATCTTTATGTTTATCTGAGATTTGCAACAGGTTGTTATTGTGTTGTATTTCTAAATTAGAGTTTAATGCCTTATGTATTATTACTACTTTACTCTTTGCCCTTCTGTCTTCTAGTGTTTCTAGGTTTAATGATTTGACTAATGGTGTTACTCTTGTTAATTGGGAATATTCGCTAGTTATGAACCTTGCAGCTCTTTTTTGAATTTGTTATAATTTTTTAATGTTTTCTAAAGTTGATGGGTCCCATACAGATGCTGCATATTCTAGTATAGGCCTAACTAATGTGAGATAGCATTTTAGTTTTATGTTCTTATTACATTTGTAAAAGTTTATTTTTATGAATCCTAAAGTTTTGTTTGATTTTTTTTATTACTTCATCAATATGAGGGTTCCAAGATAACTTATCATTTATTATTACTCCTAGATACTTAGCATTGTTAGTTTGAGTTAGTTCTTTACCATGAATGAAGTACTTTGCTATTATTTGTTTCTTTTTCTTGGATACCCTTATTAGTTGGCATTTTTCTGGGTGAAAAGACATACTCCAGTTTGATTCCCAATTTTGTAGTTCATCTAGGTCTTTTTGTAGGAGTTCACTATCTTTTCCTGTCTTTATTATTCTATAAATTATGCAATCATCGGCAAATAATCTTACTTTTGTTCCTGTGTTGATGCAATTTGGCAGATCATTAATATAAATTAGAAATAGTAGGGGTCCTAGAACAGTTCCGTGTGGAACTCCTGAGTTTACAGTTATTGGTGATGACTTAGAGCCATTTATTATCACTGTTTGTTCTCTGCCTATAAGAAAGTCCTGAATCCACTGATGTAAGGGACCAGAGATGCCAAAATATTTAAGTTTTTTTAGTAGACTAGAATGATGAACTTTATCAAATGCTTTTGAAAAATCTAGTAATGGACAACTTTGTTGTACTGTTGTTGCTGTTTTTTGGTTTGATTATTTGTTTTGGTTTTGTTATTTTGCTGGTTTATCCTGTACAATAGAATTAATTATTATTATAATTTTTATTTTTTTTCGGGGGGGGGGGGGGGGGGGGGGGGGAACCCACACTTCCTTGAGTGTTTTACTACCCCACTTAATTATTCCCCCTTGTTTAAAACAAGGGCAGGTAAGCGATGCTGCTCGATATCATCTCTCTCGGTGTAAAGCAGACGTCAATCAGTGATGGAGGGAACTCGCGCTTTAATTTAAAGGCTTTTAATTATCCGAGCGCCCGGTTTAAAACTTTAACGGTTGGTGGGAATTTATTGTTTGTTTTTTAAAACAGTTTTCTGGCTCCAGTCTGTATGGTTAAGTCTATTGGGGCCAGTGATCAATTCGGTCGTGTAATGCCAAGCCGATTTGACTAATGGCTTCTTTGGTCCAAAACCAAAAATGTGCCGAGCAATTAAAACATGATAACTTATTTACGGTTAGTAGGGGAAAACGTGATAAGTTGTTTCGTTGGTGCGTTGTTGATGGTTTTTTTTTATCTTTCGTTTCGCAACTATCGAAAACTGGTTAAAAATTCTTGGCCACGTGGGCGATAGGCCTACCTATTCAGCCGTTAATTTTGAAGTGTAGGCTAATTGCTCAATGTTTTTATTTTCGGTTTATGTAAAGTACAGTTCACCACTTTCAGACCATTAGATCTATATCTGGTGAAGCGGAGATCGCCTGTTTTCTTATGTCACGGCAATCAGAACGATTGTGTTGACAAAACAATGCCCAGTCAGGTGAACGTTTATTCTTCATTCTTGTTTAAATTTTTTTTACTGTGTAAGTTTTCAATTGTCTAGAGTACACTTCCTCATGGCAGAACATTTGGATCCATAGAGAAATCGACTAGTTGGCTTGTTTGTTTGTTTTGCCATGGCAAACAAGGTGATTGTGTGGCCAACACAATGTCCTATCGCAATTATACTTTCACAAATGGTGTGTCTGAACTGAAATGGCATGGAGACACTATCCAAACACGGCAGGGAGAAACATCCAGGCATTTTCACTCGGGTTTGAACTCCATTTTTTTCGGAATGAAAATCCCATTTTCCACCGCAAGGTAATAGTCAATCGGCAGTGTTTTTGACTGACGAACCAAAGGTACAGGGGTTAGAATTTAGAATCCTGATTTAAGTATAGGATTTTTCCCCCGCGGTTCTGGAGGTTGTCCCTGGGTCTAGCTAGCCCTGATACGTACATAGCATTAGATTGTGAAAAAAAAAGGCGGCTTGGCATTAGGATGATGATTGGCAACACTATCCCGTAGTATGCCGTGACCGCGTAAACTTAAGGACGCTGCTTCACTGGCACTCTGGATGGTATTGGTCTGACTGAGTTTCTGTTCATTTTTTAATAGTTAGTCTTTTTTACTGTGTTAATGACCTATTTATAGTATGGCTAAGTAACCTATATTTGAGATATCGAAGTAGCTTTGGGTACAGTAAAAAGGAAAACGATTTCTGAACTATTCAATATCGTATATACATATATAATTACCGTGAGTTTGTTTATATATATGTTTGTTTATATATTTATATGTTTGTTCTCTATAGCCTCCTTGGCAATTTGAGCGATCGGCACAAATGTTAAATTTATAAATTGGAAACGTCCTACAAAAAGGAATTGTTATTATATAAACAATACTGCTTAACAAATTCGTTAGATTATTTTTTTAATAAACGTAGTCCTATTACTAATTATGTTAAGATTCTAAACAGGGCGCCATTTCAGAATATATAAGATAAGATAAGAGTAAAAACTTAATACCTAAAGAAACGTTCTCACTACATTTTTTATTGTAATATTGTTTGTGATTTTTTCTTTCTCTTTTAACAAAACACATTGTAATCATTCGTTTCTCCGCCATTTTGACGGGCATAACTCCTAGTATTTTTATAATCATCGACTAATTAAAACATATAGTTTGCCTAAACTGTTATCAATACTTTCCATGTTTAAAATAAAGTTATTCAAAGTCCAATTTATTCAAATAAAACAATTTGGCTCTCAAAAAAATGAACAAAATACACACAAAAAACAGTAACAAAAAACACTGTAAGTAAGTAACAATTAATAATGCAGGCAGAAAGCTTTGAAGTGCTTTTTAATCAATCAATGGTACAACGGACTAATATGTGATTTCTAGTGATGTGATGTAACTGTATTTGATCGCCTTAATTATAGCCTATATGTTTGTGTGTGGAGGTTTGTATATATTTTTATATATTACTGTGAGCTTGCTATTACTGAATCAACTAAATCGATAATGCAGTGCTTCATGATTTTAACAACGGTAAGAAATAGGGACACTTGTGAAAAGTAAAAGGCGGGATGGTTTTGCTAATTTCTCGATTGTAGTTATTTGAGAAGATAGCAAAATATTTGGTATTAAATGGTTTTTAAACATGGTGTTTATCACACTTTGTTAGGTTTAAAGTCGTTCATTTCAAATATAAGCACCTCGCCCGTGGACTAGTGTGGAAATTGACACCCCCACCCCCTCCCTTCTTTTACACTCTTTAAAGCTACGGGAGGGGAGAAGGTGGCGCTAAACAAAAATCTACCAACGCATGAATAATTTCTAAGACTTCTGACCGAGCCAGTCATTGGTGTCCAGTTGTTCTTACAAGTTATTGCCATTATTTGTTGTTATTTCCAATACTGGATAATTGTACGGATGATATTTTAAAATCTTGTATTTTGCAATGAATGGTCAACATAGTTTAAAATAGTTGTTTTCCCCGCTAGACGTCACCACGTAGTCCCCCCTTTTTTCAATCTTTTGTTGGTTTTAAGAAATATAAAGAAAATTATGAGAGTATGTACATTTGAGATGGATCAGGAGCCACATATTTTAACGATATATTTTCTATCAATTTGAATACTTAACAATTACCCAATAATTACGTGTTGTTTTAATTTTATAATTATTTTAATTAATTTGTTTACTGTTCAGACTCGTATTATTATCACTATCAAAGATACACACTGCTTGTGTCGTCTTGCACGGGTGCGCCACCTACTGGATGATATTTAGCCCAAAATAAGACACCCGTTTAAATGTATTAAATTACGCAGTGTCTGTTTTTATTAAGGGCAAATGCTACAACTGCACCAGTTCTAAGATCAATTCAGAGTTGGTGTGTAATTACATTTGAAGAAAGAAAGACACAGCCAACAAATAAATGCTAAAACTATGCTCCAATAAGAGAATCATCCGCTCCTGGAAGAGTTTGTGTGCCATGAATCCAAAAACCACTCCTCTCTTCTTTCTCTTCATATAATCTCTCCCAGTCTTTGCGCCCCAGTTCTTTCAGAGTCCTGCCAGGGCGTTGTTCACCTTGATGGCGCGATACGGGCTCGCGTCTGCCGGACCTTGGATGTAGCCCAGTGGACGTTCTGACCAGCGCTCCATCCCCAGACCACGCGTGAGGTCCGGCCTTAAGTAGCGAAGAGCGTATCCGCCGTCGTAGTAAGGCTAGAAGTGGATTTCAAATTAAACAAAGATTAATTTTTGTGGTGAAAAAAAAAGGTGTTCTTTTAACTTTGGACTATTTTACAAAGCAAATTACAAATTCAAACAATTTCATTGCTAGATGGCTATGTCTCTTTCTCAATTAATTTATCGTTAATCAAATTCGGACATAAATTCGGACTCATTCGATCAGAGGTGTGTGTTTGTAAGATATTATCATGGTTAAGAAAGCGCTTATAAAACTAGCTAAAGAAAAAGTCCAAGTTATTTTAGCGAGTATTTTAATGCTAAAGTAATAAAAATCAAATTAAACTTTTTTTTTTGTGTTGCAATCATTTCGGGGAATCTATTCTTTTACTCTTGGGAATCCCTTGTCCGGTAAATGTATAGGAACATGCAGGTATTAAACACCCATTTGTTGCCCTGGCCACTGTATAGAGCATTTGCAATCACATGACAAAAAGCAGGTGTTGTTTACTTTGTCTAGTGGTGATACATGGCAGGCTTAAGAAGGTTTTATTTGTAAATAGCATCATTTCAACAATATGACGTAAAGAAATACCGGTATATAAAACACTTTCATGCGATGAAAATTAACATTCAAAGCTAAAATTTAAACCCCAAACCTTAACCAATAAGAATCATCAGTTTTTATTCCCAAACACCACCGCTTAGAGTCCCCCGAGTAAGAGTGCAACTCTATTCAACACCCTTTTTTGTGACTCTCTGGAAACCTAGCTACCAAAACGAAAAGAATGTCTCATTATATTAATTTATATAGGCCCTGTTTGTTTACCAGAGTTCCGTTTCCGGGCATTTCCGCCGGGAGCGCAATTTTGAAGCGTTCCGGACACCTGTTCAGAAAGCCGCTCCAATCGCTGCGGGTGTTGGTGGTGATCACGGGCGTGGTTTCGAAGCGCCACCTGGCGTATTCTTTGGGATTTAGTTTCGGTGCTCTCAGAAAGTCTGGTTCAGGGTCGGCAGGCCAAGCAGGTGGCGGATTACTTAACGGAGCTGATTACAGTACAACAATAAAGAACATTTTTTTAAAAAATTAAGTGAAATCGGATTTAATAAAGTTATTCTTCAAATATTCACTAAAGTAATCCCGTCGGGCAACATGTATCCGTAGGGCCGGTGAAGCAGCGTTCAACAGTTTCCTTGGCAACGACATACTAAGGAAAAGTGTGGCCAGCAAAACGCCCGTCCACCACTATTTCGCCGTTGCTGACCCGTCAGAGCTGTGTAGACTCAGAGGCATCACTCCAGACCCGGTAACAGGTCCAAGCCTCAGGACCTTCGGTACACCAGCCGCTCGGCCAACGTGCCCCCTATACAAATCCCATGAAAAAACCGTTCCGGATAGCACATCAATTATTTTTTGGCCATATCTTATCAAGGTGTACCGTGGCCAACACAATTCCACTTTTACTTTTCTTTTATCAATGTCCGAGCACCTGTCCAGTTATACTTGGTTAGGCTCGGGGAGGGGGGGGGCATGGGTGCAACCGATATTGAGGGGGGGGGGGGAGAGAAGTAGTCTAGTGCCAGCGCTCTGGTTGTCGTACCGAAGGTGCATGGTTAGAGTATTGGTCAAAAAGGTGAGATGCAGACATTGCCTGTAATAGTAATGATAAGGTCAGTTTGTACAGCGCCTCACTCCATGCATGCTCAGCATGTCCAGCAGAGAGACTTCTAAAACTGACCAGGATACACAAACTGTATCCCTAGATGTGTAAGATAAAGCCGAGACCTATTCACAGACTAATGACCGCCATCTGGTGTATCCAATACTGTCTAAAAAAAGCATATTTTTTTGCAGCGTAATACTAATTAATAGGTGAGCCGTGTACCTCTTTCTCCGTGACCTCTGACCCAGTCCAGCGCATCCAGATCACGTTTCGTTGTTCCGGGCCTCGCCGTGGCCTCCAGTTGCTGGCATTCTTCATAGCTGGCCATGACACACAGACGGAGACAAAACAAAAAAATAATTAACGACATTGACGAGTAGAATTAAAAACATCACGAAGAAAACTTTACGACTTTAAAAACAATGAGATCTGTGAAACAAAGCGCAATAGTTATAACACCCGGTGAGAGCAGTGGTCTCAAACCCGCGGCCCGCGGTCGCATTCGGCCCACCAAGTGGATTTTTTTGTGACCCGCGAGTAAGCTTACAAAAAAAAATGTACTATTCGTGAAATTCAGACAGCTAGTACTGATTCACGTCACATTTTATTGTTAATTTTTTTGTATGCGTAACATACCTAATATTAGTGATAAGTAGTCAAATGAGTTATTATGTATGAAGTGTTTTTTTGTTTTACTAGGGTCGGGTTGTTGGGGAGAGGAGTGCGGCTCATGACAAATCTCTTAAGTGATAAAATGGCAGATGCCTTCATTCAAGTTTGAGATCCCTGCGGTAGAGACACAACTACTATATGTATATATAAAGTATAATGTACGATACAACTATAGCCTAATTATAGCCAAACTAACAACAACGACCAATCAACACAGGGATAAGCATGATGTTCTATTGGAAGGCCGTTGAGTGTTAAACACCTAGTATTCGAGAAAAAAGGTAAAGTAGGCTACCATTTGGACCAAACTGATCATAGGGCTGGTCAAAAGCAGTGTTCACCAGTTTCTATGGCCACGGCCTACTATGGGTTGTGTGTCCAACACAATGCCCAGCCGACTTTACTTTACCCCCAACTAATGTCAGGTACCCATCAGAGCTGGGTAGACTCGGGGGCACCCTCAAGTCCCGGGAGAAAAATCCAAGCCTGCACCAGGATTCGAACCTAGAGCCTTCTGATCGCCAGTCAAACGCGCTGCCGCTTGGACACCGTATAGTATTCAATATTAAGCATTTATCGTTTATGCTGTGGCGACTTACCTCCTGATTCTCTCAGCATCCAGGCGGCGAAACATTGGCGGCGCCCTCGACGTGCTCAGCTCGAGACAGGCGTCAAGCTGCGCATGCTTGAAGGTAGGGTACGGGTATCCGTAGCTAGGAAACCACAAGGCGTCCACCCGCCATGGCGCGTATCCGCAGACGCCTATAGTCGTCATAATTTCTCTTCTTCTAGCTCAGGAGTTTGGTTAGAAGAACACACAAATCTCCTATGTCTCAAATGAATAAAAGAGTTGGCTATTTGTTCTTCCTTTTGAAATAAAGGACTTTTCTACGGACTTGCTAAGAAATGGTCTCGGGTTTACTTTAATTGTAAAACGTGGTATTCTAGTCGAAAATGTTATTTTCTAAGAGGATTGATTCCACAGATGTTATTTAATGGCGAGCCTTGGACTCCGGTTGAAGGTAGTTTCGTTTTCGTACTTTTTATATATTTTATTTGAACTAGCCTATTTGTAAAAACGTTCTCCGTGGGCGAAGCTATTTCCGATGTGTAATTTCCACTTTGTAATACGAAATCTTTTCGATGTTCTGGGTTTTACAAGCGTTGAATGTTTATACAGTGCTGTTGTTGGTCGTGGTGGCTTTTATTTTTAAAATCTCAATGGGTTAACGCCGAGATAGAACGTTTTGTTTTGTGATGAGATTCCAGTGTGAAATTTTAGCATTTCTTTTGGAAGTAAATCTGCTGATTATGAATACGATATAAGTTAATTTTATTTTTTAAGAATTCACTGAAATGTTTTGTTTTGTTAATTTGTTGTACCAAAGTTTTATGTTTTTTTTGTTTTTGTTTTGTTGATGTTTACTGGTTGCGTGTATGTGTGTGCGTGTGTGTGTGTGTATGTGTGTTTGTGTCAGTGCTCCAAGATATTCCTTAAAATACGGACGGTACGTGGGAACATCTAGCCAGCAGGCAGCGCTGGAGCAAGCCCGTTCCAAGGCTGCGTTGGTACGCGGTCACACTGGTCCGCCATTTTTCTCGCATTGAGGTTGAGTCCTTTGGTAACTGGTCTTGGCCACTGGTCTCCACTTCTGCTGTGTCGTTCTTCAGCCACTGGTAGTTCGGGACCTGCGGAAACTCACCCGGCTCATGTTTCTCTTCCGCGGCGTCGATCACCTCCTCAATGTCGCTCTCCTGCCTATTCATGTTACTATTTTGAAACGCCTGCCTTCCCAGCGTCGTGACCTCGGATCTACCTTTGCCCCTCGCTTGCATAGTCCCACCAAGACACGGGCTGACGCTGTCCTCGGACGAGCACTCGGCTATTTTGGGAACCGCCACGTGTTTCTTCTGGCTGCTTCTTGCCCTGCCAATGGACCCCGGGCCTGGTGTCGGGGCTGACCTGCAGCGCTTCCCGGAAACCGTGGTCTTCGGCACGTTGCTGACGGTTTTGGGTTTTCCCTGTTTGGAGGCCGAGGCATTCGTGTGTCTGCGGCCCATCTGATACGTTCTTCCGTGATGCTCAAGGCTCGTGGAGAACGCCCTCGTCTGCACGATGGCGGTGTTTGAGAATATTCTGACCGGGTGGCTTGGGTTCTGCTCGTTCAAAATTATGTCCAGTGGTTCATTCTTGCATGTCTTCTGCTGTTTGGCGGAGGCCCTGTTAGGTGAGTGTGCGCTTTTGCTGTCCACTGCCGCAAGAAAGCGTTCGAACGACAGGTCTTTCAGCGGCTGGACGATCGTGTTGTAAAGCAGCCTCAAGTTCAGAGACGACGAAACCATTTTTCTTTGTTTTATTATTTTAAATTCAACAACTAGAGAGAAAACTGTAGGAGTGGAAAAAATTAGGTTTAATGCCTGCATGGAATAAAATAATGAATGCCTATAAATTCAAGACATCGGTAATAAAAGGCTGTTTGTAGCCTAACATGTCATTAGCCTTAGGCCTACAGTTTGATTGCATAGGTGCAGCCCTTACTGGAGTCTGAGAGCCCATCTTAAAACATGTACAGACCAAAATTCACTCAATCGATAATACCTTTTTAAAGTATATAGACATAAATGCCATCAAAATAAATGTGTCCCTTAACGACTTCAGTAACATTTTCAACATATTGACTCAACAATACCAATAACATAGTCAACATTTTCACTCATCAATACCAATAACATTTTCAACATTTTCACTCAACAATACTAATAACATTTTCAACATTTCACTCAACAATAACAATAACATTTTCCACCCTTTATTACAGTATAGATAGTAACAACAATAACAATAAATTATTCACTACATTTCGCAGATTCAGTCAACAATAGCAATTCAACTAAAAAAAACTTATTTCACAGATTCGCCTAACAATTAAAATAAAACAATGCACCCTTCAAACTGATTAACTCAACAATAACAAATATAAATTATCCGCCATATTTTTCACAGATTCAGTTAACAAGAACAAAATAATCCCGGCTCTGCAAAACGTAATTCCAAGCAAGGGGCGGCGCAGCATGGGGTGCCCGATTTCCCCGGTCTGCAAAGGTCCCATCATCTTGTCAAATATGGAGCGGGGGGGGGGGGGTGCACTCTATAATGGTACTTCCACCCTGGTCGCGATATTTCCTTACTGCAAGCAATAGGCCAACACATTGTCCCGGATAGCGTCAGTTGATTTCCGCTCTTGATCACATCGAACTCGATTCTACAATTAATTAATATTAACCAGTTTTAATCTGCCACGCCCTGGTTTGCCTTGTTTATCTTTCCCTTATGCCCTGGTTTGCCTTGTTTATCTATCCCTTATGCCCTGGTTTGCCTTGTTTATCTATCCCTTATGCCCTGGTTTGCCTTGTTTTTTTCCACATTGCCCTAGTTTGCGTTTTTTCTCTGTGTAATGCCCTGGCTTGCGTTTTTTCTCTGTGTAATGCCCTGGCTTGCGTTTTTTCTCTGTGTAATGCCCTGGCTTGCGTTTTCTTACTATGTAATGCCCTGGCTTGCGTTTTCTCAATGTGTAATGCCCTGGCTTGCGTTTTTTCTCTGTGTAATGCCCTGGCTTGCGTTTTCTCACTGTGTAATGCCCTGGCTTGCGTTTTCTCATTGGGTAATGCCCTGGCTTGCGTTTTCTCACTGTGTAATGCCCTGGCTTGCGTTTTCTCATTGGGTAATGCCCTGGCTTGCGTTTTCTCACTGTGTAATGCCCTGGCTTGAGTTTTCTCATTGGGTAATGCCCTGGCTTGCGTTTTCTCACTGTGTAATGCCGAGGCTTGCGTTTTCTCATTGGGTAATGCCCTGGCTTGCGTTTTCTCACTGTGTAATGCCCTGGCTTAAGTTTTCTCATTGGGTAATGCCCTGGCTTGCGTTTTCTCACTGTGTAATGCCGAGGCTTGCGTTTTCTCATTGGGTAATGCCCTGGCTTGCGTTTTCTCACTGTGTAATGCCCTGGCTTGCGTTTTCTCATTGGGTAATGCCCTGGCTTGCGTTTTCTCACTGTGTAATGCCGAGGCTTGCGTTTTTTCACTGTGTAATGCCCTGGCTTGCGTTTTCTCATTGGATAATGCCCTGGCTTGCGTTTTTTCTCTGTGTAATGCCCTGGCTTGCGTTTTCTCATTGGGTACTGCCCTGGCTTGCGTTTTCTCACTGTGTAATGCCCTAACTTGCGTTTTCTCATTGGGTAATGCCCTGGCTTGCGTTTTCTCACTGTGTAATGCCGAGGCTTGCGTTTTTTCACTGTGTAATGCCCTGGCTTGCGTTTTCTCACTGTGTAATGCCCTGGCTTGCGTTTTTTCTCTGTGTAATGCCCTGGATTGCGTTTTTTCTCTGTGTAATGCCCTGGGTTGCGTTTTCTCACTGTGTAATGCCCTGGCTTGCGTTTTTTCTCTGTGTAATGCCCTGGCTTGCGTTTTTTCTCTGTGTAATGCCCTGGCTTGCGTTTTTTCTCTGTGTAATGCCCTGGCTTGCGTTTTCTCACTGTGTAATGCCCTGGCTTGCGTTTTCTCATTGGGTAATGCCCTGGCTTGTGTTTTCTCACTGTGTAATGCCCTGGCTTGCGTTTTCTCACTGTGTAATGCCCTGGCTTGCGTTTTCTCATTGGGTAATGCCCTTGCTTGCGTTTTCTTACTGTGTAATGCCCTGGCTTGCGTTTTTTCACTGTGTAATGCCCTGGCTTGCGTTTTCTCACTGTGTAATGCCCTGGCTTGCGTTTTTTCTCTGTGTAATGCCCTGGCTTGCGTTTTCTCACTGTGTAATGCCCTGGCTTGCGTTTTTTCTCTGTGTAATGCCCTGGCTTGCTTTTTTTTCTCTGTGTAATGCCCTGGCTTGCGTTTTTTCTCTGTGTAATGCCCTGGCTTGCGTTTTCTAACTGTGTAATGCCCTGGCTTGCGTTTTCTCATTGGGTAATGCCCTGGCTTGCGTTTTCTCACTGTGTAATGCCCTGGCTTGCGTTTTCTTACTATGTAATGCCCTGGCTTGCGTTTTCTCATTGTGTAATGCCCTGGCTTGCGTTTTTTCTCTGTGTAATGCCCTGGCTTGCGTTTTCTCACTGTGTAATGCCCTGGCTTGCGTTTTCTCATTGGGTAATGCCCTGGCTTGCGTTTTCTCACTGTGTAATGCTCTGGCTTGAGTTTTCTCATTGGGTAATGCCCTGGCTTGCGTTTTCTCACTGTGTAATGCCGAGGCTTGCAATTTCTCATTGGGTAATGCCCTGGCTTGCGTTTTCTCACTGTGTAATGCCCTGGCTTGAGTTTTCTCATTGGGTAATGCCCTGGCTTGCGTTTTCTCACTGTGTAATGCCGAGGCTTGCGTTTTCTCATTGGGTAATGCCCTGGCTTGCGTTTTCTCACTATGTAATGCCCTGGCTTGCGTTTTCTCATTGGGTAATGCCCTGGCTTGCGTTTTTTCTCTGTGTAATGCCCTGGCTTGCGTTTTCTCATTGGGTAATGCCCTGGCTTGCGTTTTCTCACTGTGTAATGCCCTGGCTTGCGTTTTCTCATTGGGTAATGCCCTGGCTTGCGTTTTCTCACTGTGTAATGCCGAGGCTTGCGTTTTTTCACTGTGTAATGCCCTGGCTTGCGTTTTCTCACTGTGTAATGCCCTGGCTTGCGTTTTTTCTCTGTGTAATGCCCTGGCTTGCGTTTTCTCACTGTGTAATGCCCTGGCTTGCGTTTTTTCTCTGTGTAATGCCCTGGCTTGCTTTTTTTTCTCTGTGTAATGCCCTGGCTTGCGTTTTTTCTCTGTGTAATGCCCTGGCTTGCGTTTTCTATCTGTGTAATGCCCTGGCTTGCGTTTTCTCATTGGGTAATTCCCTGGCTTGCGTTTTCTCACTGTGTAATGCCCTGGCTTGCGTTTTCTCATTGGGTAATGCCCTGGCTTGCGTTTTCTCTGTGTAATGCCCTGGCTTGCGCTTTCTCACTGTGTAATGCCCTGGGTTGCGTTTTCTCACTGTGTAATGCCCTGGCTTGCGTTTTTTCTCTGTGTAATGCCCTGGCTTGCGTTTTTTCTCTGTGTAATGCCCTGGCTTGCGCTTTCTCACTGTGTAATGCCCTGGCTTGCGTTTTTTCTCTGTGTAATGCCCTGGCTTGCGTTTTTTCTCTGTGTAATGCCCTGGCTTGCGCTTTCTCACTGTGTAATGCCCTGGCTTGCGTTTTCTCATTGGGTAATGCCCTGGCTTGCGTTTTCTCTGTGTAATGCCCTGGCTTGCGTTGTTTTTTCACTGTGTAATGCCCTGGCTTGCGTTTTCTCACTGTGTAATGCCCTAACTTGCGTTTTCTCATTGGGTAATGCCCTGGCTTGCGTTTTCTCACTGTGTAATGCCGAGGCTTGCGTTTTTTCACTGTGTAATGCCCTGGCTTGCGTTTTCTCACTGTGTAATGCCCTGGCTTGCGTTTTTTCTCTGTGTAATGCCCTGGATTGCGTTTTTTCTCTGTGTAATGCCCTGGGTTGCGTTTTCTCACTGTGTAATGCCCTGGCTTGCGTTTTTTCTCTGTGTAATGCCCTGGCTTGCGTTTTTTCTCTGTGTAATGCCCTGGCTTGCGTTTTTTCTCTGTGTAATGCCCTGGCTTGCGTTTTCTCACTGTGTAATGCCCTGGCTTGCGTTTTCTCATTGGGTAATGCCCTGGCTTGCGTTTTCTCACTGTGTAATGCCCTGGCTTGCGTTTTCTCACTGTGTAATGCCCTGGCTTGCGTTTTCTCATTGGGTAATGCCCTTGCTTGCGTTTTCTTACTGTGTAATGCCCTGGCTTGCGTTTTTTCACTGTGTAATGCCCTGGCTTGCGTTTTCTCACTGTGTAATGCCCTGGCTTGCGTTTTTTCTCTGTGTAATGCCCTGGCTTGCGTTTTCTCACTGTGTAATGCCCTGGCTTGCGTTTTTTCTCTGTGTAATGCCCTGGCTTGCTTTTTTTTCTCTGTGTAATGCCCTGGCTTGCGTTTTTTCTCTGTGTAATGCCCTGGCTTGCGTTTTCTAACTGTGTAATGCCCTGGCTTGCGTTTTCTCATTGGGTAATGCCCTGGCTTGCGTTTTCTCACTGTGTAATGCCCTGGCTTGCGTTTTCTTACTATGTAATGCCCTGGCTTGCGTTTTCTCATTGTGTAATGCCCTGGCTTGCGTTTTTTCTCTGTGTAATGCCCTGGCTTGCGTTTTCTCACTGTGTAATGCCCTGGCTTGCGTTTTCTCATTGGGTAATGCCCTGGCTTGCGTTTTCTCACTGTGTAATGCCCTGGCTTGAGTTTTCTCATTGGGTAATGCCCTGGCTTGCGTTTTCTCACTGTGTAATGCCGAGGCTTGCAATTTCTCATTGGGTAATGCCCTGGCTTGCGTTTTCTCACTGTGTAATGCCCTGGCTTGAGTTTTCTCATTGGGTAATGCCCTGGCTTGCGTTTTCTCACTGTGTAATGCCGAGGCTTGCGTTTTCTCATTGGGTAATGCCCTGGCTTGCGTTTTCTCACTATGTAATGCCCTGGCTTGCGTTTTCTCATTGGGTAATGCCCTGGCTTGCGTTTTCTCAATGTGTAATGCCGAGGCTTGCATTTTTTCACTGTGTAATGCCCTGGCTTGCGTTTTCTCATTGGGTAATGCCCTGGCTTGCGTTTTCTCACTGTGTAATGCCCTGGCTTGCGTTTTCTCATTGGGTAATGCCCTGGCTTGCGTTTTCTCACTGTGTAATGCCGAGGCTTGCGTTTTTTCACTGTGTAATGCCCTGGCTTGCGTTTTCTCACTGTGTAATGCCCTGGCTTGCGTTTTTTCTCTGTGTAATGCCCTGGCTTGCGTTTTCTCACTGTGTAATGCCCTGGCTTGCGTTTTTTCTCTGTGTAATGCCCTGGCTTGCGTTTTTTCTCTGTGTAATGCCCTGGGTTGCGTTTTCTCACTGTGTAATGCCCTGGCTTGCGTTTTTTCTCTGTGTAATGCCCTGGCTTGCGTTTTTTCTCTGTGTAATGCCCTGGCTTGCGTTTTTTCTCTGTGTAATGCCCTGGCTTGCGCTTTCTCACTGTGTAATGCCCTGGCTTGCGTTTTCTCTGTGTAATGCCCTGGCTTGCGTTGTTTTTTCACTGTGTAATGCCCTGGCTTGCGTTTTCTCACTGTGTAATGCCCTGGCTTGCGTTTTTTCTCTGTGTAATGCCCTGGCTTGCGTTTTCTCACTGTGTAATGCCCTGGCTTGCGTTTTTTCTCTGTGCAATGCCCTGGCTTGCGTTTTTTCTCTGTGTTTTCGTGGTTTCCATCTTTTTTTCTCCGTCGATTTGACGTGATGTCCCCGCTGGGCTGTGCCTTTCTTTGCGTGCATTTGCATGACATAATTAACCTTCTTATCTCGATTTTCTGTTTGTTTGCAATATCCTAGCAGTCTTGTCTCTTTGTTTCTGTGAGTAATATTGGCACAGATCTTCTGTATGGAAGCAATAGGCTCATCAATCATGTCCTTGATTTGAACTGGACATGCTCTCTCTCTCCACCTGCCACTTGAGTAATTAACCCTTCCCGTACCGACCTACTTCTATCTTTGCTGCCTTCAGTTCCGCTATATACGCGCCCGGGACTGTAAGGGTTAAAAACTAGAAACGGATAATCAAAATTTCCCCCCAAACCCCTCACCCCCACCCTTCAATATAATCAGTCACACAGATTACCCAGCGGGCACACCACGTCGTATCTACGGAGAAAAGCAACGTGGAAACCACGTTTTTCCCACGTCGATTCGACGTGGTGTGCCCGTTGGTTTACAGCCCGCCCCTTTTCTCCGACGGTAAAACACCGTTAAAGGCTACATGTGCACCCTCAAGACAGTTTGTCCCCGGGTGGTTATCTGTGCATATTATCATAAGCTTAGTGCTAAATTTTAGTATAAGAATCAGATTATGGCAAAATTATTGATAGATCTAACTAGTATACAACACCTTGAGTTCGATGTTGAACTTTACGTCAGTTTGGGATGAACGCTTCCTGTTCTGTTTCCATAGAGGATATGTTCTAGCTTTTATGCTACTTTAATTTACAATGTGTTTGTGAAAGGTTCTTAACGGTTTGGTATGGTGTGCAATTCTACATAAAAATACACACCGAATGCGTACTGATAGCGTTTTTGTACACTGAGCTTTATATATTACAAGCTAAATTTCCCGGCGGTGCCACGATGATGTTCGTGGACATGTCCACACAGACAGGTTGCTTCCAACAAACTTCGCGCTCTACCAGGTTTGACCTCTACTTCTCAACGAGAATGCGAGCCTAGATTTACTCTCTTAGGGCTCGGAGAACGAAATTTGCTGTATCACGAAGCTGTGACACACTCCCATATAGGGTCGGCGCAAGCGGTTGGCCTTCTCCATCCACTCTGAACTCCTGCAAGGCGGGGCAACCTGCAACTGCAAGCACGTGTTCGACCGTCTCCACCGCCTCTCTGCAGTTTCTACACCGCGAGTCTTCTTGGGGCCTTAGCCTGCTAAAGTAGGCCCCTATCGGACAATGCCCAGTGCGGAACTGGGCTATTGTAGAAGCCTCTCCCCTGCGGAGTTTCCACCACGGATAGGCTCGGTTGGATTCTTCAGTTGTTGCCACACACCTCGGCCCTTGTCAGAGTTATCACAACTACTGTACCACTGGTCAGTTTCCCATTCACGAATCAGGCGTAATGCACTCTCAATCGAGGTTGGTTCGTCTAGCACTGGTGTCAACAGGGACCCCCACTTGGTTAGGGAGTCCGCTATCTCGTTACCAGGAACCCTTGCATGACCCGGGATCCACTGGAGCGTGACCTTCACTCAGTGCCTATAGAGATCAGATCAGAGATAGCTCCACAAGCACGAACCGACGTTTACAAATATTCTTTTTTTTTTTCGTCAGCCATCAGACTGTGGAACTCATTAGACTAAGCCTCTTACACTGCCCCTTCTGTGTCAAGTTTCAAGTCATCTCTGAAGGGTAGCAAATGAAACTTCGTCGTCGGCTTAATCTTAAAACTCTTGTTGTATGTTATAAACAGTATGAGTAGTAATGCACACTGTTGATCCCAGAACATTCGCAATCAACCTATCCTTAAATTGTAGTCTTTTTCCTCGGGTATAACGGAGTCTTCACTCTTCACAGTAGGCTATAATAAAGAAGAAAAAGAAGACAGTTGCGACCATTGTCCAAACCTCTGTGGCAGAGGATTACGGCGCGGCAGGGTTTGAAACCGGATCGGCAAGTCGACAGTCCGGTGTGCTAATATAGGTCTTTTCTACTGGCCATCAAGCCACGCACCTTTGTCCCCACTGTGGCAAATACTTTCGGGTAAAAATAGGCTTCATCAGCCATCTCCGAGCCCACAAGAGCCCACAAGAATTCATGACTCTTACATAGGATGGTCCTCATCGAAACGATGGACACGCATCACCTCCCACCTACGAGTGGTAGCATTGGGTTTTAATGTCCACTGTTATTTATGTTATCTAATATATTACAGACGCTCATTCTATAAAGAAGATGATCGCAGCCTGATCATCCGTGGTCTGAGTCTAGTCATGCATTTTTATTAGTGCTTTATAAGTGTACACTGAAGGCGCCCTGAAAGCCCTAAAAAAAAAAAAACTGGACGTAGACCTTTACAGTATGGAAACACAAGTAGCCGACCGAAACAAGTAGCGAAATTATCTATCGTCCAGAGCACAATAAGACTTATTATTAGTAGAAAGAAACAGAACTTCCAGGGTTGAACAAAAACGTTCCAAAAGAAACGACAAGCAAACCTGCAATGCCCTGCCAAATCCCACAGCCTCATCATTTGTGTGTGATATCTGTAAATAGACTTTCAGGGCCCATATAGGACAAATAGGCCACCAGAGAAGCCACAATTAAAGTTATTATATGGGAGACGTGGTCGTGCAACCTCGGAAATAAGGCATTATAAGGGACGAACAACGGCCCACAATACAACATTAATACATAAGCTTAGGGGCCGTCATTACGCCCTGCACCTAGGGGAGGGAGGGATTCAAACATTTGTGACCATACACCCATAGACTATGTATCGAGGAGAAAGGGTCGGTAGTTTGAACAATAATAAGACACCACATTAAAAAATGTGTAGAGTCTAGACTATCTTTTAAGCAAAAGTTTCACTCTTACAAGTTTCAATTCATGAGCTTCATGTGTATGTGACTTATAATATAATATTATTAAATATTACAAACACATATGCCTAAAGTCTTATATTACTTATATAGTTTGTAGGCCTAATTCTTAGGCCCTATACAACACTGACAATAGGCCTAATAGAAATTGAAACATGGCGATTTTGAAATGGTGAAATAAAGATTATTTTTTTTTGGGGGGGGGGGGGGGGGGAGGGGCGAAGCGTTGTGGCGTTACATCACATTTTTGTGAAAGCTTGTGGCGGTGAAAAGAGGACGGGGTGATACGACATTGGTCGAAAGCGCTTGACGTCCTTGAAATAGATGGCCCGTGGAATGTTACAAAAAAAATATAATAACCAGGTAATAATAACTAGGACACACAATCTACAGTAAATTGCCATTCCTCAATGGTCAAATTAAAATATATCTAGTCTAGTATTTATTAATTTTTGAGAAATTATATGCGAATGACTACTGCAAATTATAAAAATGTATTATCGTTAGCTTATTTTATATAGCTCTTATTATAGCTTTTGTGCACTGGCGTAATATTTGTTACGCTGAAAAGCCATATGCTTTCCGATTTTCTTTTTTAATGATTCCGGAAATAGATCTTTGTTTGTTTTCGGTGTTATTTATGTCAAAGAAAATGGAAACCGACCAAACACAGAAAGACGGTGTTCCTAAACCAGAAAAGATGTTTACACTCAAGAAATGGAATTTAGTAGCAATGTGGAGCTGGGATGTAGAATGTGACACATGTGCAATTTGTCGAGTTCAAGTCATGGGTACTTTAAATCATTCAATATCATATAAATTATACTTTGAATAGACTGAACAGTGAATAATGAATATTGATTGTATATTATAATTTTATAATATTTATAATGTATTGAGTAGTGTGAATAGTCACTGACTCTCGACTGAACTGAATAGTCTTAAGATAACTCTGAATAGTAGGCAGTAGTCCTTTTTTGTAATAAGTATTGATCATTAAAATTAGTTATGAGTCACTTATGATTTATGTTTTTGTTAGAGTATTAGTATTAGTATAGTAGTATTTAGTAGGCCTATGATAAACTATGAACATGAATAATGAATGAGAATATGATTAGGCTGATTAGTCATTACTACATATTTATATACATTATTATGATTATGGCAGGTTTCACAATAAGGTTAAGGATTTCAAAAGTTAAAGTCCCCTTTTTAAAAAAAAAATATTTTAAGCTTTGTCACTGTATTATAAAAAATATATTATTTTAAAGCCTAGAAACTGAGGAATCCGAATATGAAGGTTAGAAAAGTCAGCCGACTTCCCATTGTTTTATAATTAATAATTTTACGATCAGGAAATTTTTTATGCTGGCACAAAAAAATACAGGAGACTAAGCAGCTGCAAAATAATATAAAAACTTACAATGTAGTTTTTAAAATATATTTTTATGAAAAAAATTAAGTTATAAAACTTGAAATATCATCATTTGTGTTTTGTTATTAATTTCACAAATAAACTTAATAATTTTGCATCCTTAGGTCATTAGGCCTAGGATATGTGGTACAAGAAAAATAAACTAAATGGTGGCCATTTTGTACTTGAAATGTTGTGTTAGCGAAAAGCATGGAGAGATATTTATTTTTACGTTTAAACAATTACTGTTCTCGTAAATTTAGTCTTAAAAATGTAATAATATTGCTATGTTGATGTAAATCGTAAACAAGAACCTGCCTACTTTTTTCTTGTATGATAAATGGTATGATAGTGTGCGTGAATGTCTAATGTGTTTGAGTACAAATGGTTCTTTAATATTGTTTTAGCTATGCTGAAAGACGGAATTTATGTGATCAAGTCAATTTTCCGTTCATTTGGATCAATAAAGCAATCTTATCTTATCTTAAATCAAAAAAGAAATGCGTAAATTGCATTTTACTGTAAATTATGGATAACGACTGAGCATGCGGCTCTCGGCGGTGTAACGAAACCCTAATGGAAACATACCAGTACGACATGGGTAAAATAATTATATTATATAAAAAAACTCATTTTTTAAGTAAAAAAAATGCTTCAAATAGAACAAAACGACTATCCGATTGGATTCATATTTTAAAACTTACTTGCCACCAGGGGCGAAGCCACAGGGGGGGCTGAGGGGGGCTAAGCCCCCCCTGGAATTTAAAAAAAATATTTTTTTCAACTGATTTTTTTAAAATATGCACTAAATTTGCTAAAAATTTGGTAAATCTTTGTCACGCGAAAGTTTAGCCCCCCCTGGTATTTTGCAAATATTTGTTTAGCCCCCCCTGGAAAAAATTTCTGGCTTCGCCCCTGCTTGCCACGGTGGGTAGGCTGGCACTCGGACAGATCCTTGGTGTGCCCTCTGGTTTCACCCCTGAACATCGTTACGCCTGTTTTTTTGGCAATAATAGTATGGTATCAGTACGTGACATGAAAATTTCAAATTGAACGGATAATAATATTTTATCAGAGGAGAGAGGCCTAAAAAAGTATATTCTATAGATATTCATAACAAGGGAAAATTGCACCTAGGGCGCTCGGTGTGGAGGGCAAAATCTGTACCTTGTTACTTTTTGTTTATTAGTTTTGCAAGCTTAAAAAACGTAGAGGCTAAGCAAGGGTCAATTTGCAACCTATCCAAACTTTGGCAACTTCTCTAGTTCGGATTAACGTATACAATTTACAGATAGGCAAAAAATCACTTAGAACCTGGCATAGAAATTGTTCAATATCATAAAATGTATGAACCGTGCTGGTCATGTAAACTTTTAATGTGTAACTGAATAGATTTTATTTCTGTTTTAATTCTCAGATGCATGCTTGAGGTGTCAGTCAGAAAATAAACAAGATGACTGTGTTGGTAAGTTCTTGTGGCTTTTTATGCTTAACTTGAAAGTAAATAATTTTTTTCCTGTCTATCTACTATTGAAATACACACAAAAATGTTTTGGCAAATAATTGAGGCCATTTGGTAGCCTCATTTTATGCTGCTTTTTTTTTCTGGAATTTTTCACCACACATAATTAAAAAAATTTTTTTTTTTTAATTTTATGGGATATTGAGTAGATTTGTCTAGATTCTGAGCTAATTGGGCTATGGAGGGGTCCAGGGGTTTTAAAAGATCCTAGTTTTCTTTAGCTTGCTGTAGTTTTAATTGTTTTTGTGTCTTTGTTTGAACAGTTGTATGGGGAGAGTGCAACCATTCATTTCACAACTGCTGCATGTCACTGTGGGTCAAACAGAACAACAGGTGCCCTCTGTGCCAACAGGAGTGGGTCGTGCAGAGAACTGGGAAATGATTTCTCATCGCCCTGGCAACTGCTGTGTGTTAGTTATCTGATCGCGCGTCTTCATGGGAGGAATGCAAGCCAGCTCAGTGAACAACAGTGCTACTTCCAACATATCCTGATCTATTTATCATTTCACTTTTACTATAATTATTTTTAAAGAAATGCTATTTCGGATAAGTTATTACGGGGGGTAAGGTCTTCTAGGCCTGAGCCTCGGCTGTTTGTAAAGTTTCAATTTTTAATTTTTGCCAAAGCTTTATATATTTTAGTTGAAGAGCGTTATTTGAATAGATTTATTGAAATTCTTTTCCTTGAGCTGCACCAGGCATTTTTAGTGATTACTTTTTAAATTTAAAAAAAAAGTTTAAAAAAGCAATAGTTTATAACTGTCAGCCACATGACTTTCCTTTGTCTTTTGATTGATCGCTTTGTTTGATGCCAACTAAAAGGGAAATGTGTGTTTAAAAAAAAATCTAAATACAAATTTGAAGTCAATCTGTAATGAAGTTAAATACTTGCTGAAAGGAAAGTGTGTTCTTTTTTTTCCCCCATTCATTTTCATGACATTTGTGTGATGTATATTTTTTTTCACCCACATTTTGCTGTACATGACCCATTGTATCGATTCTATTTTAAATCACTCAGACTTACACTAAAAATGTTTCTTGTGGTTTGCGATGTACACATTTTTACACTTATGCCACAAAATTGTTGTGCTGATAGTCAAAGGGCTTGTGCTTTTTATTTTGTCTTGTTTGTTTTGTTGTGGTTTTTTCGCCTTGGTTTTTTGACAAAGTTGAACGTAGCATGTATGGAACTACAAGCAAAGTGTAAGTGAAGATTCCCTTTCTTATGATTGATTTTCTTTTCTTGAATGTAAGGCAACGCGCGTGTTGTTAGATGATTTTTTTTTTAGCTTAACCTTTCCGATGATTAACTGTAAAAATAAAATATAACTCCTGCCTAGTTCATTTAATGTCTGTGAATACATTAGAAGCAAAATAAAATTTTTATAAACATTTTTTAAAAGTTAGTTTTTTTCCTTTTAAACTACTTAACTTTTTACGTCATCATTAGTTTATCTTGTCATATGTCTAGTCAAGTGCAGCCTGGTTAGTAATTTGTGTGGTGGTACTGTCCGTAACACAACACTATCAATTTCAATTCTGACAGTGATCTAACATAGTAGTATTATTAGTGTACCAACAATTGTAAATGAATTACTTTTTTTTTTTTACAAATCAATTTTCACTAGAGTCATCCTGGATAATTACAAGATATATTTCATGTGTCAAAAATCTTTTTACAAAATGTGTGGACTTTCAACTTAGTTTCCTTTTTTTTTTGTTCTGTTTGGAAAACAAAAGTTAAAGAACATTAAACTAACTTATAGAAACTAGTTAATTTTGTTTTTTTCCTTTTCTTCTTCTGCGTTCCATATTTTCCTTTTACATCTTCTACTGCTCGTCCTGTCTCTCTGTTGTCTTTGGTATTGGGCCCCCCAGAGCTTTTCATTCATGGTGGAACCTTGGTGCCATATCTGGTTAGGGGCCTCTCTGTGGAGTTGGGCACTGTAATGGGATTAGCTCTGGATTTCAGAGTTCAGCTCCAATGGGCACCCAGGGATGTGACTTGATATGGTTAAAGTTAAAGTGAGGTCTTTTTAAATGTCTTTTTTTTTAATGCCATCCTTATGTTTCATACAAAATAATAAACATCCATTTAAAATAGAATTATTAAGTGCGTCAATTTGAATATCTGAAAAGAAAGATTTACATGAGATTGACAGAAAAACACATTTTTAAAAAGCCACCAACAATTGTGTTTATGGACTACTATTCAAACTTTTAATAAAGACTGTATTTTTCTTCAGATTTCTGATATTAAATTTGTTATTTTTTTTTCTTTTTACAGTTCCATAATTGAGTATGTTTATTTAAGTTAGATTTGCTCTTGATTGTTTCTCTATATAGTATTTGAAACTCTGTTATTTGTCGCTTAATAGTCATAGCATGCGATGTAAAAAAAATTGAATGAACCTGTACAAATTTAGACATTTTTGTTTCATATAAATATAAATACATATATAAAGAAATACAATAAAATTGTTCTAAATCAATTCATAACTTTTTTAATTTGTCTTTAATTACCAATAGTTGTACATATTTATATGCCTCACATTACTAAATGAATTTGTCAGTATACCGGTATATATAGGATCAAGATGACTGTTGCTTAATGAGTATAGAAAACCCACAAAACTAATTTTGTGGAAGGCCATCAGTGGTTTGAAATTTACTTTATTCAGCTATAGTGCTATATTTTTTTTAATGCATTCTAGCCCCTTTTTTTGATTATGCATTTATTTTTACGTGTGTAAATAGCATCTGAAATTGAATGAAGCATTCTAGTAAAAGTTTTAATCAAGTAAGAAGAATTTTAATTTATTAGTTATTTATATAAATAAAAACCAGAAGCAATAGGATTCAAACCCAGGACCATCAGTATGCCAGACAAATGTGCTGCCCCCCTGTTACCGTATCAAATTTTAAAAATTTATTCAGCATTTGTGTCTCATTACTTACGCCCGTCAACCCCTGTCGGAGAATGGGCCACCAACAACAGTTCTCCGGATTTTCCTATCCTGGGCCATCCTCTCTAACTGGTTCCAGCTGAAGCCCATCTTGGTGGTTTCGGCTTCCAGGTCATGCCTCCATGTATTTCTTGGGCGGCCCTTCTTCATTTTTCCTCGGGGATATGTCTCATTACTTCCAATAAATTGCTTTGAGAAATCACAAGTAATATAAAATACAACAACAACCAATTCTTTTTTAGCTTTATAATATTTATTAAACTACTAAAATAAATTTTAATGTCAACTTCATTTAAACGGGGGCAACCCAAAAGTTTCGGGCTTAAATTGTTCCAAAGATTCTAAGACCTGCTCCACTCGATCTGTAAGCTTGGAACGATCTGCCCTGGGGTCAGGCACCCATACCACTCTCATTCCGGCAGCCAAGCCTGCTTCAGCTCCGTTGGGAGCGTCTTCAAAGACGAGCACCTATCAATGTAAAAGAAAAAGATTAGTTCAGGTTGGTTAAGCTAAGTCAGCATCATGAAAATATCACAACTGACACTTCATTACAATTAATTATATGAAATCTGTATGCAATCAATTGCTTTGATTGCTAAATGTGCAGGCCTTAGTAAAGATCAAGGAAAGGATCCCTGTCAAGACCACTTGCTCCACAGGGCTCAATCTACTTAAATGTTAAAATCTTGAAAACAAACTTTTCGGTACACATTGAAATGAATGTAATATGCACATCAATTATCAAGATTAACCATTACATCAGGGATGATAAGCGTAGGTAGGATATGGTTAACATTTATGTGTCTTTAACACATGCTACTATAAGAGATTAGCGTAGGATGTCATTTTCATTTATATGTTGTAGGAGCGTCTCTAACATATGCTATTAAACAGACATACATAATATATAGTGTTATCATCCTTTGCTAATCCAATACCGGTATCTGGCTTATAGGACACTCAACTTTCAGCCCTTCATGAATGATGGTACAGGAAAGGGGTATAAATCATTCTGTCTTTTTAAAGGAAGGGTACACTCCCTTTGAAAAGAAAGCTATGACTATGATATTAATGAGTCAACACAACAGTTTTTGAGTTGAGGCTTCGACCCAAGTAAGGCCTCACCTGCTGAGGGTTTGGGTTGTCGTCAAACCTGGCGGCGCACACAAGAAAGCAGTCTGGTGCAGGCTTTCCCTTTTTAACCTCAGGGTCACTGCTGCTGCAGACAAAATGATGGAAGAGGCTGAACAGCTCCTTGTGACCAGATATCCTCTGCTGGAATCCCCAGTTATCTGTCCCTGTCGCTACAGCAATTGGAATGTTGTGGGCGTGAAGATGTTGAATTAACCTCTCTGCTCCTGCGGCCGTCCAATTGAAAATAATACAATAGATGGAAAAAAATTTGCTTTAAAAGTGTTAATGTCAATATAAAGCCTTAACGTAGTCAACTTTAAAAAAAATAAAAAGTCTTACAATTCTCTGTAAAAAATATCTGGCTCATTCTCAACAAATGGTACGTGGTTTTAAGTGGTTTTTCAGACACTTTTGAGTTACTTATGGTTAGAAAGGGCTTTTAGCAGGCATTAATTTATTTCTGAAAAACTATATACTTAAATTCATGATTTTTCTGTAAGACTATTAAAGTCATCAGGTGTAAAAACTAGAGTTTTGAGAAAACAGGGTGTAAAGTGTTTTTGTGAATGTACCGGTATGTGTTTTGTAAACATGCTCATTAACTCATTTGCTACTATTGCAACTGAATGCGGCATACCCCCATCCGTACTAATGCGCCCAAAAGCGGCGGCCACGTGTTGTCTAACCTATTGCATTTATTGATTTTTCGCCACGCGTTCTTTGGGGGTGTTTTTACTGCAAGCACGGCTTTTAAAAAGTAGGAATATAGTCTGTTTCGTTAAAAAAAAAGTTTTTTATTAAGATTCTTTTTGTTGCGATGCGCTTTCAAAGTTCGGGTAGTTTTCACTGGCCTTTCGTCTTGTAATATTTTTTTTATAGCCTTCGCCTTTAATTTTTTTGTTTATTAATCAATAGCTCTATACCTCCAAAGATAACACTTAACAACAGTTCTGATAGTAAGGATGCTGCAGATATAGACTTAGATGAATTTCCATTACAACTCGATTTATGGGCTTTATGATACTTTATCGGACTTCGACGCTAGGGCTAGTGAAAATATTTTGCCAAACCCTAGGGTCGCAACACTCAACGAATGTTTGTACCGATAATTCGACATTTTTTATGCATAAAAGGATACATTTCAAGAAAGCTAAGGGATTTATCTATTTTAAGGTGTAATTTATTAACTTTAATCATTAAAAAAAATATTTAAAAATAATTTACTAAATTTAATGAGGAGTTCCTTCCCTTTGGCTAGTAGTTTGAGGAGTGTCTTTGGAAACTAGGTTAGTAGCAAATGAGTTAAATTATGTTTGTGTAATTATGAATCAGAAATGGATTATATTATTACACTATTGTGGATAAAAAAATAACTTTCACCTATGTTTTTTTCTATTATTAATTTGGCAATTGCAATGGGGCATGTGTGGCCGAGTTGCAGCACTTTTGGCTGGCCTACTGACGGTCCCGGGTTCGCATCGCTGTCTAATATTTGTTCCCTGGGCTTGAGGGTGTCCCCGAGTCTACCCAGCTCTGATGGGTACCTGACTTTGAAGTTGGGGTGAAGCACAGGTGGCTAGACATTGTCCTGGCCACACAATCCCCAAGCATGCTGTGGCCACAGAAACTGGTGAATGCTGCTTCACCTACCCTATGGATCAATTTGGTCTGACAGGATACTTTACTTTTTACTTTTTTCAATTAAAAGAGAAAAAAAATTGTAACAATGGAAATTATATTTTAATTTACAACAATACAACCTCTCCCCACACTCACACAAATTTTGTCACACACATTTATATATCTCCTGAACCCCTGACAAAATTTCAAGCGGACATATGCTTACAGTGAGGTGATGAATACTTACCAGGCAAAGTCTTGGCCAACGGCAGTTTACGTGACAGTCCTGCCTTGAGTTTGTGTAGGTATTCATCCACAGTCAAGGGTAAATTGAGTGCATCTTTGAAGAAAAGTTGTGCATATCATTTATTTACACATCCTTTGACCAGATAAGACAGGGTTCGTACTGAAAAATTGCCTAAAAAATCCAGGAGTTTTCCAGGAGTGTTCCAGTAGTGATCCAAAAGTTTTTCAGGAGTAAATTTTTGGAAAAGCCAAGTTGAGCTCTTCAAAAAAATAAAAGACATCTCGCTAGCCTACATCCCAAGTTTGGATAGAAAAAAAAAACAAGATCTAGTAAAAAAAAAAAGAACCATGGAGTGGCATCACTGGTGTCATCAACGTTTGCGCGCGGAAATAAAAAGTGGCGAAGAGGGTTAACTCCAATAGGGCTTTCTGGAAAAGTGAAAGTACAATCTAAGAGCAGTGATTACGATTTTGTTTCATTAATAATTAATCTCCCTAAAAAAATAAGGAGTTTTTAGTATTTTCCCAGGACTAAATGCAGTTTTTCCAAGAGTTTTAAGGTCCTGGAACACATTTTTTTGTTTTCCAGGAGTTTCAAGGAGTTTCCAGGAGCTGTACGAACCCTGTAAGAAGTACAGTAACTATGCTATGTTCTGGGAATAGATGATGAAATCTATTTTCCTTTTCTTTTTCTATGAGATTGTAGAACTGGTTCGGTGGTTAATACTCCGGGGCTATCAACGCAACGGGGGGCACGATAGCCGAGCGGCAGCGCGTTCGACTGGCGAGCTGAAGGTCCCGGGTTCGAATCCTGGTGCATGCTAGGATTTTTACCCGGGTGGACCCAGCTCTGATGGGTACCTGACATTAGTTGGGGTAAAGTAAAGGCGGCTGTGCATAGTGCTGGCCACACAATCACCTAGTATGCCGTGGCCACAGAAACTGGTGAAAGCTGCTTCATCGGACCTATGGATCAATTCGGTCCGACTGGTACTTTACCACTTTTTACTATCAACGCAACGACCTGGGTTCTATCCCTGCCGCTTGTCCGATCCCTGCTGCCCTGTAGATGGTTTGGGCATAGGATGTAATAATCTTCTCTATAGAAGGATCGTCTGTAACTTATAGGACTCACGAGACAACAACTTTCTTGGGATAAATGAAACTAAAACAAAAGTGCTGATTTGTAATACAAATTACTATTTTTGTCACCGGTATATATATGTTATGCTTGCTTATTTATAGGCAACAAAATCCTATTCATGAAACATTAATGGTCACTTCAAATTAATTTTTTTCTGCGTCTTTTACTATTTATGTTAATTCTAAATGTCACAATCATATAATGAGTAGGCCTGATATGTTATGTTACCGATACAAAGTTGAGCAGACTCTTGTTCCTTCATTCCCATTTGTTTTGCCTTGATCTCCCATGTAAACAGCTGACCAAACTCACCACACAATTCTTCCAAGCATTCTGTGTAGACTCTTTCAGTGTCTGAAAGAGAGAAAATATGTCCTGTAAGTGGTCTATAAATAAAATACAAGTAAGCCTTTTTAAGAGTAAAAGCCTGAAAATTTGAACAATGACAATGCATTATATCATTATCATGCCCTGTGCATCATAGACTATGTCATGCTATGAGTGCTATGAGCCTATCAAACTATGACAATGAGACTTGAAGTTTTACAACTATGAAGCTATGAATATGAAATATATGACACAATATAATAAAATTATAATAGCGTACAATACTACCTGTAATTACATCTCATAATAATATTAAATATTATAATAAATTATCAATATGTGAAATATGACATATTAGTAATATCAGTGCTTTTTTTGTAAAAAAATAGCTGCCGGTACTCAATGATGGATTGCCTAACTTTTAAAGCAGTTTCGCATTTTATATTTTAATTCTTATTACGCGCAATTTTAAAATAATTCAATTTTAACAAATTAATAATGTAATAAATTAATAATAAACGTTAAAATATAAGAAAGTAATAATTTTTTCCCCACATTGAAAAAGGTGATGGTACGCCGTACCGGTGCGTACCGTCACAAAAAAAGCACTGAGTAATATCATTGAGTATGAACAGAGTTTGGAAACAGTAGGCAGCTTCAAACACCTAGGAGCTATTGTATCCGAAGAGAGCTCAAAACCAGAAGTAATGTCCAGGATTGACCAGACAACAGCATCACTAAAGAGGCTCAAGACAATATGGAAAGACAAGAACTTAGCCCTCAGCACCAAAATCAGGTTGATGCGCTCACTGGTCCTCTCCATTTTCTTATATTATGCTTTTATGAGTCATGGACATTAACAGCTGAGCTAGAAAAGAAGTTTATAGCCATGGAGATGAGATGCTTCTTCAGAAACCTGCTCTGTATCTGCTATAAAGACCATATCTCCAATGAGCAGATACAGAAAAGAATATTCCAGGAAATTGGACAATACGAAGACCTGCTGGCCACATAACCGGAACCAACAGGCTTGCCAAAACCATTTTCAGGGCACCACCAGAGGAGGGAGAAAGAGAGGAAGACAAAGAAAACTATGGGAGGATAACACCAGGGAGTAGACAGTAATAAAACTGTGCGACGCATTGAGAAAGGCTGAGAGACGGGAGGAGGCTTGTGTACATAACACATATCATCTGTGGCACACCAATGGTCCAACAGACTAGGATATGTAGGATTGGGTATGATTGCGTATCATGATTCATGTAGACCGTAGGCTCTGCCTAAATGTAATGATGTAGTAATGTAGACAATGTAGTAATTCTAAGTAATGTAACTAAACTTATAATATACAACTTTATATAGACTTGCGTCTTACACTTACAGACTTACACTATATCTATGAGACTAAGTATGACTATGTGAAGTATGTGTGATACTATTAAGGCTATTATTTTTTAAATTATAATTAGGCCTATAGTTTACTAAGTTTAGGCATATGGCCCTATAGACAGTAAATTTATAAAGACTTTGACAAAGGCCTAGGCCCCAAAACTAGTAGGCCTAATAGTAGGCCCAATACTATATCACTATAACTATATTATATATAAGTAGGCCTATGCCTTTAGCCTATAGTCTAGTAGGCTATATATAGAATAGTCAGTATAGACAGTATAGTACTATAGTAGGCCTATACTATAGTGAATATAGTGGAGTATAGTAGTCTAGTGTAGGGCGCCTGGCGCCTAGCTAGGCCTAATTATAGACCTACATTTTCGTCTGTTGTTCGTTGTCTGTACTCTGTCTCAAACTGTTGTCAGCGCCTAGAACTATCTTTAACGGGATATTAAGTTTATATTATATATAAGTAGGTGGTTTATTAGGTCTATAAATTATAATATAATAATATAATATAAGATAGTAGTAGGATAGGTATAGGTTTACTATATAATATAGTAATACTTAATAGGCCTACTTAATAGGCCCCTACTAATATATTATAGTATAGGCCTATAGATACTAATTATATTTATAGGGCTATGGCCTATAGGTTACTATAGGTCATGAGTATAGCCAGTATATATATAGGCTGTCACTGAACTGTATAGTAAAACAAGGAATAACTTAATTAGCCTATAGTATAGTTATAAGATATAATAACCTAATATGAGTCCATCAACATCGAAAATTACGTGGGTAATATTTACCCCTTTAATGGTTTCAGAAAGAGGCAGCCGCATGATAATATGTTTAATGTCAGCCTATATAATACTATATTATTTCATTGCAAAATGATTACACACGTTCAATAATGGATGTTCGTGCTGGTAAGCTTTATATTTTTGTGCTAAATCCTTGGGGCCTTAGCTGTTCTCAAAAATTAAATAAAACAGAAAACGCATAGGCCCCTACTAATGTATTTGGAATATAATGATAATCAGCGTTAGAATGTATGATGGTGGAGGTTGAGCGTTTGATTATTATTCCGGATAATTTTCTTTCAAACACGGATAACACTTTGTGTTTCTATCTTTTTTTTTATAAGGCTTAGGCTATATTTAGATCTATAGGCCCTATGTAGGCTAATTAAAACGCACGGATGAGCTTAAGCTTAGGGCGCAATAATCTTCTGTATAGAAGGAGCGTCTGTAACTGCAATGTATAAGATAAGATAGTCCAACGTTAATCCATGGTCTGAGATTTGTGTTTTTATTAATAGGCTATTGTTTTATATTTTAAATCAGGGGTCGCGGGAACCTTTTTGTCTGAGAGAGCCATGGACACCACATTTTTTGAAAAGTAATTCTGTGAGAGCCATACATTATGTTTAAAACTAAAAATTCAAGTAAATTTCCCTTTAATTACAATGAATGCAGGGTTGCTATTTTTCTGTCTTTTAGGTCAGCGGAGTTTGTCTCCTTTACCACTTCTGATGCTGAGTTGCAGTAGACTTTAGCTCATTTGTAGAATGAAATATTGATTTGCTATTAATATGTAGATCAAAGGAGTCTAAAGAAACATTTTTTTAATCGAACATTTGTCTGCGAGCCAGCTGCAGCCATCAATAGAGCCACATCTGGCTCGCGAGCCATTGGTTCCCGACCCCTGTTTTAGATGATCTGACTATTTCTCTTATTTAGCACTGGAACATTTGTAACTCAGTGATGTTAAGTTGGCATTTTAAGTCTTTCGTATTTCTTAAACTTTTTCTTTGAAGTGTCTAGTTACCGGATGTACTAAAGTTAACACATATAGACTCTAGACGTTGCTAATAAAACTAATAGAAGTCGAATATCAACATTTTATTATTATTTATATACTATTTAAATGTACTTGTAAATTTTTGTGAACCTTAAATATTATATGGAAAGGTTAGATTAATTTTTTACATCTTTATTTTAATGTAGTTCACCGACCAAACTGAAACTGGTCGAAGTCGACAAAGACAAAACAAGTCAAAAGTAACTCAAAAGTCCAACTCCATTCTCCAACCGATTAATTTTAATATAATTATAATTTCAATAATAAATACAACTTTTATAAAACTCAAACGCTTCTTGACTGCTTGAACTACTTTAACTTAATTAGTTTAATTAAACACTTCGTGTCCTTTCATGTTTCTAAAAACTGTTAAAAAACAGAAATAACTGTCTGTACTATAGTATAAATGATTCATCTATTCTATAGCAGGGGTCGGGAACCTATCATAATCATGGCATATGGCTCGCGAGCCAGATGTGGCTCTATGTCTATTGATGCCTGCATCTGGCTCGCAGACAATTGTTCGATTATTTAAAAAAAATGTTTCTTTAGATTCCTTTGATTTTTTATCTAGGCCTAGCCCTAGGCTACATATTAATTGCATATCAATATTTCATTCTACAAATGAGCTTAACTTAATACTGCAGCTCAGCATCAGAAGTGGTAAAGGAGATAAACTCCGCTGATCTAAAAGACAGAAAAATAGCAACTCTGCATTCATTGTAATTAAAGGGAAATAACTCTTGCACACAT
Source organism: Anisus vortex (assembly GCA_949126835.1). Lineage (NCBI taxonomy): Eukaryota > Metazoa > Mollusca > Gastropoda > Planorbidae > Anisus > Anisus vortex. The sequence goes on from OX421508.1 coordinate 28,148,893, forward strand.
TTGCTTAGATTTTTAGTTTTAAACATAATGTATGGCTCTCACAGAATTACTTTTCAAAATATGCGGAGTTCATGGCTCTCTCAGACAAAAAGGTTCCTGACCCCTGATCTATAGTATAGTATAAAAACTAGTTACTTTTTAACTTCTTTCTAAGCTAAACTCAAACTGTTAGGCCTATTTATAGTTTATAAAGTTTATACTATCATTTACTATGCCTAGTTTCTATTTCTAGTAGAGTAGGCTAGTAAATAATAGTTTATAATCAGTCAAACAAACTCAGATTCTAACTTGAACAAACTATTGACTATTTGAGTGTAAGATGCTACTGGAAATCATTTTCTCCTGGGAACTTTTACTTTTTAAGACTTTAAACATTTTAATTATCATTTGTTTCTTATCCTGTTATTTTTTAAATATCCCCAGCCTAGTAGTTAATTTTTTAAAAACAGTTTCATTTGCTATCTTATTTGATGTTAACCTTTTTTCCAGCACTAGCCACAATTTTATTGGTTCTAAAGGATCATTTTTTAACACAAGTATTTTGTTTATAGAATAGTCCGATGACCTACCTACTAAATATATCCCTCAATCAGACACTCTACCTCTTGTTACAAAACATGTTCAGTTTGGTTATTTAGTGGAGTATTTTATTATTATAATTATAAATATATATTTTTAGCTTGGCTTGTTGTCTAATGTAGGCCCATGTTTCAAGTGTCATCATATTAGTCTTGTATAAATACATATATGGAGTTCTGGAACTGCATTAGCCGCTCTAGTTTGAAAAAGAGGGCATTTAAGAGGATGAATTTACAATTTCTTGATGCAGTAAATCTTGGGCCCTACTCATCAACCTTCGATGTGACCCTGACGCTTTCAGTCCTTTAGTTCCAGTTTTTTAATAAGGGAAAACAATCGTAAGGCAATTGAATATCGGTGTCGAACACAGTACACATGTAAATGAGTAAATGTAAATGGAAAAAGTGATGTTTCAATCTACCCGTACAACAGTAACGAAGGGAGGTAATAAGGGTAGAAAACATAAGAGTGTAACGAGTACACATCATAACATAGAATATTGTTTTTCTATGTTGCAAGGGAGGGGAAAAAATCAACTAAAGAATTCCTGTCTGAAAAAAATCCATACATATGGGTCGGTGAAAAATCATGGGACGAAAATGAAAGTTTTTATTGGGAGGGGGGTAGTTATGATGAAGAACAAAACCAGAGAAGCGGGATATATAATAATAATATTTGTATAGCGCTGCCAACAAACATAATGTAAGCTCAGAGCGCGTTTAACATTCAACTAAGAATACGGATATTACCCTAGGCCAGGTGACAGAGCTAAATTGATGATTAAAAAAGACAAAACAAATAAATGTAGTATTAACCGACCCAACCCATAAATAAGACAGTAAGTTTCTAAAGCATGTTAAATGTTATCTAAGGTAAATATTGAAATAATGAGTTTTTAAGTTATGGTTAGTGAATATTATTGGGGTTTGTCCAGTAGGCCGAAAGCAGATATTCCTATCAAGTCTAAGAAAGCATGTAACATATAAGACTCATAAAAATATGAGTATTTTAAAACTAGCATTGCATCAAATTGTGTCAAAGGCGACTTGGCATTGTGCTGGCCACATTATCCACCTAGTGTGTCGTGCCCTTATGGATCATTTGGTCAGGCAGGATTACTTACCTTACTTACATTGTCATTTGTGATTTGTCAATTATTTTTTTTTGTTCAAATGTCAACAGGATTAGGAAGATTCAAGTGAGCATATCATCGAATGACAACATAAACATCACGCACAGATCCTCAGGAAATTGTTGGGCAACAATGAGGCTAAGGAGGGGTCCAAAGTGTTACCTACTGGCATCACTGGCTGTCATCTTCATTCTAATGATATACATCAATGATATGACTTACATTGTTTCTTATTTAAATAACAAGGTAAAGTATGATTTTAAAAGAAACATATTTTCTTTTTTTAATGACTTAACCCACTTACTTCCTGCTGTCACCCCTTTTGGGGTCAGGGCCGCAAACTATACATCCTTGTCTAATTTTTTCTTTTCTTTCCAGCTGTAGCCCATGGTCAAATGGTCACACTCTAAGTCTTGTCACCAGCTGTTTCTTGGCTGACTTCTTTATCTCTTTTCTTGTTAACTTGTGAAAGCTTCTTTCCCAGGTTAAAGTGTTCCTGTTTTTCTACCATTGATGTATCTGCAGAAAATTTATTTTTTACAGGGTGAGACAGCTAAACCCATGCCAAACCCATTCCCCTTAATCCTGACTTTGGGACAGGCAAGTCATTGTCCCAGTAGGCCTCCTTGTTGGAGCTTCTTTTTTAGTTAGTTGTTATATATAATATACTATAAATAATACATAACTGTTGTTTAAAAACATTGTTTAAAAATTATTAATGACAATGTTTATAGTATATTGTTTCATAAGTTTTATTATCTCTATCTGAGTTTTGTATTAAAAAAAAACTAAATGTTACTTAAAAAAGAGACATCGGTGTTCAAACTCAGTGTGCAAGTATTGTATTATATAAATTAATAGATTATTTTTTATTATTATGTATTACTATATTAAAATCTGCAGTCTTTATAATGTATATTACTCCTGAAATAAGAGTGAAATAGCACAATAAAAATAAATAAACTACTGTGACTTCTATGCTAAAAAAAAACTTTATTTAATATAGGACCTCAGCAGTACTAAATCAGCAGGCAGTAGATTTTAGGCTTTTAAGAAATATGCATCACAATAATTTATATTTAATAATATTAAATTGGATTGACACAATCTGTGTTTAACTGATATTAACATTAGTCCATAAACTACAGAAATGTTCATATTGTTTCATTTCCAAAACCAGTTTAGGTTAAAGGAAATTGGATTTTTTTACCTATTATCAGTTTTTGTTCTTCATGCCGAAATTGCTGATCATATGAGCAAATTGCCCCCTTTAATCACAGGCCGGAAAAGCAGAAATGGGATTGTTTATATGTCTTGAAAGTTATAACAGGGATTTTTTTAATATCTTTGAATATAAGGCTTTATAATAATTTATTGGTGGACAGCGAACATGATACTTTACAAATCTTTACTCCAGAAACAATAACAATGGTGAGTTACTTGATGTAAAAAAGCAAACGAAAATTTCTATCAAAACTGATAATTGAGCGAAATTTTTTCCATCACAAAAAAAAAACAACATATTATAATTTAATTAATTTTTCTTTTCCTTTATACTTGATGATGTAGCTAAAGAAAAGATTTTTATTTCAGGTACCTGTTCACCGGCATGTCCTCAGGTGGTCTGACCAGGAAACCAGGACTGACCACAAGCAGCCGAGGATGATGATCACCTACAAGGGTAGACTGGGCAATCACATGTTTGAGTACGCCACGCTGGTCGGCATAGCCAAGCGCTACAACATGACCCCGATCATACCCAGCGACTTGGACGCGCTGGATGTCTTCAAACTCCCCACCCCCCAGGGGCCCTTCAGCTTACTCAGGGAGCCATACAATGTTTACAAAGAGGAGAAGGCGGCGGCTTACTTCAAAGGGGTTGAGGCTGTGGACCCCACCAGAGATGCCTATCTGGACGGATACTACCAGTCCTGGAGGTACTTTCAGGACATCCGCGAGGAACTTTTAGATCAGCACTTTGTACTCCACGACAGTCTGAAGATGGCGTCAAATCAGTACATTCAAAAGTTAAGAGACGAGAAAAACTTGGCTGGTGCTACGCTGGTGGCCATACATGTGCGTCGAGGTGACTTCGTCCGACAGCGCGTGAAAGGCTACACCGCTGCGCCTGTCCCTTACTACTACCGGGCCATGAACTATTTCCGCAAAAAATATGGCAAGGTTCTGTTCATCATTTGCACCAACGACCTGATCTGGGCCGAGACCAACCTGGACGACAGCCCGGACGTGCACTACTCCCACGAGACGGACGGCGCCCTGGATCTGGCCATAATGATCAGCTGCAACCACATGATCATCACCTCGGGCTCTTACTCCTGGTGGGCAGGCTACCTGGTCCGCGGAGAGGTCATCTACTACGCGGGGTACCCACAACCGAACACAAAGATCGGAAATCTGACAGTGAAAGAGGATTACTATCCACCTAAATGGATTGGCATGATGTAAATGTTTTATTGAACTGCAGCGTATTCTTTTCCGTACAAATATGAAGAATTTCTGTGAAATTCAGCTATTTCTATGTGCGTTTCAGTTCTGCTATATGATATACAATGCTATTCTAATGTTGATGTATTTATGATATTTTCTCAGTAATTTATTGTTGTTTTTTTTATCTTGATATGACTTTTAGATGGACCTTTGGTTTCACTATTTTTTCGACTTCTGGTGTGATGGTTTGAAATTGATCTCGAGGTGTACAAATAAATTATTGTCTTGTGTAATGAGTTTCTACTGTTGGGGCACTTGCTCCACATTGTGGGGTATAGGCCTACTCACTCAAAACGCTTAGGCCTACTCACTCAAAACGCTTAGGCACTGACCCATCCAACCCATGGAGCAGCAGCAACACATCTACTATCTACATTTCATGTTGTAATCTTTAATGGCAGTCTAGATATTTCACCATTGTAAAGAATACCTCTAGTAGCTATTTGATTTCCAGTCCTCTGTAATGATCACTTATGCTCAGAGGAATCAAAGTCTTGCTACAACTATTACTTTTTTATTATATGGATGATTTGATGATATTTTTGCTTTTGTATTTTTCTTATAAGAGTAAATAAGCTGTGTGCGTATTTCTGAACAAAATCTTGTTCCTGCTGTACAAAGAAAGAATTACTGATTGTATCAGAACATTGTCCACTGTTTTTCAAGTTTTTATGATAGTGTTGGTACACTCTTTTAATTACTTCATGCAAAACTTTGTACCTAAATTCTGAAGCTTATATCAATTACCGGTATTCAAAGGATTGACTGCAATCTCCCTTGAATTTATTCAAAATCACTTGTTGTGTGCTTGTCAACATCATCTTAAAGGTTGAGACACATTTGATGTAATTTTAATGTTCTTTTTGGAACTCTAATTTTTAACATACCAAAGTGGAAGACTTGTTGAAACTATGATGTTTAAGATAAGCTTTTAAAATTAGGGCTGTTAAACCAGTGTTCATACGAGTTGTCAAAGTTTAGGAAAACTTACTTAGTTGTTGTTTTTTTTGGAGTTGGGGAAAACAAAAAGTTTTTGAAAATTTTGTTAATCTCTAAAAAAAAAAGACTATGCAGCTAGAAAAAAAATAATCTTTTTTTTTGTGTGTTTAACAAAGAAATCCTCAACTTTTTTTTAAAATTACTCTGAGTAGGCCTACTATAAGAGCTGAAAAATAACATCCACAAATAACAATTTTCTTTCGAGTACCTATACCTTCAGGCTTGGTTTAACATTAGAACATTTCACACATACCTGTATATCTCTAGTTAGTTTGGGAACATTTTTTCTGACAAGTTTGGGAATTTTTTAGACGATATTATAGCAAGAACCCTGTAAAAGGAAATTTGATTAATGGAGTTGAAAGCAATAATTGGTTTTGATGGAAGTCGAGCTTTTTACCTCAAGTAGCAGAGAATTTACATTGGTTCCGAGGAAACATTTCTAAACTTTCATGTTCCATGGTTTGAATTTGTGTGAAACAAGTAAGTCATTTAGTGGCTTGCAAACACTGATTTATAATTGTTTACACTAATTTTTTAATCCAAGTTTCTCAGTTTCAATAGCATAAACAATGCCATTTTTTAATTTTCTGGTGTTTTATGTCTTGTGGTGTGGGGGAATGGTTTCTTCCATTATTTTGATGTGAAGAACATAAAAAAATCAAATTGGATTTCTACAAATTATAATCCGCTTGAGGACAAAATAACTACAGGTATATCAACATCATATTAAAAATATTAGACAGTCAACTTGAATATTTTAAAAGAGTTAGAGAATAATTGTACTTTTTTTTTCTTTTATAGATTTGGAAAATTTCTTTTTTAGGATATCTCAGTTTATATCCATAACACTAATTCCTCCTTGTACATGATTTTTTAAAATTATTTTTAATCAATGCAAATGTGTGCCATGAAATATTGCTTCGATCAATTATTATAAGAACAAATACAGTATATCATTGTCCAACGTGTGGGCATATAAGTACGGTCGAAGTGTTTTTAACTTGATCACCGTATGAAATGAACATAAAATGTTGTGTTTTTGTCTTGAAGTTAATAGCTACATTTTGTTTTCATATACGAGCAAATTTTCCTAAAGTTGAAAACTTTTGTAAATGTGTCTCTGCCCAATAGATTAAAAACTGATTTCATTGTGGTGCTGATGGCCCCTTGACTTTAGAGAATTAAGCTTGTGGCAACCTCAAACATTGTTCACTTGGTTAAAAGACTGTTCCTGGCCTTGCTGTTCCTCACAGTTTGCTCTTCTTCTGCCCCTCCTCCTTGATTGTCAACAATGCTGGCCAAGTAGATCAAAACTTTCTGGGCCCTATCCCTGCTGGGCGTCATAAGTTATACAAACTAATGTTTGTTAGCCATGTACATATCAATCCTTTGTTTGTGAATATATTTCTTATTTTTTTGTTGTTCTCTGAAAGTGTCTTAAACTTTTTCCACAATATTTAAATGCAGTTGCTTTGACTTTCATTACCTGTGGATACAACATGTCATTTTTTATGATTGTTCTGATGGATGACCAATCTACTGCAACCATCCTCATGTATGTTCATGTTCTAGTTGTTATTACATTATATCACCTGCTTGGCATGACACAATATAGTAAGATGTTGAATTCAATTCTTTTGCAGTCTCACTCTTTTTGCATTCTTGAGAGTACCGGTACCTCTAAAACCATGTTGTTTTTTTTTCTCCTGAAAAACTCCTCAAATTTTGATTTAAGTTTGACTTGCTATTGTGGTGTTGGGGCAGATTCAGGCCAAGCTGTAAGAGCTTGCCTGAATTCACAATTAAAGTGCAAGCTTTTAGGCCTATTCCTGAATTCATCATTAAAAATTTTATTTTTTTCAACAAAAAAAAAAGAATTGTATTTATAATTAAATATCATTGTAGTCATTAGTCTATAATATTTTTTTTAATGTCTGGAATGGAACGTGATTTTCTAAAAAGAGTAAGAACCTGCTTTATCCAAGAAATGAGGAACTCAAAATTTGTGACAAGAACTTCTAAAATCTCCTGTTTATTCTATATATATTATATACCGTAATGACATTGTGTATAATAACTAATGTGCACCTACCAACATTTTTAGTCAGTATTTATATTATTCCAATTTAATACTTTAAACAGATAAATAGAAATTCAAGTAAATAGCACATAAAATGTTATATTCTATGGTTTTTATGTATGTGCTAAATAGTCAACCGCTATGTTAATAAATATGTTTCCATGGCATTGTTATTCATTGTTATAATAAAGTTAACTGGTTGAGAAAAAAATGAAATAATTCAGAACAAAGAAATAATGAAATAAAATTGTAAACATTATCCCCAGTAAGATTATTATATATTTTTTGTATGAAGTGTGGTTGTTTTTTTGTTGTTTTTTTCTTAGCACAATAACTTAGATCTCAGTAAAGTTTGGATTCAGTGGGTTCAGTAGTAAAGTTTGGATTCAGTGGGTTCAGTAGTAAAGTTTGGGTTCAGTGGGTTCAGTAGTAAAGTTTGGGTTCAGTGGGTTCAGTAGTAAAGTTTGGGTTCAGTGGGTTCAGTAGTAAAGTGTGGGTTCAGTAGTAAAGTTTGGGTTCAGTAGTAAAGTTTGGGTTCAGTGGGTTCAGTAGTAAAGTTTGGGTTCAGTGGGTTCAGTAGTAAAGTTTGGGTTCAGTGGGTTCAGTAGTAAAGTTTGGGTTCAGTGGGTTCAGTAGTAAAGTGTGGGTTCAGTAGTAAAGTTTGGGTTCAGTAGTAAAGTTTGGGTTCAGTGGGTTCAGTTCGATTCACATCTCTAGTTTTCATCATAAAAACATCTAAATATAATCTTTTACTTCATCATTTTAAGGACCATCACCTTCTTTGATCTTTAAGTTGAAAAGTGGTAAATCGCCAACATTGGCGCAAAAAGAAAGACTTGTGGGATGGTTCCCCCATTATTCCCACACAATAAGTGGGATGTATCTGCTCCAATCTCGACTCACACCAATTTTCGAAAAACGTGCAGTCCTACCGACCCTCTTAAGTGTAATATTAACTATGTCTATGTCACTAATTACTGTTGCGTATTTGACAATTGTAGTAGCATATTCCTTATTTAAAATAGTCCTATTGGTATTAACGTAAAATCACGTTTTTTACATCTGTACTGTGTAGGCCTAAGTGGAAAGGACAAATGTAGAATTTTGTATTCAATTTGTATTATTATTAAAATTACTATAAAAAGTAACATTTTTGACGTCAACTTTTCTTGACATCCCTCCCCTCCCCATGGCAACAATTACTTGTCAAACGTTTTCAAACCCCCTCCCCCCTTACACACACACACATCTTATTTTTGGACGTCCCCCCTATGACCGACGAATAATGAGATCCGCAATCGAAAAAAAAATTCATTTCCGCAAGTCCAGAGCCAGTGGCTCTACCCGCCCCCTACCTGGTAGGCACGCTAAATAAGCTTATAATTATAATCCATGGCGCCCACTGCCACAAGACATTTCCTGAGGGGGCTTGGCATTGATCTCATCATCATTGTCTTTAACTCAACCAAACCTGAGACCTGCAAGACAATGGAGTGTCTCATTGACTCGATAGATGTATGGACGAACAACGACGTTAACACCACATGATAGGTAAGGAAGTGGGGGGGAGGGCGCTTTCATACCATCAGAGCGGGCACACCACGTCGTATTGACGGGGGGAAAACGTTGTTTCCAAGTTTTTTTCGTAGTTTCCACGTTGTTGTTTTTATCTCCGTCGATATGACGTGGTGTGCCCGCTGGGATGTTGCTCCGCTGCGTCTAGTTAAGCAGACTTCAGCAGATTCCGGTATGCCACAGAAAATTGTGCGGCTTACACAGGGCCTAGCCTCCCTTAAACACACCCTTCCCGTCTAGCTGATGTCAGGCTCCCACCAAAACTGTGGTTTGACTATTCCCCCCCCCCCTCCCATTTTCTCAGAAGCGATGGGAAAAGTTCATGTGTTCGTGCTTGGGTTTTATAGTTTTATTACATAGGCCTATAAAATGTTTGTATCGGGTGATCTTCTGAAAAAGTCAGCTCGTCACTTTTCTGGTAAAATAGGAAGATCTGTGGATAAATATAATTATAGCATCCATGTCATTTGTCTGTCTGTATCAATTTGTATGATCTTCTGAAAAAATAATCAAGTTCTTTTTTTTATATTATTTATTGGGGCGATTTTAAAAATAACATTGCATGCATTTTTTTTAAAAAAAAGCTGTCGGTTTATTCAACAATGTTAAAGTTTTGATCATCGCCACAGTGGATTTATCTATAGTCTGTGGTACAGTATGGATTGCGTTTAAACAGCATTAGCCTTGACGGAAAGACGTTTTTGGACATTCATTCGTAAGAGGATTTAGCTTTTCAAACTCAGATTTCACTAATGGTGAAAGTCGTGTTCAGCCTGGAGTTTGAAACATCCGAAGGTTTTGTGCCGCCAACGATAGGCCAATATTCTCCATCGTTATTCCGGTTCTTTCCGAGTGGTTTCGCTGATCTACTTCGGTTGCCGAGGCTTCCTTGCGTTTGGGGTTCACCGAGCATCGTCTTCCGCGGCGAGCTTGCGGTGGACTTAAGACGGCGCCGTGTCTCCAAGACTTCTTTACCATTCACCAAAGCCACGCCGAGCATACGGGCTACGCCGAGGTCGCAAGGTCGGACCCGGAACGTGTCGCCTCTCTCCGTATCCGTCTCCTCCTCCGTCTCGTAACCGGACTGGGCGGTGTCTCGCGTCGCCGCAGAGTCGCTGGTCTCCTCCGGACTCCTCGCCGCCGAAATCATTTTAGAGAAGTTGACCGATACGTCTTTTCTTCGGGGGCACGCATTCCGGGCTTTCAAGTAAGTTCTGGTTTTGGCCTCGCGTTTCGCTGAACATGTCTCAGCCCTTAGAGGCGGGGTCCGCTCGTCCACCCAGCACGGTTCATCCCTGAAGCCTTTCTCAATGTCGTGCTTTCCATCTGTTTGTCTGGATTTACGGTGCGACTTTTGCGAGGTGAGAGTCCAACTTCCGATGTTTTCTCTTCTCCAATCCCCACCTTCAACGTTGTCATTGTTCACGAAGTAACTGTACAGCTCGTCCAGCTCACGGATGTTTCTGCCGGTCTTGGTGCGAGCCACCAGGCCCCGCAGCCCTTGCGTCACTTTGGCCAGGGAGGCGCCTTTGCTGGAAAGACCCTCGGGAGAATCCGACAGATCCCTGGGGCCGAGGTCGGGGCGTCGGTTGCGAGCCGCGTAGCAATTGTCCAGGACGTTCGCCGAATGCCTGTCTCTTTTTTTCTCCAGTAAGCGGACCGCGCTGATGGCTCTACGGATGTACCCTTGTTGTAAAGTCCTCACCTAGGAAAGACAATACACACATTTACTTAAACATAAAACCGCGCTGATGGCTCTACGGATGTACCCTTGTTGTAAAGTCCTCACCTAGGAAAGACAATACACACATTTACTTAAACATAAAACCGCGCTGATAGCTCTACTGATGTACCCTTGTTGTAAAGTCCTCACCTAGGAAAGACAATACACACATTCACTTAAACATGAATTCTTCAATTTCCTCATCAGAATAAATACTATTAAAATTATGTGTAGGTCTATATGTATAATTATATATTAGGTGTGATGTACAAGTGTGTGTATATGTGTATAGGCCTACATATTTGAACAGGTTATTAGGTAGTCTCTTCTTCAAGAACTCACACCCTTTCCAGCAACTTTGTTATATTCAAGGACTCCCATAATAGTTTAGTGTAGTTGGTTTAAAGTTTAAACACCATAATATACCGTACATACTCGCGTATAGGTTGCACCGGTGGATAGGTCGCACCACTTATATTTATCTAAAATTGTGTGTGTTTTTTTAAAGGTGCGTCCTATACGCGAGTATATACGGTAACACATTAATACTTTAATACTCACATTCTCTAACTGCTTTTCCATTTTATCCAAGTTTATGCTGAGGTCCGAAACGGATTCCCTTACGTCCTCGGTCCTACGTACTAGTCGCTGAACCCTTGCCCTGGAGGTGTCCTGTCGCTCTCTGACGCACTCGTTCATCAGCCTCGTGTGCTTCAACAGCCACTCGCCTTCCGTCCTCGCCACCGGCTCGCGCAAGACCCGGTCCGAGGCCAACAACGGGGTCTTCCTTTTCGGCGGCCGAAACAAACCATTCATCGGAGACTTCGGTGGCGGTGCTGCGCCAGGCGACGCCCCTTGACCTCGCCAGAAATCCGCCCTTTTCTCGCAAGCGGATACACAAGGGGACCAGCGTGGATGCACATCGTCAAGCTCTTTATGGAGATATCGGCCAGTCTTTTTGCGACACAATCCAGGGGAGATGTCAAACGAGGTGATACTAGTTGTGCCGAGGCCATTTGCCGGGAGCAGGATATCTATTTTTTCGTGAAATTTTGCCTTGTCTTTAAACTTAACTTTATGGTCTTTATTGTTGTCTACTGGACACACGTTCCGACGTCTGAAAAAATCCCGTCTCTCTGGGATCTGTCGATTGCGGCTTTTTTCCGTTGCCTCCGCGGCAGCGGTGGTTGTATTATTTTCCAAAAATTTTCCAACCTTTGGCGTCAGGTGGTGTTTGTATCGCTTGGGCGTCGGCTGTGGATCATTTCGTTTCGGCGAGGGCGTTATCTTCCGGCCTCCTCCTTCTCCAGGGTAAGAACCGGTGGTCGTATTTTTTTCCAAAGATTCACCAAGCTTTGGCGTCAGATGGGGTTTGTATCGCCCGGGCGTCGGCTGTGGATCATTTCGTTTCGGCGAGGGCGTCATCTTCCGGACTCCTCCTTCTCCAGGGTAAGAACCGGTGGTCGTATTATTTTCCAAAGATTCACCAAGCTTTGGCGTCAGATAAAGTTTGTATCGCCTTGGCGTCGGCTGTGGATCATTCCTTTCCGGCGAAGGCGTCATCTTTTGGCCCCCTCCTTCTCCGGGGTAAGAACAGGAGCCGAAAGATTCGCTTATGTCGTCGAGAGTGACATCTTTCGCCCCCTCGTTGTCCATCTCTGCTCTTGGCTCGTCGTCTATGCTGGACCTTGCCGTGTGGAACACGTCCGTTTCCTCCGTCAAGATGTCTTTATTTTCCTTTGGGTCTGACTCACCAGTCTCACCTTTCCCCACCTCAACACCGTGCCTCCGCCTGACGTACTCCTGTCTAACAACATCCTTTTCAGGTCGCTGTTTTCTAGCCGGCGAATCTGTACCTCGCGCGTCTTTGCTAGAGTACTCTGCTCGGGGCTTACTCTTCCCGCTGGCCGCAACACGTTCATACGTATGGTCATTCTCGTCGCCCCGCTTGTCTTGGACTTCGAAAGTCAACCTGGACTTTGTGTTTTTCGCAGCCACATTGCTGTCGTATGCCTCATGTCTACCAATATCCTTTTCATGGCGCTGTTTTCTAGCCGGCGAAACGGTACCTCGCGCGTCCCTGCTAGAGTACTCTTGGGGCTTACTCTTTCCGCTGGCCGAAACACGTTCATTCGTATGGTCATTCTCATCGCCCCGCTTGTCTTGGACTTCGAAAGTCAACCCGGACTTTGTGTTTTTCGCAGCCACATTGCTGTCGTATTCCTCATGTCTACCAATATCCTTTTCGGGGCGTTGTTTTCTAGTCGGTGAGCCGGTACCTCGACAGTCTCTGCTAAAGTACTCTCGGGGCTTACTCTTCCCGCTGGCCGCAACACGTTCATTCGTATGGTCATTCTCATCGCCCCGCTTGTCTTGGACTTCGAAAGTCAGCTCGGACTTTGTGCTTTTCGCAGCCACATTGCCGTCGTCTTCGCGAATCGCGTTTTGAAATGGCACATTAGCATCTTGATTAAACAACCCATTTTGCTGTTCGAAATTCTTATTTAGTATACCATTATTACCATAACCTTCTTCCAATAAACCATCTCTGGTTGAATGATAGCAATTCATGGAAGTTCTCCCACTTTCCCAATTTTCTATACCTCTGCTCGGAATTTCCCGTTCGGGAATCTTCGTAAGTTCGCCGTTACTTTCCGGTTTATGTTCGTGATGCCAGACCTTTTTTGTCTGATCACGCGCGTCCGCCTCCGTGTACTGATTCCATCTTCGGAGAGTCCCCGTGAAATCTCGACTGACGCCGCCAGACGTCTTAGGCAAGTCGATGCCTAGTAAGTGTTCATATGGCGAATGAATTTCTTTCCCCGAACTCGTTTCCGTCTTTTTGTACGTGGGTACCCATGTTGGAAAATCCGTTAAACACCCGTCGATACCGATCTGTCTTGTAATGTCATTAGGTGGCTTGTGGACGTTTTCAAAAGTCTGCGACAGAATTCTTTCCAAGCGTAGATCAAGGGACTTGTAAAAGCTGCTACGGGTTGAATCGTGAAACTCACTATCACCACAATATTTTTTAATGTACGGCATAGTCATACTGTCGCCGGCTTCTTTGGTAGTAGGAGTTTCAAAGTTCAATGTGTCAAACACGCCCTTTAACTTCCAAGGCTCGTCCGATTTCACTGGTTTTAAGAGACAAGAATTGTTTTGAAGACGCTGTGAGAAGTACATCGAGGACTCCGGACCCAGGGAGCATCCAAGATGACCTAGATACGATTTCGCACCGTCTAGGCATGAAGGTCCCATACTGTTGTCATAGGGCGCCATGCAGCTTTTTAGCGTTTTGTTCATGTAGGGGGAGTGCGCCAGCATTGATTCTGGAAACAAAGAAGCGTTTGTTGTTTTAGCGTTTTCCTTGGCCGACTGCGATCCTTCCAAAACATCTGATGTCTTTAAAGCAACGGACGAAATAAGCGAGCGTATTTTATCCAAATCAATATCCGCTTTGATAGGTTCCTTAGTGCAACATAGATCCTGATACCATTGTTGACTTCGAGTGTAGGGAATATTTTTAGCTTTCTTGGTTGTCTCGGAAACGCTATTATTCTCAAGTGTATGATCTGAGCCGGCTTTTCGCGGAGAGTAGCTCTTTCGCATTGACTCTAAACACCCGAAGTCATACTTTACAGGCGGACTAATGATATCACAGTCTTGTCTTTTTATTTCAATCGTTGAAGGAGTGGAGTCGTGTCCACTGCAGGCGAGCCCTGGGCAAAAACAACGGTGGCTTATGCAGTCGTCGACCGCGGCCGCACGCAGCGCCGCGGCCCGGCAGTCCGCTGGCTTATCGCAAAGCTTTGAATCCCCCCACGTGCCGTCCATGGCCACGTTACAGTAGCCGTCGCTTGATTTTTCGCCTTCGCCGAAATGTCTCCTCCCGCCGCGAGGGCAGACGTTCCGGCAAGCGCAAGGGTCCGGGCACCCGCAAGTGGGAGAGCCCGTACCGGCGTAGAACTTGCCGCAGCCTTTCTGGTTGAGCCTGGGCGAGCACAGATGATCGATCTGCGGGGAGACTTGAAAACACGGTTTAAATTGGGGCGAACAATTTCTCCGACATCTGCTGGGCGAAACATTCCTTTTAGGGCAAATGCCGCGTTTCTTGGGGCATTTCTGGGGGCGATTGCAGGTTTTATCAATTGCTTTTGAGTTATTGGAGCATAGATGATTCTTGATTTTGGAACGCAAAGTTTTCTTGACGCCTTGCCTCCACATACAAGCTAATTTCATGCAGGCAATGCAACTGCATCTAGAGATTCGATAAAATTAATCAGTAAATTATCAAAGCAAAATTTTCTTTTTTAAGTTAAAGACTGGAGTATCTCAAATTTAACCCATTGCTCTACGGCAAAGTCTACGTTGGACGTAAGTAGCATACTATGTAATGGACAAAGAAATTATTAGGCCTCGTTTAATCGGATCTGTATACTGGGTGCAACCACCTACACCCTACGCCCAGCAACTAATTTAAATGTATTTCTATGGGGTCAACTTGAAAATAGTTTAGAAAAATATAGGCCTAGGCTTTACAGTTTTTTTTTAAAGAGAACAAATTAAAAGTTCTACTTATGTGGCTCTATCTTACTGCTCTATTTGATAATTTTTGCAGATGTGGGGGTCAATAATGGTGCTTGGATGCTAAAGAAAGCCATATTGATACGATGTGTGTGTGGGAAAATAATTGATACGACGTGTGTGGGAAAAGCATTGATACGACGAGTGTGTGGAGAAAAGCATTGATTTGACGTGTGTGGAAAAATAATTGATACGACGTGTGTGTGGGGAAAAACATTGATAGGATGTGTGTGTGGGGAAAAGCATTGATACGACGTGTGTTGGAAAAGCATTGATACGACGTGTGTGTGGGGAAAAGCATTGATGCGACGTGTGTGGGAAAATAATTGATACGACGTGTGTGTGGGGAAAAACATTGATACGATGTGTGTGTGGGGAAAAGCATTGATGCGACGTGTGTGGGAAAATAATTGATACGACGTGTGTGTGGGGAAAAACATTGATACGATGTGTGTGTGGGGAAAAGCATTGATACGACGTGTGTTGGAAAAGCATTGATACGACGTGTGTGTGGGGAAAAGCATTGATGCGACGTGTGTGGGAAAATAATTGATACGACGTGTGTGTGGGGAAAAACATTGATACGATGTGTGTGTGGGGAAAAGCATTGATGCGACGTGTGTGGGAAAATAATTGATACGACGTGTGTGTGGGGAAAAACATTGATACGATGTGTGTGTGGGGAAAAGCATTGATACGACGTGTGTTGGAAAAGCATTGATACGACGTGTGTGTGGGGAAAAGCATTGATGCGACGTGTGTGGGAAAATAATTGATACGACGTGTGTGTGGGGAAAAACATTGATACGATGTGTGTGTGGGGAAAAGCATTGATGCGACGTGTGTGGGAAAATAATTGATACGACGTGTGTGTGGGGAAAAACATTGATACGATGTGTGTGTGGGGAAAAGCATTGATACGACGTGTGTGGGAAAATAATTGATACGACGTGTGTGTGGGGAAAAACATTGATACGACGTGTGTGTGGGGAAAAGCATTGATACGATGTGTGTGGGGGGAAAAGCATTGATACGACGTGTGTTGGAAAAGCATTGATGCGATGTGTGTGTGGGAAAATAATTGATACGACGTGTGTGTGTGGGAAAAATTGATACGACGTGTGTGGGAAAATAATTGATACGATGTGTGTGGGGGGAAAAGCATTGATACGACGTGTGTGGGGGGAAAAGCATTGATACGACGTGTGTGTGGGGAAAAAATTGATACGACCTGTGTGGGAAAATAATTGATACGACGTGTGTGTGGGGAAAAGCATTGATACGATGTGTGTGTGGGAAAATAATTGATACGACGTGTGTGTGGGAAAAAAGCATTGATACGACGTGTGTGTGGGAAAAAAGCATTGATACGATGTGTGTGTAGGACAATAATTGATACGACGTGTGTGGAAAAATCATTGATACGACGTGTGTCGGAAAAGCATTGATGCGGCTTCACCATTAAACTAACACATTGCATAATTGCTGTAAAATTTACTTTAAAAAAAAAAATCGGGAGATGGGGGGGACCACCTCTCGCTTAGTGAACACGTTTGAGCCAGTAATCGTCGACAGTGGACTCACCTCATATGGTCCAATATATGAGTTTCGCAAGTCTTGGGAATCTTGATGTCCAGCTCCGATTGGCTGTCATCCTGTTCCTGCCGCCTTCGGGCGAAGAAATCCTTTGCGGGTGAACAGTTAGCCCTGTGCGGCGAGCAGGCCGGTTCGGGCGGCGAGCAGCAGGGAGAGTAGTCCTCGCAGCACCTCGCCGGAGGCACCCTGCCGAACGGCGCCCTCCGATGGGTAGGCGTAAACCTGTAAGAGACGCACCCCGTGTTTAATTATTCAACTTTTCTTTTATGTTAACAAGCCCAACCCCTGGCCAATTATTTCACTCTGTCATCTGTTTATAATTATTGTTTGTGATGGTTTTTTTAAAATTTTATGTGTATTTAAATTGTGGACTCTTTCCTCGGTCCTAACGGGATCTCCACAGTAATAGGAAGAAGAAGAAGAACCCAGGGTCGGGTCGAGGTGACAGAAGAAAAAAAAAACCCAGCCACTCTGGATTCAACGGAAATGACACCAGAATATCCATATTGTATATCTGATTAGCATTTCAATTGTTTATTAGCATGTTAAATTATTATTTTTTTAAAAATAATATGGAGATATAATTACATAAACTTGAAATGGTTCGGTCATGTGTTGCGACATGATAACCTGCCACAAACCATCCTCCAAGGCACTGTAGAAGTTGGACGTGTGAGAGGACGTCAGCGGAAATGATGGTTCGACAATAAGCTTATAAAAGATAGGACAAAGCTGCAAACGACAGCCGCTCAAAGCTTCAACATAGGCACAAATGGAGAAAGTTGATTGCTGAGGTGTCCGTCCATTCGCTGCCCCCAACCGATCACAACGGTCAAGGGATTGATGATGATGAATAGACATAGACTATATTATAAGATCTCAGGTAAAACCTTTGTTTTAATTGCTATTTTTTACTTATAAACTTATACATAAATTAAAAACATAAAACTTAGAATAGATTATGTCTACCTCTCACCGACGAGACATGGGTCCCAACATAATTCATTCATTAGAAGAACCGGTACCGGTACCCACGAACCGTTTCAATTCCTGCGTGGCGCCAAAACAAACCAAAAATATCGAATCAAATCAATAAATACAATGATTTCAGCGGGAAAGTTTTGTAAGAGGCAAGCAAAGTATCGTCCATGTTTGTTAAATAAATGTAGGAAGTAAACAAGGAGCTTAAAAATACTGGATTAGATTAATTTTAGAGAGTAAGAGAAACAAAAAACATTCTTTCTCTTTTAAAACATATTGATTATTACGTTTTACTCCAATCTAAAGATCATTGCTTCCTACGCTTCTCCGTAGTTTGAGTCTAGTCTTGCACTTTGATTAGGGTCTAAAATGCTTTTAAGCTGTTGGTTTACCTGTTTTGTTCAGCCAACCCATTCAACGCCACTTCACCTTCAATGATAGATCTCTAATTTTGTTTTATTTATTAATTAATTAATCTAACTTCCCGTCAACTTTTATTTTTATTCTGCCGCATAGACTCAAGTTAAATGTCTTCGTTGATTGGTAGCCTCCATACTTCACTATTTGCAGCATGTCTTTCTTTTTTTTTTTTTGGACTACCCAATGGTATTAGCATAAAATCCACTTTCCACAAAAGAGGGTTGATAAGAATGCAATTCAAAATTGTTGCCGAAACTCACAGACCTAGAGAAACTGATTGATTTTCTACGAAAGAATTGCATTTGCACCGAATCCAAGTCTCATACATTATATTTAAACGGTCATCTTTTGCTAACCAACGCACCTCTGTGTGCAGTAGCCATCGCTTGTAATTGTAGTCCTCGTCAATGAACAAGATTTATTTTGTCACATAGTACAAACATTAAAGGCAATGAAGGGATAATCAAAGACATATCTAGTAGAAAATTATAAAATTGGCAAACAATAGAAAGTATATCGAGACAATAATAGTAATACAGATGTTAATAATAATAATAATTTATTTATTTAAAAAATCAATGCAAAGCTGTCTAAAAAAATCATTGAATGCATTACTTACATGTGAACTGCTGTAATATTGTAGTGAGCGATACAGACAATCACCAGGACTTTTAGTAACTAAATGTTGTCACATAATAGACAGCCATAATACTTCTGAAACAGACTACTTTTTTTAAAACTACAACATCAATCCACGATACGCCATACCATCACCGCTGGAGGAATTTCTTTTACACTATAAAGTCTTCTAGTAGATCTACAAGTAGTCTAATAGATTGTTATATTATTTTTTTGGGCAATGGGCAATTCTCTTTTTTTTTTACTCAAATAAACGTAGGCTAAAAGTAAAGCTTGATTTACATCCATTTATAAAGGAAATTGTGATATCTTAAGGTAAACTCACAATGTACTCTAAATCAGGAATCGGCAACCCAAGCAACGCGTTCCAAACTTGGCACTCAGAGCGATTTTCAATGGCACGCGAGAGACCTCCAAGGGGTGTTTTTTATTTATAAAAACAACAACATTTTCCCGTTCGGATTGAGGAGTCGATGTTTCTGACACATTTCAGTTGATCTTGCATTTACAAGGACCACTGGAATGGATTTGCTTTGAAACTGGACATATTTGGCCGAGATATCAATTTCAAAACATTTAACTATATGTACATCCCTAAGTTAAAGAATATATTAAGATAGATAGTTGGGCTTTTTCAGAAGTACATCATACCACTCAAAGTGGAGTATTCTAATTAAAGACAACAGTTTCAAATTGATGACTCATTTTTTCAACCACACCTAGCCTTAGGCCTTACTGGTTTGATATTACTACAACCTTCTTAGATTTATTTTTTTTAGGCGGAGCAAGTTGAATGAATTTTAAACCTTTTAAAAATGGACATCCAAATATGCCCATTTGCGGAAAAAAATCTGGAAGGAAGCTGCTTAGGAAAGTCGTCTGCTATTCTCAACTGCTAGGCATTTGATCTTTTACTTTCAGCGTTTGGTTCAACTTACACCTGTGAATAGATTTTATCGCACATCAAAGTTGTTTTAAGCATACAAAGAGGTTATCTACACTTGACCGCTCATTAATTGATACAGACTAATTACATTTAATCGAGTTTTTATGTTCATTTCTTTAATTAAACATAAATATAATTAATTCTAAAACAAATTTATTTGTAGGCTATTATTAACTTAGAAATAAAAGAAACTTATTTAAAAGCACTATATTATGTAATTTCTGTCATTATTAATGTTTAAAATATAAACTCCTTAAATGGACAAACAATTAATGCAGAAAATAGTCTTTTACAACTGTTTAACCTAAACTTTTTTCAATCTTTCTTCTTCTTCACATTACAGTGGAGACCCCGTTAGGACCGTCCACAATTTAACTACATATACACTTTTGAAACATCCTCTAATAATTAAATCTTGTAATGAATACCATAATGTTGAATTTATATAAAGAAATAATAACTAGTCAGTTATATTACAAAACAGGCCTTGTTTGGCATCACTATTGAATCAAATGTGGAAACATTTTTTAATTAAAGGGAGATAATTTTCCAGTTTTATTTGAGCTAATATTTCTAATGCTTTTTTTTTCGTTTATAAACAAAAATGGCTTAAAATGTATAAATTTAAAATTATCGAATTGTAAAAAGTATTTAAGAATTATATAAATATTATATGACTAAAAATGTATATGTATATTTTAAAACATTACATTAACTACCCAGTTTGTATAATTAATAAATATCTATTCCACTTAACGATAGTACAATGTCATCTTACATAAAAAAAAATATAGTCTAATGTATCTCAGTTAAACTAAGATCAAAATATCATTAATATTAGAAGACAGGGATATAACCCGCCTCGGTTGACAGTCCGGTGAACCAACCACAGGACCAGCCGACCGCACACCACATTGCCCAATACTGACCCCTACCTTTTCGAAAAGCCATTGCGATTCCTTTTTCTTATTAGTATAATAATATGTATGCCTACTGTTGGGGGATATCAGATATTTAGCAGCACTTACGGTTGCATCCCATTTCATAAAAAAATTAATAGATTCAAAAAGCTGAGGTGTTCAAATTATATCGGGTACGTTTGTATTGCCCACTTGCCCTTCACCGCCTCCCAATCACCCCCGGGAACATCAGCGCCCACTAAAGCCTCTCGCCGCCACCTATGGTGGCGATAACGCCCCCGTTGAGAACCTATGCTATAATATGACTAATATGTTTTTTAACCCTTTAACTCCTTTGTTCCACTATCAGTGATAATCTTTCAAAAGAATCATCAGTCAGCCAGAAAATGCAATAGCTGACTACAAAATGATACTTTTTTTCTTGTATGATAAATGGTATGATAGTGTGCGTGAATGTCTATTGTGCTTGAGTACAAATGGTTCTTTAATATTGTTTTAAGAATGCTGAAAGACGGAATTTATGTAATCAAGTCAAATTTCCATTTATTTGTATCAATAGAGTAATCTTATCTTATCTATTTGTTAAATTATTATATATAAAATTCGTTAATAGACCAACAATATATTATTATGTAATTAATCGCCATTAAAAGATTACAAACAGGAGTGATGACCTTGTGAAATGCAGAGATGAGTGTGGGGTCAATTATTGTATTGGTGGGTCTCTGGGGGCCAGGAGAGCACGTGGACCACAAAATACAACATAGAAAAGCCCCAATACCTGGTCATAATACCAGCAAACATTTCAAACAATCATGACTTGTGTAATACTTGTATTCCCTGATGAACGACGGGCTTCTGCAACGTGTCTCCAGCGTACTCAGTTTTGAGAGGACCTCTTTAGTTCTTCCCATGCCATGCCCCACTGCTTCATCTCTTCTTTGCATAACCTTCTCCAAGTTGTCCTCTCTTTGGTTCTGTGTGTTCCATTTGAGACCTGCCATATCTTTTCTTATCTATTACAGGCGCTCCTTCTATAAACAAGATTATTGCGTCCTACGCTTATCCGTGGTCTGAGTCTAGTCTTGCATTTTAATTAGTGTATTAAATAGAGGCCGACCGAAAACAAACATACCCAAAGTTTGAAATTGACTTTCGGCCGATACCGAAAGTTTCACTACATCTTCGACCGAAACCGAAAGATAAACCAAAATTGTCAAACAAAAGATTAAAAAAGACTGCACATTTTTTTTGTAATATTAACTATTTTATCGGTACTCTATTTAAGTAAACCGTAGAACATGGAATATACAGTATTTTATACACATGTATTATATATCATTTTATTCAGAATTATCGATAAGCATAGTAATAGATGCAGCGCTGCGTTGCAGTGTGAATTTTGAAAGTAAAAATAGATATTCGGGTGATGACCGAAAGTCAATTTCAGTTTCGGCTGAAACCGAAAAGCAAATCAAAATCTAACATTTCGGCTTCGCCCTAAAACAAAACTATACCGAAAGATGCCATTTAAATTATGTTAAGTTTCTGGCTTTCCTCTTTTGTTCCGGGAACCCAATTCCAATGCCCGGATGCCTTGTGATAGCTTCAGCTGGTTTTCTGAGAGAGTGGTCAATCCATCTCATTTCCTTCTAGTCCAGCTATCTGCTGGCTGATGAGATCTTGTTTTGTCGTCTGCCACTGGTCTTCATTTTCTTTCTCCTGTTCATGCTATTATTCTCGAGCACCGCCCGGTGGCAATTATTTACACCATTGTCAAAAGTCTCTTTCGGTAATTGGAAGATTAAGCTCAGAATTGGTTCTTTCTGTTTCCAGTAGTATGCTTAACCTTTATAGTTTTATATATACTAATAAAAAAAACGTACGTAGACAATTCAACATTAATATTTATTTAAAAAAGAAAACACTAGATATTGCATCAAGCATATTGTATATTTTTGTTGTCTTGTGGAAAAATAAATTTATTTACAACTTGCGCCCCCCCCCCCCCTCTCCTCCTCCTCTCATTCAAACTCTAATAATAAAGTTTTCACAAAAATACAAAAAAATAGACATAGGCCCAAATGCTGGTGCAAAAATTAATAAAATATATTATTGAATGACATAAAAGAGTTCAGAAAAAAATACATGATACGAAACTTGCACTCATCAATGTAGTCGTTACAAGGGACCCCATAGTAACCCAAAAGTTCATGTGCAGAAGGGGTCCGTTTTTAGATATCTTTGTCAATTAAAAGTGCAAATTTGTAATAAATAATATTATCAAACTATATTGTATTAAAGCCATTAATTAGCCTACTATCTGACAAAATGTATTTCCTTGGGGCCCATGATTACCTGAATAATATCTATGTTGTACATGTCAGCAGCAGTTGAAACATTTAGCGAACTTTTTTTTCTAAGTACCCTCACTTATGTGTAGGCGTAGGCATAATAAAATGTGTAGTTATTTCATTTAACACACTGTAATATATAAGATAAGATAAGATAAGATACAGGGAGTCTTATCTATTTTGAAGAAAATTATTAATGGAACCATTTTTATTTCAAATAAATAACAAATTACAAATTACATATTTATATAGCGCTATTCATAACAAAATCTTCGAATGCGCTTTACAGGAACGAGGCGAAATCAAAAAGGAAACATGCCCCACGAGTAACCAGGTCTGCAGAAAAACTTCAACATCCTGTGATCGTCGGACTCTAGGTATCTGTCATCGTTTGTTGAACTTTGGCGCCATATTGGAGACCGCAACGTGAAAAAATTCCCTTCATGCAGATACTGCGATGGCGCTAACGGATAGCCGTAACCTGTTAATCTAGTGATGCGCATCTCAGAGTTCTTGCTCAGCTTTAGAAGAGTTCTTTTCCCTGCCATATCCTTTATAGAAAAAAATGAATGGTCCATTAGATACAAGAAAGATTGTGGTGGGAATACATGACATTATTTAGCAGAAAACAAAAATAGTATATTTTTTTAGCAAAAGAAAGGACCGGTAGATTGGGGCTAGAAAGAGATAAGCCACGAGGATTTGTTTCGGGGCGATTACCACTCGCCCAGTGTATTATGCAGTCATCTACCAGTTTGAATCCAGGATCAGGGTTAAAAGACACATCTGTAGAGTTCTACAGACTTAGAATGATTCGATAACTATTTGTTTGAAAAATATATTTAAAAAAACAACAACAGCAGTGTTAAGATCTCGCAAAATTTGCAGCCTTGTTTTGAAATGGATAAGTGAAAGCGGGTGTCTCCTTATTATATATCGTGTTTGGAATTATTAAGAACACAGCTTGCAAAATGAACACAAAGGGATAAGAACTTTCCACTTCATAACATCGTCTTCTCCAAGGAAGTACCTGGAATAGATAGGCCTAATCAAAGACGGACTAACGGACAATACACAGAAATCCCTCAAAGTAGTTATGCTGGAAAGGGTATACAACCAAACGCAACCCATGTCTACGCTGATATCTATATATACCCTACTACCCAAAATGGAGGAAATGGAATATACATCGACTAGACAATTGGACACTACGCCTCTTACTCTGTTACTGCTGGTTTAATTAGTAAGTCAATTTCAGTGGCCAGCCACATTGTTATCCTCACAGACAGCAGATCCTGCTTTGAGGGACATATCTCACAGAGACCGCAGAGAAAGGGATACACTGGATAAGCTGAAAACCCTCACATTTCAATGAACCCTAGTGGCTCAATGGATACCCACCCAATGTGGACTACCTATAGGCTAAATGAGGAGGCAGACAGGAGTGCAAGGTAAGTTCAAATCGGGCAATTGACAAGTCTTAACGATTATGCATGCATAAGAGGTCAAAAAGAAAAACATTTCCGTTCTTATTC
Source organism: Anisus vortex (assembly GCA_949126835.1). Taxonomy (NCBI): domain Eukaryota; kingdom Metazoa; phylum Mollusca; class Gastropoda; family Planorbidae; genus Anisus; species Anisus vortex. The sequence goes on from OX421508.1 coordinate 28,173,470, forward strand.
GATCATTTTCTTCGAAACATGTCTGTGTGCTATGTTACTGGTTGTACGAAAATATGTAGGGAGCGCAATAGAATGCAAAAAACATATTTGCACTATTTCACTATTCAACTATTTAAAATCTAATATTTAATCTTAATAATCTTATTATCAAAAGTTGAAACTGAAATTAGATTCATTAAATATTTTAAAAATTTAAATACTCATTAAATGCTCATTTTATTAACAAAAATATATCCAGCAAAATTAGTCATTATTCTAACAATTAAGGTTTGGATAAGTAAACTCCTAAAAATAAGGATACTGTATAAATCCTTTTAATGCACATTTTATTGCTTTTTTTCTGTCACAACTTTTTAATTTATCCCCCAAAAAATTTCTTTCTTTCACATTAACAGCACACAAAAAAGTTTATATACAGGATTTTTAAGTGCACACTGCACACCATAAAGTATCATGGAAAAAAATATAGACACGTTTTTGTGTGTGGATTATGATGAAGGTAGGGGGAAGGGTATGGCTGAAAATCGGAAAGAATGTACTATCATGGGCAACAAATCTATATTCCAAGATACAGCTCTATCCATAGGCGGGAAGTGGATGAATTCGCCTTCCAAAGATTTCACCATTTGTCACCCACAAAGTTATGCAAAATAACTATAATTGCGCAACACTGATACAGTATACGGCCAGTCGGCCTTTACGACTTTCAAAGGAAAGCTAATGTTTAGGACAAAAGGAAAAAATGCTCATGAATTAATATTATAATGAATAAATACGGCACCTTAAAAACGTAGAAATATTAATTTCTTTTAAATTGTTTTTAAAAGTTGGCTTTCTGGAAGTCGTTTGGGTTGGTGAGGGAGGGAGGGGGCGCTCCCATTATCCTATCCCCCCCCCCTTTGCCAGCTAAGCTTATGACGGTTATATATTAATCCTTAGAATGATCGCTGATCAACATTTTTATTATTCTGCTCTATATCTACTATTCTCCTACTAACCTGGATTGTCAACAGAAAATATCTGTGATTTTCTTTGTATTGAACAATTTCAGCCAGCAGGATCATCGTCTTTGTTTTGCGCTTCGGCCCTGTCGGAAAGAGTTAACAATTTGTATTTTTTATATAGTCTTGCGGTATTTGGCTATTCATAACAGTTATTTTTCAATGGGCCGTATTGCTGCTGAGAGTTAACACCCTTGCCCCTTATACAAGTCAATCTTTTATGACTGACTTGTAATTTACAAGTCAGTCATAAAAGATTGACTTGTATAAGGGGCAAGGGTGTTAACTCTCAGCAGCAATACGGCCCATTGGGTTTTGCGTTGACCCTATTTTATTGAAATTAATTGAAAAAGAATGTTATTAATTATTATTTTTTTTTACTTCTGTCACTATTGTCCGCATTTTAAATTGTGTATGGGGAGTTCGTTCGTCCCGCAGACTAGCGTATACGCGGTCGGAATGTTGATAATACATAGATTGTTTATATATATTTTTTTTTACGATAACATAAATAGTCTTCCAGGGTCAAAGGACAAGTAGAACACAGTTTACTAGCTCATGGACAGACGAGGAGGGTTGGCTATAGGCCCTACATAGTCTTTACTTTCTAAATGAATGCCAGAGTTCAGCAGACTTACAAAGAAATGTTAAAAACCCACTTTCAGTGGGAGAGAAAAAAAGATAAATGGAAAAGGCCAAATTTTATAAATAGTAAAAAAAAAAACAAGGTCATTAGCGTTTGTATCCAGAACTATCGAAATATAATGGTCTAGAGCAGTGGTTGGCAACCTATGACCCGTGTGCTATACTAAGTTTGTATCATTTTGTGAATAAAAGGTTGTTGGGCTGAATATTGATTATTATTATATTATTATAATATTTTACACTGTTGGATAGTTTCACTAAGGAAAGAGAATATTTAAATGACTAAGGCTTATGTTGCGAAAAAAAAAAAAGGAAGAATGTTACTTATAGGAAAAAAAATGACAGGTCTTTTAATTCCTAGTCCGCAGAAGACTGATTTCACAAATGTTGTAGGCTTGTTCGCTACTGCTATATCTAGTTTTGATGGCTAGAGTCACAAAATAGGTTTTGATTGAATATTTATATCAAACCTTTTGGAGCTGTTGGGATATTATGAAAGTGGTAAACCAACATTTTCTCTGTATGTGGATCATTACTTAACACCATGGATTTCATCTCCTGAAAGTGCTCATACCTTTCTGAAAACAACAAACAACAAAATGCAAATATAATGTAATAATAATGAACTGACCGTCTAGAGCAGGGGTCGGGAACCTATGGCTCGCAAGCCAGATGTGGCTCTATTGATGGCTGCATCTGACTCGCAGGCGAATGTTTGATTATTTAAAAAATGTTTCTTTAGACTCCTTTGATCTACATATGAATTACATATCAATATTTCATTCTACAAATGAGCTAAAGTCTACTGCAGCTCAGCATCAGAAGTGGTAAAGGGGATAAACTCAATTGACCAAAAAGACAGAAAAATAGCAACCCTGCATTCATTGTAATTAAAGGGAAATAACTCTTGCACATTTGTACTTAAATTTGTGCTTTTAAACATAATGTATGGCTCTCACAGAATTATTTTTCAAAATATATGGTGTCCATGGCTCTCGCAGAGTAAAACGTTCCCGACCCCTGGTCTAGAGTCTAGACGTCTTTATTCCCGATGCATGATTATTAAAAAAAATTCAAATAATAAGTATATAAAAATAAGTAACATGTAAAGGCCATTTCATTAGCAGGAATTAAAATTATACAAATAATAGTAATATGAATTGTGGAGAAAAAGTTTCCTTATAATATTCATAGGGGTCGCCAGTTACCGTGCAACATGCATAAAAGGGAATTACGTTTCCAACACAAAACCCAATTCCCTTTACTTTCCCCCAACTAATGTCATTTCCCCAACATAGTTGGGTAGACTTGGGGACACCCTCCAGAACAGGGATTCGAACCCAGGACTTTCGGTATGCCGGCCGTGCTCGCAGCCGTTGTGCCCCTTATAATTGGTTAGACTCGGGGATAATCTTCAGATATCGGCCTTTGCAATAATAGGATCTGAACCTTAAAATTACGTTACACGCCCCAAATAAGGCGGGCTGCTAAATACAAAGTACAAGGAGCAAAGCTTACCACAAGTCTCGATGTGGTTTCTCTCATCCCGAGCTCTACACCGAGGGCTGCAGTACTTTACGGTAAAACAGCTGGTACAATAAATCAGGTCGTCGCTTTCTTGGCGACAAAACAAGCAAAATCCTTTTCCAGCCCAGGGCTCTGCTGAGCTGCTTTCCGAGCTTGCATATGACTTAGTATAAGCCTCACCATCCCAAGTTAAACTCTGGTGATCTGTGCTGTGGTCACTGTCTATGGTGCTGCTGGTTTCTGGTCGCTCAGAATAGTCTCCGAAAGTGGGTGAATTTGACTCGTGGACGGCGTCCAAGCGTTTTGGCGTCCTTTTCTTAGTCGAGCGAAATCCGGGTAAGGGGGCACTTGCAGCTGCTTCGGCCTGGTTTCCCGAAAAAATCAGTTCGTTGAGTTCTTGCTTGCTTTGTTCTTGCACAGTTGAGTGACGAGCATCCGGTTCATGCAAATGAATTGAATCGTCGTATAATGCAAGGCCGATATTTTCCGGTTCTTTGCTGTCATGCTTATTGTATTTTTCAGCATTCGATGTACACGTGATTTCAGGTGTTATTTCCGCTATGTCTGTTTCTTCTTTGGGAGTTTCAAAGTCTTTCTTCTCCTCGCATTCTTTGGAAGTCCCAGTGTGGTTATCGGAAACGATCCCAGACTCTTCCGGTGTATTGGGGTTTACTTCGTTCGGTAAGCTAGAATTGTTGTCTCCATGTACATGAGTTGAATCGTCGCATAAAGCATGGCCAATATTTTCAAATTCTTTGCTGTCATGTTTATTGCATTTTTCAACATTTGATGTACTCGTGATTTCATTTATTAGTTCCGCCATGTCTGTTTCTTCTCTGGGAGTTCCAAAGTCTTTCTTTTCCTCGCATTCTTTGGAGGCCGCTGTGAAGTTATCGGAAGCGATTCCAGACTCTTCCAGGGTACTGGAATTTACTTCTTCTGCTAAGCTAGTATCATTGTCTGTCTCGTTGTCTGGTAGTATACTGATGTCCGTATTGTGTGTCGATGCATCAAATCCTTGGCTGTCTTCAAAGACTTGTTCCAATTTTGATGAAAACTCAGTTTCATTGTCACAAGCGGCTCCTAAATCTTTTGGAAATTCTGGTTGTGAGCTATTCTCTGATTCTTTGCTGGATTCAATGGCTGACCCCTGATGTGCGTCTATATAAGACACAGTCTTCACTATTCCCCCACTATATAATACATCAGTTGCCATGTTGAAAGAATCGTCATTCAGTTTGGCGGTGGTTGCAATATGTACAACATTCAACAAAGTCTCCAATTCAGCTTCTTCGTCAGATTCAACATCGTCAATGTTTAGAAAATATGGTTTGCAGAAAACATCTAAGAGTCTCTTGTCACAGAATGGTTCATCATTTGAATCGCTGACAGAACACGTTGTGGTTAAAGATGTCGTTGTAATATCTGGTGTTGTAAGATTTGTAGTAGTAGAAATAAATACGCTTTCTTCTTTTATTTCTAACATTGTTTTATCTTTTGCATCTAATGTTGTTTCATCTTTTGCTTCTAATGTTGCTTCATCTTTTGCTTCTAATGTTGCTTCATCTTTTGTTTCTAATGTTGTTTCATCTTTTGTTTCTAATGTTGTTTCATCTTTTGTTTCTAATGTTGCTTCATCTTTTGTTTCTAATGTTGTTTCATCTTTTGTATCTAATGTTGCTTCATCTTTTGTTTCTAATGTTGTTTCATCTTTTGTTTCTAATGTTGTTTCATATTTTGTTTTTAATGTTGCTTCATCTTTTGTTTCTAATGTTGTTTCATCTTTTGTTTCTAATGTTGTTTCATATTTTGTTTTTAATGTTGCTTCATCTTTTGTTTCTAATGTTGTTTCATCTTTTGCATCTAATGTGGTTTCATCTTTTGCATCTAATGTTGTTTCATCTATTGCTTCGAATGTTGTTTCATCTTTTGTTTCTAATGTTGTTTCATCTTTTGTTGCTAATGTTGTTTCATCTTTTGTTTCTAATGTTGCTTCATCTTTTGTTTCTAATGTTGCTTCATCTTTTGTTTCTAATGTTGTTTCATCTTTTGTCTCTAATGTTGCTTCATCTTTTGTTTCTAATGTTGTTTCATCTTTTGTTTCTAATGTTGTTTCATCTTTTGTTTCTAATGTTGTTTCCTCTTTTGTTTCTAATGTTGTTTCATCTTTTGTTTCTAATGTTGCTTCATCTTTTGTTTCTAATGTTGATTTTTCTTTTGATGTTAGTTCCTTCATTAGGTCTAATATTAGTTCACCCTTTTTCCCATTCATGAAATTTATTTTTTCTTTTGTCCTCGGGCTCGAAAAAGCACCGGTTTGTAAACCAACAAAATTCTCATATGCATTTAAACATTCCTCGTCGTCGGAGTCTATACTACAATCAATGAAATAAGTTTTGTGTGGGATGTCAGATATAACAGTATTAGATTCAACTCTGGAGTCATGGCCAGAAATAGTTGGGAATTTAAAGTCATTTTGCATTTTGGAACTAGATTGATCCTTTAATTTCTTTGTCGTTTCTATTTCTGCTGTAGTCAAAGAGTAAGATTTTATTTCTGGTGATGTTACATTTGAAGATTCTTCTATAGAAATAACTAGCTTTTCGGTTTGTAATGTTGGTTCAAACGTTCTTGTTGCTTCCTCTTGTGATTCTAATGTTGATTCATCTTTTGCCTCTAATGTTGTTTCTTCTTTTGCATCTAATGTTGTCTCATCCTTTGCATCTATTGTTGTTTCATCTTTTGCATCTATTGTTGTCTCATCCTTTGCATCTATTGTTGTCTCATCTTTTGCATCTATTGTTGTTTCATCTTTTGCATCTATTGTTGTCTCATCTTTTGCATCTATTGTTGTCTCATCTTTTGCATCTAATGTTGCTTCATCTTTTGTTTCTAATGATGTTTCATATTTTGTTAATAATGTTGTTTCATCTTTTGCATCTATTGTTGTCTCATCTTTTGCATCTTTTGTTGTTTCATCTTTTGCATCTATTGTTGTTTCATCTTTTGCATCTATTGTTGTTTCATCTTTTGCATCTATTGTTGTTTCATCTTTAGCATCTATTGTTGTTTCATCTTTTGCATCTATTGTTGTCTCATCTTTTGCATCTATTGTTGTCTCATCTTTTGCATCTATTGTTGTCTCATCTTTTGCATCTATTGTTGTTTTATCTTTTGCATCTATTGTTGTCTCATCTTTTGCATCTATTGTTGTTTCATCTTTTGCATCTATTGTTGTTTCATCTTTAGCATCTATTGTTGTTTCATCTTTTGCATCTATTGTTGTCTCATCTTTTGCATCTATTGTTGTCTCATCTTTTGCATCTATTGTTGTCTCATCTTTAGCATCTATTGTTGTTTCATCTTTTGCATCTATTGTTGTCTCATCTTTTGCATCTATTGTTGTCTCATCTTTTGCATCTATTGTTGTTTCATCTTTTGCATCTATTGTTGTCTCATCTTTTGCATCTATTGTTGTCTCATCTTTTGCATCTATTGTTGTCTCATCTTTTGCATCTATTGTTGTTTCATCTTTTGCATCTATTGTTGTTTCATCTTTTGCATCTATTGTTGTTTCATCTTTCGCTTCTAAACTTACTTCCCCTTTTATCTCTAATGTTGGTTCCTCTTTTGATGTTAATGTCATCATTGTTTCTAATATTAGTTCACCCTTTTCCTCATTCATGAAAATTATTTTTTCTTTAGTCTTCGGGCTCAAAATAGCACCGGTTTGTAAAGTAACAAAATTCTCAAATGCATTTATACAATCCTCGTCGTCGGAGTCTATACTACAATCAATGAAAAAAGATTTGTTTGGGAGGTCAGATATAACGGCATTAGCCTCAACTCTGGACTCATGGCCAGAAACAGTTGTTTGGAATTTAAAGTCATTTTGCATTTTGGAACTAGATTGATCATTTAATTTCTTTGTCGTTTCTATTTCTGCTGTAGTCAAAGAGTAAGTTTTTATTTCTGGTGATGTTACATTTGAAGATTCTTCTATAGAAATAACTAGCTTTTCGGTTTGTAATGTTGGTTCAAACGTTCTTGTTGTTTCCTCTTGTGATTCTAATGTTGATTCATCTTTTGCCTCTAATGTTGATTCATCCTTTGCTTTAAATGTTGATTCTACTTTTGCCTCTAATGTTGATTCATCCTTTGCTTCAAATGTTGATTCTACTTTTGCCTCTAATGATGATTCTACTTTTGCCTCTAATGTTGATTCATCCTTTGCTTCAAATGTTGATTCTACTTTTGCCTCTAATGTTGATTCATCCTTTGCTTCAAATGTTGATTCTGCTTTTGCCTCTAATGTTGATTCATCCTTTGCTTCAAATGTTGATTCTACTTTTGCCTCTAATGTTGATTCTACTTTAGCCTCTAATGTTGATTCATCCTTTGCTTCAAAGGTTGATTCTACTTTTGCCTCTAATGTTGATTCATCCTTTGCTTCAAATGTTGATTCTACTTTTGCCTCTAATGTTGATTCTACTTTTGCCTCTAATATTGATTCATCCTTTGCTTCAAATGTTGATTCTACTTTTGCCTCTAATGTTGATTCTACTTTTGCCTCTAATGTTGATTCTACTTTTGCCTCTAATATTGATTCATCCTTTGCTTCAAATGTTGATTCTACTTTTGCCTCTAATGTTGATTCTACTTTTGCCTCTAATGTTGATTCTACTTTTGCCTCTAATATTGATTCATCCTTTGCTTCAAATGTTGATTCTACTTTTGCCTCTAATGTTGATTCTACTTTTGCCTCTAATGTTGTTTCATCCTTTGCTTTTAATGTTGATTCTTCTTTTGCTTCTATTGTTGATTCTACTTTAGCCTCTATTGTTGATTCTACTTTTGCCTCTAATGTTGATTCTACTTTTGCCTCTAATGTTGTTTCATCCTTTGCTTTTAATGTTGATTCTTCCTTTGCTTCTAATGTTGATTCTACTTTTGCTTCTTTTGTTGATTCTACTTTTGCCTCTAATGTTGTTTCATCCTTTGCATTTAATGTTGATTCTTCCTTTACTTCTAATGTTGATTCTACTTTTGCTTCTTTTGTTGATTCTACTTTTGCCTCTAATGTTGTTTCATCCTTTGCTTTTAATGTTGATTCTTCCTTTGCTTCTAATGTTGATTCTACTTTTGCTTCTATTGTTGATTCTACTTTTGCTTCTTTTGTTGATTCTACTTTTGCCTCTAATGTTGTTTCATCCTTTGCTTTTAATGTTGATTCTTCATTTGCTTCTAATGTTGATTCTACTTTTGCTTCTTTTGTTGATTCTACTTTTGCCTCTAATGTTGTTTCATCCTTTGCTTTTAATGTTGATTCTTCCTTTGCTTCTAATGTTGATTCTACTTTTGCTTCTATTGTTGATTCTACTTTTGCTTCTTTTGTTGATTCTACTTTTGCTTCTATTGTTGATTCTACTTTTGCCTCTAATGTTGTTTCATCCTTTGCTTTTAATGTTGATTCTTCCTTTGCTTCTAATGTTGATTCTACTTTTGCTTCTATTGTTGATTCTACTTTTGCTTCTTTTGTTGATTCTACTTTTGCTTCTTTTGTTGATTCTACTTTTGCTTCTTTTGTTGATTCTACTTTTGCTTCTAATGTTGATTCTACTTTTGCTTCTATTGTTGATTCTACTTTTGCTTCTTTTGTTGATTCTACTTTTGCCTCTAATGTTGTTTCATCCTTTGCTTTTAATGTTGATTCTTCCTTTGCTTCTAATGTTGATTCTACTTTTGCTTCTATTGTTGATTCTACTTTTGCCTCTAATGTTGTTTCATCTTTTGTTTCTAATGTTGCTTCATCTTTTGTTTCTAATGTTGATTTTTCTTTTGATGTTAGTTCCTTCATTAGGTCTAATATTAGTTCACCCTTTTTCCCATTCATGAAATTTATTTTTTCTTTTGTCCTCGGGCTCGAAAAAGCACCGGTTTGTAAACCAACAAAATTCTCATATGCATTTAAACATTCCTCGTCGTCGGAGTCTATACTACAATCAATGAAATAAGTTTTGTGTGGGATGTCAGATATAACAGTATTAGATTCAACTCTGGAGTCATGGTCAGAAATAGTTGGGAATTTAAAGTCATTTTGCATTTTGGAACTAGATTGATCCTTTAATTTCTTTGTCGTTTCTATTTCTGCTGTAGTCAAAGAGTAAGATTTTATTTCTGGTGATGTTACATTTGAAGATTCTTCTATAGAAATAACTAGCTTTTCGGTTTGTAATGTTGGTTCAAACGTTCTTGTTGCTTCCTCTTGTGATTCTAATGTTGATTCATCTTTTGCCTCTAATGTTGTTTCTTCTTTTGCATCTATTGTTGTCTCATCCTTTGCATCTATTGTTGTTTCATCTTTTGCATCTATTGTTGTCTCATCCTTTGCATCTATTGTTGTTTCATCTTTTGCATCTATTGTTGTCTCATCCTTTGCATCTATTGTTGTTTCATCTTTTGCATCTATTGTTGTTTCATCTTTTGCATCTATTGTTGTTTCATCTTTTGCATCTATTGTTGTCTCATCTTTTGCATCTATTGTTGTCTCATCTTTTGCATCTATTGTTGTTTCATCTTTTGCATCTATTGTTGTCTCATCTTTTGCATCTATTGTTGTCTCATCTTTTGCATCTAATGTTGCTTCATCTTTTGTTTCTAATGATGTTTCATATTTTGTTAATAATGTTGTTTCATCTTTTGCATCTATTGTTGTCTCATCTTTTGCATCTTTTGTTGTTTCATCTTTTGCATCTATTGTTGTTTCATCTTTTGCATCTATTGTTGTTTCATCTTTTGAATCTATTGTTGTTTCATCTTTAGCATCTATTGTTGTTTCATCTTTTGCATCTATTGTTGTCTCATCTTTTGCATCTATTGTTGTCTCATCTTTTGCATCTATTGTTGTCTCATCTTTTGCATCTATTGTTGTTTTATCTTTTGCATCTATTGTTGTCTCATCTTTTGCATCTATTGTTGTTTCATCTTTTGCATCTATTGTTGTTTCATCTTTAGCATCTATTGTTGTTTCATCTTTTGCATCTATTGTTGTCTCATCTTTTGCATCTATTGTTGTCTCATCTTTTGCATCTATTGTTGTCTCATCTTTAGCATCTATTGTTGTTTCATCTTTTGCATCTATTGTTGTCTCATCTTTTGCATCTATTGTTGTCTCATCTTTTGCATCTATTGTTGTTTCATCTTTTGCATCTATTGTTGTCTCATCTTTTGCATCTATTGTTGTCTCATCTTTTGCATCTATTGTTGTCTCATCTTTTGCATCTATTGTTGTTTCATCTTTTGCATCTATTGTTGTTTCATCTTTTGCATCTATTGTTGTTTCATCTTTCGCTTCTAAACTTACTTCCCCTTTTATCTCTAATGTTGGTTCCTCTTTTGATGTTAATGTCATCATTGTTTCTAATATTAGTTCACCCTTTTCCTCATTCATGAAAATTATTTTTTCTTTAGTCTTCGGGCTCAAAATAGCACCGGTTTGTAAAGTAACAAAATTCTCAAATGCATTTATACAATCCTCGTCGTCGGAGTCTATACTACAATCAATGAAAAAAGATTTGTTTGGGAGGTCAGATATAACGGCATTAGCCTCAACTCTGGACTCATGGCCAGAAACAGTTGTTTGGAATTTAAAGTCATTTTGCATTTTGGAACTAGATTGATCATTTAATTTCTTTGTCGTTTCTATTTCTGCTGTAGTCAAAGAGTAAGTTTTTATTTCTGGTGATGTTACATTTGAAGATTCTTCTATAGAAATAACTAGCTTTTCGGTTTGTAATGTTGGTTCAAACGTTCTTGTTGTTTCCTCTTGTGATTCTAATGTTGATTCATCTTTTGCCTCTAATGTTGATTCATCCTTTGCTTTAAATGTTGATTCTACTTTTGCCTCTAATGTTGATTCATCCTTTGCTTCAAATGTTGATTCTACTTTTGCCTCTAATGATGATTCTACTTTTGCCTCTAATGTTGATTCATCCTTTGCTTCAAATGTTGATTCTACTTTTGCCTCTAATGTTGATTCATCCTTTGCTTCAAATGTTGATTCTGCTTTTGCCTCTAATGTTGATTCATCCTTTGCTTCAAATGTTGATTCTACTTTTGCCTCTAATGTTGATTCTACTTTAGCCTCTAATGTTGATTCATCCTTTGCTTCAAAGGTTGATTCTACTTTTGCCTCTAATGTTGATTCATCCTTTGCTTCAAATGTTGATTCTACTTTTGCCTCTAATGTTGATTCTACTTTTGCCTCTAATATTGATTCATCCTTTGCTTCAAATGTTGATTCTACTTTTGCCTCTAATGTTGATTCTACTTTTGCCTCTAATGTTGATTCTACTTTTGCCTCTAATATTGATTCATCCTTTGCTTCAAATGTTGATTCTACTTTTGCCTCTAATGTTGATTCTACTTTTGCCTCTAATGTTGATTCTACTTTTGCCTCTAATATTGATTCATCCTTTGCTTCAAATGTTGATTCTACTTTTGCCTCTAATGTTGATTCTACTTTTGCCTCTAATGTTGTTTCATCCTTTGCTTTTAATGTTGATTCTTCTTTTGCTTCTATTGTTGATTCTACTTTAGCCTCTATTGTTGATTCTACTTTTGCCTCTAATGTTGATTCTACTTTTGCCTCTAATGTTGTTTCATCCTTTGCTTTTAATGTTGATTCTTCCTTTGCTTCTAATGTTGATTCTACTTTTGCTTCTTTTGTTGATTCTACTTTTGCCTCTAATGTTGTTTCATCCTTTGCTTTTAATGTTGATTCTTCCTTTGCTTCTAATGTTGATTCTACTTTTGCTTCTTTTGTTGATTCTACTTTTGCCTCTAATGTTGTTTCATCCTTTGCTTTTAATGTTGATTCTTCCTTTGCTTCTAATGTTGATTCTACTTTTGCTTCTATTGTTGATTCTACTTTTGCTTCTTTTGTTGATTCTACTTTTGCTTCTTTTGTTGATTCTACTTTTGCCTCTAATGTTGTTTCATCCTTTGCTTTTAATGTTGATTCTTCATTTGCTTCTAATGTTGATTCTACTTTTGCTTCTTTTGTTGATTCTACTTTTGCCTCTAATGTTGTTTCATCCTTTGCTTTTAATGTTGATTCTTCCTTTGCTTCTAATGTTGATTCTACTTTTGCTTCTATTGTTGATTCTACTTTTGCTTCTTTTGTTGATTCTACTTTTGCTTCTATTGTTGATTCTACTTTTGCCTCTAATGTTGTTTCATCCTTTGCTTTTAATGTTGATTCTTCCTTTGCTTCTAATGTTGATTCTACTTTTGCTTCTATTGTTGATTCTACTTTTGCTTCTTTTGTTGATTCTACTTTTGCTTCTTTTGTTGATTCTACTTTTGCTTCTTTTGTTGATTCTACTTTTGCTTCTAATGTTGATTCTACTTTTGCTTCTATTGTTGATTCTACTTTTGCTTCTTTTGTTGATTCTACTTTTGCCTCTAATGTTGTTTCATCCTTTGCTTTTAATGTTGATTCTTCCTTTGCTTCTAATGTTGATTCTACTTTTGCTTCTATTGTTGATTCTACTTTTGCCTCTAATGTTGTTTCGTCCTTTGCTTTTAATGTGGATTTTTGTTTTGCTTCTAATGTTGATTCATCCTTTTCTTCTAAAGTTGATTCTTCTTTTTCTATTGTTGATTCTACTTTTGACTCTAATGTTGATTCTTCTTTTGCTTCTAATGTTGAATCATCCTTTGCTTCTAATGTTGATTCATCCTTTTCTTCTAATGTTGATTCTTCTTTTACAACTAATTTTGATTTTTCTTCGGTGTTTGGGCTTAAAATGGCACATGATTTTAAAATACCTAAATTCCCAAAGGCATTTAAACATTCCTCGTCATCAGAGTCTATATTAGAATCAATGAAATAAGATTTGTGTGGCATATCAGCTATAACAGCATTAGATTCAACAATGGAATCATGGTCAGAAACTGTTAGGTATTTAAAGTCTTCTTGAAATATGGAACGAGACTGACCATTTAATTTCTTTGTCGTGTCTGTTTCTATTTGAGTTAATCGGTTAGGTTTTCCCTTTTGTGCTGTGAGATGTGTAAATTTTATAGTAGAAATATTTGCGTATTCATCTATTGTTTCTAAAGTTGGCTCATCTTTTGATTCCAATGTATGTTCCTCTTTTGTTTTCAAATTTGGTTGAAAAATTTTTTCTAGTGTAGGTGCCTCTTTTGTTTCTAATGTTGGCTCTTTTTTAAATAATGGTTCCTCTTTTGTGTGAAATGCTGGATCCTCTTGTATCTTTAATGTTGGTTCCTCTTTTAATGTTGATTCCTCTTTTAATGTTGGTTCCTCTTTTAATGTTGGTTCCTCTTTTAATGTTGGTTCCTCTTTTGTTTTAAATGCTGGTTCCTCTGTAGTTTCTAATGTTGGTATCTCTTTTAATGTTGGTTCCTCTTTTAATGTTGGTTCCTCTTTTAGTGTTGGTTCATGTTTTAGTGTTGGTTCATCTAATGTTATTTCCCCTTTCACTTCTAGAGTTAGCTCCTCTGTTGCTTCTACTGTTTGTTCAGCTTTAGTTTCTAGTGTTGTGTCGTCTTTTATCTCCAATCGTCCTTCCCCTTGTGCTTTAGACCTTGTTATCTGATCATTAATCTGAAAGCAGAGTTCCTCATCGTCAGACTCCACACCACACTGAAGAAAATATGGCTTCTCCGCAGCACTCGGCGGGTGGTCATTGATATCTTCACCACAACCTTCACCGAACGTCTCTGTAGATTTTCTCATCCATGACATGCACCGGTAGCTTTGAGCTGAATTGTCACAGTTTGTGATCTTTGTTATATCTGCGGATAACAGTGCGTCTTGTGGCTGGGTTAATACTATGGTATTTTCTTGGTCAATGTTTATGTTCATCAAGTGTGTTTCTCTAGCATCCAGGATATAGTCTGCTGGGCGTCGTTCTGAGTCTGGTTTTGGTTTACTACTTGAACAGTGTGTGTCTACACTATTACAATTGAATGTTACATCTTCATGTGTTGACTTAACGATCTCCCTCTCACAGTCTGAGCTTGTTTGTTCTAGCATTGAGGTCTCGCCACTTTTCAATGGCATTGTAGCTTTTGGTACATACGTTAAAATTTCATTGGATGCTCTGTCATTGGCGTTTCTTTCGTGTAAAATTGTTGTCTGTGTTGAGGCGGTTTTTGCTCGTAAGGCTGTAGAAATACTTGAGTCTTGTGTAGATACAAGACTGCTGTCAAATGTTGAAATGCTATTTGGTTCATGCATTGGTACATCATTGATGTCTGATGTCTGGATAACATTTGGTATATCCCTGTTGTCTAATGGCGGGATAACAGTTAATGTATTATTGTAGTCTTGGGTTGGGATAACGTTTGATACATCATTGGTGTCTGATGTCAAGATAGTATTTGATACATCATTGTTTTCTGGCGTTGCGATAACATTTGATATATCACTGATGTCTGCTGTCGTGATAATATTTGATACATCATCATTATCTGACGTTGGGATCTTATTGGGTTCATCCTTAGTGTCTGGTGTTAGTATAACATTTGATACACCATTATCAGATGTTGGGATAACGTTTAATTCTTGTAGCGGAATGCCGTTGTTCAAATCAACTTTTTTCCTCTCCAGCTCGCTAAGATCAAATTCGTCGTCAGATTCCACACTACAGTCAAGGAAGTACGATTTATGTTCAATTGGTGCACTGGACATTCCAGTTCCGGGATCCGTGACACCGCTGCCGTCATGTGATGAATGTAAGCAGTCAAACTCCAACACATGTTTGTTGGACTGGGTGGGATTCAATTCTTTCAACATAGGAGATGTCATGGCACAGTCTGTAGATGTCATGGTACAGTCTGGAGATGTCATGGCACAGTCTGGAGATGTCATGACCCAACCTGAGGATGTCATGGCACAGTCTGGAGATGTCATGACACAACCTGAGGATGTCATGGTACAGTCTGGAGATGTCATGACAAAACCTGAGGATGTCATGGCACAGTCTGGAGATGTCATGACATAAACTGAGGATGTCATGGCACAGTCTGGAGATGTCATGACATAAACTGAGGATGTCATGGCACAGTCTGGAGATGTCATGCCATTGCCTGGAGATGTTATGACACAGTCTGTGGGCAGTTCAATGGTTTCGGCTACTAACACTTCCGTTGACCGTGGAGTTATCACGTGACTTGTTCCAACCTTAGTTCTCGGAAGAAGAAAGGGTTTTAAATCTGGGCGTATTTCATCGGCACCTGTCGCCGGTTTCATGATGGCACCTGGCGCATTCGATTCATCTGGCGCTTTAATTTGGTCGATATCGTCTTTGCGCTTCGCGGGTTCTTCGCTGCCCTGCACCTCCACAGCCTGTGAAACGTCACTCATCACAGCCAGTGTGTCTGCTACAGATAAATCATGAGAAGCTACCGCGGCTTTCTGGTGACTCGGAATTCTCGTGTTTACTACGACCACAGCGCCATCTTCCTCAACACTAAGCTTAACGAAACGTTCTACTCTGACATCGAATTCATCTTTGACAGGTATTACCCCAAGCATTGTGTCAAACCTTTCATTCAATGGATTGCTTTCTTTAATTGGCTGTTCTTCTGGGTGATAGCCCAAATCTTTCGAGCTAACATTCGATTCCACAGAATCTATCTTTTGCTCGCCGCATGCCGAGTCAGCATGGTCTTGCTCGTCTGTATCGCTTCCGGCCAGATTTTTCCCTATCTCCATGGTGTCGGCTTTGTCTTCAACGATCGCGTGTATTCCATTACAATTATTACTTGGCTCTGAAACGTAACTAATTTTTCTCTCTTCAAAGCCAACGTGTCGAGGAATCGTGTTAGTAGCGTTGCAGTCGATTCCAATTCTTTCCGGCATTGCCTCCCATGGATGTTTATTGGTTAAAAAGTCATCCGGAACCAAATTTTTTGTCACTTTTGCTGAGTTCTGCGCTGTTCTGTTCAGAACAATCCGTAACCCGTTGATGTCACCCTCTTCATCGCTATCGATGCCAAGCGGGTAGAAATACGACTTGTGTATTGCAGTTGAGTAATGTGTCCCAGAATGAACATTGTCTGGCTCTATTGAGCTGTATAGATCCATTCATACGTCTTTCTGTTCTAGTTAGTTATTCATGTTGACTAGATGATAAAACTGAAATATAATATATATATATATATATATATAAATGTATAAATAATATGTATATATATATATATATATATATATTGTATATGTATATACAAATGCTATGTAATACACAATATGCAATACACACCTATGGTCTCTTTATACATCTGTAAGTTAAAAAAGGTAAAGTAAACCAGGGGATTGTGTTGCCAGAAGCCCAACTAAAGTCAGGTACCTATCAGAGCTGGGTAGACTCATGGACACGTTTCAGACCTGATAACGAATCCTAGCCTTCACCAGGATTCGAACCCAGGACCTTCGGTATGCCATTCGAAAGAACTGCCTCACCGTGCCCCCATTTATATATCTCTGTTTCTCTATATATATCTCCATCTCTCTGTCGCTCTCTTTATATCTCTCTGTTTCTCTATATATCTCTCCATCTCTCTGTCGCTCTCTTTATATATCTCTGTTTCTCAATATATCTCTCTATCTCTCTGTCGCTCTCTTTATATCTCTCTGTTTCTCTATATATCTCTCTATCTCTCTGTCGCTCTCTTTATATATCTCTGTTTTTCTATATATCTCTCTATCTCTCTGTCGCTCTCTTTATATATCTCTGTTTCTCTCTATCTCTCTCTATCTCTCTGTCGCTCTCTTTATATATCTCTGTTTCTCTATATATCTCTCTATCTCTCTGGGGCTCTCTTTATATATCATAGGCGCTGCTTCTATTGATAACATAGCAGCTATAGCCTACAGCCCAACCATAAAAAAACGTCTGGACTTTCTTTCAAGCGCATCACTGGTTACACCAGCCAGCCACTGTCTGTTGATAACGAGAGAGAGTGAGAGAGAGAGAGAGAGAGAGAGAGAGAGAGAGAGAGAGAGAGGGGGGGGGGGGATACAAGTCATACGGAATAACCACTTATTCTAAAAAAGTAGGTTAACACATTGGTTATTTCCGAGTTTCGAGTGCTTGTTCTAAAAATAGGGCTGACGCCATATAACTACGAAAGCTACAAACAACCATTATCGATTAACACAGTGTGGGACTCACTGAGGAAGGAGTTTCCTTTTGAGGCCATAACATCAGCAACCATTTAAGCAATAGACCATAACATTCTACAAAAAAAAAAAAAATATTTCTACAGGCCTATCTATAAAAAAAAATAATAAAAAAAAAAAATACAAAAATGAACTTGTTCAGCTGCACTGGCAATATTTTTGTAATGAATTTGGGCCTTTTTCAAATTAAATATTGAGGCCTACACTAGAGCTAAATATATATTATAAACTATAATGATAGGCCTACACATTTTTGTATATTTTAGTATTACTTGGGGACTCAATATTTATCTTTGAAAAAAAAATAAGGATCGAAAATGAAAGTAATTATTTAACCTTATTATAACCATATTTAATATGGCCTACTTATTCTTCCCACTTATAAGCTTATAAATGTAATGTATTGACCATGATTACGCTAAATATACAAGAATATTTTTTAAAACACGCTGTAAACCAATATGAAAGAAGTTCAATGAAAGGCAGTATTTGATTAAACAGACCTTTATACTATACTTTATAATCTTACTTTAGGGTTCTACTTCTATTAGCCGTCAACAAATGAAAACCAAAATTCATACAAGAAATTATGGGGAAATCCCTTTTAGCAAAGGGAGGTCATGCCTTCAAATTTATTACTTTCAAACTACAAGATTGTTCCCCGTACACCGATAAACTGTTTCAAAAAATAAATAGTTCGGCACCATTTTAAATATATAGCAAGATGTTATTGGATAATAAATATGAAAATAAAAAGCATACTTTCAATATCTTAAATTGTGTCTTTTGTTTAAAATAAATAAATAAAAATAGAACAGATAAAAAAAACAACAACAAGCAACTGTAATAATTCGTTAATTTATTTTTTATATCCCAGATCTTGTGTAGCCACTCCATATATATTTTTATTTAATTATAATTATTTCCCGCCCTATCTGATTGCCTTTTTTTTATTTATGGTGCAACAGCGCGCTCCTCCCTTTTAACACCCGTCCCACATAGGTGGCTTTTGGTAGCAGCTGCTGCATCACGTGTTGCGTGTACCCTGGTCACTGGGTGAATAACCGGGTTACCTCCTCAGTTTGGAAAAAAGAAACGCCCCTACCTTAGTCAGACAAAGGGATTTCTACTAGGCATATATTAGGCTATGTGTAATTTGATGTTATACGTTACAGATGCTACTTTCGATTAGAAGAGTAGGCCCCATTATCTTATCTTATCTTATACATTACAGACGCTCCTTCTATAAAGAAGATTATTGCGTCCTACGCTCATCCGTGGTCCGAGTCTAGTCTTGCATTTTTATTAATGTTTTAAATGATGTTAAGTTATTGGTTTTCCTGGTTTGTTCCCCTATACAAAAATGGTATAAAAAAAACGGCGTTGGTGAAGGGGAAGGGGGATACAAGCTGGCGCCCCTTCCCCATTGACACCCATCTTTGATTTGCCTAACTCTAGGCCCTCCAGTTTACAATACAACTTATACTTACTATAGATATAATAGCCTAGGACTAAACATGGCTATCTGGGGGTGCCAATGTGAGAGAAAGAGAGAGAGAGGGAGAGAAAGACTAAATTTAACTTTTAGCCTATCTATTTCAATATCCAGTTTCATTTCGTTGAATCTTTCTATTATTTTTTTTCCTACAGAATTTACGTTTAGGTAATTAAAGAGTGAGCTACTAATGACAACAATAGCAAAAACAAAATTAACAATATAATTATTATATTGTTTTAGCCTAATTATTCATGATTTGCATTCACTATTCATTAATAAATATTGATTACATTTTATTTACTAACAATAATTAAACGGACAAGTAATAACGCCTCTACATTTCTGTTTTTTTTTCGAACCCACCCCCCTCCCCGCATCATTCTCGAATCAATTCATAGATATAAAGAGCTGGAAACACATTGAAAATGTGTGCTTTTTCACCGTACGATCATGTTCATGTTCTTTTGGCAGTGATCTCCCCTATAATTACCCATAATGCATCGCGTCTTGCCCATTATTAGACGGATTCTGCTAACTGGAAATTTGTAAATATAGCTTTTTCAGACACGGATTATCTAAATATGTGATACTTTTGAGTGCTTTCCTTATTCTGTTTGGATTTTACTGGCTTTTCATATAGAGTGACTATAGTTTAACTGCAGCGAAAGTTATTAGCTTAGTTATTATTTTGGATAGAAGGCATCGTATTATTGCGGAAGCAGAGTTCAAATGAGCAGGGGTTAAAAATGGCGACCACCGCATCAGTTAATGTCAGTTTAGATGATATTGATCTGTCAAGTCTAAGGGTGAGATTTACATTATAATGTTTAATTAGTATTTCAGAGAAGAAAATTATTATTATTTTAATCATGTTAAACGTTTAACTTTCTTGTCTTTTTTGAGTTACGAAACGCTTAAAAGCTCTCTTTGTGAAGCCGACAATGACTCGATTTTTAATGTTTTTTTTTATTGTTGTTGTTACTGCTTCTTTTGTTTTAAGTTAAAATATATATGCACCCATTACCTACTATATAGGCCTATTAACCTTCAAGTTTAATTAGATTTTAGAGGGATAGGGTTAGGATACAAATATAAACAAAATAAAAGAGGCCAATGCATGCATGAGTGGCTTGAATTGAGGCCATGGCCCATGGCTTAGCCGCATACAATTCATACAATTTCAACAGTGACCCCAGTGACAACAATAATACTAATAAATTAGGCTAGCGTAAAAAAACAACAACACACAATTGGTATTCACGACGATTTAACTTTACAGCTCTACTCTGACCTTTTACAATTACAGGGTCTTATACTTACATATACTCTTATATAATAATATCAGTCTTATAATAAATCTTATTATAATCATCCTACTTAAAATGAATTAAAGTAGGCCTAGGGCCTAGGCCTATACTATACTATGCAAAAATATTTATAGGCCTACTAGGCTACAGCCACACTACAGTATTAAATTTATTAGCATAGCCATTACTAGCATAGAGAGCTAATCCAGGGTTTCTAGGCCAAGGCTTAATTTGGCTTTTAAAAACCTATCTCTATACATAAGGCTAATAAGGGGTAAATCAAAGGCAAGAAAGTGTACCAAGCCCAAGCATAACAATTCTATAGTATAGCCTTAAAATCATGCTGGGCTATTTACTATTTAATAAAAAAGTATAACAATCTCAGCTGTGTGACAATAAAGATCAATATTGGCCTTTTATAAAAAATTAATAATAAAATATTAAAATGTAACAATTGTCCTAATGGCCAAATTATAGCCTAATGATAATAAACAGTTTAAATCTAAAAGGAAAAATATAATAATATTAAATAATCCATATAGCTGATTAATAATTTATTAAACATATAAAATTGATGTAACTGCATAACAACCAATTGAAATGCATGAAGGCAGCAACAGAAAATTAAATCTACTTTTAGAAGCTCAATAGAGAACATAAAGCAGCCTAAAGGAAAGTGGTGGGTCTAGTTCTGGGGTAGGCTACATGCTGAGAAGGCTAAATTTAAATTGTATGAACAAAATTGCTTTTAAAAAAAAAAGTCCAATGTGTAAATAAAAAAGTAAAGTGATCGTGTCAGGCCAATGTGATTAATAGGGATGGTGAACTAACTTTCACCATTTACTGTGGCCAAGACATGAAAGGAGATAGTGTGACCAGCCATCTTTACTTTTCCCTAACTAAGGCTAGGTACCCATCAGAGCTGGGTACACTCGGGTACACCCTCATAGCCTTCAACAGGATTGAAACCTGGGATGCTGAATACAACCGTCTAGCACGATGCCACTAGACCACCCCCGTGCCCCTTAGAAAATAATCCATTTTTATTGTCGGGCTGTGCTTTTTGTAGGGCCTGTATAAAAACTTGATTTAGTGGACTGTGGATGGCCCATTTCTTGAAGTTTTGGTGTTTGTTTGTTGAAACATATACTGGTGTAAGTTTGTGACTTTTAGGGAGATACTTTGGCCTAGTTTACATGGTTTTATTTTAGTCTATGAAAACTTTTGTGTACATTTATCTGAGGAGTGTTTCCCAATCCTTTTTTTTCTCTCTTAAACCCCTCTAAACACATTTTTTTATATATAAAAAACCCTCACTTTGCTGTACCTAACCACTAATCTCCACAATTTGTGTAAAAAATCTGAGTAAAGCTATTTAAATGACTGCAATAAACCCTTTAAAATGTATATACTTTATAGGCTTTTATTTAATTTTTGGTTCCCTTTTCACAATAGAATAGGCCTTTGTCATAAATGTATTACCTGTACCACATTTATAGAAGATTGGTGTGAGGTAAATTCATTTTTCAATAAAACTTGTCAAGTTTATTGTTTGCACACCTCCCTTAAAGGTCATCCACGTGCCTCTGGAGGTATACCTACCAATAGGCTCGGGTTGGGAACCCCCAGATGATCTAATTATAATGAATTTGTATATAGATGTATATAATGTTAGCTCAACATTACAATGGGGAAGATATTAGTACATGAAACATTTGATTACAGTTTAATAATTTTATTGAATTCTGCAATTAATTACACTTTAAACATTTACAAAATGTTATATACTGTATATGTATCTATGACCTATCTGTATATAATATATATATATATATACACACATAGTATATATTATGTTTAACTGACATTAACAAAGTGAGTGTGTTTGAAAACTACAATATTTAAATTGTTCTATATTTTCCCCAGGACCCTGCTGGTATATTTGACTTGATTGAGGTTGTAGGTAATGGAACCTATGGGCAAGTTTACAAGGTAAATAATTTAGGAGGGGACTCCTAAAGTTTTGAAATGCAAAAAAACAACAACAGCACATCAGTTTTTTTTATGAAACATTTTCTTCTCTGTTTATCTGTTTTAACAATTCTTACAAATATTTACGGTATATTTTTGTTTAACAAAAGCTCCCCTTGACTCCTTGTTTCTCTTATTAACACCACCTGGTAATGCAAAATATTTATGTAAAAATTGTTTTCTGGCACCTTGGTTTAATATTTAAGTAAAGTACCCATGGGCCCAAACTGATGATAGGGCCAGTGAAGTAGTATTGACCAGTTTCTGTGGCCACGGCATAGTGGGGGATGTGTGGCCCACACAATGCCCAGCCGCCTTTACTTTACCCCAACTAATGTCAGGTATCCATCAGAGCTGGGTAGACTCGGGGACACCCCTCCAGTTCCGGAGCCTCAACAATTTGTTTTTTTTACTATATGTATATATATATAATTATATATATATACAGTGCTACCTCAGGTTCCTGAATTCGGTTTGTAGCCTGAAACACTGAAATAAATGCAATAAACTAAATCTGTTTTATGATGAAACAAATCGTTATTTTTTGTGTGCTCAATAGCATCACCACTACCATTTTTCTAACTCATAATTGGTGTAGTTAACAAGGACAATAATGAAAGAGAAAAACTGAACAGAGTGCCATTGCTAAGAAATCTTTTACTGTTGTCTGATGTGTAGTAAATAAGTAAGGCCAAAAAAATCAAGGTTGTGCACACGTTCAAAACTAGAATAGGCCTACTAGGCTAAGTAATTAAGTAAAGTACCCGTCGGACCAAATGATCCATAGGTCCGGTGAAGCAGCGTTCACCAGTTTCTGTGGCCACGGCATACTAGGTGATTGTGTGGCCAGGACTATGCACAGTCGCCTTTACTATACCCCAACCAAGGTCAGGTACCCATCAGAGCCGGGTAGACTCAGGGACATTCTCAAGTCCTGGGAAAAAATTCCGGCTTCACCAGGATTCGAACCCAGGACCAAGGTCAGGTACCCATCAGAGCCGGGTAGACTCAGGGACATTCTCAAGTCCTGGGAAAAAATTCCGGCTTCACCAGGATTCGAACCCAGGACATTTGGATCGCCAGATGAACGCGCTGCCGCGCGGCTACTGTGCTAAGTACTGCAAGGTTTTTGTGTGTACTGTAAGGAATGGTTTGTCTCCAATTTGGTCTCTTTCTGAATTTGGTCTTTCCCTCCAAAATAAGTATTTTAAAAAATCATTTGTTCTAAGATTTGAACCAAGGTACTTGTTTAGTATTAAATGAAATAATCATGTTATGAATTGTTCGCAGCGGCGTAGCTAGGGAAGGGGGGTCCAAATTCAAAAGTCCCCCCGGGGGCCCCAAAGGAGTGTCAGTATTAATTTTTCTCATGTCATAATGTCGAATGTCAAAATGCAGGGTTCCCTAAAGAGGCCAAGCCCCCCCCCCCGACCCCCAAATCCCTAGCAACGACACTGATTGTACGTGCATGTTTGGATTAGAAAACTTTTGTGTGGGTCATGTCAGAGACACGTATACACATTTTATAGCCAGATTAAAAATCGTCATGTCTTTGGTAAAAACAAAAGTAGGTCTGGCATAAATGTTCGTGCCATCTATAGTTTAGTAAATGTGATTTGCCTACCTCAGATTACAAAACTAATCTAATAATCATATATAACAAAAGTACCAGTCTGACCAAATCGAAAAGTACCAGTTGGACCAAATTGATCCATAGGTTTGGTAAAACAGCGTTGACCAGTTTCTGGCATACTAGTTGATTGTGTGGCCAGCACTATGCACAGCCGCCTTTTTACTTAACCCAAACTAAGGTCAAGTACCCCATCAGAGCTGGGTAGACTCAGGGACACCTTCCTCTTCCCCCCCCCCGAGTGCCTTCCGGGCATGGAATGGGTTGCCTGAACAAATGAAGAAAACCAGTAACGTAACATCATGTAAAACTCTAGATAGAATGCAACACTAGACTCAAGGATTAGCGTAGGAGGCAATACTCTTCTATATAGAGGAGTGTCTGTAACTGATAAAATAAGATAAAACGGACCTACTTTTTATTTGAAATATTACTATTGGGTATGTATTTTTTCTACCGTAATTAGAGCCGTCAATATCGGCGGTCCATTGTATGCTCATGACCCCACGTATGTCAATTTCATCAGACATGCCATGTTCTTGCACTTTGGGTTGTTACATTTTATCAACCCTGATCGAACTCCAGAGATCTCGCTTTTAAATATCAAATTATAAAGTGAGACAACTGCCCCCCCCCCCCCCCCCCCCCCCCTCTATTTCAAAACCTTGGGCCCCATCGGGTAGAAAATAGAGTTAAATCCCGATCAGTTGCGGGCGCGCCCAGCACAAAAGAAAAAGTCTACCCGCTTTGTTATTAACCTTTTGTGCTCCAGCGGTGCTGTATGTCTGGCCTGCGGACGTATACCTTTAGTTTGTTAAAGTCGGAACTAGGCCGAACAGCCGATGTATTTATAACGATGACGCCACCCCCTTCTTGCGAGGAGAGGTTTGAGGGGGGGGGGGGGGGGGGAGGTGCAGACGTGACAGTTAACCTTTCAGTCGTCTGCTGTGGGCCTTCCCTTTTTGGAGTTCGGCGGTCGCAACCCGTGTCGTCCGACCGACAACTCGTTTTTTTTTTATAAATATTATTTACTCTGAGGCTGATTGTTGTCTGTGGGTGGGTATGTGCGCGCACGTGTGTTAGAGAAGACTGGGGCTGCCCGTCACGTGACTGCATTACTGGAGCTGTAGGCACTAAATGTTCATGGGGGGGTTCCAAGATTCCATATAGCGGCTTTAATTTTATGGATCTCTTGATGTGATCTTTTACATTTCTATATTTTTTTTAATGGGCTGTAAGTAAAGTATCCCTTTGGACCGACCAACTTGATCCATAGGGCCGGTGAAGCAGCGTTCACCAGTTTCCGTGGACACGGCATAGTGGACACTATGCACAGCCGCCTTTACTTTACCCCAACTAAGGTCAGGTATTCAGGTTGATAGTGGACTCTTTTAGGTCAATGTTACTTCATACTATTTATATGTTTAACCCCCACAATACAAAGGTTTTGACCTGGGACAGCATTTGGGTGTGATCGAGTTCAGAAAGAAACACACGTCTCTAAGTATTTACAGTTACATTTAAAACTTTTATGACTAGTTCAAAGGGAAAAAAAGAGAAACAAGTATTAGGTTTTTTAAATATATTTATATAATATATATTCGCTGATAAATGTACTTGTTCCATCGACATCAGAGAAGCTTCTAGCGTAGGCGAAAGTCCATTTGAAACCCACACGTCTCGACACCGTGACATTGTGGGAAAAGGATAGGGTTGGATGCGGCGGTGGCAAGCGGTAATTTATTATGTATGTATTCTATGGTATTGTATGGCGATAACAATGTATTTTGGGACGCGATGGTCCGATGGGGTAATATTCCAAGCGTCCCGGGTTCAAAGTATGCATTCTCGTTCAAGTGAGGGGGATGGACTTTACGATAACCGTTGCGGAAAGTTATAAAGGCGGCTGGGAATTCATGATGGCCACACAATCCTCTCATGTGCCGCGTCGGTGAGACGTTTAAAGTCTGCATTCTTTGCCCTATTAAAAAATCTCAGAGGAATGCTCCGATGAAGTGTTTGCGACCATTTCACCTGGTCTGATTGGATGGATATGAACACATTGTGGTTTGATCCTGTTCCGTTGGCCACGACCTCGCCTTCACGAAACCGTCTGTTCTTTGTTGATAAATGAAATATAAGTTCCTATAATTCTCATGTAACTCCCCTCCCCCTCTTTTCTCTAAAGGCGATTGTCCGTGTGTACTTCGTTTTGTGGGTTACAAGTCTGTAGAACTAGATCAAGTCTGCGCATCCAAGTTTGTTTTTAAAAAGCCCACAGCGTCACGTCTTATAGTTCGCTTGGACCAGCCAGGGAGGATAGGTTAACCTATGTTGGCATGTTGACTAAGTGCGCGTGTGTGTGCGGTAAAGGGGGGGGGGGAAGGGGGCTTACCCTACTGTCAGTGGTTGGTCGACCCTCAGCCTAAGTACATTGTCGGTAACTTGCACATGGGTGAACATGCTTTATATCCCCCCCCCCCCCCCCGCGTTCCCCTCCTTGCCCCCCCCCCCCGCCCCCAACTCCCTTGGTGTCCCGGTGATCTTGACCGTCTTGTCTTTTCACATTCCAGTTGCTCGGCTTGTGTTTCAGGGCTGGTCATAATATTTCCCCATTTGGTCAGGGACAAACGTGTCGGTCGTCCACAGTGATACTGCAATGAAATAGCTCTAATCTAAGCATGTAATATTTGCACACTTTGTGTGTGTGTACTTGTCTGAAATTGAGTAGGCCTACAGTTTTGCAAAAAAAAAGGTGCAGTAGAGCGGTTTAGCTAAAAGTACACTAGAGCGGTTTAGCTAAAAGCACAGTAGAGCGGTTAAGCTAAAAGTACGGTAGAGCGGTTTAGCTATAAGTACGGTAGAGCGGTCTAGCTATAAGTGCAGCAGAACGGTTTAGCTAAAAGTAGGCTACAGTAGAGCGGTTTAGCGAAAAGTACAGTAGAGCGGTTTAGCTAAAAGTACACTAGAGCGGTTTAGCTAAAAGTACAGTGAAGCGGTTTAGCTAAAAGTACGGTGGAACAGTTTAGCTAAAAGTACAATACGATACGGCACTATAGTAAGGGTGCAGTACAGCAATATAGCTAATAGTATGCCTAAACCGGTGCGATCCGACCGTTCATCAAATTAGTTGAAGTTATAGGCCTAATACCATTCGATCTGATGATATATAGAATCTATGTTATTTTATTTGTCATTTTCGAATAGTTCTTTTCTTTTTAATACAAAAAATAAAACTTATACTAGTTATACATGTCTTTCCCACAGAGAAGTACCACACCACGATATATTTTCTAATTTGCGGTGTAGCTGTACTTTTTGCCTACATTTTTTTTTGTATTTCATTTAACAATAAACGATGAGTTGGCATCATTTATTGGCATTTAGTTTTTCATTTTGTCTTCGCCGTTACGGACACACTGACACACGCATCACAAAAGTGTCTTGTTACACGCCCAGTCCGTAACCTTCAAGGGAGTCCAAGTGTTTCTTTGTTTCCATCTCGAGTGAAGCCCCCGATTAGTTTCTTTTGACAGTATTCTTTATTAACAGTTTCCTTTTTTGAATGCTTTTCGGCATCATCCGACGCCCTAATCCCTCCCCTCTCTACGCCCCACCACGTCATTGTAACGAGTGTTGATCGGCCGTCGATTCACCACTGCCCGTCCGTGTCTAAGGCTCGGCTTGTGATTTAAAAGAAAGAGTGCGTGTGCGCCTGCCTGTGTGTGTGTGTGGGCGGTGCGGGGAGTTGACGGCCTGTGAAAGTGGTGACGCATGGTTTATGTACATTTTGTTAAATCTGCGTTTTATTATCAGGTTACATTGTTTTTTGATTTTTTTTAAACTAGGATAGGATTGATAGGTTCATTTCAAAGTTGGCATTTCTGAATTCCGTTTTTAAGTTTATTGTTTAGAAACCCCTACTGGCCTACTCCCTTAATATTTCATATGGAATAGTCCAAGACCTTCTGTTGTTGCAATAGTTTAATCAAGGTGCTCACATGTCATCTGTATTCTTGATCATCTAGATTTGGATCTATTTCATTTTGAATTGTAACTCGCTTTAGGATTTGTATTCTTTAACCGGGGTCCGGCAACCTATGGTACGAGTGCCAGACTTAGCACACAAGCGGTTTTCAATGGCGCGCGAAGGAACACGAAAAAGGACATTCGAGTTCTCCTCTACATGAAAAGACTCTAAAAGAGCAGTGTGACTTTTAGGCTGCTGGCACACTGAATGATTTAGAAGTGCTACTTTGGCAAACTATTATAAAAAGGTTGCCGATACCTGATCTAGATATACCATGGGTTGGCAACTTTTGGATATCAGTGTGCCAACTGCCGACGTAGGATTTTTTAAAATTTTTCAGCCTGTCAACAGACTGAAAGTCATCCTATTCCATACTTGTAGAAAAGATTTGAAAAAGTCTTCTTAGGGTCTTCCATTTGTGCCGGTGAAAATGGCTATGCAAAGTCTGGCACGCGTGCCGTATGTTGCCCATCCTTGGTCTATAGGCATCCACCAATCAACACTGGGAATAGTTTCTTTCTTCTTTCTGGTCGTGTTTCCATAGTCTTTAATCATCTGTGATTTTCTTGGGTGAAAGTTATCAGTTCGGCTGTTGTTGTTTTTTTATATTAAACAAGCCGTTATGTGCCCGGTCCTCCGAACCGGCTTAAAGTTATGTTTACATACACTCTAACTACTCAGGCAGTTATAATGAGATTGCCCGCATGACCTACGACACGAATTTAAACGTGAGGTAATTTTTTATTTGCCCGCTACAACATGAATTACCCGTTAAAATCATTACTCATCACCCATTATAACAATTACAAAATTGCCCGCTATAAATTACGACGCAAATTAAAACATGAATATATTTTGTTCTATTCATTGATTAAGAACATTCGACAGTACTTTTTTTTTTTTTAATGATTGTTTGATATATTTTTTTTACGACAAACATTAAGTCGCAGACCTATGTTGTGTTGTTTTTGTTTTTTTGCTATTTATTTATTTATTGTTGCTTTGGAAGCAAACTTAGAATTAATTTTTCTATTCAACATGTAAAACAATAACAAATGAAACCCTTATGAAATAATGTTTATAAAACGTATACGACACGAATTAAAACTTTAAAAATTTAGTTCCGGCAATTTGAACATTGCCCGGCAAATTAAACATTGCCCGGTAATTTAAACATTGCCCGGTATTATAAACATTGCCCGGTATTATAAACATTGCCCGGTATTATAAACATTGCCCGGTAATTTAAACATTGCCCGGTATTATAAACATTGCCCGGTATTATAAACATTGCCCGGTAATTTAAACATTGCCCGGTAATTTAAACATTGCCCGGTATTATAAACATTGCCCGGTATTATAAACATTGCCCGGTAATTTAAACATTGCCCGGTAATTTAAACATTGCCCGGTATTATAAACATTGCCCAGTATTATAAACATTGCCCGGTAATTTAAACATTGCCCGGTAATTTAAACATTGTCCGGTATTATAAACATTGCCCGGTAATTTAAACATTGCCCGGTAATTTAAACATTGCCTGGTATTATAAACATTGCCCGGTAATTTAAACATCGCCCGGTAATTAAAACAATGGCCGTTACCAAGGCGATAAGCCTAAAGGTGCCCAGTTCTCGGAACTGGATAAAATAACCCATGGAGTTATAAGCAATTGTCTTAAGCGGGGATAAAGTATTTTCCGGTAACTTTATTTTTTTACTTAAACCATTTAAATATTGCATTCTACAAATTACGACGCAAATTAAAACAAAATTTTGTTCCCTTCTTAAACGCATAAATACGCAAAATTTGATGACGCCATATAATTATAAGCTTAAATATAGAGTGTAACCAGGACCACTGCGTTTAAATAAGCTTAGTAAGGCGTCGGTATTACTTCCCGAAACAGAAAAAAAAATGCTAAATCTATTTGCTTTGTCCTATGTTTGTAAAGTTTTAAATTATTAATTAGCTTTAAGTCATGTATTCACAGTGTAAAGTATTAAAGTAGTGATAGATTAAGAAAATCAACTACAGTATTGGTAGTGTAAAGAATTTATGTTGTTTACGGCACGTAGACAATTTTAACATGAAGAAAATTTGTTCCCGTCATTGAGTTGAGATAATAAAATCCATGCACATAGTTTGATGACGTCAATTTAAACATGAATGAAAAATGTCCCTTCATTGCTATAAAATCCATGCGCAAAGATTGATGACGTCATAAAAATAATCTCAGCGCATCCTTTTTTTTTCTAACTTTGTGACGAAAAACTATAAAAAGTTGTACTGGCAAAGACAATGTGAATCAAAAGTTGTGTTTTTTTCACGTTTTTTGACCAAACTGACCACTGCGGTCATTTTAATTTTGTTAAAACCTTGACAGTGTTCACCGCCGTAACGCAAAGAATATTTGTAGCAAATTTCACGTTTTTATGTCCAGTATTTAAAAAGATTATGCGGTATGTACATACCCAGCCAGCCAGCCAGCCAGCCAGCCAGCCACATACATACATACATATTCCTTTTGAGATTTATATATATACAAGCCGTTATGTGCCCGATTCTTCGAACGGGCTTTTTTTTAGAATATGCTTGACACATTATAGTTTTTTAGTTTTGTTTTCGCAACATACATAAAGTAGTATGTTTTTTTTTTTGTGGTCAGTATTTTTTAAATTTATTTTTGTTTTGCACACTTTATTATACACCAATTCAATATACAACTAAAAAGGAAAAACAAATAATAATAATTTTTTTTTATTTCTTGCTCAAAGTATGACCACTATGATCGAATTTTGTGAGTTTATTGGGTAATTAAACTCTTTCTGTAAAATAGAACTCACATGTCTTTTAAAAAGTACTGTTAATTCAAAAATGATTGTTTGATTTTTTTTTTCTACAACATTAGTCGTAGATCAATATTTTTTTTTTTTGTGTTTTTTTGTTGGTGATATTTGCTATTTATTTATTGTTGCTTTGGAAGCAAACTTAAAATTAAATTTTAAATTCAACAGGAAAAACAATAACAACTGAAACCGATATGAATCATAGTTTATACAACGTATACGACATGAATTAAAACTTTAAAAAGTTGGTCTGGCAAATTCAAACATTGCCCGGCAATATAAAAATTTCCCGCTACATAGTTTATAAGACGTATACGATACAAATTAAAACTTTAAAACGTTGAGCTCGACAATTTAAACATTGCCTGGCAATTGAAAAATTTCCCGCTACAAAGTTTATAAGACGTATACACAGAATAGGTATAGAACAGAATGCACAATCTCTATATACGCAGTCACTGAAAGTTACCATTTTCCGCAATGCAGCGGTCGATAGAGACGCTACTATAATAAAATGAGAAAGGATATCTACGTCTGCCATAAATATATACAATATATATAGGGCCTACATTATCTTTCATTATAGGCTTACTTTTATATAAATTTGACTTAATTACCCATTTTGTTTTCAACATTATAGGATTAGGCCAATATGATGTAAAAATATTTATTACCCGGTACTGATTTGAAAAAAAATGGCTTAGACGTAGCTCGGTACCGGTAACTAAATTGCTACGGCTACCGGTACATAAATATATACTTTTTAAACCAAAATAAACTTTTAAAATTATGAAGGGAAATAGGCATATAATTCATAATGAGTTAATATGAGGTTGTTTATGCCGTTGTTTATCCTTTATGGAGTCAGGAAAGCCATGCAGTTTGACATGTTTTTTTTTACGATAATCAGTCGTTTTCGCATCATTGTTGTAGTTTATTACACAACCGTTTATGCACATTTTGCCTGAACTATTAGCTTTGGGTGTTCAAACTTGTAGATTTGAAGAAAAGGACGTTGTAGGCTAAATAAGCATAAATATAGAGTGTAACCAGGACCACTGCGTTTAAATAGGCTTAGTATGGCGTCGGTATTACTGCCCAAAACAGAAATAAAATGCGATTGCGCATTCTGTTTTATACCTATTCTGTGGACACATACAACACGAATAAAAACGTGAAGGAATTTTGTATTTCCCAGATACAACGTAAGATACCCATTCAAACCATTAATCATTACCCATTATAACAATTTAAAAATATCCCGCTATAAATTACGACGCAAATTAAAACGTGAATATATTTTGTTCTATTCATTCATAAAGTACATTAGCAAAGGTTGAAGCAAAGTTAATTTTAAATGAATACGCAAAATTTGATGACGTCATAACGAAAAGCCGGCTAGCTATCTCTGCGCAAACTTTGATGACGTCATCCTGAAAAAAATCTCAACGCCATCCTTTTTTTTATTTTTTTAGCGCGATCGATCGAAAAACTATAAAAAGTTGGAACGGCAATTTTAACATGAACCCAAAATATGTCGTTTTATTCGCGTTTTTTGACCAAACTGACCACTGCGGTCATTTTAATTTTTTTAAAACCTTGACAGTGTTCACCGCCGTAACGCAAAGAATATTTGTAGCAAATTTCACGTTTTTATGTCCAGTATTTAAAAAGATTATGCGGTATGTACATACCCAGCCAGCCACATATTCCTTTTGAGATTTATATATATACAAGATGATATGTGCCCGATTCTTCGAACGGGCTTTTTTTCGAATATGCTTGACACATTATAGTTTTTTAGTTTTGTTTTTGCAACATACATAAAGTAGTATGTTTTTTTTTTGTCGTCAGTATTTTTTAACTTTATTTTTGTTTTGCACACTTTATTATACACCAATTTAATATACAACTAAAAAGGAAAAACAAATAATAATTATTTTTTTTTATTTCTTGCTCAAAGTATGACCACTATGATCGAATTTTGTGAGTTTATTGGGTAATTAAACTCTTTCTGTAAAACAGAACTCACATGTCTTTTAAAAAGTACTGTTAATTCGAAAATGAGTGTTTGATATATTTTTTCGCTACAACATTAGTCGTAGATCAATATTTTTTTATTTATTTTTTTTTGTTGGTGTTATTTGCTATTTATTTATTGTTGCTTTGGAAGCAAACTTAGAATTAAATTTTAAATTCAACAGGAAAAACAATAACAACTGAAACCGATATGAATCATAGTTTATACAACGTATACGACATGAATTAAAACTTTAAAAAGTATGTCCGGCAAATTTAAACATTGCCCGACAATATACAAATTTCCCGCTACATAGTTTATAAGACGTATACGATACAAATTAAAACTTTAAAACGTTGAGCTCGGCAATTTAAACATTGCCTGGCAATTGAAAAATTTCCCGCTACAAAGTTTATAAGACGTATACACATAATAGGTATAGAACAGAATGCACAATCCTTATATACGCAGTCACTAAAAGTTACCATTTTCCGCAATGCAGCGGTCGCTAGAGACGCTACTATAGTAAAATGAGAAAGGATATCTACGTCTGCCATAAATATATACAATATATATAGGGCCTACATTATCTTTCATTATAGGCTTACTTTTATATAAATTTGACTTAATTACCCATTTTGTTTTGAACATTATATGATTAGGCCAATATGATGTAAAAATATTTATTACCCGGTACTGATCTGAAAAAAAAATGGCTTAGACGTAGCTCGGTACCGGTAACTAAATTGCTACGGCTACCGGTACATAAATATATATATACTTTTTAAACCAAAATAAACTTTTAAAATTATGAAGCGAAATAGGCATATAATTCATAATGAGTTAATATGAAGTTGTTTATGCTGTTGTTTATCCTTTATGGAGTCAGGAAAGCCATGCAGTTTGACATGCTGTTTTTTACGATAATCAGTCGTTTTCGTTTTCATTGTTGTAGTTTATTACACAACCGTTCATGCACATTTTGCCTGAAATATTAGCTTTGGGTG
This sequence comes from Anisus vortex, assembly GCA_949126835.1. Classification (NCBI taxonomy): domain Eukaryota; kingdom Metazoa; phylum Mollusca; class Gastropoda; family Planorbidae; genus Anisus; species Anisus vortex. The sequence continues at coordinate 28,207,231 of OX421508.1, forward strand.
TTCGAACTTGTAGATTTGAAGAAAAGGACGTTGTAGGCTAAATAAGCATAAATATATAGTGTAACCAGGACCGCTGCGTTTAAAAAAGCTTAGTATGGCGTCGGTATTACTGCCGAAAACAGAAATAAAATGCGATTGCGCATTCTGTTTTATACCTATTCTGTGGACATATACAACACGAATAAAAACGTGAAGGAATTTTTTATTTGCCAGATACAACGTAAGATACCCATTAAAACCATTAATCATTACCCATTATAACAATTTAAAAATATCCCGCTATAAATTACGACGCAAATTAAAACGTGAATATATTTTGTTCTATTCATTCATAAAGTACATTAGCAAAGGTTGAAGCGAAGTTAATTAAAATGAATACGCAAAATTCGATGACGCCATAAAAAAAAAGACAACCAGCTATCTCTGCGCAAACTTTGATGACGTCATTCTGAAAAAAATCTCAACGCCATCCTTTTTTTTATTTTTTTAGCGCGATCGATCGAAAAACTATAAAAAGTTGGAACGGCAATTTTAACATGAACCCAAAATATGTCGTTTTATTCGCGTTTTTCGACCAAACTGACCACTGCGGTCATTTTAATTTTTTTTAAACCTTGACAGTGTTCACCGCCGTAACGCAAAGAATATTTGTAGCAAATTTCACGTTTTTATGTCCAGTATTTAAAAAGATTATGCGGTATGTACATACCCAGCCAGCCAGCCAGCCACATACATATTCCTTTTGAGATTTATATATATATATGATATGATATGATATGATTTACTTTCTTTAACCTTATACCTCCTTCTCACATTCACAATACAGTCAGCAAAAATTAGCCGGGGTTTATGTATGGTTGTCCCTCCCACGTCTTAACTTTAAAAAAAAGTAAAGTACCCGTCGGACTTAATTAATCCATAGGTCCAGCGAAGAAGCGTACACCACTGTCTGTGGCCACGGCATACTAGGTGATTGTGTGGCACAGCCACCTTAACTTTACCCCAACTAAGGTCAGGTAACCATCAGCTGGGTAGACTCAGGGACACCACCCAGACCCGGGAAAACATCCTAGCCTGCGCCAGGATTCGAACCTAACGTGCCCCCTAATCTTAACTTTTAGTAGTTCTAAAATCAGTTGGTCCCCGACCCTTGCATCTAAATGTGCATTTCTTTGTCGCCATCTAAAAAGGCGCGTTGGGACGTTACTATCTAGCTCTGAAAATAAGTTCCTGTGGACAAACCTGTTGATCCGACACTCCCCATGAATAGTCGCGCGCAGTTTACGATTCCGCTCAATTGTCTGTTGTTGTTTACTTAATCTCGACGGTAGGAATTAACGACCCACCGCCGCTATTAATTTGTTTCTTTCCCCCCCCCCCCCCCTTGTCTCACAGTAGTCGCCCGCCCCCATTATTGGTTGTGCTTTATGTCAGCACTAGCAGTTAGGCGATGTGATAAAGGCTGTCAAAGAAAAGCACTACAATCCATACCTTGTTTACTGCTCATACGCCATATTAATTAAGTCAGTGTTAATCCTCGCTTCACAACTAATAGGGGTTGCACGTAATTCGTGGAGATTATACTAAGACTAGAACGTTACGTTCACGGTGAATTAATAGCCTCGGGGGTATTTTATGCTCGTTTTAATGCACCCGCGATAGTAATGGGCATACGACCTTTGTAATTTGTGTTTGTAAAAACCTTAGACTATTTCATTTTTGTAATGGATTAGTGTACCGATCTCTATAAAATGAGCTTATAATAATCTGAAGGAAAATAGTGTCTCGCTGGAGAATCGCCTATGTGTGGGTAGTTAGAGAAGTTGTTTAACTAAAATGATAGTTGTGTGGCGCTCAAAATACGAGCTCGAGCGTCTCTTTTGGTTGTCTGCAGTTCCAACACCAGAATGGTTCTCTTGTGTGCGTGTGTGTGCTGATATCAGATGCATAGTTTACAGCTAAGAAATTGTCGTGTTTTAGCACTCGTGTTTTGTTTGTAAGATTTGTATAGCGTTTACTGACGTTGCTGATAGGTCTCCAGTGATACTGAACTACAGCGAAGGTCAAATGTCACATCGTGTGAAAAGAAAAAGTCATTAACGAGTGCATCTTTTTTTTTATAAATATTTATTCCGCTGAAGTCTATATTAAACGAAGTGCATTTTGTATAGCGCAGCGTTGCGACGAATAAAATGTCTGTCTGTCTGTCTCCCTGCCTGTCTGTCTGTCTCTTATATGTTACAGATGATTCTTCTATACAAAAGATTGTTAACCTCTACTATTATCCGTAGTCTAGTCTACAATTTCGGTTAGTATTGTATCAAACCAATCAATGACCAATGCAGTGGCGTAGCTAGGGGAGGGGGAGGGGGGTCCAAATTCGAAAGTCCCCCCGGGCCCCTACTTGAGGGGGGCCCCCAAAGGAGTTTTTTCTTATGTAATAATGTCGAAATTCAAAATGCAGGGGCCCCTAAAAAGGCCAAGCCCCCCGGGCCCCCAAATCCCTAGCAACGGCACTGGACCAATGAGAAGTTGGAAAAAAAAAGATTGAAGACATTTTTCTCTCTCATTTTATTCCATAACCCTTGGTATAAAATTATAACAAAACATATTGAAAATGAGTTAATAATGTTGTCTTTCAGCTTGACGAGAGTAGAAACTTGATTTGACGAATCCTTATCTCATCTAATATAGATCTTCAAATATAGATCTTTTTGTTTATGTTGTTGCAACCCTTCCGTTTTTTTTTTTAAATGTGTGATTCACATTGTACATTCTCACCCTTATTGTTATAAAAAAAAATGGTAAAGTAAGGTTTTCCCATGCGACGTTCCCTAAATCTAATCCTATTGACGACGCATTTTACCGAATTTTACCACACGGAATGGGAAACGAAACAAGCTTATAAACGAACGTTTCTTGCAACATTCCGCGGCGTACGTGTAATGTTGGCACGAAATCCCCAATGGCATCACGGCGCACTGTATGGGAACCACTGGCTAATACGTTGAAAGGAATGAGATATGCAGATGTGATATTGGCTGGTGCAAGAAGTGTATATTTCATGTCGATGTTTGGCTTAGATTTTGTCATGTAGTATAATACATAGGCTTGGTTCTTTGGGTTTATGTCATACAGTTGTGAGCGTTGATGTGTAGTCTTCTCTGCATATTTCATTCCTCACTTAACTTGTTCGCTCTCTCTCTCTCTGTCTCTCTCATTATTTCCTTCTGTAAACCGTCTCTAGGCTTGTTCACTTAACGCACATACACTCAGGATCTCTTTTACTGACTCAGATCTCTCTCTCTCTCTCTCTCTCTCTCTCTCTCTCTCTCTCTGTGTTTATCGCCTCTCCCTCTTTTCTCCCACATTCTATTAACTCACGCACTCTCGCTCTCCCTTACACAATCTTTCACTCACACATCTTTCTCCCTCTCCCCCTCTCCCTATCCCCCCTCCCCCCTCCTTTTTCTATCATATCAACTGTTACTGTATTATGTAGCCCATGTATTGTATGCTTCATCTTTCTCCCCCGTCGACGGATTTGCATAGCCAAATATTGTTTGTTTGTATAATATGTCGTTCAAGACATCCATCTATCATTGAATCCAACAACATTCTGCCGAATATTATGAACAAATGCATGTGACTCGTTCGGTCGCTACAACAGCATGATGACCCAACACTGGGGGAAGTGTATGCACTTTGTTTGCTGTTTGTGTTGCGTTAGTGTGTTGTTTGTGTTGTGTGTTGTGCGCCCGTGTTTGTACGCCACGTGTGAATGTGTGCCGCTTATCCGCTTCGGCGAGGAAGGGCCCTGCTTAATTTTGTCCGATTCGGAAATGAGGGGGGGGGAGGTGTTTACACAGAAAGGGGGCCACAGTAAGGAGGAGGGGCGGAGCTTGTCGTCCGTCTGCGCCCTCCCCCCTCCTCGCTCTTTCATCACCTGTCAGCATGGTATAGACCGGTGTCTTGCCGCTAACTTAGAACTTTAATTGCACAAGCTGCCCCCCATCCCCCTTCAGACTATGGAAATATCCCCACAATTAGACATCAAACTTCAAACACACACACAATACAACAAAATTGTTATGTTTTATATTTCTTGATTAGATTACAAATTTACAATCAGTCTCTGCTCAGAGTCAAACAGAAATTGACTCAACTGCTTCATATATTAGATGACGTTCTTTTATTACATTCACATTACAATTACACAATAGAATATGTAGAATAAAAGTAAATCCTACTATCACGCTTCATAACTTCTTTATAGCCAAACGCACATAATTATACGTTCAATTATAAATGTAGGTAAGGCCTATCTAATGTCACATTGAAAAACTCCTCCTTGGAACACATTCTATAAATGACTAAGAATGTAGACTTAAGACTCAAAACAAGCTTAGACTACCCCCAGCTCACCAAATCACTTCTCCCTTGTCTACTGTCCCCAGCATCACTCACTCAGCACTTCTCTTTCAAATTCACGCTTTACACACGTCTCTCTCTTGTCTCACATTTGTTCCACTGATCTTTAAATAATTTAATAAAGTTTATACGTATATCCAACAATATTCAACCTGTAACAACAATAACAACAACAAAACTAAAGGTAAAAAGGATTGACGATTGTGTCGTTGTTCAAGACTTCTATAAACGGTTAGCAGCATGATTTACATTTGGATGAAATCGTTTAAAAAGTTATATTTCGCTGCCACCAATGTACCTATTTGACATCCTTTTTGGAGTTTTCTTAAAAAACGATTGTTAATAAATACGTATTATGTTTGATCTCGGTGATTTGTTAGGTTATCCCGGTGAGAAATCCGTGAAGTATGCGTGTATATTTGACCAAACTATTTTGTACAATAAAATGGACCGCTTGCTTTAATATTTCTGCTATGGACAAGTCTTAATGAGGCGTGAACTTTTGAACCCGAATGTTCGTGAACTTCCTGTTCTATTTTTAAACTAATGACAAAAAAAGCATGCTTTTGCTGGTGTTAGACAATTGATTTCAACCTCGACGGCCAGTTCTAGTCTTTTAGAATTATACAAAGGGTACAATATTAGTTATGAGGAATCCGTTTTTAACATCAAATGTGAACAGGCGGTCATTAATACTCAAGTGTTAGTCGCGTGACGTTAAATTTTTATTTGTTTACAAAATAAATGAGTCAAGAGTTGCGTTTTCTTGGTTATTGAAAAACAAAATGCGTAAATTCATAAAAACGAATAACAAAAATTCTTTTTTTAAAAAGGTGATTATTCCCTTCTGACTTTCACAATACATTTGCTTTGTAAACATCTATTGGAAATGAAATAAATTTTAATCCCCAACAAATTTGAGTACAACCATTAAAGTAGCACACAGACATTGTTTCGAATAAAATGATCGAATAAGAACGGAAATGTTTTTGCACGTGACCTTTTATGCATGCATACACGTTAACCCTTCCCGTACCGACCTACTTCTATCTATGCTGCTTTCAGTTCCGCTATATGCGCGTCCGGGACTGTAAGGGTTAAGACTTGTCCATTTGATGACTCGAATGATTTCTTTTTGGAATTCCCGATTCTTTTTTGTACTGTAGGCCTACACTACCGTTTTATTTGATCGCTATGATTTTCTCAATGAAAAATTAAAATTTGAATCGAAAGTTGTATACAGCGGAAACATTTAGGCAAACGTAGGAGCGTAGAAGTCATTAATAAGACAGCGTTTCTGGACGCGCACAGAAAAAGAAAATATAAGCTTCAAAAATAGAGCAAGCGGTTCCATCTTATTATAAGTCTTTGATATTATGTTATCTCGGTGCTTTGTAGGTTATCCTTGTGGGAAATCCGTGCGAAGTATGTGTGTATATAGTGTACTCACTCTTCTGGTGCGTAGTGGATGGAAGGGAACTGGAAATATAATATGAATGTAGCCTATTCATCTCTACGGCTAAGTCCGTGATTTCGTAAGGTTGATCGGGTCTTTTGTGCTTACGCCAACACCACCTCCTCACATCTCTCCCTCACTTTCTAATGTCCAAAAACCCTTACCCCCCCCCCCCCCCATCATCATATGCGGTTGGCGACTACCAGTTTGGATGTAGAAATAAAAAAGGAAAAAGACAAATCAATATTAAATATCATTACGTTGTCTACGGCTGGCAGTTTGAAAGCTTTAGCTTTTCGTATTCGTATTGTTTTTTTTTTTTCGTTTTCTTTTATGGCATATTTATGTTTTGCATGAACAAATCGCTGAATGTTCGTTTCTTCTTCATCCCCCTCCCCCTTTTTTTAATACAGTTTATATAGGAAAGATCCCTTTTACCCCCCCCCCCCCCCCCCGATTGTGTGTGTATTGATTGGGATTGATATAATAACAGACAGAAATATACAGCAACACAGTCTGATATGAAACCATTGTGGAGATCTATCACCCCCCCTCTCTCTCTCCCTGTTCCAGCGTCCATCTCGTTGTTGCCCTCTCATTGTTGAGGCATAATAATTAGCATGTCAATGCATGATGGGATGCTGCCCGCCGCACGCTTCTTCTTTTTTTTGTCTGCTTCTTTCCCGGGCCTTTCCTTCCTCCTTGTTGGAGGGGGGGGGGGGCACTGCCAGAAATGTTGTTGTTAGTATCGTTTACATAAGTGCAGAATGGCTGACAGCTGGGGTTTGTTGGGAGAAAGCGGTGCACGATAGAATGAAGATGGGAGAACAAAATAATAAAGACAGGAGATATGTAAAGAGGAAAAGAAGAGAGAGAGAGGGGGAGAGAGAGGTACAGTCTGAGCTGCTCACTCAGAACAACAACAACGGCGGCGGGAGGCGGCACATTCCAGCGCCAGGTTGACCTACATTCCCATCTACTGACTTGGCCTTGCCCTGACCTGTTTGAATGCAATTAATGAGCCCTGTATGTCTGCTGAGTGTGTGTGACCTTCCAAATGTGTGAGGGTTTTTTTGTTTTGTTTTTTGTTTGTGTGAGTTTTCGCTGTCAAGGAGTGTGTGCTCACCCATCTTAATACACATCCTAATACACAATCCACATTATTTTTACTGTCTTAATGTTCAGCTGTTTATTAAATATATGGCGATCCTGGACCAGTTGCCCTTTTGACTTATTTTTCAGTATTCACTATCTCACCTTCTTTCGTTCTCCACATTCAAAACTAGGGTTAGTGTTAGACTAAGGACTTTGGGCAACCAATGTCCACCCAGATGAAAATGATGTCTTCTCTTCACTAATTTCACTATTTTTGCCATTATTTTAGTAAACTTTTTATTTTGCCATTCCCTTCACTTGTTTTTTTTTTGTCGGAGGGGAGGAGGGGAGGTATTTCTGTTGTTTTAGGTATCAGCATTCTCTACAATTCCCCAAATGCCACAGACAACTAAACATTGTGAAGCTGATTATGGGATAGAGTCAATGAAATTAATATTTCACCTTAGTCTTACTGAAGGCTTTGCTTAGTGAAGTTATGGGTCTCTGTGGCTTAGCGGCACCACAGAAGGTCCTGGGTTCGAATCCCCTCGAGGACTTAGATTTGTTCCCAGGGCCTGGAGATTGTCCTTGAGTCTATCCAGCTCTGATGGGTACATGACAGTAGTTGGCGATAAGTACAAGTGGCTTGGGCATTGTGCTGGTCACAAGTCCCCATGGTTGCCGTGGCTACAGAAAATTGTGAACTGGCTGCTTCACTTGTTCTATGGCCTGAACGGGATACTTCCTTTAACTTGCCTAGTAAGTAGAGGTTCTCATGTTACACACAAAGGGCCAGTAAACAGTGCCCTCACATAGGGGAGGGCAGAGGGGGCGTATGCACGGGGGCGACACTTCTAGGGGGGGCGGCAAATATATCCTAAGTTTATACCAGAAATTTTAGGAGAGTTGAAAGGAAAATAAAATTTGAAATGAAATTTGAAACACAAATTGTGAACAAAAGGAATAAGGAATAAAGATGGTAGAAGTTAACTTCTTATTTATTTACACTCAAACTATTTTATACAAATGTTTCACTTTTAATAGGCTCACAAATGTTTCATAAAAGATTGGCTCATCTAGAATATTAAAAAAATAAAATTGAATTTTAAAATTTCTTTAATCATAATAATCAACGAAGAGCAAGCAGTGCCAAGCACTAAACAAAGCAGTTACAGTTAACTAATTATAGTATGCTTGGCTGAAACTTTTGCCCTGGGGCGCTACTTAGGCTTGTGAGGGCTCTGCCATTGAAACCCTCACAGTTCTTCTCTGCTTTCCTTAAAGCCTGATGCTCAGAATCTAGAAATGGGTGGACCCTAGAGACCCAAGAAAGAAATCCTGGATGTCAGAAAGGATTTGAAAATGTGCCAGTCAAGATGGCTGCCTAATGCTCGTGCCACATAAATTGTCCAATAATTTGGAATGACAAGATGTCTAACAAGCCTAACATTTAAAAATAGAAGACTTCATGATATGTTAGAAAACAAATGTCTTTTAAGGATGAAATTTTCTCCAATATTTTATTAACCCTTACAGTCCCGAGCGCGTATATAGCGGAACTGAAGGCAGCATAGATAGAAGTAGGTCAGTGCGGAAAGGGTTAATATGTAACATTATTTTAGTTTTTAATAACTAGAAAGTTTATCAAGGAAGACAAGAAAAACTTTTCTTTATTCAATTTTGTAGATTGCTAGAGAAATTTCATTTTGCGAATTTCATCTCTAGACCTTTTTGTCTACGTTATTTACTTAATGCCATGGCAAATGGTTATAATTGATTTATAATTACTTTACCCCAACTAATGTCAGGTACCCATCAGTGCTCAGTGCTGGATAGACTCAGGGACACCATTGAAGTAGTAGTACCAGTATATATATATATATATCCTAATAAGATAAGATAAGATTTCTTTATTGATCCAAACAAATGGAAATTTGTCTTGATTACAGATGTTTTGTCCTTCAGCGTATTTTAAACAAAATAAAAGAATTATTTGTTATTTGTATACAAGTACAGAAAAATACTTATAAAAATAGACAAGCGCACACACAATCACAAAATTTATCATGCAAGATAAAGTTCATTAGTATGCATCTATTGTATTCTGGCTGACTGAAGTCTTGACAATATATTTCTTGTTGCGTATGGAGTATGGTAGATAGTATGGCCGGAGGCTGACATACAATAATTCTACGGCTCATGCTTTAAGATTTTATAAGTACAAGGCTAACTTTTTTTTAGTTCCTGATGGCCCAGCTACTTACTCTGTGGTGGCCTAATGTTGTCTGTGCACTGGAAGAAGGAAGAGATACTTTGGTCTCCTTTGTCTGACTAGGCACACATTTCCCCTATGGTTGTACAAAAGGTTTGAAAGTAGGGAAAAGTTCTGCTTCATTTTTCTGTTGTTATTTTGTTTTTTGTTTTTGAAAGAGAGAAAGTTGCCGCATTATTTTTTTTTAAAAGGCTAGTCTGCCCTGATGAAAAATAGAAAAAAAAAAAAATGAAAATAGGAAAAATTTAGATCCCATTTGTTAGCAAATTCTCTGGATTGTAATTTTTTTTACATCTTTTACATCTTTTTCTTTTACACCAAAACTACCTATACTACATTTTTTGTTCATAAATTTACTTTTAGAAATTATAGAAGCTCAATAAGTGCTTAGTCATCTCTGTTAGTTACAGGGGTAATTCTTGTCAGACAGTGGGGGCATGTTGGTTGAGTTTACGCTGGCATACCAAAAGTCCCTGGGTTCAAATCCTGTTGAAGGCTAGAACTTCTTTTTACTTATTTTGAATGGTGTCCCCGAGTTTACCCATCTCTGATGGGTGCCTGATATTAGATGGAAAAAGTAATTGCGGCTGTGTATTCACAATCCTCTAGTATACCATGGCCTTTGACACTTATGAATGCTGCTTCAGATAGGTCTGACAGAGTCAATTCCTGCATTTTTTCTGAGACGATGATTAAAAAAATTTCAATTTTTTATTTTTAGGGTAGGCATACTAAAACTGGCCAGTTAGCAGCTATAAAAGTAATGACAGTGACAGAGGTAAGTCTCTACTTTTATATAAATTATATACATTATATAAATTTATAGTTTTGTATATTTTACAGTTTACTCAAATGTTCTTCTTTAGTTCTCTTGAACACAAACGCGAGACTTGTATATTGGGTTGGCACTTCATTGGGCTCAAATTTATTAGTAAAACCTGTATGTTTTACCCTGGCTGAATTTGCTGCCCCTAGATCACAGTGTCCCACCATTAAATATATATCCATTTTCTAAATATGTCACTGGCCAATTAGAGTTCTTGTAATTTTGTGCCTCTATTGCTTTCGCACAAGTAGAGCATTTGATTTTGCCAGTGAACAATCACAGCCTCATTTAAGACATTCAATGTCAAGCAGAAATGTCTGTACAGTAACTGGTTTTCAACCAAGTATATATTATATGTTCTGCCTATGCCCGGTTGTGTTTTCTACTTAAAAAAAAGGTTCAAAACTGTTTGAATGTGTCAGATTTAACCACTGTGTATTAGTGAAGAAGTGCACACATGAAGCTTAACTTTATGCTTTAAAATATTTACTTAAAATAAAACCAAAGTGATTATGTCTCTTTCCCTATTGTATTGCAGGATGAAGAAGAGGAGATTAAGTTAGAAATCAATGTGCTTAAGAAGGTAAAAACACACCACATCAATTTTTTTTTTTCTCATCTGTATATATTTATACACCCGTATACAATTGAAATAAAGACTTCTTAATCCAAATATTCTCTCTAGTGTTTACATTGAGTTTATATCTCACTTTGTAGTGGTCAACATATTTGTGCCACCATGGATCAATTTGGTCCCCACTGGAAACTTTAATTTACTTACAATACTGTAAAACAGTACTGTAACCCCCCCAAGCACCATGAACACACTTGGAGTGTAAAGGGGATGCCAGACATCTCTGCTGTCCATCCATCACTACTCTCCTGAGAGGGAGGGAGGGGTGGGCAGGGGTATCCCCCATGGGCCTTAGTTCCATGCTGCCACCTGGTTACTAGGTCCCCCCCCCCCCCCAGGTGTGGATGACATGTGCATGGCTTGGGGAGGGGGGAGAAGGGCTGATGAAATTGCATGGCTTACTATACTATTAAAATTAGAATATTAGAACTCTATGCAATGAAAAACAAATGTACCATAAAGACATGGTTCCATGTTCCAAATGTCATCCTATACCATCTACCTGCAGTTAATTTTGACTTTTAGCCCAAAAAGACATTTAAATTTAGATATAACAAGCCTTTTTTTTTTTCAGTATTCAAATCACAGAAATATAGCAACGTACTATGGGGCCTTTATAAAGAAAGGACCAACTGGCAAAGATGATCAGCTTTGGGTAGAGTACTATTTATTGTATTATTTTGAATCTAGGTTATTGCTAGGTAACAAAAACAATTTGTAGAGTTTTTTTTTTTAGCAGGTTGTTATCATTGGCAGCTTTTTACAAAGATGTACTAGGGCAGGGATCGGGAACCTATGGCTCGCAAGCCAGATGTGGCTCCATTGATGGCTGCATCTGGCTCGCAGAGAAATGTTCGATTATTTAAAAAATGTTTGTTTAGACTCTTTTGATCTATGCAATGAAAAACAAATGTACCATAAAGACATGGTTCCAAGTTCCAAATGTCATCCTATACCATCTACCTGCATATTGCATATCAAGATTTCATTCTACAAATGAGCTAAAGTCTACTGCAGCTCAGCATCATAAGTGGTAAATGAGATAAACTCTGCTGATCTAAAAGACAGAAAAATAGCAACACTGCATTCATTGTAATTAAAGGAAAATGACTCTTGCACATATTTACTTGAAGTTTTTGTTTTAAACATAATGTATGGCTCTCACAGAATAACTTTTCAAAATATGTGATGTCCATGGCTCTCTCAGACAAAAAGGTTCTCGACCCCTGTACTAGGGATACATGGGGCACGGTGACTGGCACATCAAAGGTCCAGGTTCAAATCCTGGTGAAGGCGAGGGTGTCCCTGAGTCTACACAGCTCTGATGGATACCTGACATTAGTTGGGGTAAAGTAAAGGTGGCTGGGCATTGTGCTGGCCACACATCCCATAGCTTGCCGTGGCCACAGAAACTGGTGAACGCTGCTTCACCAGCTCTACAGATCAATTTGGCTCTACTAGGGATATGATGTTTGATCTAAGGACATTTGCTTTACTCTGAATTACAAGAATACCAAGTTCCATTTGCCTCCACATTCATACACTGTCATGAATGCCCCACATATAACCACACAAGTTATTTTAAGATTTTAATGTTTTCATTTGTCATTGAGCACTCTTGATGTACACAACTGTTGTTTTTTTCTTCCCCCACTTCAGCTGGTGATGGAGTTTTGTGGTGCTGGCTCAGTCACAGATTTAGTCAAAGGTTGGTGTGGGCTGTTGTTGTTTTTTTCTTTCCATTGCTTTAATTTTTGTGTTGTTGCTCATTTACAGCTTCAAATTGGCTTTGAAACAGAAAAAAGTGTCTGGCATTTTGGTTGTTGGTTGAGTAGTTACAAGAATATGTGGCTAGTAATTGTACTTAAATATATGACAATCTCAATATCAGCATTCTTAAAACTGGCAAAATGTGTGTTATTCAGCTGAAAGAAAAAACAAACAGTTATAATAATGTCTACAAAAATGTTTCTTTGGAAATTGCCTGAGATATTTGCCTCGGACAAATTTTCTGCTTTCTGAAAGTATTTGCATTGAAAAAAAATAAGCGCACAAATAATTAAATCTAGGTGAAAAAATTAAAATATATATTTCAATAAATATCAAGCTTTTTAATGCGTTATCCAGATTTGATAGGTTTTGCTTAAGTTCTAACAGCTACTGTTTTAAGTGATTCTACAATGTGGTGCTAGCGACTGGTAAAAGAAAGATTTTCAAGAGAATAAGCTTTGCACATGATGATAATGAAACTACAAAGTTGCAGCTACAGCTCAGCTCATACTTGTTGGCTCATCAAATAGTACACCCCAATACTTAGGTCTACTCAGCTAGGCCTACTTTGTTTCATAGTATTTTGTTACGTTGTAAAAGAGTTAAACCTGCGATTGCTGGATTTGTAGTTCACTAAAACAGAACACATTTTAACCATTATATTTTTTTTATAGTAATCATGTATTGGTTATTATTTCTAAATGAACTGAGGGCTTTGAATATTGGTATTTGATATGTTCACATTGTTGAATTAGTAAATTAAATTTTCTATTTCTAGTGAAACTTTTTCTAAATTTGTCATGGTTTTTAAGTCTTTAAAACGTATTTAATATGAGAGTAAAGAACTACTTAAATTAATTAAAAAACAACAACAACTAAATCTATTATACTTGTATGCAACAGACTTTGACTAATTAGCTAGTATTAAAAAAAAAAGTAAAACTTTGTTTTTCAAATTAAGGAATTTAATCCTTGTCCTAAATTTTTTATATATTAATCTTAAACACTCTGTCATTGCTAAATTAATAATCACATCTTTTCTTTTTTTAACAGTAACAGAGTTAAAATTTGTAAATTAAGTCCCTTAAGGCTTGGTTTTCAAAAACTCTGCAACAAGCTCCTTCTGACACTCCAATTAGTTGTCAAGCTCCTTCTGACACTCCAATTAGTTGTAACAATAATTTATACACATCATTGTTTTATCTGTATAAATTTTTTTACAATTTTTCTTTTCTTTAGCCACGAAGGGAAATTCCCTAAAGGAAGAATGGATAGCCTATGTCTGCAGAGAAATCCTTCGGGTAAGGCACCGTTTTTTTTTTACTCCATTGTGATTGGATAACAGCTTGATTTAAGTGCTTCCACTTTTAATTTGTTTGTATAAGTTGACACTTTATACATTGAAATGTATGTCCTGTTTCAGTGTAAGTTTTTTTTATCTGGTTCAGCAGTTGATATCAATTAATGTGATGTATCTCTTTCTATGGGGCGTGTCAGTCTTCTAGGAGAGGCATTGGATTCTTTGGGATTGGAACCCTGTCATGGGTTCTGATTTTTGTTAAAAACTGGAAAGGGAGGGGGGCATCTAACAGGCTGGCTCTGATGGGGTGAATCACATTAGTTGGCGAGAAGTAAAAGGGGCTGGTTATTATGATGGCCGTACAATTCCTTTATATTTTTTGTTGATAGAAAGAGGGGAACATCGCTTTATTAACTTCCTGCTAAATTAATGTTTAAAAAAAAAAAAGTTGGAATAAAATTTAATTAAACTTACTTAGGAAATTTTGGCACACCCCACCTCCTCTTTCTAATATTGAAAGACACGGCTAAATCAAATCTAAAATCTTTTCAAGAAAGGAGACAAAAAAGAAAATAAGGAAAGATAAATCTGTATTTCAAAGATAGCCTCCCCTCTTAGCTCTCCTTTAGGGCTAGAGGTGGAGGTGACAGCTTGATGAGATGGGTGAATGGCTGTTTTTTTTTGGGGGGGGGGGGAGTCTGGTAGACATGAAAATGCCAGAAGCTAAAGGAGACATTTTTGTTGACATGGGTGCCCCCCCCCCCCCCTTCCCTTCCTGTTCCCTCTTCCGTCTACTAATGAACTTGAGCTCCTCTCAACTGACACTAAGATGAAACAAGATTTTGTTGTTGTTCTTTTCCTTAAAAGAAGAAAAATTAAGTTAAACAAATAAAAAAATCACTAGTTTTTTTATTATTATTTAGAAGCTTGAAACAGAGTAAAACCATAACAGTCATTACACAATCGCCTAAGTCATTTTTGGGGGGTTTTGAGTTAAGACTTGAAATGTATAGTTTACAGTCTTCTATTACATGGCAAATCGCCTATATCTTAAACCAATCAGAAAAGCGTTTTTTTTTTTTTACAAAATGTATCTAGGTTAAACAACAGACTGAATACAGATGTCATTCAGTTTTTTTTAGTTTTCTCAAAACATGAAAAAATGACTTAGGCGATTGTGAAATGACCCTGACGAGTCATGCAACATAAATACATTTTACAAAAAAAAGACAACAAAGACTAAAATTTAAAAAAAAACAACCTTGTAAATATACTCTTTTGAAAACTCAACACACTTTCATTTATGTTTTCATCAGTTTTTGTACATTTGATTCCCCACACCCCTTGGGAAAACATGATTCTTCTGACAAGGAAATGTATGAAAAATTCTTTAAAAGATCTAACAAGGGAAACTTTTCTAAGAGTTACATTTTCTTCATTTAA
Organism: Anisus vortex; assembly: GCA_949126835.1. NCBI lineage: Eukaryota > Metazoa > Mollusca > Gastropoda > Planorbidae > Anisus > Anisus vortex. The sequence goes on from OX421508.1 coordinate 28,222,458, forward strand.
AACACTTTGATTACTGCTGGGGGAGGGGATGCTTGGTTTTTTAAGTGGGGAAGTGTTAAGATTTATCAATAGTTTCTAATTGCTAAGACATTCATGATGCAATACAGTAAGGCTGTTTTTCTTGCTTTTAACTTTGGTTTGTTATCTGCAATTAGTTTTTTAAATATCTAAAAAAATCTCAAGAGATTCCAAGCGTTTGTTGCATGGAAAGTAACCAATTTTGTCCCTACTTCATTGTGTGACTATACAATAATACATATACATTTAAATGTACAGCAACCTTTATTTTCCTAAAGTCTTTAAGAACTTAATAGCACTTGTCCTTGCTCTCTAAGGACATGGGATATTTATCCATTGTCCATTAGTCTTGTTTTGTTGTGAGTGTTACTTTTTTCATCCCGTTTAGATTTTGGTTGTACTTTTTGAGATGATAAACAGGTTTTATTGAGGAAACAAATCATAATAACAGTACAGATTGGTTTATACACTTTTTTCTCACTGTTCCAGGGCCTGGCACATCTTCACGCCAATCGAGTCATCCACAGGGATATAAAGGGTCAGAATGTCCTGCTGACAGATAATGCCGAGGTTAAATTAGGTAACAAGGATTAGATCTAGTTTACAACCAAGATGCACGATTTTATTTTAAGTTGCCTTTTTCTCTGCATGTATGTTATTAAAACTGATCTGATTACTGTTCTATTATCTCATCCTGTATCCTAAACTAAGCATCTTAAATCAACAGTTGATTTTGGTGTGAGTGCTCAACTAGATAAAACAATAGGCAGAAGGAACACATTCATCGGGACGCCATATTGGTGAGTGCCTGAACAAAAATACTTTGTATTTTCGCTATGTTATCTTTACTTATGAGTATGGTTATTGTCCTTTAAAATATATTTAATACATTTTTGTAAAACCAATATCTGGAATTCCATTTTTTGTTTAGCATCCCTGGATACAAGGCAGAATGATAAACAACATTTTGAGCCCATTAAATTTCTTTTTCATTCAGTTTAGTCATAACAATGTGCCATGAATATTGAGCTATATCTATTAAAGAGTTTTACTTTGATCAAAATTTTTGAGGGATTGTAAACTTAAAAAAGGGATAAAAACTTAGCCAGTAAATTCTCTAATGTCCATCACTGCATTTCTCAACTACTGCACACCATTACATTTGTTCTTTCACTTGCTACTTCTACCAGTAACTATTTTTTTTTACCATTCATTTTAAATATATTTTTTTTTCCTTCCAGGATGGCCCCTGAGGTTATAGCTTGTGATGAAAACCCAGATGCAACTTACGATAAGAGGGTCAGTTCTCTAACATTCATTGGCAAATTTTTGATTTTGTTGCATTGTATGGAAATTTTATAGCTTTTTTTTTTATTGGAAGAGAATTTGGGCTTGTCCTGCTAAATTCCTTCAGCAGTTCTTACTAATTCAGGGAAAATTTAGTGTAAAAAATAACTTGATTTTTTTCAAGTTGGGTTAAAATTTACTAGATTTGTTCAAGTCTGGTAAAATAAAGGGATAACCATATATTGTAAAAACACTACCAGGCATAAAACATGTTCACACTACTGGTATAAATTAGTTTGTGAATTGTGTGTAATGTTTGGGAAGATTCTGTGAAAAGTTTGTGAATTGTGTGTAATGTTTGGGAAGATTCTGTGAAAAGTTTGTGAATTGTGTGTAATGTTTGGGAAGATTCTGTGAAAAGTTTGTGAATTGTGTGTAATGTTTGGGAAGATTCTGTGAAAAGTTTGTGAATTTTTTAATGTTTTTTAGAGTAAGAATCCTGCAATTTTACATTCCTCACAAGGTATGCAAGGTATATTCTCAATTGGATTGGGATTTGCGTTGGGCTAAACCTGTTTGCGCCATTAAGGCCAAGAACCTCTGGCTTCGGTCAGCTTTTTTTTTTTGGATATGCTTACATGGTCCTGAATAATCCAAGACCATTGCCATCTGCAAGGCAGCAGTGGTTTGTTTTCAAAGATTTCTCACTTACTTGAGTGGCTCTTACCCAGTTTTTGAACCCCTCATCTACCTGGATTTAGAGTTTAAGTGCCTTATACATCATACTTTTTTGCACTAATTTCATTGGGCTTATTGTGGACTTCTTTGGTAATACAATCACTGGATATTTCTCCTCACCCTCCGAAAGCACAAACCACGTGCATGGCATGTTCATTATTAATTAAGTCTTTGGGTTTTATCTCCTATTTGCCACACATAACTATGGTGACCAATGAATGTTTGTACTGGGAAGCAGGTTGACTGGTGTAAATTTTGTCTAGCGCAGCGGTTTCCAACCTGTGTGGTTGAATGACCATTTCATGGGGTTGCCTAAGATCATCGGAAAACACAGGAACAGAGACACCTATTTGACTTGCTTTCTTTGAGCAACATGACATTGAACCAGAAAAATTACAATGATAATTTCTGTGAAAGAACACTCAGAACTTTAAGATAGCAAGGAAAAAAATTTTATGGTTGGGGGTCACCACAACATTAAGAGCTGTATTAAAGGGGTCGCAGCATTATCAAGGTTGGGAACCACTGGTCTAGAGCAAGGAGTTTTTTCTTCTCCTATTGTAATAAATTAATCGTGTGTATTTTTCTCTTCCCTTTTTTTTTTACAGAGTGACTTGTGGTCACTAGGCATCACGGCTATAGAAATGGCTGAAGGCAAACCTCGTAAGTATTATACAGCAGTGCCACAAAAATGATTGTGCAGTGGCTTTACTAGTATGCTATATTTACTCGAGCAGAAATACTTGTCATCACCTCAAGCTTCATGAAGCAGGATGATCCACTTTTCTGATTTTTTATTAACTTAACCATTTCGCCACTACAGTCGCCGCGCTTCGCCTCTACTGGCTGACAACTATAGTCGCCGCGCGTCGCCGATTTCGGGTTGTTTCGTTGCCGACAGTACTGCTAGTTTTTAATTGCTTAATAAACTCTTTGTAAACTCTGACCTAAAAGAGCGATAGTGACGCTATTTTTACATGTTTGTTTGGTATTTTTAGCTCGATCGATAGGATTTGAGTGAATTTTTGAAAATAATGCATTTTTAACGCTAGTTCTACAAAAATTTAAGCTATTTTGGCAATATTTAGAGAAGCATTAGGCTAGGCTTGTAAGGAAAAGGCTGTATTATTTTGATAATGCTAATATAATAGTGATATTGAAAGCATTGTAGAAGTTGAATAGGCTTTGAATAGGATTATTTAAGTCCGATACGAAAAATTCAAAATTTCTTGACAAACTATCGGAACCTATTGATGTATACTCAGTGATTTTTATTATTTTCCTTTTTATTTATTAGTTAATTGTCATCTCTTCTGGTTTGAATTAAACTTTATATTTTTATATTTTAACTGTGAAGAATTTAATTCAGTTGCTTGGATAGTTCTTTTACAGTGAATTTTTAAATAAATTTTTTATCCGATTTTTGTTCAATAAACGGAGTTATGCAACTTGGCTTAGGGATAGGGGAGTTATAGGCTGGAAAATGCTTAGGGCTTAAATGGTTAACACATTTTAAGCTCATTGCATAATAAGCATAAAAAAAAAGTAAAACTTCACCAGCAGGACAAAGATATTATCTTATATATTATATACATATATACAGAAGATTTTTGCATTATTGTTTGATCATTCACCGTAACAATACTTACATTTTTTGTCTAAAGCACAGTATATTTTTTTTGGTGCTCATTTAGTGAATTTGATATAGTAACATATTAATATTCACAAAGTAATGTCTGAATATTACATAGTAATATATGCATAAAAAATTCTCTTTCCTACCAGCCCTGTGTGATATGCATCCAATGAGGGCTTTATTTTTAATACCCAGAAACCCACCGCCTAGGCTGAAAAATCCAAACAAATGGTTAGTAGATTAAATCATTTAGATTTAAAATATTCTGTTTTTGTCTCTCTCTGTGTTGTTTTTTTTGGACAACAGTCAGTTGTGTTTAAAAAAAATTTGATTCTATAATCATAAGCTTATTTAGGAAAGAAAAAGGTAAAAAAAATGTGTTTGTTGATGCCATTAAAAGAAGTGGTGAGCTTATCATTAAACTCAGTTTAACAAAGGTACTGTGCATAATTCTGTCTAGGATTTAAATATATTGAAACATACAAGGTATGATAAATACCACTTGTTAGCAAGCATAGAGCTGATGTTTTGTTGGACTGCAAAAAGCCTTGACTTGACCAGATCTTGTCCAAGTTACAAACACATAAAAGAAATGGAATGCGCATGTTGAATGCTGAAAGTTTCAAATGCTATTCTCACCAAGTTTTCTTGTCAGTAAAAATAATTGGTTGATAATTTTATTGTCATTATTTGATGTTTAATGAAACAGTTTTTTCTATATATTATACTTTATGTGCATTTTTGTGATGCGTTAGCTTTCCAAAGATTTTACCCTTTGTTAATATGACGCCATGGGTTCAAAGTTCAAATCCTGGTGAAGGCTAGGATTTATTGTGGCTGGGTACAATCCCTTAGTATGCCGTGGCCACAGAAACTGTTGAATGCTGCTTCACCGGCCCTATGGATGAATTTGGTCCCAACAGGATTACTTTACTTACTTAGTACCAACAGAAGTTAATAAATAAAGGATTTAATAAAAACCAACATATATTTCTGTTCTTGTTTTAATGGGGTCTGTTTGTTTTGCCCTCCTAGGTCTAGCAAATTCCACAACTTTGTAGATTCATGCCTGATAAAAGACTATCAGCAGAGGCACACCACAGAACAGCTGCTGAAGCACACTTTCATCAAAGACCAGCCTACGGAGCGACAAGTCCGCATCCAGCTCAAAGATCACATAGATAGGCATAAAAAGAACAGAAGAGGTTGGTTGATCTCTTTTGACCTTCATTTGGTCTTACTTTTTACTTTGTCATACTTCAGATAAAGGTTTTAGGAGCGAGATCTCAGATGCTCTTATCTTATGACTTTTGGGACAATGGCAGGGGGTAGAAACCCAAGTCTTTTAGTGTGGCCCCTAGAGATATTAAAAATGTAAATAACTGATAAGAATATTTTACTAATCTTGTCGGAACAAATAACCAAAAATTGTGCCCCCTCCTGGACTAGAGGATTAAATAGATATTTGAAATTAAAACATCAGCACAAATAGGGGTTTGGTCTAAATGGAGCAGTGGCACAAAACGGGCATTGGCACAAATAAGGCATTGGCGCCATTGGTCTAAGCGGAGTCCTGGCATGTATGAGACATTGGCACATTTAAAGCATTGTTACAAGTGGATAGCCAGTGTATTTTAACATTGTGAAAACTCCTCCTTTAAGAAATCATTGGCCACTACTGAGTAATTTAAAAGTTAGCTTGATGCTCTAATTAGTGAAAAGACATAAAAAGTATACATCAGTGATTACATTGCTGTGACTTTTTCTTGTACATGAATTACACAGTTCATAATGGCTGGACATTTTTTTGTTTTAATACTGACCAGGGTTCGGGGAGGTTTGTGAATTTCATTAAATTGGACAATGCTACTAGAAAAAAAAATAATCTAGAAATTGTATAAAGAGAATAAGTTTGAATAGCTATATAATTAAGTCCAATCATGTTGTTTTTTTTTAATAAATTTTCTAAGAGTTCTATGGGTGCTTTAAAAGGATCCATATTTTTTTTCATTTGCAGTAACTATACGAACTACAGTACACATCAAGCTATTTCACACTTACTGGAATACATTTTAATGAGTTTTATGAATTTTGAGTAAAGATTATGAATTCTATAGAGTTTGTTATTGTAAATTATTGTTTTTCTTGTGACAGGTGAAGACCACGAGACAGAGTATGAATATGAAGGTAGTGACAATGAGGAGGAAGAGGAGAACATATTGCAAGGTGAAGGTGAACCAAGGTAGAGTAGAATTTCTTAGCCTGTCAATGTTTCTGCTACCCCATTGGTCATCAGGTGAATAGTTGGCCAAAGATTATAATTAATGAAAGAAAACAACATTTTGCAGGTGTTGAAAAGAACAGACATGCCTACCGTTCCGCTTTTGGTGTATTTGTTCCGCTTTTTTAATAAAAAATACACTTTGTTCCGCCGTTCCACTTTCTACTAGTTTTGTTACGCCAAATTGGAAAGTTTGGGTTTTTCATGGGTTGAAATATAGTCTGTGTCTAGGTCGATAAAACAAAGGCACAAATAAAGTCACAATGCTATAATTATCATTACTTGGGTTTTCTGGGTTTATTAAAAGATATATTCTGGGCTTTTCTAACGTTTTTTGCGGTATTACGTGTGTTTGGCAATTAATCTTCTTTTCCTTTACTGTATTATTAAGATTGTGAAAATGTCTAAACGTCCTGGCTCAGAAAGTTTAAATATGACTTGTTCAAACTGTAAAAAAACTAATTCAGTGTTATTGGAAGGAATATTGAGAGGAGTTTATTCAGCAAATGTGAATTTAATGTTCTTTGTAGGCCTTCTAGATCTAGATCCATTGCGAATTGTCTGTAAAACGTAAGCCTACCTACATTTTATAAAAGATTGTTAGATAAAGATTGTTCCTCTTTTTAGTCCTTAGGGGTTGGCATGTCTGAAAGAAATATATAACCAAGCAAGACATACAAATATATTTTTGTTGTATTCCAAGAACACAAACATTTTTGTTTTATTTATTTTTAAATTGACACATCATTTATTCAGCGTTCTTAAGTTTACATTGTAATTCCTTATCCTCATTTAAGCTCTTATTTATCTTTTGAGTTTTTTTAGAATCCATACATGGTCATAAAGTTAAATTTAGATATTTTTTGAACAACATTTATGGACATTTTTACATTTTAAATTGCACGTTTTCTTGTTATGTGCCAAAGTTCAAATTTCACATTTTAAATATAAAACTTAACCATATCATATTAGATTCTAAGCTGTAAATGAAAATGTATGGCACATTGACCTACATACCATACAAAGAATAGACAACACAAACTTGTGAGCTGTCCATTTGAATTATCCATCATTTCTCTTGTGCCAGCTCAATCCTTCAGATTCCAGGGGACACCACTCTGAAGAAAAACTTTCAGCAGATCCAGGGTGCTGTTCCCAGGAAACAGGAGTCCAGACAACAGATCCCCGCCGCCGTCATCGCTGCCCAGCAGAACCAGAGGTTGAGCCAACATGGGCCTCCTAGACCCCCATCTACACATCAGGTATCAGAATTAACTGAACAGAAAGCGGTTTTCAAAAGTAGATTCTTTTGTACAGGTCACCATTAGCTCAGCTGTTTTATTCCCATAAGCCCAGGCGTGTATATTTCCATCTTAGAAGGCTATCTAATATAAACCCATAAGAAAGGATGTAACCATTCACCACAGTCTCTGGCAGAATACTTATTTGTTAGAGGTATAGTAGAATTTTATTTTACTTTTTAAATAAAAAACAACTGCCAATTGCAATGGTCGAGCTGGGTCAGAAGCTGGGAGCGTGCCGTCCCTGTTGACATCATCATCTTCGTCATTGCTTTACTGCTATTGTTGTCAGTTATGGCGCTTAATGATGACATAGTCGTAGACTCTACTGAGGTGGTCTAAGGTGTTGATGCAACTTTTTCTTAGGCATTATTATTAGGAATTTAAAAAATCCTGATAAATGATCAGATTTGTTACTCAGTTTTAAACAATTAATTTTCTACATGTTATTACTACTTATTACAAACTTAAAGTTACAAAAATGTTTCACCCTTTACAAAATATTGCCTGTGTGACACTAGGTCAAGGGGAATGATTAGTGAAACAATAGCTGTTAAATGCACTATATATAGAAAAATATTGGATGGCGCTGGATGGGTTAATTTCACTCTTAATAATGGACTTAGCAGCAAGTCTTGTCTGCCAAAAATGCCATGTTCCATGTTCATCTGCAGGTGGCTCCACAACAGATCCCACCCTACCACCCACCACCCCAGCCCCAGCACTTCCCCCACCACATGCAGCAGCAGCAGCCACAGCAGGCCCAGCAGAGGCCCACGTCTAGTCATTTCCAGCACAAGCCCATCACTGTGCCGGTGGAGCCGAAGTCTTCCTACCCCATGCAACAGCCATCATCACGCCTTACAGGTACCACCTGGTCATATATTGTTAATGTTGGAACTGAAAGAAACACGACACGCTCCGTTGTGTACGATCGTCTAACTGACCCTTTATTGCTTTTTCTCATCCCACGTGATCAGCTGGTCACAGGGTTTGAGCGATCCAAACAACACACACAAACGATGACGCAACAAACACAAACTGATACACTACAGTACCTGGTCAACTCATTGATGCAATAACATGCTTTGGTCCTACTCAGTAATCTCAGTTTCTGATTTCTGTTTGTTTTGCTTTGTTCTTCTTTTGAATGACTTTATATAAGTTGACAATGTGAGTGGCTGTTAAGCAATGGGAGTGGCTGTTAGATAATGTGAGTGGCTGTTAGGGAATGTGAGTGGCTGTTAGGGAATGTGAGTGGCTGTTAGGCAATTTGAGTGGCTGTTAGGGAATGTGAGTGGCTGTTAGGGAATGTGAGTGGCTGTTAGGGAATGTGAGTGGCTGTTAGGGAATGTGAGTGGCTGTTAGGGAATTTGAGTGGCTGTTAGGGAATGTGAGTGGCTGTTAGGGAATGTGAGTGGCTGTTAGGGAATGTGAGTGGCTGTTTGGGAAAGAAATAGCAGGATTTCAATTGGACATCCATTTTTGGGTCCTGGGTTAAAATTGAGAGGGGTTGTCCTGTTAATCACCAAAATTGGATGTAGCTGAGACTGGGTGATCTTGACCAAGACAGTGGGTGAAACTTGTGTCTCATATGACAAACGCATGTGTGTCCCCAAGTTGATCCAATGATTGTGTATGACCTAATCCCCAACAGAACCATTGAGACTTGGGAAGCACTTCAATTAATCTCTTAAATATTAGGATAAAAATTATTGCTATAAGCCTGACTATAAAAATAACCACACGAGCCTGTTGATATCGAAAGAGTGATATAGTATCAGCTGAAGGAACATAGTGGGGAGACTGAAGTAACAACACCCCCCGCCCACTGGCCAGGTTTAAAGGGACACGGACTGTCAACTACGACAGCCCGGTTCTCGCCCTGCCGCCGACTAATCCCTGCCTCCCTGCAGTAGTTTTGGGCCTAGTGTATGTATTAATCTTCTATCGAGAAGGATTGTCTGTAAACTTAAATGTAATGTAATGGTAATTTATATAGCGCTTCTATCCATGCTATTTTAGCATGCATGCTCAGTGCGCTCTAGAAGACTATTAATCTGTGAGAGGTTTCACTGCTGCCGGTTAAGCGCATGTGATAATAACTCAATATTAACGTCATCTAGTCCCAAAACTCCTGTAGGACGACAGGGATCTGCCGGTGGCGGGGCTCGAACCCACGACGTGTCAAGTGGTTTTTTTGGTTGACAGTCTGGTGAGCTAACCGCTAGGCCAGCCGGCTTCACAACTTATAAGATAAGATAAAAGTGAGATGTATAAGAATAAAGTTTCTCTTTGAGGGAGTTTCCCCACCTTTAAATGCTGAAATAACTCTCTCCAGGTTTGCAAGACCAGAAACCCTCTAGTGCCAGTTCAAGCCATCAACCTATGCATCATCTGCCTGGTGTTAAGTCTACACCTGTCTTCGGAGCTCCAGCCAGTAAATCAGAGGTCAGTGCTGTCACCTTTTTAAAAAAACAAATCGTGCACTATAAACTTTACCTGTCCATTTTGGCTACTGAATTTTCATCCATGCATTTTGGCAACATTGAAAAAGTATGCCAACAAAATACAATATACTTATGGGTTTGGTATAGACATTGCTTTTTTTATATTGTATATGTATTGTATGTGTGGGGCAATGTGGCTGAGCGGCAGTACATTTGGTTGGCATACTGGAGGTCCTGGGTTTGAATCCTGGTGAAGGCTAGGATTCATTCCTGGAACGGGAAGGGTGTCCCTGAGTCAACCCAGCTTTGATGGGTACATGACATTAGTTAGGGTAAAGTAAAGGCAACTGGGCATTGTGCTGGCCACACAATCCCCTAGTATACAGAGACCACAGAAAATGGTGAACGCTGCTATACCGGCCCTATGATCAATTTGGTCCAAAGGGTACTTAACTTTTTTTATGTGTGTGTTTTTACTTCAGGACCTGGACAGGTTAGCTCTTCACCTGAGTAAAATGGGAGCAGAGGAGAGGGTGGCCAAGACAGTTGTGCTGGAGGAAGATGAGGATGATGATGACGAAGATGATGATGATGATGAAGATGACGTCAACAGGGACGGCACGCTCCCAGCTTCTGAGCCAGCGCGACCATTGTAAGTTACACACCTTGCGTTACCAATGTGCTCTAGATGTATCATTTGTAACATGCAGTGGGATATTTGTTGAAGACGTTGTTGCAAATAAAACATGTCATGGCATTCATGCTTAAAAAAAAATTGATATGTAATTCTCATTTTTGCAGTTCTCAGACTCATAATATGGAATAATCCAATTAACTTGGGGTTGGATATATTATTTCACAGCTAAGAAAATGTTTATATTGGGCTTTGAGATGTGCAGTCAAATTTTTATTTAACGTGCAAGGGAAGAACCTGTATGTTTGATGTAACTGTAGCTCATGTTCCTGTAGGGGGTGTAACTATAACACATGTTGTCTTTGTTGCACAGAAAAAAAGGACCCATTGAGAAGATGAATAATTTCTCTAAGTGAGTACTTAATGCAGTGCCTGATTACTCCTATCATTCTATTAAATGCTTCTGTATGCAGAGTTATTAGTAGTATACATTATTTTTACATTTCATAACACACTCCAGGGTTTTGGGACCTTACAATTTTAATGTTCTTTTACTATTATAAGGGAAATTTCGCATTGTTAACCCCTTTTCTTTTTTTGTTTCCAACATTTGTTAAAAGTTATAACTTATTATAATAAATATCTGTAAAACAAAATGCTAACTTTAATTATATTTGTGTCATCATCATGAGGAAAGTAACCTTTTTTGAAGCTAAATGAAAAAACAAGAAATAGTTTTCAGCATTTAAAAAAAATATTTGTTTTATTAAAAAAAACAAAAAAAAACAACATTTTTACAATGTGCTTAGAAAAGTTATGTTAATTACTTCTCTTGAAAGAAAGCAACAATTGTCTAAATGCCTTTAGTTTTTTTTTTTACATCACATATAAATACATTTCTGAGTCTATCCATTTCATTTTTTTTGTAGACCTCTTGTAACTTGCTTAATCCTTGAGTGATTTCAACATTCCATTTATTATACTCTTCTTATAGCATATCCCATGATACTTTAAAAATAAATTCTCAATGGCTTCTTTCTAAAATTGTGGGTGCAATGGATTAATCATGTATAATATCATATAGACCTCACATATTTCAGTAGAAATTCCCCCTCAAAAGTTATAAGTACTTAATTATATGTGATAGAACATGTGAAACGCCTATCAAAAGAGACTAAATTATGACTTAAAAAGTAGCTTTCCTTTTGCAACTGGACTACTCAATTGTTTTTTTATCTATTTTTGAAATCCAAATGTCTCTCAGATTGAAAGTAACACTGGAATGGGAGAAGCCTAGTTCCTTGTCCAATCATAATTAGTATTTCCAAAGTTTTGTGGACTGCTGGTACATGTGCTGCACTTGATTTCTCTATACAGATCTATAGTTTAGACTGCAGTTTACTGTGCATGATCTTCCCTTGATTGAGACATGCCGTGCCAATGAATTAGTTAGGTTGCATTGTTTGAACTGCGCTTGAGAAGGTTTTGCTGGTGATTTGATCCCGATGCCCCAAACTGTTACAATAAACAGACCCTTTGAAGTAGTAGTTCACGGCTTGTTACAATTTTTTTTTTACACTTAACAAAATTGGTGATGGCATTTTATTGGCTAAACTTTCTTTTAAATTTTTTTCTCTTGCTTGTCTTTAATATTTACAGCTCCTCTTTTTTCCCCAATCCCCCTTTCCAGTTGGCTTCATTTCACTGCACACATTAGGGTGTGTGTTCTTTTTGTCTCTGGTTTTCAAAATAAGCTTTTTACTAACATAACCTAAAGCAGGGATCGGCAACCTTTTGATAATAATAGTGTGCCAATGTAGGATTTCTAATTCATTCAGCGTGCCAAAAGCTTAAAATGTATATCCTGTTCTAGCACTCAATTTCTCGTAGAAAAGACGTGAATTGCTTTTTTTGTTTTTTGGTCTCGCTTGCCAATAAAATGGCTCTGCGGGCCGGGCACGGGTTTTGTAGGTTGCCGATCACTGACTAAAAGCATCTTTTTCCTTCATTTTTCTCTTTTACCATGTTCATTTTTTTCCCCTCTTGTTTGCCTCATGCTCAGTAATATCCTGATTGATTACATGCCTGGGCCATGAAATCAAATTTGTATTTGCCTGCCAACTGCCCTGCTTTTCCAAAGCAAAATACAAATTTGATGTCATGGCCACATTAATAAAAAATTATTTTTTTTAAATATTGACGGAAGGAAAGATATTTTTTGTGTCTTGTATTTTAAATGTTCAGGACTATTAATTTATCATGTCCTTTGTCATACATAGTTTATATTCTTTCAATTTTGAGTAGATTTCATTTTAGTGATGAAAACATGTACCGCTTACTAAATAATGAAAAGTTGGCATCTCTGAAATTATGACAAGAAACAGAACTCTTTAAGAATAACTATGTATTGACTTTACAGCTTTTGACTAAAATTATTTATCAAAGGTGCAATAAAATGTGATTGGCCTTTTACCTGTTGCGTCACAAAAATTTCTTGATGAACTTGATGTTCATGTTTTGTTAATTATATTTATACAAGTAAAGGCCTTATTGGGGCACGGTGGCCGTGCTGCAGCGTATTTGGCTGGCGTACCATGGGTTGGAATCCTGATGCAGGCTAGGATTTTTTTCCTGGGTCCGGAGGTGTCCCTGAGTCTACCCAGCTTTGATGGGTACCTGACCTTAGTTGGGGTAAAGTAAAGGCGACTGGGCATAGTGCTGGCCACACAATCATCTAGTATATGTGGCCACAGAAACTGAGGAAAGTTGCTTCACCAGCTCTATGATCAGTTTGGTCCGAAGGGTACTTTACTTTGTTAATTATATTATACAAGTAAAGGCATATGAAATGTATCAACAAATTTTAATGCAAATGATAAAAAGTTCAAGACATCTAGTTGTGTCTGATAATTGCTTGTGCTTCTAGGAACCATTGCAATTTTTTTGTGTGTGAAAAGTATGATCATTATGTCTTAGTCGTGGAGAGTATTTTACAGACAACTCTACCCAACATGTTGCCATCATTTATCTACCCTACCTGCTGCTTTTTAAAAATTGCGTTGTTTTTTTGTAAAGTGTAAACATATACACTACCAGACATTTAGATATTTCACACATACCTGTATAAAATGTTTTATGAACGCTGTGTAATGTTCGTGAACAGTTTTTGGAATTATAAAAAAAAAAAAGATGTTAGAGTTAAGAATCCTAATTGTGTTTCCTTACATTTGTTTTTTGAAGGCCTGGAGGAGTTTATAATAAAGACACAATGGAGACAGTGGTGATCCATGATGGTATGTTCAACTTTTCCATCACACTTTATTTCATAATGGCTTTTTTTTTTTAAAATTATTTCATTAAATCATTGTTTTTGAATGCTTGTATCAGTCGACCATGCGACCCAAACTTCATATATATATTTTACCCCTCTTCCTGTCATCCAATCGAGCTGAAAGTTGTCACAAGTACCTGTGTATGATGATCACGAATAATATAACATTTTCAGCCATATCTTGACAGCCAAATACCCCCCCCCCCTTTTTTTTTTTTAACCAATAGTCTTTTTTGCACTACATTTTAAGCTGCATATTTTTAAAATTCATATTGAATGCATCTGACTTACATATTTCCCGTTTTGAAATTGTTTATAGATAACATAAGGACAAAAACACTTTCCTTATCCCTTATGCGAGAACAAATGCATATAAGTACTCTTTCTTCCTGAGATGGCAACAGGGGCATAGAATAGGTTGCCTGAACAAACCAGGAAAACCAATATACTTAACATCATTTTAAAAACATTAATAAAGATGCAAGACTAGTCCCTGACCATGGATGAGCATTGGACGCAATAATATAATTTATAGAAGAATCGTGTAATATATAAGATAAGAACTTCAATTTTTTTTCTCTCTTTGTACAAAAAAAAGTTCTATTAAGGGTTTAATAAAAAAAATGAGATTATGATCCTGTAACATTTTCGCATAAGCACTCCAAATAGTTATTTTTTATAACGAATTTGGGGCATAAAAATAGTTAGGTTATAGCAAAAAGCTTTATAAAGTTTTATTTTTACATTTGCTTTAATATTTTGATTTTTAATGACATGTGTATTTTGTGTAAAAAAACAACAAAAAACTTTTTTTAATAAGAATAAAATGAGTGATCCTCTCTACTTTTGAATGTTTCTGCTGATTTAGGTAAAATAGTGTTTATAGAGGCGTGTGTCCCTTTCTGTGCCTTTGTCATCCAATCTCACTTTTGCCTTCAGCTTCTTTCCAAATAAATGTTGTTGTTTTTATTCAAGATGTGCCTCATCAGACACCTCACCTGGACCTCACAAATTTGAATAATGATGACGGGGAGGGAACTCTTGTCGCCAGACGGGTGAGTTATTTTTCACAGTTACGTCCCCTGCCTCCCCATCTTGTTTCCCGGCTATCAATCTCTACTTCTTTATGGTCCAAACGTTTGAAGTTGATCACCAATTGTTTTTTTTTTTGTTGTTGTTGTGTATAATTTGTAATGTCCAAGAAAAGCAACTCAATAAACCCAACAGTAACAAAACAAAAAACTCCATGGTATACTGGTGACTAAAAGAATAATTGATTTGTTTTAGTTTTCTATATTGTTCTTTATTATCATTTGACCATTCCTTGTATGCATTCAACAGTCCTTGTTCTGTCCCAACTTATATGTTTTGTATTGCCATGACATTAGCCACTGACTCTTTGGTTAAGAAATAATTTTAATATGTTTTCCCTTTCTCCCAAAGTCTTTCTTGTAGTAGGTGGTCCACCCGACCGGATAAATAGTATCAATGTCTTATTTTTTGTAAAGCTATATAAAGACGCCCCTTTCATGCAATAAAATTTACATCCCATTGCAGAAACTGGTGTAGAAAGCCCCCCTCCCCCACCCATCTGGCATTTTGTAGTAGCCTATATGTTTTTAACACATGAAAGGACTATTTGATCTAGATGCTTTCCTTTCTTCTCCTTATCAGCCACCCTCTCTCTCTCTCTCTCTTTCTCTCTATATGTTCTTTGATAAAACTATTAAAACATTAATTGTTGACATTGCCCGCCACAATTGTTTTGTTAAAACAAACGATGCTGTTTTGGAACTGGTTGTTAGCTGCTATGTAGCTTCCCATAATATGGGAGCACACAGACAAAAGCTTTGCTTGTAATTACATTGTTGTGAGAGAATAAACACAGCAATGTCTTGCTCAGCGAAATATTAAATTCTCTATTAAAAAAAACTATATCGTCATAATTAGGCTAATTATAATGCTAATTATAATTAGGCACATAATTATATGTGCGCGGTGGATGGTGGTCGTTCGGCTGTCGCACCGAAGGTCCTGGGTTCGAATCCTAGTGGAGACTAGGATTTGTTCTCGGGTCTGAAAGGTGTCCCTGAGTCTACCCAGCTTTGATGGGTTCCTGACTAAAGATTGCTGAGCATTGTTCTGGCCACACAATTCCTTATTATGCCTTGGCCACAGAAACTGGTGAACGCTGCTTCACCGGCCCCATGGATCAATCTGGTCCGACGGGATACTTTTTTTGTGCGCAATTGTTGAGTGTGTAACATTGTGTGTTTAAAAAAGTATAATGAACTGAAGAGAGTCCTCCATGTAGAAATGAATTGTCAGAAATATCAAATGTCCAAATGTTGCTTCGTTCTGGTATTCTGCAAGGGATGGAAGAAAGAGACGGTGCTCAGTGCAGCTTATTCGTTCTCCTAAACTTCCCAACTTGACAAGTTTTAGATGATTGTCGGGGTGGTGTGGGTGGATCCACCTTCCCTCATTGATCTCAATACTTAGCCACACGGGGCGCCACCTCAAAAGGAGTTAATCTCCAGGACTATTAAAGCGCGATTAACCACCAACTCTTTCAGTACAGTACGAGTCCTCAGCCAGGTGTCCCACCTCGAGATGGCGAAAACATGTTAGAAGTTTCAAGCAATAGTTGTGTGCAGTGTACATGTGTATGTTCTGGACAGCTCTATATATATATTATATATTTCTATTAACTGTTTTTACTCTAATGAGGCCGAATTGATTTTAATTGAATAATTATACCGTGTAACGGGGGAGAAATTGTTCCAGAAACCAAATTTAATTGGGGAGAAAAAAAACATTAGGAATGAAGGGGATGGTGAGGTTGTTCTCCTCCTGACTCCCCATGTGATCTGTGTACCACGTGACAATTACATCCGGCTGTGCCCCACCCCGCACACCCCTCTCATTCTCTCCCTTGTATTCCAGGGGTCTAGGGTTTAATCTCCAACCTTTTGTTCTGAACGTTGTTTACAAACGACTGGTTCCCTCCTTCCCCTCCCTCCCTCCCCTCTGTGTCTCCCTGGCACTGTCAGGATTTCCTGAGCTTTTCTGGAAACACAGTGTTCTTGTTTTGATATTGGATAGCCAGGCAGTACCCCCCCCCCCCAACCCCTACCGCCTCCTCCATCTCTCCCCTTTCTTCTCTCCTTACATTTATATCTGAATACGTCTGATGAAGGGGATGGGGGCGTCTTCGGGCAAATGGCCCCCGCGCGGAGGCCCAGATTGGGCGGCTGTTAATATAACATTTCTCTAATTCGACTCTCAATCTCAATCCCTCAATCTAACCACAAATTCCTACCCCCCCCTCCCTCCTTAGTTTCTTTCTCTTCCGGTTTCCATCCATGAGATGGAAACAACAGTAGCGGAAGTCAGTTTAGCAATTATAAAATGTAGCACACAAAAAAACTTAATTGGTCTACGAAATTGCGCAGAATTGGGTTTTTAATTACAACCTGCCGGGGGGGGGGGGGGGGGAGGGTGGGTATATTTTGTGTCACACGCATAATATAACCTATGGTTATGTTCAATGGCTCTTTTGTTTGTATGGGTGCGTATGTGTTTGTATGGGTGCGTATGTGTTTGTATGGGTGCGTATGTGTTTGTATGGGTGCGTATGTGTTTGTATGGGTGCGTATGTGTTTGTATGGTTGCGTATGTGTTTGTGTGGGTGCGTATGTGTTTGTATGGGTGCGTATGTGTTTGTATGGGTGCGTATGTGTTTGTGTGGGTGCGTATGTGTTTGTATGGGTGCGTATGTGTTTGTGTTCTTTGGAAACGATTCATCCAGTGAGCTACATTAGTGTATCGTAAGTAGTTCCAGACATGTCAAACTTTTTTTTTATTGACGCGTCAGACACTCAAGGCCCAAACTGAATCTTCTACGGATGCACGACATTCATCGACTTACAGACATGTCGGGGGTGGGGTGGGTGGGTGGGGGGGTAACCACATGCGTAATTATACAGGAGTGTTGACACTGTATGCTGCGAACAATTGTAGGCCCCACTCAGTTGCACACCGACAAGTGGATCCCATTTCCCTCCGCGGCTGCTATTGACGAAGTCCCGAATCACCGAATCAACCTTAACACGTAAACTCAATTTGTCCCGTGCAACCATCCCCCCCCCCCCCCCCAAAAACACAAAAAAACAACCTCAAAACAAAATACACCCATTTTGGTTTTGTTGTTTTGCGGCGTGTCAATAGGACGTTTAAAGGTGAGGGAGAGGGGGTGGAGGGTTCCATGAAGGCTGGAGAAGTCTCTCTCTCTCTCTCTGTCTTTGATGGGTGAGTATGAAGTAATACACTCACGCTACTAGTGTTTGCTCGCGCGCGTGTCAGTGTGTGAGTTGTGTATTTGTGGAATTGATCCAGACACTGCTAGCTATTACTTGTTGCTTGCTAGCCTGGTATTTGTTGACAGCCGTCGGCTATTGAACTCCACAATGCGCGCGCACAGCTCTAAATGGGTTTTAAAAGAAGGGAGTAAATTGAGTAGCGTTCCCCCCCCCCCTCCCTCCAAGGGGAGGGAGGTATCAAAATAAAGGCGGGAGAAGGGTTTGTGTGTTTGGAATTCCACTCAAGAGTAATTCTTATGAATACATGCGATCGTGGACGCTCGGCACAAAATTAATTTGATTTATTTTCCATGCATCGAATATGTTTTTTTTTACAGAAACTATACTAAGATGGAAAACCGCTTGCATTAATATTTCTGCTATTTGATGACTCGGATGACTTCTTTTCGGAATTCCCGATTTTCTTTTGCACTGTACACTTCCCGTTTTATTTAATCGTTATGATTTTCTCAATGAAAGATTAAAATCGAAATTTTTTTTTTTCATTAACGTAGTAGAGTATTTGTTTGTTTTTTTTAAACCGCATACTGCTTGTCTTCAAATGTACTTACGTGACCTTACTGTATCATGGAGAGATGAAATAGAGATCACACTACTGGCTTTTTTATGTTAGGTAACATCAATCACTTGTCACGTTTACACATTTCGTGTTGTTATTTATGCCATCAATTGAAAGTCGTGCACAGTTCTTTGAAATCACTTCCCCCCCCCCCCCCACGTTAAGTATAGTTTGGTTTTAAAGTATTGGGGAGGGGGGGAGGGCTACATGTAAACAATGTCAAGTAAATAAACCAGGGTTCCCGCGGCCTCCTGAAATTTCAGGATGTCCTGAAATCCTCCTGAAATTGCAAAAAAGGGCAAAAACTCCTGAAAACCTCCTGAAATTTGAAATAATCTCCTGAAATGTCCTGAAAAATTGAGCTGACCCCTATTTTTTCCTTCTCCAACACGTGTCCCTATTTCAACAGCCCCACCTCCCGCGTGTGTGTTACGCTTACGCTTGATACACCAAGCCTATCCCTTCTCGCTTTGTGACGGTAAAGATGGTATACATACAGCTCTTCCTCCTCTTTCGCTCCCTCTCCTACAGTTTGTTGTCTGCTAGATTAAATAATGATAAGGACTAAGCTAGCGTTATAGAGGCGGCGGGTTTCGGAAAATCGCACGCGCGAGTCGACCCGAGCGTACTCGTGCGAGGAATGTTATTTTTTTTGCTTTACAGTTGTTCATAGATGACGCGGGTCTCTCGAGGCGACAAATCTGCCGACCGGCGCGGGTAATTACCAGAACTAGTTAGGTGCCTATTTTCGCGATCAATGTTGAGAATGCCTGATTACGCTACGCGCGGCGCCTACTACTACTACTACTAGTCTACTTGGGGTCAGCAAACCGACATAATTTGCCAAATTGATTTATTTTCAAATATATTTATAATAAAATACACAGAAATAGGTCTTTTTATTAGTTAAAAAGAAAACGATGACGTTTAAGACGCTATCTTATATCATAATATTATGGTAAAAATTCCAGTAGGCCTATTTAGCTAGCCCTACTAGAGGAGTTGTTCGCGATGTAGGCCTACGCCGATTGGCGCCGATATCATTCTCAACTTTTTAAAGGTGTAGGCCCTGCATGGTTTTACTAATTATTATATCGTATGGGTAGGCCTACAATGTGTTTTTTTAAATCAATGTGGGAAATGTAGGCAGACGATTTTGGGTCTAGGCATAGGCCTAGCCGGTGTGGCCCTAGGTCTATCAGTTTATCAGTCTAAAGACTGGGCCTAATCTAGAAGTCTAGATCTAAGTCATTTTATTCACCAATACATTGATGAAATGTAATCAATGCTAAATATATCTGACTAGAAATCATTACAAACAATGTTAATGGTAATTAGGTTAGGGCACTTGTATAGCGCGTCATCAAAACCGCGTCATCAAAACCGGCGCCGTTCTGTCTAGAAAGCATAGGCAGGCCTACTTCAAAAGACTTTTTTTTGTGTCTACCCACTATAGTGTTAGCCTACTATAGGGATAGGAACGTGAGTATGGACAGTGACTTAGATGTAGAAACAGATACATTACTTTGCCTTATGACTAATGGCCGTATTGATCGGTTGTTTAAAATAAGTGAAGCGCTGTGTTTGCCTTTTATGCATAATTGAAACCATTTTTTTTTAAGGAAAGTTTCCAAATTAGGGTGAATATTTAGTAACTTTTATGTTTAATAATAAATGGTATGAACTTTTGAGAAGTTAAATGACAGTATAACCCCCCCCCCCCACCCCCCCCCCCCCCCCCCCCAAAGTCAGGATGCAGCTTATCCACAGGTGTTGTGGTTTTTTTTTAATACAGTAGTTTAGGGAGATATTATATGCACCAGTTCAGAATCAGCTACTCCCTCCCCCCACTGGACTATTTCCCCCTTGCACTATTTGCCCAAGACCACCCTAAGTATTTGCCCCTCCTTACCTAACTACACATGGCTACTGTAATGTTTTATTTTTGTAGCAGGATTTTAATAGGCTTAATGATCCTAATGATTGGAAAGTAATCAAATCGGATTATCTACATATCCTTTACAATAGCATTTTTTGTCTTGTCATAGTGATAGTTTTTTTAAACTTGTAAATCTGTAAGCTTTCTATTTACTTTTCAATGTAGGCCCATATAAATATTTTCTCTATACTTGTTAATGTAACACTCTATATGTTACAGATGCCCCTATACAGGACACTATATTTCCATTCTCTACCTCTCCCCCCCCCCCCCCCCTTTTATTTTCATAAACCAAATTTCTTTTATTTGTACTTTAAAAAAAAATTTTTTTAAGATTTCCAAAGACAGTTAAAGGACTATATAATGAACATAGCTTAATGGTACATATTTAGCTTCCACATTCTAATACCCTTAAAAATATTATATTTTATTTTATTGTATCTGAGTCATTGTTTAGTGATGTAGTGAATTCGGTTTTGATATTTTAGATTTTCTCCTGAAAAACTCCTGAAAACCTCCTGAAATTTTGATTTGAGTTTGGTGCAGGAACCCTGATAAACGGAGTGTGCGGAGTGTGTCACAGAGTACGTAATTACCCCCATTGCAGCAGTGGGTCCCAAACGTGTTGTTGTTTTTTTAACTCGTGGCGGCGCCCTCTTTTTTTTAAAGTATCTTATTGTTTTTTACGGCACCCGCCCTTCCGTGAGTCAATGCCATAGATGTTGCATTTCGTCCAACATTAAACCAAAAATTATATAATTAGGGATAGACCTCACAATACTGCACGTAAAGAAGTCGCGGGCAAAACTGTTGGGAACCGTTGCCATAGGGATATTACAGGGAAGTGAATAATATCTATTAATATATATAAAGTAGGATGTGTCAATGTCTATGATCATTGGTCAATATAAACACAAGTGACATTATTGTCCTTTTTTTTTTTTAAACATTCGCTATTTTTATATACAAAGTGTATACTCAAAGTGATATCAATCCTCTGCTCCGATCTCTGCACTGGCTACCCATCAACAACCGGATCTCATATAAGCTGGCTTCCCTCTGTTATAGGTGCCTGAATAACTGCGCCCCGGATTATCTTCGCTCTTGTATGGAGCTCTACACCCAGTCCCGCCCACTTCGTTCGGCATCTGACGCGCTTACTCTGCGGATCCCTCGTGTGAGGCTAGTGTCCGCTGGCGAACGTTCATTTTCCTACGCAGGACCGTCCGCTTGGAATCACCTCCCACTACAGCTTCGCCAGAGCCCTAGCTATGACACCTTCAGGAGCCGGCTGAAGACTCGCCTATTTCGTCAGCAGAATTAGCGTATTACTATATATTTCGTTGTCTGTCTGTATTCTGTAACTGTCGTCTGCGCATAGAACTGTCACCAACGGGATATGCGCTATATAAGCACCGTTATTATTATTATTATTATTACTCCTTAGTATTGTGGTTAGAATCTCCGCCTGACACCCGGGTGACCGGGGTTCGATTCTTCTTAGGATGTTGTTTTTTCTCCAAATTTTGAGCAATAACATTGTAGGCTAATTTTTACTTCGTGCAACGCCGGGTGATTTAGCTAGTACTTACATACAAATAGAGAGAGAGAAAAAAAGCTACACGTTGGGTAAAATATGTGTATATATTTATCAAAACAGTGTTAATGCTAAAGATATTTCCACTGTCAAACATTTCCGATACTCGAGTCCTTATAGGAATGAATGTTTTACAGTTACAGTCTTAGAATTTTTGTTTTCCATTCTATCTCTTTCATTGCTAATAAGTTGTTGTTTTTTTTTGTGGGGCGAGGGGGGGGGGGGGGGGGGGTTCACTGGAAGGAGACCCAAAAAAAATGAATGGATAGTATTTGTATTCTTCCCAACACACCGAAAGAAAAAAAAAAGCAATTTGGACTTAGTGGGTAAGAAACTATATTACATTTCCCGCCCGTGATGCAAAAAGGAAGATTAGTTTTGTGGAATTGGTCTATTCCCCCTATTTGTAACGGAGCCATTTCCATCCCACCCCCTCTCACCATGAATTATTATTTCGTACTGGATCGACCACATAGGTTTAAGCTTTAAAAAATGTATTTTTTTTCATTTCCTTTCATTTGTATGTTTGTGGTATCCCCCAACTTGTGTTTGGGTTGCAATATGTTCTGATAAATGTTGACAGTGGAGGATTGCTATATGTCTGAATGTTTTCACATCTGGCTCTGTTATGGACGAGTTCGGGGAACCTACTTTACATTGATCTCTTCGGAGAACGTACCGCATTATACCCGTAGCTATAACATCCAGAATCTAAAGGGTGTTACCTCTCTTGTGTACAATAAGAGTTCTAGAATGGTAATGGTCATGAATATTTACGTGCTGAACTTATTAGAGCCGAGGGTCAAATAGTGTGAACTTTTTTTAGGGACGAGTCCGCGGAACATACATTACATTTATCTCTTCGGAGACAGTACGGCTTGATTATACCCGTAGTTATGATGCCAGAATCTAAAGGGTGTAATCTCTCTTGTGTACACCAAGAGTTCTAGAATGGTAAAGATCGCGAACAGTTTCGTGCTGAACTTATTAGAGCCGAGGGTCAATTAGCGGGAACTTTACCCCCCTCCCTCCTTCCCCTTCCAACCTCTTAACACGAAAGAAGGATCGAGGGTATTGGGGAGGGGCGGCAGAGGACATGCTCTTATATAAACGCAATACATTGGTATTAAGTATGAACAACATGTCGTGTACTTTAGTCTGTAGTGTCTTCTGGCATCGAGGTTCCACCTTTAACTTGAGTTTCTAGTGGCCTTCGCTGAGTTTCTCCTCCCCCCCCCCCTTTCCCCCATCTCCTCTTTTTCTCTCCAGGTCAAGCGGGCGGCCGGCCGTGGTGTTTTTTTTTTCAATTGTCCGGCATTGACCCAAGTACTACGTGCAATAGCCGCTAATTAACGAGAGACCACTCTCTCTATGTTAAGTGATCTGTTTACTCCCCAACTGTATAGTCCAGAAGGGGCTCCCCTTGTTTCATTTAGCCTTTCCCACGGTCAGACCCTAAGAAACCGCCGGCATCTTCATTGACCTAATTTATTGAACACAAACACACACTCGCGCTAGCGCGCGCTCTCTCTATCTCTTCTCTCACGCGAGCGGATAGAAAATTTTTTTTATGCAAAAGAAGATAAAAAACAAAAAACAAACATGAGATGGACGTTGCATTCAGACATAAATCTTTATGGGGGTATTTTTTGTGTGTTAACACCGGAGTTCTGGGTTCTTTTCCCACGTTCTCGCTTATCCACGTAACTCGGTGTATCGACAGATTTTCTTTACACGTTTATCTCTTTAGAGTTTAAAAGAAAAATTCTTCCATCGAGACAGAATTCCCTTGACATTTTCTTTCCTCGACTTAACGGCCTCATTTTCTTTCTTTCAATTAAAGCAAAACGACTAGTCTCTCTCTTTCTAAATATTTGTATGTTCTATTGTCCTTGAGATTGAATTCTCTCCCCCTTTTCTCTAAGGTTACCAATCATTGTTTTACAGTTTTGAATCGGTGGTCGTGGCTTTTAAGACAATCTTTAACATTGAACTTAGCGACAGTAACGAACCACGCAATGAAAAAAATAATTAAAATGCATTTTCATCTGCCGTTAAGTATAGTTTGCGATTTTGTATTTGCATAAAATGCAACTAATTATATTTGGACAAGCAGTTCCGAACCCTTCCCTCGATAGATATTTGGGACTTAAAAGTAAAAGAATTCACCATTAAAATATCACACTAACGTAATGAAAAGGTATTAAATTGTAGTCAACATTTTTGCTTTGTGTTTTTCTTACAAATAGTTTAGCATCACCAGAGTCTGTTTGGAATACGATTTTAATTTTATGTGTATTTGCTGACCACGATATCCCTTAGTGTGCCATGACCACATACACTGGTGTGTGCTGCTCCACCGGCCCTGCGGATCAAATTGGTCAGACGGGGTTAGTTATTTATTTGACTCCCATTCGTGTGTTCTTCGATTCTGGATGTTTTTACTATAGGATGAACTGCAATGAAGCAGTTTTCCGCAACCCTCCCCCCTCCCAACCCAATCCTGTTTGAATATTTAAAGCTAGATCAATACTAGATGTTTTTTTCTTCTTTAATTTAAATCATGATAGCATTAACTAAACATGAAAAAAAAATATTTCAAAGTTTTAGCTAATTCTCCCATAAAATGCGTTCAATGTTTTTTTTTTTTTTTTATGAGGTCGGTGTGGGGAGACCTCTTAAAGCTGATACTGTACTATCATTTTTATTGGATTAGATTACACTTTATGTGTGTGTGTTTTAAGTAAATTTTTGTCTGTTGTAGGCCATATATATATTTTGTTCTCTCCGTACAAGACTGGCAGTTGCTCCGCCTCACTCCAGCAGGTGAAGTTAAGTAAAATTTAAAGTGTGAGCCCCTTTTTTTGACACATTTGGTCTGAGATATTGGCGTAACGTGAGCTCTTTCTTCCCTCCCACCGCCGCCCACCCCCACAGGCAGGTGTGTGTGAAAATGTATGTTTATAGAGACCCCTCCCTAATTGGTCGTCTATTTTGTTAACTTTAGTGGGGGGGGGGGGATGTTTTTTCTAATGACCCGGACAGCTGAAGGTAGTGGCGGCAAGGGTCGCGTGGCAGGATCATTAAAATAGTTTAATGGAATATTTATTTGTACCCATTACTTCGTTTAAGCCTTACTCTAATTAAGTTTTGGTATTGCGATCGCGGTAAAAAACAAACAAACTCCAAAGGATTCAAATTCAATACAGTAGAAAATTAAAAATAAAAAAAAAAGATGGTGGTGAGAAATAGTCTTTTTTTTTGCTTTTTATGGAAAATACAGGCAGTTGGTTGCATAATTTTATCCAAAGTTTTGTTGAAGATTGGCGTATCCCCACCCCCCCCCCCCCTCTCTTCTTCCCCCCCCCCCCCTCCTCATTTCCCAAGTCGGTAACTGTATAAAAGGGGAAGAGAAGAAAGTATGGTTACAGTGATGATATGGCAGGAGTTAATTGTTGGACTACGTGCAGTGATACTTGGCTGACCCTTTAGCGCTCTCCACCCCCCCCCCCACCTTATCCCAGCCTCTCCGTAAGTATACCCCCCTCCCTCCCTCACAGCCAGTTGTAAACATTAGTCACTAGAGAGTAAAGAGTACAGCGTAGTCATCCATTAGGTTTTAACAACGACTTACTACAGTACGTGACCAGTGTCTGACACTATCTCTCTCTCTGCTGTAGACTTAAAATACAAACAAGGCAAACAAATTATTGGTTTAATTCGTTATTTTACGCTTTACGTTAGGGACGTTGTCTAAATTTTATTCACGGTTTATACGGTTTTTGGGGAAAATTTGTGAAAAGTTTGGGAAAATTGAGTTGATTTTTTTTTCAAGCTTGCGAAACCCAAGGCTATGGTACGTTTTAAATTATTTTTTTAACAAAAATGGACAAAACAGCTTGAATTATTTTTTTCACATTTTTTTTTCTTAAAGTTAACAATTATATATAAAGAGACTTATTACTGTTTAGATATCTCTGCACAATCGTTCGTCTGGTCATTAGTTTGTGTCAGTGGTGCTAGTCCTGGGACCAAGTGAGAAACTTCGTAAGTAGGCCTACTACTATTGTAGGCTTATTGGGCAAAGTACTGACTTCGGGTGTCGAGGGGGGGGGGGGGGAGAAGGGGGGGGGCATGAGAAATTGTTAATAGCTCAGATTGTTTACATCATCTTCTGTCGTGTGTGCGTGTGTATGTGCGTGTGTGTGTTTTGTGTTTTTGTTGGTTTGCCTCCTTGTGACAGTGACAATGTACACGTCACTGTTGATTTAGTTGATAGTAGACTTGTGTCTCTGGCAAGTAGTCTAGTACATGGGTCGCCAACCTTTAGTGTGCCGAAGTAAGAAGTCTAATTCATTCAGCGTGCCAAAAGTCATCCTGCCCTAGCACTTAGCGTCTTGTAGAAGAGATGTGAAGTGCCTTTTTGTGGGGTCTCCAATGTAATAGTCCTGCGTGCCAACTCTGGCACGCGTGCCGTAGGTTGCCGATCCGTAGTCTAGTATCCTTTTCTGGCCATCTACGTAAAGCGAAGCAGGGCTCACTAGTTTATTTATATATTATATTGCGTTGTCTGCACTGGCAAAAGCGTTTTGCAGAAACATTTTCAAGGCTTCATTAAATTTTGTTATTTTTTGTTAATGCTTGGCTATTAAATGATTTATCATCATATTGTGATTGATGTTTGGCCATTATTATCGTTATGTCGATGTGTCAGAAAGAACATACACGCACACATACTCCTTAAACTTAAATACCATTTTGATCTTTATTGGACCTCACTACAAAAGAAAGTTTATGTTCATTTATTTATGAGCTGTTTTTCAAGAAAGATATTTTTTTCTTGTTTTAAATGAGCATTATATAAAGTTTGCATGGCGGGTAAGGTGTAGTCTTGGGACTTAATCTTCCAAATGGTTTAGGCTCCGGTTAGCAACTTCTTTTTTACTCACTCCTCCACTCACGTCCTCCCCACTTCACACATTCACACACACACGCGCACACACACTTACTGTTTTAATTGGCTCCTTGCGCGCCTCGTTTACAAACCAGTACAAATATTTTAAATGTCTGAAATTGCCTCTTTAAGAGTCATCTCTGTTCTCTTCGGCTCTTAGTGTCTATCAGCACCCCCCGCGTTCTCTCGGTTAGCTGTAAGACGCTTTGTGTATATTATGTGCTTGTTCCCTCCATTGGACCGTTTTGTCGTTTTGGTATAACAGTAACAGGTAAAACAGATGCTAGGGGTTGCCAGATTCCTTTTTTTTTTTGGTGAAAAATAACGGTCACCTTCACATCCACTCTCCCGGTTACCTCCTCTCATGGAAAAAATTGGGTATAATATTGTAATTCATGTCTGGTATTTCATTTTGTTTTATACGGTCGGTTGAAATAACGGGCTGTCCGGCTAGTCGTCGAAAACTGGCAAGTAAAATACCCGTCGGGCCAAATTGATCACAGGACCGGTGAAGCAGCGTTAACCTGTTTCTGTGGCCACGGCATGCCAGCCACAATGCCCAGCCACCTTTACTTTACCATAACTTACACCTGGATAGATTTAGGGACACCATCCTGACCCGGGAAAGAATCCTAGCCTTCAACAGGATTTGAACCCAGGCGAACGGCCACCGTGCCCCCAACGTGTAAGAAAAAGATCCATAACATATTAGGTTTAAAAAAAAAAGAAGAACGTTAAGCACATTTCCTGTCTTCATTTTGTTATTGTTGAATACTTGTTAGTATCTTCAACGTTCTATCACTCAACGTAATGTTCTGGAGTCAAAAGTTGTGTGTATGTGGTGGAGAGACGCCTCACCTCTCCTGCCAATAACCCCCCCCCCCCCCCCCAAAAAAAAAAATGGCGATTTAACTCTCACCTGTCGTCATTTCATTATGGTTCCAGATGTTAGGCAAGAGGAAACGGCGTGTAACGTCTTTCATCGCCTTGAACATCCCTGTACAATGATGCAGTGTGTTTTTTTTCTCTCACTCTCCTTCTTTTTTTTTCTTACCTTTTCAGTTTTAGCCACTTCTTTTATGTTTTCCCACCTGCAGCTTGTCTTACCTTCGGGAAATGTCGCCGTGACACCCCGTGTGCCGAAAGCTCGTGCCGCACGCGCGCGCACACGTTCGCTCACACACAAGCGTAAGAAAAAAAAAGTGTCAAGGTGTTTGAGAAGTAACTGATAACTGGTCTAATCTAGTGGCGTTTTTTAGTTGCCCAGGTAAATGTCCGAATTCTTCCTTAGACTGCCAGTCCCGTCTATCTGACGAACAGAACTTTGTGAGACTTGGGCCCCTGAGCTTTTTTTGGATATTGTGGCACCTTGAGGCCAGGCCAGGTTTTCGGGGGCTTCTCTGTGAAGCGGGCGCTGTTGCAGTGTGTGCTCCGGATTGATTTTTGGAGTCTAGTTCCACATGGGCACTTCGATCCGGTTTTCTCATCACCGTCGAATTTGAACCCCAACCTGTATTCGTGTACATGCATTGTACATTCACTGTATGTCTCTCTACCTAGACTGGCTAGCTGCCTTATAGTTTATTTGGTTTCATTCATTCTAAAATGGTCTGGTCAGCAAGAGTCTGTCTATTGCATGTCATGAATTTAACTTAGACCAGGTGTATGCAATTCCGATGGTTGTTCGCACATTGCCCTAAGAATCAATGCTAAAGAAAGGACATTAAGGGGGATAAGGTCGTGAGTCACTGACAGATGTCTTGTACGTTTGTAATATGATTTCCTTGTACTAGATGGTTTAACTAGTAATTAAAAACAAGCTTTAGAAGCCTGGGGGTTCTAAAACAAAAATATTACCACTTATTTGGGAAAACGTGCCAGGAAAATCCAATCATATCTTCAAAAAGAAATGTTGTTTCTCTTGTGTACTTGGAAGTGGCGAAGAGGTAAATAAGCGGCGATCCAAACTGCGCAGCGAATCAGCGAATCCTTTCCCCGTAACCTGCTTTTCCACGTGGCAAAAACTCCACGCCCGACGATGCTTGTCATTGTTTGAACGTTTTGAAGCAAAGTTTCGCTTGGGTATTTTTTTTTCCTTCTTTCGAGCAAGCACTTTCTCGGCAGTCTTTGAAGGAATGGGAGAGAAGGAGGTGCTTTTTTTGTGTTAATTATCTCCCCGAAACCGAAACGGTTGAGCTCTTACGGCAACGTCAAACTGTTTTCAAAGCTTTAAAATTGGGGATTGTGGGAGGCGGCATTTCTAAATACTTTAAGGCTTTAAGGGATTGAAAGTTAACAATGTCCTTGAAATCAATAAATGCGCGGATTATTTATTTTACACGTACACCCAATTTACTTAATAAGCAAACGACCTTCACTAGAACCAGTTTTAGAAAGCTTTCTATTAATAACAGACTTTATACTTGGTGTTCACCGTTGTTGTTTTTTTTATTTGCGGGCCCTGTCAAGATGACCATTTTATGAATTAATATGCACTATTCTATCTAGTGTTTGTAAATGTGTTTTCATTGTGTAGTCTAAGTATATGACGTGGGGTACTTTGATTAGGTGTGGTTTACATTGTGATGAGTTGATTTGGACCACTGGGCGTGAATTCTCAAACACTGGTGATGTGCATTCCAGCTTCAAAGTTTCCATAGTTATGGGAAGTGTGGAAAAAAGAAAAAAAAAGTTGAATTAGATTACCAGAGGTTATTGGTTTCTACAATAAATACACCAGTAGCAGGTGTCTTATCAACCTCCTATCCTACCCCGGGCTACACTCCCAAGCTCTGTTCGTGTAATCATTTGGGTCGTTGAATTTCGCAAGGCTGGAGTAATTGTCAGAGAATTAATTCCCTTGAGATTAAACTAAAACTCTCCTTACTGTTCCGATTTTTATCGATAATCAATTTCTATTACCGAGGCTCTCTTTAAGTGAAACTTAGATACCATTAAACCTTTTTTTTAAAGAAGAAAACGAAAATAGTTATTCTAGAAGTGAAGTGCAACCACTAACCAGCGCGCTGTTTTTTTTTTTGGTGTTTCCTATTTTCAAAACGGTAAGCAAGTACAGTTCGTTTTATTTCCCATTAAAAAGTAATTAGAGAACAGTTCTCAAGCGCCGGACGTTAAACACTGCACCTCCTACCCCACTGCTCCTTTCGTGTCTTTACTTGTCTCTGATAAAAGAACGGCGGACTGTTGTTGGTGGTTGTTTTTTTTTACTACGTGCAGACAGTTCCAGACATGTCGGGTTGTTTTAAAACTCTTGGATTGTGTAGATAGGATGTCGGGTCTTTCGCGTGCATTGCTTGCCTCTGTCCGAGCGAGCAGGGTTTTTGTTTACTCCACTGGTTCCTTTTCAGAACATTCAAGACTTTCTCCTCTCACCGTTTCCCCTCTTTCCTACGGTCTTATGGTGTTTACAATATGGTACTCTACAGGTGGCAAGTAGAAAGTCTGGACTAAGAAGATGTCTCTCTGTGTTAAAAACTGGTTGGACTTTGTGCGTGTACCATAGCCCCCCGTAATCTGTTTTTCAATTAAGGTAATTGAATTTTGAAAAACTCCCCATCATCCAGACTCGAAATTGTCCGCCTTTATCTCGGGGGCTTTTGAACTGGCCACGCCACCATAGAGAGAAATAGCCGTGGGTGGACGGAGGTAGTCAGTGTAAGTTTATGTTATATGTGTGTGTTTGGCCTTGAGTTGTATGTAGGCAAGTGTCAGTTGTAAGGCCATGGCTTGTAGGATCTCTAGTCTTTGTCCAGTGCCTTTTAGTGTTGCTCCCTGGCGTATCACTCAATACTGTAGTATAGCTTTACACTGAACTTGAACCTGACAGTATTGAAATATAATAATATAGATTACTGTTCAGGGCGAATTAGACCATTTCAGGACAGGGGGAAGGGGGGTGAAAACAAAGTAACTGGGTAGGCGGCAATACACCGTAAAGGTTGAAATTGTAGACGTTAAAGTGACTAATTATGCATATTTTAATGCTCTTTTTGTACAGCGAGTAATTTTCCAACAATATATGGTTCCTTTTTAATTACTTTAAAATCTGGCATATTTTTAAATTATCTTTTTTTTTTAACTGATGACCTTTGCTCATTAGCTGCCCCCCCCCCCCCCCCCCCCATTAAGTAAATACGTGTCCATTAACTTACCTACATAACCAGCTTTTTCTGTATTGTACTTTAACAATACTTGATGTGAGAGGCTATGAAATACGTTTTTGTTACTATCTTTGATGAGCTTCGTAGTAAAGACACGAGTGCACTCTCACATTTCCCAATTATCTCTTCACTGTGGTTTGTTGTTTTTTCTTTAATGCTTTAAAAAACGCATCAATTTTTTCTATCTAGATTTATGTTCGTATGACGATATCAATCTCTTAATGAAAGACAAAAAAAAAAAAAAAGAGGTTCCACCGCGAAAGCCAACGCTTGTAGTTGAAATATCCGGCTCGTGTGAGCGTTCATTCACTTCATCATTTTTGTCTGTCTTGTGTGCGCAGAAATACACGGGCCTCGCCCCAGACGATAGTAGATGCACAATATTGGCAGCAGTAAATCAGAGAGAAAGCTCGCCCAAGAGAAGGTTTCCTTATTGATTATTTTATTACCTCGACCCAGTCCTCGGGATTTGATCAATGGTTTGGCTTTTTATAAATATTCGTTTTTCTTTTCTTTCTCGTGTAGAGTTGCACAATGTTCACCCAAGCGATGTACACTTTTCTTATGCTTTCAGGCTCGTGTTTTTATATTGCTGGGTTTCTCTCCAATTATCTCAGCTCCTTATAGCAACTAGATTTGTTATATAAGATTAGTTCATTTTAAAAACAAAAAAAATTGTCAAGTTAGCAGATAGAGAGCTGGGGGGAGAATTTATTGAATTCTACGATTGTGTTTTTTTCTCTCTTAGATCTTGGAAATATGTTTTATGTTTTTTGTTTTTTTTGTGAATACGTCATAAATTTTTCTTTCATTATCTCTTAAACTTTTTGATGTATGTGTATTTTGAGAAATGATAGGAGGTTAAAAAAAAGAGTTATAGAAGTATATGTCTGTAAGTTGAACAGTTATACTCTGTGTGAAAGCTGATACTGTGGGTGCTGCTGGGTAGAGGCTGAGAGAGAGGGAGAACGCATGGAGCTAGCTATCCATCTTCGACTGTCACGTCCATTTGAACTCTTATTTAAAAATTTAAAAAAAGAAGTGGCGTCAACAAATTAAATTAGAAGCGATGGAATGAAAACCCATTTCTCTAAGGGATTCGGGGAGGAGGAGGTGTTTTGGTAAGTGAAAGAAATGAAGACAGTTCGAATAGAATGAAGGTGTTTGTTTTTTTTTTCTTTCTAAAGAGTACAACTAATGGCTCGCTGATATAACTGGAAGTTGTGAGGAAGCCTCCATCAAGCATAAAACGAAAAGGGCCGACCGATCGGTTACCCGGCGGCTGGTCCCCGGAATAGGAATATGAGGATCACATGGAATAAGGTTATGCAAAGTGTAAAGGATTTGCACAAGATTGCCGAGTTTGCTGGTTGTTGCCTTTATTAGAAAGAACATGTGCTGATGATGGTTATTTATATAGCGCTTCTCTCCGTGCCACTACGTTTAATCCTTTAGCGTGCTCGGGCTTTTGATTGGTTACAACCGGCCATAGCAGAGCTGTAGTTTATAATTTATGGTATACACGGGTAAGGCTGTCACTTGTTGTCTTTAAATATGATCCTGACAAAGATCCTCGAATACAGCAATTGGCTTCTCATTTATATCTCTTTATTAAATCTCAAACTAACATCTGCAACAATAAGGAAGTAGATACATCTATGTATGTTTAAGTATTATTGGCAAGGCTTTTGTTTTTGTCAGGGCAATGCTTATAGTGTTGTTCATTGGCAATTCGATATGAATGGTTGTGCATGGGAATTTGATACGAATGATTGTTTCGTGGGAATTCAATATAAACCTGTGTTAAATGGGAACCCGGTATGGTTACTATTGATTGGTAAGAAAACCCAATCCACCTTTGTCTCCCCCTCCTCCCCTAAATTCGTGATTGAGTCGGGTTGTTCCCGCCCGCCATTGAATATATATCGTTTGCGTGGTCACACCACCGGAAACTGTGCCCATGGATATAGCGGGGCTTAATTGGTTTTAACGAGAACAAGGCGGTGTGCGTGTAGGGGGGGGAGGGGGCTCGATGGAGTAGGTGTCATAGTTTCCTGCGGTGATAGATTGCAGTCTGGCTGCAATATAACGCTGGCACTGGGTGTCACAAACCTTAGTGCAATGTCAGAGTTCAAGGCCTACTTCCCAAATCACGCACGCGCTTTGGGGTAAACCAGAACATAACGTGTAAGGCTTAATTGCAGGTGGAACTTGTAGAATTCCTTCCGTTTATTTCTTCTTAGATCAGAATCTCTAAAACAGCCATTTGGTTTGGCTGATTCCTCAAGATCTGAGATCTTTATTCTCGTATGAAGTTAAAACTAAAACTAAAATTTCTCCCATATCTTATAAGTAGAACTAAGTGCCATTTAATAACGTCTTGCTAAAGTTCTTAAGTAGTGATCCTCAGTGATATCCAATGCTAACATGCTTTTTTAAAATATATTATATTTTTTTTTTTACTGCTTTGCCATTGTTGAAGTTGTGGCATAAAATATAAGTTTTATTACATTTGGGGGGGGGGGGGGGGGGAGGAGATGAGGAGTAAGTAGTAGTAATGCTGTCAGACCAAATTGATCTATAGGGCCGGTGAAGCAGCGTTCACAAGTTTCAGTGGCCATCGGTTACTAGGGGATGGTTTGGTGAGCACAATTCTCCAGCAGCTTTTACTTTGCCCCTACTAATGTCGGGTATTCATCAGAGTTGGGTAGACCCAGGAACACCCTTCACTCCCGAAAACAAATTCTTGCCTTCACCAGGATTCAAAGCCAGTCTTGGGAGGGGAGGGGGTTTAATCAGAAATTAGCAAAAGGTTGGGTGACATGATACCAAATTATAATGTATTTGTATTAGACTCCTATTATATTAAAATGCATCGATACAAGAATATAATGGATTGAAACTAAAGTATGATGGATTCATACTCGAATATAATACTTTTGGTTCTGTGCCTGTTAACAAAGGTTCCAGCTATTATGTTGCATAAAACTAGCATCTCATTACCTTGAAAACAATCGGACAGCTTTACACCTCCATGAGTAGTGAGTGGGAGGGGGGGGGGGCTGCTTTTACTGCCTTTAAGTCTTGGCTCACCCGCCGTATGTTGTACACAAAACAGAAGTAGTGCCTGTCAGTGGGAACATCAAGATGTCGCGTTGTTTCAACACCGCCCCCCCCCTCTCGTATATTCAGTAACATTTACAACCTTTCGAGTGTCGTGGCGAGGTCGATATGTCACGTGGTGGTAAGATTGGGTGAGCACCGAGCTGTCAGCTGCGCCAGATGCCTCTGTTTGCACTGCGCCAGAAGTGCTGTTTGTTTATTGCTCCCTTTAGGATATCCTCAGATTTCGTTGGTATTAAGTATTGTTTGTGCGTATTATGTAAGGGAAGTTGTTTTTTTTTTTGGAAAGGGGGGGGGGGGGAGGGGGCATTTATATGCTTTGTTGAATAAGAGTTTTCATTTTGTGTATGGATACTGGCGTATAGATGTGACCCGTATTAGTGTATCGAAAAGCTTTACAAACAATCGTTTTTATCTCCAATACGGTTGATTAAAATTGTTAAAATTTTGTTGATAGTAAACATTGAAACTGGTTCGATGAATGGGGGGGGGGGGGGCATTGCAGTGATAAGGTGGGAGACCCTGTAGTCGTGACAGTTTACGCGTGACCTTGGCAACGCCCAGATTAGAGAGAGAGGCGTTGCAGAATCAATGTTTTCAAAGAGCTGTTGGCCTAAACTTAGTGCTGAGTGCTTAGACCTTCATACAAAATCGCTCTGCGTGTCCAAATCTGGCACGCGTGCCGTAGGTTGCCGACACCTGAATTAGACTATTCCTGGTGTGTTACTCTTAATTATTTATCTTTTTGTGTATTGGAAACCAAAAAAAAAAAAAAAAAAAAAAAAAAAAAAGGGTCGCGGATAAGACAGGCCAATATGAAGATAAAAGGACTTATTCGTCACGACCACAGGAAAACGATTTCCGCCTTGACTTCCCCCCCCCCCCCCCCTGCCTTTGTTCTTCCCATCATATGCATACTCTTAACAGTGAGCAGTTTTGGTGGCTAGCGCTGAAGGGGAACAGAAGCCACTCGATCCTCACTAGTTCGATATGAACCTTCGTTGTTTTTTTTTCTGCCTCGTTTAGTTATTTTTACTGTATAGTTGTTTTCGTTGCCTCTCTATTTAGACTTTGTCTTTACTCCCCTATGGTTGATTTTGGAAAGCTAGATTTCTACCCATGATTGCTTAGGATTAATGAAACAGTTGACTTTAAACCCTTTTTTTTTTTTTTAACACATTATTACGAATAGAGAAATAAGTCACTACAAATATCACTGAGTGTGCATTTCACTACTCACATGTTATCTTATCTTATGCATTACGGACGCTCCTTATATAAAGACGATTATTGCGTCCTACGCTCATCCGTGGTCCGATTCTAGTCATGCATTTTTATTAATGTTTTAAATAATTAAGTTACTCGTTTTCATTGTTTGTTCAGGCAACCCATTCCATGCACGGATGCCACTTGGGGGCACTATTAAATCGGTGTTTGTTTTCTTCTTATTGTTTGTTATTGTCTTGCTCTGGTGTGTTTTTAGAAGAAGAAAACACTTATGCCTTTAAACACACACATGTATGTGACATATATACTGCGCGTGCAGTTTTGTTGAGTGAAGGGCTGATAATGGAGTACGGCCGTGAGTGTATTGGGCGGGGTATAGCAGTGGAATTAGGGCGTGGATTCGTGAATACATCATACAGGGTATTGTAACGATGGTCTGTAGTGTGCATTTGTTTATTGTGTACTTACTGTATTTGTTTTTGTATGCGTGTATGTTGTTTTTTTTGTCCCTAAAGCAGCAACTATACTGGTGGAAATGGATTTCTTTTTGTGGGAGGGGTGGGGAAGAGAGTTTAATATTTTAATGTTTAATTTTTGCAGATTGGGCAAACGGAGAAATAGGGAGAGTTGTCTTTCCCTGTGCCCTTATCGTCTCATTATCCTTATAACTCTAATTGATTGACCACTGCGCGTGCAGAACGCATTGAATAAATGCCGAAACTGACCGACCATCTTACTCTTGACCTAAGCCGTGTGTGTGCGAATGCTGGTCTCCACTCAACCGTTCTGCGAATCGTGGTTCTCACACTTCCTGTTCAGTTTAGATGACTGAATCCCCCCTACCCCCCCCCACCCCCCCCCCCCCCTGGTGGTATACCGTCCCTGGAGGGATTTCCGTCCCGTCGCTCTGTGAATGTCTTTCGATTTGAGTTCTCCTGCGCCTTTCGGAGTTAAGCGTTCGTCCTGTAAGCTCGTTAGTTCCCCCCCCCCCTCCCCCGGTGCTTCCTCCCTTCCATTACAACCCTTGGGCTATATTTCGTTGTTAGTTTCTCTCGTGGCCACCACAACCACCACCCTACCTACAGTACCTACAAAAAAAAAGTCTTCCCAGACCCGTGTGAAATATTTACAGTCGAGCAATTAGTACTTGGTTAGTTGGGAAGTACTCAGCGGTATAACTTGTAGTCTTCTTAGTCAGCCTGAGTGCTATGCACACACACACTAACACACATATATATATACATTAAATTTAACACGCACACTCACATGTAGTTTAAAATCTATGGCGAATGCAAGTGAAGACAAATATTTTAAGATCATCGCGATTTAAAAAAAAAAAAAAAAAATTGTGTCGAATTTAAGTTTTTCCTCATTATTATTTGTATTATTCTGATTATTACTTTTTTAAAAGTCTAATTAGCGAACAAAATAATTTTTTCTCTGATTGAAACGTTACAAATGTCCAACTAATTAAAACCCTAATAGATAATAAAATCGCATGTTGAAACAAGACATTTCACTCCATACTGGCCATACTGGCAAATACTCCTCCTCAAAACCATTACACACACGCACACACACTTTTGTTGTTGTTAGGATTTCCATTTCACTGACATGTATTGAGGTCACACTTTTTTGGGACACACTGGATGAAGATTTCCCAAAAGGCTTTCATTGACTGCGGTCTGAAAAAACTCACCAAGACGGATTTTAGAGATGAGGAAACGTCGAGTGGAAAAACTTTTGGGTCTCTGGGCGTGGCTTCTTTCTTTCTAGGTTTATTATTGTTTTTATTTCCCAATTTTCTTTTTGTGTTTGGTTGAAAGGCTGGTGCAAAGATATCAGGGTCTTAGAGTGCCATGCTTTAATATGCTGTGAGCTAGATCTTTGTAATACGATTTAAAGAAAAACTTAGATTGAACCACCCTCCCCACCCCTTATTATATCCCCACAAGGCCTCACATCCGACACAAAATGACACCTTTTATATGTTCTTAAATCAAACCTTTTCATTTTCCTGTTTATTTCATTTTTTTTTTCTCATTCTAGTTGTGCATAGCTGTACAATTTCTTTGTCATTAAAAGCTTGAATCCGCCCATCTACTCTTATAGGGTTTCATAAGCTTTGCATGTTGTGAAGACAAGAGCTTGTTGATTGATCTGATAGAGTTAATGCCTGGTGGGAGCTACTCTACTCACCTAGTGTAATGGAGATTTGACTCTTTTCTTCTGAATCCCCGGCCATCCTCTCACCCCTATTGTTTGTTTAGAATAACCTGAGCTGTTGTCTTCTAATTCAGTGTGCCAAAGTAGAATTTCAAATATATTCGGTGTACCAATACAGCGTTTAAAGTCATCAACTTCTATCACGCAATTTCTTGTGGAAGAGTCTTGAATTGCCTTTTAGTGGGGATCTTTCGCGTGCCATTGAAAATTTTCCGCGTGCCAAGTTTGGCACGCGTGGCGCAGGTTGCCGACTCCTTACCTAATTCAGATATCGCAAACCGCTTTAATTAGTGCAGGGCCCCTTCTAAATCAGCTGTCGCAAACCGCTTTAATTAGTGGTGGGCCCCTTCTAATTCTGCCAATTGGGGGGGAGGTATTAATTTATTTTGGTGGGCTGAATGATAGTGGGCCTTTTTTTTTTAATGCATTATGCGTCAGTTTGCTTCGTCTACGGCAGCGTTTCCCAACTTTTATTTATTATTTAAATATTGCGTAGATGAATTTTGAATGGATTTGTACGTTTATGAAAACATCATTTAAAAACCAACAAACATCGGGAGTTTCCATTTTTTTGAATAAGCCTACCTTTGTGTCTACCTCATCATGTACGGTTTGTTTTGATTGACACAGTCAGCTGGCCTCGTTGGTTGTTGGTTTTTCTTCGAAAAATCATTTAAACTCGGCGTGACTTTTAAAAATCATTAAAAAAACATTGTAAAATTGATGTGCGGCACTTGCACCCCTCCCCTGCCGATGTTATAGAGCCAAATTGTGGGTTAGCTCTAAGAACGTTCATCACTAGTTAGTGCTACCCGTGCGGTTCTAGTAGAATTTTTCATTTCATTGAAAACACCTCTTCCCCAACACTAAAATAGTGGCGTCTTTTTAAGCACTGGCGACTATTGGCGTATAAAAAAACAACAACACATAATCGGAATATTTGTTGTTATTCTTGGTTTGAGACAAGGGCGTTCAACAAGGCGACCTGCGGGCCACAAAACGGCCCACCGATCCTTTTACTCTGGCTTCCGTGGAGCTATCGACGGCAGTTTTTATGTTCATTTTTTTTTATAAATATAAAATTAAATAAATGTTCAGAATGTTTGTCTCTAATGGTGTACAAGTAACAATGGCCGCTGTATTAATAAAGTTTCATATAGGCTCGAGCATTTTTTAAAATGATGTGTTGTGTTTTAAGTCTTATTAAGATTTAAGCTGTATTATGTCTTTTAAATAAAATAGGCTATTTTATTATTATCATAGACATAGATCATAGACGATGTGAGCCTATTAGTGACTTGACTAGATAGCCTATTCACCAACACTATCACTTGTCATCCCTACTTAGCCATTAGCCTAGCCTACGAAACATTAAAAGTGTAGGCCTATAAAGTGAAATTGAAAGTGTAAATAGGTCTAGCCGGCCCTAGCCTAATCACATTAAACAATGAATCTACAGTACTACTATTTACCTCCTTATTTTTTAGTAGGATAGCCAATATTCAGATGTGAATTTTGCATGATAAAGAAGTACTTCACCATTTTTGTACACCAATAGTGGCTTCTATTTACACAAATACGTCACTAAAAAACCTAAGCCACGCCCACTGAGAACGCTCTATTATTTTTTGTAATTTTTTAAAAAATATTTTTAAACAAAATTTTAGGACATTTACATGTAATAGTATGAATGTTGGTTGGGTTCCCCTGTTCTTATAAAGGTGATTGATAAACTCCACCAGTAA
Organism: Anisus vortex; assembly: GCA_949126835.1. Taxonomy (NCBI): domain Eukaryota; kingdom Metazoa; phylum Mollusca; class Gastropoda; family Planorbidae; genus Anisus; species Anisus vortex. The sequence goes on from OX421508.1 coordinate 28,262,067, forward strand.
CTTCTTCGGCTTATCTAACGTCCTCACCATTAAGTGCGCGTGGTGGTGTATTTGACTTTGGTTCTCGTCTTTTTGTTTTTGTTCTTTTGGACTGGTTGTTAAGTCTGACGTTCAACACCTCGTAACTTTAAAAGGTCTTGGGTGGAAAAACAAAACAACCCTACCACCACCGTCAACAACCCATTCACGAACACAAGGCGCGGGGATTTAACAACTAAATGACAACAAACATTTTGCTGGACAGATCCCGATTCCTAGTGGCACACGCGGGAATTAGTATCTTCAAACATTGTAAGCACCCTCTCCTCCCGCGCCCTCCCCCTATTACTCTAACCTCCCCTCCCTGGAGTAGATAACGGAGAATGCTATATTGAACTGGAGACTATATAAAACAAGTTGTTAAAAGTATTTTTTTCCATGTAAAGTACTTAGTAGATCCTGTGTTGTAAGACTTCTAGTGGTAGGACTTAGGATGCTATTTTTTCTTTCTCCACTGGTTCCTGGTCAAATGCATAAAGGCTTCACTTAAAAGGGGGATGACTTAAAAGGTTCATCAGGCCAACTCGTCCGGGGATGGGGGGGGGGGAGGGCTACAGCGAGTCTAAACTTGTTACTTTGAGAGAAAAGTGTGGGGAAACGGGCAGGACAATTTGGAAGGGGGGGGGGGGGAAGGGCCCGAGACCTATCTCGGCTGGTCCCCGGAGATGTTATTTTTGTGAGTGAGTGTGTGTGACAAGAGGTCAGCGCCGATCAATAGCACAGTAATGCTCCCAATTTATTTTCTCCTGGGGTGATTTCAGAGCCCAGTTCATGGCCTACTAATGACCAGTCGAGATGCTTGTTTGTCTCAAAGATTGGAATTTATTGTCGTCTTTACTGATTTCTTCCTCTAGCTTTTAGTTTTTTGTTTTAAATTGTCTTTTACTTCTTTTTCTTGTATTCAACTGGCTGATTTAGGTGAGGACATTTTGTTTTAAGACTCCCCCCCCCCCTCCCTCCTTCGACCGAACCTAAAACTTTTTTTTCTTTCTTCACGTTCTTGAAATTTCTATCCACAAGAGATGAGATTTACTTCACTTGTGATTCCATTAGAGATTGCTTTTCTCTCCCTCTCTCCCTCTCTCTCCCTCTCTCCCTCTCTCTCACTCTCTCTCTTATCTCTAGTTTTCTCGTTCTCTGTGTCTCTCTGTATAACTCTCTCTATTTAAAAATGAAAAGGACATAGATGACATTAATAGAAGTATCATCGATTTCAGTTGTTTTTTTAGAGAAGTTAAAATCTCTTACATCGTTGTTTGATGTTTGATATATTGAGCTCTAGATCTGCTGCTTGGTAATAAATAGAATTCTTTAATTACATTTAGTGTTTTTTTAAGAAGAAAAAAGTACATAAATGGAATTATCAATTTATATATTTATATACAAGTATTCATCCATTCCTTATCTATCTATCTATCTATCTATCTATCTATCTATCTATCTATCTATCTATCTATCTATCTATCTATCTATCTATCTGTCTGTCTGTCTGCAGTGCCGTTGCTAGGGATTTGGGGGCCCCCGGGGGGGGCCTTGGCCTCTTTAGGGGCCCCTGCATTTTGACATTCGACATTATGACATGAAAAGAAAAAAATCGGACTCTCCTTTGGGCCCCCCTTCCCCCCCATCAAGTAGGGGCTCGGGGGGGGGGGGGACTTTCGAATTTGGACCCCCTCCCCTAGCTACGCCACTGTCTGTCTGTTTTTTTTTTATATACGGTATTTTATCTATCTGTAAAAGAATTTAACCAGACAAACAGCTCTAGGACAGACATTCGATTTGCTCAAGTGTTTTCAGAAGTTTGCGTTAGGGTTAAGGCAAAGGGGAATGGGGGAAGTAAACCAGTAAAAAAAAAGCCATTTGGAATCGGCCTTTAATTTAAAAGTCGATGTCCAATGGACAGCCCATGATGAGGAAGGGAGCGGTGTCCTCTGGGAAGGAATTGTCTGAACCTTCTCAATGTTTCAGCAACTTTGTGGACGCCATCTTGGTATTCAAGGGTGTGCGCGTCTTAAACACCAGGTCCGAGATAGATAAATAAAGCAATTCGTACATTTTTACTACAGAATATACGTATCCGGAAAGTTTTATCGGGTACTTTACGGTGTCGTTTCCTCCCACTCAACTACAGGGGCGTGTTTCGTCAGAAGCTATTGCGTTTTTGAACGTTCCCCCTTCTCCCCCCCCCCCCCCTTCCCCTTCTCAATGGTTCTAGCATCAATGGAAACGTGTCCAAACACTAATGACTTTCAATGCTCGGTTGGGAAGAGAAGGGGGTTCGCTGGGGCCAGCAGCTGTACACACACCTGGGCAGCTTGACACCCTTTCTAACCAGGGGTGGGTGGCCCTTGTGTGGTAAACACTCAATAACGGTTGCGGAGTGGTGGGGGGGGGGGGGGCTCAACTCTGTTCACTCAAGGAACAGAACTAGTCTTAAACAGAAAAGCTTGACAAATTAATTTATTATAATGTGTGCTTGATTTGCCTCCTCCCCCTCCCCCCCCCCCCCAGCAACACCACGCCCAACTAACCCCCTACCCAGGTGTCGACGTTACACAATGTTAATTAAAATCCACATCTTTTTAGCACCTTCAAAAATATTGTAACATGTACAAACAAAGTGTGTGTGTGTTTGTGTTAGCCGGAAATGTCAACTGTATATATACGTTACCTGGAGCCATTTACATCTGTTGTCAATAATTATGCTATTGAATGTTCATGTGGATGTATGTTGTTATCTTCCCTACCCCTTTTTCTTTCTCTATTTTTCTATTTGTCTTTCGCTCTCTGTCTTTCTCTCTCTTTTTCTCTCTCTCTTTTTCGCTCTCTCTTTCTCCCTGCCACGCTCTCTATTTTTCTCTCTCTTTCTCTCTCTCTTTCTCCCAATCTCTCTCTCTTTCTCTCACTCTCTCTCTCTCTCTCTCTCTCTCTCTCTCTCTTTCGCTGTCTCTTTCATCTTAAACTTAAATATTACATAAAACGAATTCGAACATAAAATTATTTAATGATGGAAACAAAAGCTCGCTCTTGTTTTTAAACCTGGTTAATATGATTGTTTGTTTTAAAGTCATAAGCATCTGCTTGAACTCGTTCTTGTTTATATTTGTTATTAAATGAAATATTGCCAATATAAAATCCAGTCACAATATTTGTACATTCACACAGCGCGTGTTGTAGGTAGTTAACTAGTCGAATGTTTAATTTTTGTAATTGAATATTCGCGAGCTTATTAGTTCACGGGGAGTGAAATAGAGAGGTGTTCCCCGGGGGCTGCGGCAACAGCCTTCCGCCTTGTGTGTGTTGTTGTTGTTGTTGTTGATGTCAAGGTTTGTTTGGTTTTATGTGGACAGCCTGGGCTATTGTGATGTCGTGATCATAATGGTGTCAGAAGGGGTCCAACTTTTCTCCCTGTGTACGTGCAGTCAAAGTAAAGTACACGTGAAGCAGCGTTCACCAGTTTCTCTGGTCACGGGGATTGTGTGGCTGATACAATGCCAAGGGCCGCCTCAACGTTAAGTCAGGTACCCATCAGCGCTAGGGATTCGAACCCAGGACTCGTCCACCGCTCGCCATCAGTGGTGAAAACATTTTTCGTTCAGCTAATAAAATATGGCACACTTTTAATTCTCTCCCTCCCCTCCCATCAGCAGTTCCTCGATTGCTTGTCTTGACAGTTTGATGATGTATGTTTATATATAAATGTAGCCAACTATTTACTCGATTCTGTTTTTATTAATAAGTTTATTTTTGTTTACCTTTCACGCGTCACACCCCTCAAGTTTATTTTTTTGCACGAAACAAAACAAAAAAAAATGAATTAAAAAAAAAAACACCAGAAATAATAATGATAATAATTTTATTTACATGGCGTCGTTTAACAAAAATTACGTGAGCCCGAGGCGCATCTCAAAACTAAATTGAACAACAAAACAGACATGGAAGTTATTCCAGATAAGAACAGTCCCTTGCATTTGCTAGACTACACATGTCTACATAACAATATTAATAGAAGATATAGTAGTGGTATTGCTGCTTCGTTGGCGGATATTGTAAATCCATGTTGATGTTTGGAAAACAACAAACATTGCAACAACTCGACCCAATTACAGCTACATCCGCCTCTAAAGGGGAAACTTTTTATTCAATGCAATCTTTAATTAAGTGTTGAAAATAAAATAATAATGCAGGAAACGGTGGATCAAATATTTCCGCACATCAGCTTCAATTTACATTTGCTCTAGAATCACAAACAACAACAACAAAAAAAACAACAACAAAAAAAAACATAGAGAGCATTAAAATATAGACTAGGTGGATTTTCTTGCTTTATAGTTGGAAGGATCAGAAAAGATGTCCGCTCTTTGTTTTGTCAATATTTCAATTTCAATAAATGTATATTATTATTATTATTGGCCTGAATGTACATGACAGCTGAGTCTCATAAAATAAACATTTTTTTTTTTAGATAAGAATAAAAATTAAATAGGTAGACTAATATAATAATAATACACATTATAATGAAAAAAATATATTTAAAAAAATATGTTTTTATAGAATGCTTTATTGTTCAAGAAATATTTGCTTCCATTGGTAAATAGCAATAAATAATTCGGAATAACCGTGTGATTGTAGTCGTGATATATATTTTACATTTTACAAAGGTATAATATACACATATGTCTAAAATTGATTTTGTGTTATGTTTTCCGTAGTTGCTAGATTTTATTGTTCATTTATATAGGGGCATTATTGATCTCGACCATTTATTATTGTTATCGTTACACTTAGATCTGTAGGGAATACTGATACTTCAGGAATGAAGGTCTTAGAAGATTTAGAACGTCAAGAAACGAAAGAAGATTCTCCGAAATTTTTCCTTTTTTTTTTATTTAAAATCAAGGGCATGGAGAAGGAAATGGCTAAGTGTGCGCGTGTGAGTAGATCTATATGTATGTGTTGCGAGCGTGAGCGAGAGAGATGGGGGGGGGGTGAGCTATAAAGGTGAAATGAGCTTTGGTTGGTGGAAAGTGAGGTGGTCGCGGGTGAAAAGACTTTACCTTTCTTCTTCTTCTTCTTCTGCCTGTTTGTCTGAAAGTGTTCATCTGAACGTGGAAGTATTTGAAGTGGCTAACACCGGGTGTTGTCGTTTCCGTTACCTTTTAGCGACACGTGACTTCAGTGCCCGCCCGTTTCCTCTAACTATCTCTTACTTTTTAGCTCTAAGCTCTAATGACTTCCCTTTTTTTTTCTGTATTAAAGTAGAACCAGACTGTGAAAGGTTTTATGCTACTCTTTAAACTCTAAAACCGACTCTACGTAAGAACACTTATTTTCCCTCCACTTCAGCTTTAACGCAGCCTCGATCGGATATCCATCCCCAGTTCTGAGAATGTTTTAAGTGTAGCTTTTTAGGTTGAATTACATGTAATTTATAGCTTTCATTTTTTTTGGCTCTCCGAGAAATTTACAATCATCTTTAAAATTGGCTTAGAAGGATTTGTTTAAAATTGACCCTGAAGGATTGCGTTAAAATTGGCTTCGAAGGATTGCTTTAAAATTGGCCCTGGAGGATTGCTTTAAAATTGGCCCTGAAGGATTGCTTTATAATTGGCCCTGAAGGATTGCTTTAAAATTGGCCCTGAAGGATTGCTTTAAAATTGGCCCTGAAGGATTACTTTATAATTGGCCCTGAAGGATTGCTTTATAATTGGCCCTGGAGGATTGCTTTATAATTGGCCCTGAAGGATTGCTTTAAAATTGGCCCTGAAGGATTGCTTTAAAATTGGCCCTGAAGGATTGCTTTAAAATTGGCCTCGAAGGGTTGCTTTAAAATTGGCCTCGAAGGGTTGCTTTAAAATTAACCCTGAAGGATTGCTTTAAAATTAGCTCTGATGGACTAGCTTCATATGTTAAACATTTTAAAAAGGCAATAGATGTTTTTATGTGAATGTCTTTCACCACTGTGCACTACAAGCAGATCGTGATGTTAGTCGGCACAAAGATACTTTATCTTAAGGACTAAAAGGCTGTTATTTTCCACCCCCTCTTCCACAACAGACCCAGGAAAAACCACTGACCCAACATCATTTAAACTTAAAACACTCTTCAAAATGCTAGGTTATACTCAGACCACTGATGAGCGTAGGACGTAGTAATCTTCTTTACAGAAGGGGAGCGTCTGTAACACATAAGATAAGATAATTATATGTTCAGGATTTGTGGTCCGTCATGTTGTATCAAATTTCTAATTCGGCCCAACGGCAAAAAATAAATGTTGCACGCAACCCTGCTTTAAACCATATTGACCATAATGATGCCCGGACCTGTAGCTTATCGCTTGTCGAGGAAAGAACCGAAGAGATGTTCTCGCCCAATCGATAAGTGATCCAATGTTTTTGTTATCAACCATCATGGCTAACACTTGCACAACGTGTACGGTTGAGACATAATTGGTCAAACTCGCGTAAAAGACTCCTCACACAATGTGAAGAGTGCGTGTTGTTAATTTGTCTTCACACACATATATATATCTATTTCATATAAAGACAAATTGACTGAATGCTATACGCTTATTGGGTAGGCATTTGACAATGCTACCAAAGATATCCCCTTATAGTTAGTTATACAGATTTATAATCGTGTTTCTTGAAAGCCGCTTGATCGCGTATTGAATCCGTGACGCCATTATTTAGTTCGGGTTTTTGTTTAGAGTGTAGAAAGGTTGCAAAAAGGGGGGGGGGGGGCCTTCTCATTCTTTTGTAAGCGCTTTGTTTTCTCGTCGGCAGAATCGCTATCAGATAGGGTTTTATCCGTTGACCGAATGAGATCTTATCTTATCTCCCCCACACACAGACGCTCCTTCAATACACAAGAAGATAAGTGCGCCCAACCCTGATCCGTGGTTTGGGTCTCTAGTCTTGAATCGAGATACAGGCTTTTGTTGACTCGACACACATTTATAAAAAACTATCACAACTTCAATAAAATGACCCGCTTTGATCATACTTTAAGGGAGACCGGCTTGTTTCACTCTTTGTGTGAGATTAGATCGCGGTACCCATCTTCCACTGATTAGTTTCGGGAACTTAAAGGGACACCACGCACACAGATACTAAAGTTAATATCCCCTGTCTCTAAGGGATGAGTAATCCTCCAGCTCACAGGTTCAACGGGAGCTCTAAGTCTGGTGACACATCTCTTGGTGTTGTTATGTTTGTCAAAATGAAGTAAACGTATTGAAGTTCAAACGAAAGCTTAGTCTCTGGCCTTGTCGTAAAAGATGTTCAGTGTTCAAGTTCAACTTCAGATATAGTCGATCTGTTCAAGTGGGATTTCAATACGTGAAAGATGATACAACTTTTTAAAAATACCTTCTTTGGTTATATTTTTTGTATAAAGATTAGACTATTATTATTTGTGTGTGTTTGTGTGCATAGCAACAGGAAAAAGTGCGCGGGGGGTAACAAGTAGATATATTTCGGCCCATTAATAATTCTTTATGTTTATTTCATCCCCCTTCCACTCCACACTTCATTAAACACATCAGTTCGGTCATCTCAACAGAATAGAACTAACTAATGGGTCAGTGCTATAAAAATGGGGATATGGGATATAGTTATCGGAAGTGGAGGCGGCATTAGCCCGGGCTCTGGCAAATGACCAACTCGCGTGTCGCCGATACACTGCCAGCGGTTTATTCACGTCCCTCCCCTCCCCCATTTGCGCCACTTCTTTCCGTTGGTCGAGACCCGAGACCAGCAGCGATGGGATGGCGGGCTTCATAATTTACTAGTTACGTTGGCGGAAGAGAGGAGTGGGAGGGGGTGGGGAAGCGATGTTGGTATCTTCGCCACCAACCTTATTCCCCCCCCCTCCACTCCCTCTTCCCGTCTCAGTAGTTCAGCCGCGCGTGGTGGTGCTTTACCCGCCAGTGTGACATGCGCGCGCGTTTGAATGTTTATAAACTGAAAAGGGGGGGGGGGGATATAAATTAAAAAAGTAAATGGGAAGGCATCAGTGAGTGTATACAGTTTTCTTAGTGGACGGTTGTTCTTTATTTGGCATCGCTATTCAGTTCACAAGTGATTACTGGACATATTGATTGCCGTCTTTAAGCTTGTTGTATTCGTCTGGTGAGTTGGTTGTTTTTAAAATAGCCGTGTGGACTTAGCAGTGAGTAGTGATATAGACAATAGCTATTTGTTTTGATTCGCGTGACACCTGTAGTGAGGGATGTTTATAAATAACTCGTTGAATATATGTTTGTGTATTTTTTTTTCTACTTTTAATTTCTTCATGCTAAAAAGAAAATGGCAGTAATTTTACACATTTTTGGCGTAGGCCTATTTTAATATTATTTTTTTTTGGACTCTGGCACGTTAAGGTCACGTTCATTAACAAATGTATCTGTTGTCGTAGGCGCACCCTATGTACCTGCGTGCCGGTGTTGAATTAAACTTGAGGTAGAGGGGTAATCCCGATTTCACACCCCATCGCCTTTACCCCCCTCGTCCCTTCCTCGCGTTGTCTGGCTAGTATCAGTGCAGCGGTTCATGGAGTAAAGTTTTAAGTTGAGTTTCATTTCACCCCCAAACTGTAGGTAAGTGTGATTGTTTAGGTTTAGCTGTAGCTGTATGTGAACACACGCACGTTTCTTTCTTGATAGTGACAGAGATGGCGTTATATAGATCAATTATCAATCAAATTATCAATGTAAAGTATTGTAAAGAAATCCCAAAGAGTGATATTTGGGCTCCTTGTAGAAAGTAAGCCGAAAAATTTAAGCTCTTTCATAGCGGCCTTTTTTTTTTGTTGTTTCGGCTAGAGATGCCAGAATGTTTTTATACACATGAACCGAAGGTCCTGGGTTGAATTTGTTACCTGGTCTGGCGCCATAGTTAACATAGTTGTCATATGGTCGGGGTGCGGTGCCAAGTGGGGAACTGCCAACCGGTGGGGGTACTATGCCAAACGGGTGGCTGCTCTCGGCTTGTCGCCAAGGTCAACTGCTCATTTCATTATCTTTCATTCTTAGCGTTGTTTAAATTACAAACAACAACAATGACCAGCCATCGGCTGAACACCTGATACCTGGTCACACAGGATTTAGAGAGAGAAGCTATAGGCCTACAGAGAAAGACGTTTTTGGTTATATGGATGCACGCCCCCACAGCAATGTTGTGTTACGTTAAATGTCAATAACATTTCAGAATCTATTTCAAACTGCTCAGTGCTATTCTGTTTAAATCAAACTGAAAACCGTTGGAAGAAAGGGAAAAATAAAGTTGTATCGTCCTAGTTGTTGGAGACTCTAGATCTAATTGACACTTGAACAAAAACTGAAACTGGGATTTTATAGCTGTTTTCAATTGTTTGATTGGCGCTTTAATTCTACGAAAATGGTGCTTTTAGACGAGGAAGTTGATATGTTTTACTATTACCGAATAGTGGATAAGTACTACTACATTCTAGTGGAGGTGAGTACATGTTTTCATTCTCTGTTTTCTGTCTCACTCTATCTGCCTCTCTCTGCCTCACTCTCCCTGTCTCTGTCTTTCTATTCACCCAGTCCTGCACTTAGTCCGTTTTCTTGTATCAACATTCAGTGCCGGAAATGTCCGATCTCAGTAAATTTACGGGGCATAACGAATCGAATCCTGGCGTTGTGCGCTGCGTTCGGGTGAACCCACGTGGCGTGTCTATGTTGTGACATCTATGACTATCAGTAGCTAATAGATACCTTATGTCTACTCTTGAAGATATGACGAATATTCACATACCCAACAACAGTCGATATTGTGTTGTTATTTTTAAAAACAGTGTTTTAGGAAACAAAATACAAACAGAACAGAAAGAAAATAAAAGTGATTTATAATCTGATTATCTGTTATCTATGTATTAAACTCACTAAGCTGAGATACCTTATGTCTACTCTTGAAGATATGACGAATATTCACATACCCAACAACAGTCGATATTGTGTTGTTATTTTTAAAAACATGTTTTAGGAAACAAAATAAAAACAGAACAGAAAGAAAATAAAAAATGATTTATAATCTGATTATCTGTTATCTATGTATTCAACTCACTAAGCTGGGTGTGTGTTGGAGGCGGTGACACTATGTATAGACTATAGAGGGAGAGAAGGTCTAGCTGTTAGGGTTTATGCCAATGGCCCATTGATCAATACAGATGTGTTGTTACGTTCCATCGATTTCCCACCACGATTGGGTTGACCAGTTTTTAGTCCCCCACCACTTGTTATTGTTAGTTCGTAAGGGTGTGAGAAAATGTGACTTTGTTCGACTTGTCTGTTAGCCATTACTTCCGTTCTCATTTTTTTAACAATAACATGCAATATATTAATATAATATCTCCCCATTGTCCCATTCACCCCCACCGAACACTAGACCAGCGTCCGGCAACCTTTTCATAATAGAGCGCCAACGTAGGGTTTCTGATTCAATTCATTCACATTGACAACAACATAAAAGTCATCCTGCTTTAACTATTGATTTATTGTTGAAGAGACTTGAATTGACTTTTTTTTTGGGGGGGGGGGGGGGGGTTCGGCGTGCCATTGAAAATTGCTCTGCATGCCACGTTTGGCACGCATGCCGTAGGTTGCCGACCCCTGCACTTAGACTATCTTAAACTTAGGTTTTCTAAATCCGGATTTTGAGTTAAATGTCAGGAAAAGGAAAATAAATTGGTATTAATGAAGGCGATAGTTAGTTTCTGGTCTAAGTTGACGTCATGGTGGGGTTTTGGTTATTCCTGTGAATCAATTATATCTCTCGAGTTTCTAGTGTATCACGTGCGAATGGACAAGTACGCCAGTAAGGGAAATGGGGAATGGGGGGGGGGGTGCTTGATGGGCTTTCAATGGGAGAAATCGTCATACATCCGTCACAAAAAAAACATCAATTGCTATCACAAGCAACACTTGTATCGATAAGCTAAAAATACCTTGGGTTATTACCCCGCTTGCCGCACTTGTAATACTCGGTGGTGTAAATTATAGGCTTACCCAGCTCATCGATTCAACCGTGACATTTTACTCTGAGCCGGGCGTGATCGATCTGGCCTTTTCCACTTGCGTAATCATGAAAAATGGAGTAAGGAGGGGGGGGGGGGAGAACAGATGTACTGAGATGTTTTTGTGGTGCTGAGTAGTGTCGTAGTTTTGTTTCCACAATTTCATTGCACCATTGCATGACTTGACTGGGTTTTTACATCCTTGTAATGACTAACATCAACACCAATCGATGGTGTGACTTTATGCGTTGTTGGAGAACTTTTAGTTTCCCCTCATTTCAAAGTGAGTCAATGTATAGAACCGATTAAGACTTCAGCCATTTCAGCCTTTGTGTTTTTACTTTTTGTTGCTCGCGGCCATCTAGATTAGTTTGTTTGTGTACTTTTAACACCCAATTAGTACCCTTCTCCATCGCCCATGTTGACCTCTTGCAACGGAGCGCTTTTTAAAGGGAGTTGATACACCTGAACGGCCCGTTTTAAAATGCCTTTATCCCCACCTCTGCCCCACTGTCTTTCTTTCACGATTAACTTCTGTCCTTCCGAGACCATTGTGTGTACAACTCAAACGCATCGGAAGGCAAGCCTGAAATCGCACTTAATTTTTGCAATGGGCGAACTTGATATACATTAATTGATCGATGGCGAATTAAGCCTGTTTTGTAACAACAAAAAAAAGTGTATGTATCATCTCGAGGGACGGATACTATTGTTCGCCGGATCGGATGTGGCCCGCGGGCCTTGAGTTTGACAACCATGAATGTTAGGTTTTGTTTACTGAATGTATCGTGGAATGCCTCCCTCCCCCCTCCGTCTCGCTCAACTCCACACACTCTTGTCTGGTGTAAATATAGCTCGCGCGAGTGTAACCATATACATATACAATGCTCCAACTGTGGACTCGAGGCTGTGGTTAATTTTCTTAAGACTCGTTAGTCGTGGCCACTTAGAAGAAATGAGTGGTAATGTGGGTGGTAGGAAAACTTCACACACAACGCACTCACACAGGCTCTCACATTCCCCACTAGTCTAGTCTTATTGTAAACAGGAACAGGCGTGTGTGTGGGTGACGGGGCTGTATTGGATGCTACTAGCCACAGGAGGGCGTAAAAAGCACCCGCATACGATAGTTTTTGACCAATGCATTTCATACTGTAATCATAGTTCATACGGGCTGGGGGAAAGGTTTGGGAAAATTTTGGTTTCTTTTTATTCAAGTTTAGAAAAACGGACTAAGGTTCGGAAACGTTTGTAAATCTCCGCTACAATGGACAAAGTTGCGTGAAAAATATATATTTCTTAAGTCCCGCCGTATTTCTTTTTTTAAAAAATAATAATTAGTATGTTGGTGCTTAAAAACATATATATATATACAACACCAGACCATAATATACTTAACACATACCACTATACATTGGTTTGTGAGTTATTGTAAAGTTTGTGAAAAATTGGAAACGTTATAAAATGATTTAAGAGTAAGTATCCCGTGTAAGACTTTGTGTTCACCTACTTAAGGATTTTTTTGCATCTAGCCGTCGTCGTTTGTGATTACTAATCCCATTGGCATTGGCGTGTATATGGTACGCCGTGATTGTCCGTTCGCTACATTATATAAATCAAACGTAACACTTTTGTATTTGCGGGTAATCTGAGAGCAGTTATCCATAGAGATAGACAAAAACTTTCAGAAACCTGTTACCCCTTGTTTTCCTATTTTAAATAAAGGATAGATCGCGGATTTTTTATTTCATTATTACAAACGGTAAACCGGATATTCTGGAGAGCAGACGTTGACCTCAATATGCCTCTTGCCCTTCACCAAAGCACGCGCAATGCACGTTCCGTGTCTCGGGTTTTTCAATCCCGACATTTGGAAGGCAATTTTTTTTAATTTTCATTGTTTACCCCTGAGGAGGGAAGGGGGGGGGGCGGCTCGGGGGCGCCGGCCTAAGTGTGTGTGCTCAGGGTTCGTATCGCTCCCCCCTGTTTAGTGGTGTCACGTGTCATCAATTTAGTTACCGTATAACTCGACCCCCCTCCCCACCTCCCCACCTCTCTTCCACGATCTTTTTCATCCTTGTCTCGTGTTGTTAAATATCGTCTGCAAATTTTTTTCAAAGGTGTGTTTGGAAATGATTTATTTTTAAAGATAGATTGAACGAGGCATAAGCGTGGTTTGAGAAAAAGTTAGCATTGGTATTGAAATACATTCACACTTGACTATAACATACTATTAACACGGACCTGAAAAAAAAAGTATGGGCGTTGCAATAGCAAAGACGTGATTTAAATAAATGAATAAACTATAATTACTTTTTACTTCATAAGCACACTAGCAATACATGGCAGGTTCCCCGAATGAACTAAAGGCTGATTTTCATATGTCATTTCAATAAATTCTATGTGCCTGGCAATGTTTAGAAATGATTATGTGTTTGCGACATACAAACATAATATCATGTGTTATTGTGTTGTTGTTATTATTTATTTTTGTTGTGCAAGCTTAGAATTCAATTTTCCCAATAAAAAAAAAAATATTTGAACTCTACAATTTGCGGTAAGCGAACTCTGTATTAGTAATTCAATTAGGGCCAAGGGAAATCTATCCACAAGAGAGAAAACTTTGGGGAATTCATTAGCACCAACCTGTTAAGTTTATTTTTTGGTGGGCTCGCTCTAATTGAACTTAAACATGTGCTGTTGTAATAATAAATATTGTTTTGTTTATTTTTTTTTTTTTTTGGGGGGGGGGGGGACAGGGAAAGGGGGCAAGGACAATGAACAATACAATATGAACAATGAACAATATTTTATTTGCCACATAGTACATAGGTACAATAAAGGCATAGTCCAAAACATAAGAAAATTATAGCATTTGTGAATAATAAATTGAACAATAATAGTAAAACCAATATTAGTAATAAAATGAAAGTAATAAAAAATTTATTAATTAAAGGTATCCTAAAAGAAAATTCAGGGGGGATAATTTAGTTTATAACACAATTTTTGGGGGGAAAAAACTAACAAAGAAAAAAAACAAAAAAACTACAACTTAATTTACTAACATAGACATACAGGTAAATCACTTTCATTAGACCTGCACGGCATTAACATAGTGAGAACAAACATTTAAGAAATCATTCACAATTTTTCTTGCGGCTTAGTATATTACATTTCTTCTACGACTATCTCTCAATATCATATTGACAAACCAACAAGTTAAAATACTTAAACATTTCTAACCTTTTTCTCATTTTTTAAAAGCAGATACTAATATTTTTGAAAATATGCTTAGTTTTTTAAGTTCTTTTAGAGAGCTAGAATTAAGCAGTTCCGACATTTTTTCTACATTAGGTCTGTTATAGTAATATTTTTTTAGATACATTTTTCGTTGGGCATTGAAGTGCACACATTGGAGTAAATAGTGATATCCATCTCCTATATCTTTTAAGCAAAAGGGACATAATCTTAAATTATAATCTATTCTGGAGTGGCGACCCAGTTCAACAGGGAAATTATTGTTACTTGTTCGTATTTTTAGTATATAGATAGCTTCTTTCAGATGTAATTTATTTAAAAAGGGTGGACTATTTTCCCAGTCAGATTTATATTTTAGAGCGCTATATAATTTACCTTTATTGCTTATTTGCATACTCTCATAAAGTTCTTGTTTACTTTGATCATTTATACGTAAGTTAATTATTGATTTTGAAAGTTTAGTGTCTATTATATCTTGTTCTAACCAAATATATCCTAATCCTAGTTGTTCCAATTGTAACTTTATATTGGCGGACCATTTGCATTTTTCAACCAGGTGCTCTTTAAGTAAAATGTTATAAATTATTTTAGAAATCCTGCTTTCTTTGCCGGTCGCTATTTTGATCCAGAAGTGTAACATTCTTTTTTTTAATAAATGATCTTATATAGAGTTTGCCTGTTTCGCCTAGGACTACATAATTTGGTGTTTTTGTGTTCAATTTTAAAATCATCTTAAAATATCTTAGTCTAACATTTTCTAAAATGTC
Source organism: Anisus vortex (assembly GCA_949126835.1). NCBI lineage: Eukaryota > Metazoa > Mollusca > Gastropoda > Planorbidae > Anisus > Anisus vortex. The sequence continues at coordinate 28,277,168 of OX421508.1, forward strand.
ACAATTTTCCATACCCCATAGTTCGCAACCGTAGGTTAGTATAGGTAGTACTGTTTGATCAAATAGATCAATTTGACTATCTATGGGCAAGCTTAGTGTATGGCATTTTCTGAGAAGATTGAACATAGCATTAGTACCTTTCATCTTACAATATTTCCTGTGTTCTGAGAAAGAACCGTTAGCTGAGAAGATTATTCCCAGGTATTTAAACTTAGAAACTATTTCTATTATATTATTATTTAGGTTTTATTAAGTCAACTTTTGACTTGAGGCTAATGAGTCCACGGTCAGCATGGGTTGTTTTTCCACCTCCAAACAGGTGAGATAAGTGTTAGCTGATTAATCATAAATTGGCGTGCAGGTGTCTTAGATTACAGTTGGGGGCGGGTGGGGAGGAGCGAAAGAGGGGAGGGTGCTCAAAAATTGATTGACAGTTCTCTGACGTTTCTCGGTTGTAATACATGTTTGCCCCTTTGCCCTTTGGTAATTCCAGTTATTGTTTCGCGTGAGGCTGAGATTGTCATTTTGAAACATTCAGCGACCGCATTTTGACATTCAGTGACCGCAAGCAGAACAGTTTGCTGAGTTAGGACGAATGATAAGATAAGATTACTTTATTGATCCAAAGAAGTGGAAATTTGACTTGATTACATAAATTCCGTCATTTTCAGCAACTTTAAAACAATGTAAAAGACTTATTTATACGTAAGCACAGAAATATACACTTATAAAAAAAGACATTCACGCCACACTATCATAGTCATTGCTAACACTATTGTCCACTTAGCACACTGCTGGCTGGCGTACAGTTAAACTACTCACAGTTTTTTTTGTTTTTGCCTTTAATTGCGTGGGAACCAAACAAAAAACAAAAAGAAACGCTACTCATCTTGACCTAGATGATTTCTTTTTTTACATTTCTTTTGCATTTCCGTCACGTCTTTAAGAAAACAAGGGAAAAGAAAGAGAGAGAGAGAGAAAAAAAATCCGAGTCGCATCTTTAAGCCTGAATGAAACTACCATTTAATGAAAGGGGAATGAAGTTGCCAAACAAAAAACAGCAATGAGAATGTTTTGTTTTTAATTTTATGGTTATTGATTTATATATATATGATATATATATATATTTCTTGTTCTAGTCTTGTACTTTGCTTTTTTTTAAAAAGGGGTATCGCTGATTGCAACGAAGTAACATTATGCATTGTGTAACACACAATAATACAGTGCATGGAGTAATACTTGTCCTACATTAATACTTTCCCTAGAATAATACCACCCCGCCCTTTTTTTTTTACTCCTTGGGTCATATAAGTTATGCGTTACAGTTGGAGTGGCCAAAAAGTTCAGTATTGAAATTATTGATATAACGAATTGAAGAAGAAAAAAAAACTCGTTAGAAGCTCTTTGGGTGCCACAGTAAAATGTCTCGGTGGTCCTGTTGTTGCAGGGCCCTAGTATTCTGATACTAATACTTTATCATCGGTATTAATACTTTGATTAGAGTCCACACTCTGCGTAGAGTAACACACACACACACCTTAAGAGTAAGTCATAGTCCAATAGTTATTGGGATTTACAATGATCACGCTTATAGTTCAACATCGATTCTAGGAGCACGGTGTAACGGACGTTAAGGAGTACTTTTCTCTGTCAATGATGAATGTAAAAAAATAAAATTCAAACGACTCTTGAGTAACGAACGTATCCGTCTGGAAGAAATCAATCCAGCTAATTTTGATCTAATCAATTAATACATGAGAGTATAAGAGTTTTCATCGTTTGTTTCATGTTATAGTTTCACATTTTTATTGCTTTTTTTTTTTGTTGGGAGGTGGGAGAGGGGGGGGGGGTTGAGGGTCATCTATCCTAGCCCAGGTGAGCCCGTTCTATAACGCGGGCTTGTGCCGCACAGGGGCAAGCATAGGTCACCCGTTTGAGTGACCTGGCCACTTAAAAGTGGACAGCCCTGAGCAGGTGCAAGTGATGATTTGGGGAAATGTGTGTGTGTGGAATGGAGAAGGGGGGAAAGGGAGGGTGTAAGTCGTGAAGAGAAAAGTCTTGAGTGGCGGGGTGTGGGGTGGACAATGAGCTACGCTCTCTTTGTGAATAACTTGGCGAAATTTTAAAAAAAGAATTTCATAAAGCCGTAGGGGTTACCTTCTCTTTGTGACAGTAGGCGTGTGGCTAGTCCTGACAGGTGCTTTGTCTCCTTGCTCACTTTCTTGCTGCCTTTTCTCACTACCTTCATCTCTTCTTCTGTCTATCCTCTTTCTCATCTCTCTCTCTCTGTGACTTTTATTCCTTCCTTTTAAGCCTTCATGTATCTTAAATCCCTTCTCTATCTATTTCTCTAATTCTTCCTCCTTCCCCATTCCTTAAACTCCATCCCCTCTCCCTGAATGCCTCTCTCTCTCACCTCTCTCTATATCTTTCTGTTTCTTCTCTCTCTCTCTCTCTCTCTCTCTCTCTCTCTCTCTCTCTCTCTCTCTAGTAACCCGCAGGGTGACACTATTGTAATGCGACTCCACACTTTCCGTAGTCAGCACCGTACCGAGCCTTCCCGAGTTCTCTGAAATGTGTAAACTGAAATGTAGACTTTCGCGTGTATCAAGTTGCGGGTTTCATTTCAGTTCACATCTAGGTGTTGTTTTTAAATAAGAAAATCTGTGTTTATTTGTTGTTCTTCTCTCTCTTCTATCGTATTAAATAAATAAATAAATAAATAATAAATAATAACGGTGCTTATATAGCGCATATCCCGTTGGTGACAGTTCTATGCGCAGACGACAGTTACAGAATACAGACAGACAACGAAATATATAGTAATACGCTAATTCTGCTGACGAAATAGGTGAGTATTGAAAACTTTAAAAAAAAACAAAAAAAAACTTTGCCACCCACGTGCGGGTAGGGCCTACTAAGTTTCGTTGAGGAATATATCAACACGGCAGATGGTGTCTTGACCTATTTGAAAAAAAAAAAGTGACCAGTTGCAGACAAAAGGTAGTGAAGAATGGGGTCTTCACGCCCATTTATTGTCTATTTCCATATAGTGTTTTTTTTTAAAGTACAGTTGGGATTAGAGCCTTTCTCTCCCCCCCCCCCCCCTCACCATGCACACACATCGGACGCCTAAAATCGCGTTGGTTCTACTGGTCACCACAGAATAGGTATTCTGTGCTGGTCACCACACTAGCGTTGGCTAGTGACCCACTTTTTGTTTTGTTCTTTGCTTCAGTTGACGTTTTTCCCAGTTATTCCCTGTGGTCGATCTATTTTTAGAACTCAATCACGTGTATTGTAAAGGTTTTCCAGCTCTTTGCATAGTTGAGTAGGCAAGAAGAGGGGGGGGGTGCAGGGGTATGTACACGTTTATTATGTAAGTTCCACTTGTGTTGATTATAGTTTGGTCTGATTGCCATTGAAATGTACATTTTGTGATGGAAGTATCTAGTCAGTGTTGACGCAATAGTGCGGCGCAGGCATTAAGAGAGGGGGGGGGCGGTTGAGCTGATGAACTGTATTTCGATCGATACGCCAACTACATCTACTCCCAACCGTTAGCAGTGGTAACAACATATTTTTTTTACTTATGCAAGTGATGAGTCCATGATAATGAGTCCATGATGATAGACAGATGCTAATGCCTCCCTTCTACCTTCCCCACCCCAACATGCGATTGTACTCAAACGTGTGAAAAAAATATAGTCTACATGTATTAATATTTTACGTAAGTGTGTGTGTTCTCAACAAAACTGTTGTTGTCGTGTTGCTAGGTTACAACGGGCGATAACTTATTGATGCCAATTTGATGCAAGCTGCCAACTCCCATTACTCCGCGCTCTGGCACTTTTTTCCCCTTTTAGATCACTAAGTCCTTGTTTTTTCTTAAATGTCGAAACCCACCCAGGCTCATCATTTAAAGGTTGTTGCTGTAATTTATGTTTGTATGCATTTATTTATGTCAATACGCATTGGTACAACATTGTTTGAATGTAAAAGCAGTGTCTGTTGTCGACTGTAGTTTTATCATTGACCAAACTTTTTGTTTTGTGTGTATCTGCTAGTGTCACTTGTTCGTTGGTTGTCGGTGGGTATGCTGTTGTTGTTTTTTTTTACACTGCCATAATATTGACATATTGACATGATGGTTTTGTTATCGTGATCTCCATGATCAGTAAGAGTCCTCCCCTCCCTCCCCCAGAATAGGGGGCAGAATAGAGGGGCGGGACAGATAACTTGCACAGAGTAAATTCTAATGTGTGGTGATTTAGCAACAGTGTTATGTGTTCAGTCGTAATACAGAATTTACATACCCGGACACAGTATTGGTCAGTATTTAACAAATTCCATACGTAAAATCAAAGCCGAGGCATACCATTCAGGCATCTAGTAATCAAAATGTTTGTATGTATAATATATATATATATATATATATTGAGAGAGATCACTGACTTGTATAATCAAAAACCCATCTCTCTCACTTGTCGTGCATCGCCCCCAGTCTTCAACACTTGTAAATAAAATTGCAGTTCTTTGTTTGCAGTGAGTGCACTAGAAAGAAGATGCCTTTTTTAAATGTTATCTTATCCTGCTGCTGCTCATTATCAACCCCTCCCCCACCTCCCCACTCACACATACATAAACCCCTCTCCTCCTGTCGGTATTTGCACGCATTTCTCCGTGCATGTCCAGAGTATGAACAGGCCAACGTAATCAAAGTGTGGAGGAGGACGGGAGGGCCAAGAGATGCCTGAGAGTACCTGAGAAAATATACAGGGATACACCCTGCGGGGGTTGATTAGATATTCGTCTTTTTATTTTGAAAAGAAATAATTATAATTCTAAGTTTATGTCTGTGTGTGTGTGTGAGGGGGGGGGGTAGGGGTGGGTTGAGGTAAAAAAAAAAAAGGAGGGTGGGGCGGTGTTGGTAGTGGTGTAGATGAACGGGTGGATATGAGTTGAACTTATTTCATGCTGAGAGAAGGGAAGCGAAAATTTCCTCCCCCCCCCCCGGGCCCCCCTTCCCGTTCCCTCTAAGTTGAGATGGTGATTGGACCTTTAGATAATTGTCTTCCCTTCCCTCCCTCCCGCCAAGTCTACAGCCCGCGGGGTGTAATGAAGACAGATTGATTAATCCTCTTGGCTGTTCATTCCCCCCCCCCCCCCTTCCATCACTCCATCAGAAACTCCACAGAAATGTATGGACGTGATACCCCACGTTATATTTGGCTGGCTTTTCTTTCTCAATAGTATTACTTATACTAGTTAACGCTATATGGCTGTACTTACTATAAGCACGTATTTTCTATTCCATTATAACAAACAAACAAACAAAAAATTCCTGGAGAGTAAAAATAAAAGAGAAGAGTTCATTGGACTTTGGGTTTCATCGAATCATTTTCTGAACATTAAAGAAAGTATTTGTTAACGGAAAGAGTCTTTTTTGTAGCCTACCCCATGTTTTGATCATTTAGATCTATGTCTAACGACTACTCCCTAGTGAAATGAAGTACATTTAATCTGATTCTAACCTTAAGTGGACTTTTACGGAATTGCAAAAATGAAAGTGTGTGAATCGCGCCAAGGATTCTCATTTCCCTTCCGGTACTGCCGATTCTATGTAAGATTATCTTACATGAATTCACCGACCCTTTAAAGAAATCTTTTTGAACGATATAAACTGCTTTTTCTTTTTTTTTTTTTTTTGACGGAGGGGGGTAGGCGAGGGGTGCCATTAACTTGATTAAAAAAAAACAAAAAAACAACATTACTTAGATATCAGATATGAACTTGTCATGTTTGACTTTTCGTGAAAGCAAATGTCTCGCCTTGTCTTCTTGTCATGCTGGCCGAGAGCTAATATCTTAGGAAGTGGGTACAATTTAAAACTAGGATGATTTGCAGTTTAGATAATAGGTAGCTTTTCTTGTGAACAGCTACAGATTAGTTTTAATTGACTGGAGAATATATCTGCCGAGATCGATGAGGTGGGGGAATTTTTTTATTATTCCCCATCCCCTCTTCAGAAAGGTTCTAAACATATTGGAGCTGTTTGTTGGGCTCCACCCGTAGGTATTCTATAGTGATGGGTTTGTTTTTTTTTTGGGGGGGGGGGGGGCATGGTAACTGGCGAAGTCTTCATTCCATCTTGACAACACGTGCAGCCCTCGACCAGGGTCAGCGCACTCGCCAGATAGATCGGTTTTTTAATCATGTAAGATGGGCTCTTGGTTTCATCACCGATCAGGAACCAAACAGAACAGAAAATTCAATAAAATGTACGAATGAATGATGTTGTGGAGTTGGGTATAAAGAGGGTCTGGCGGTTAATCTCTTATCACCTTCTTTCTTCTCCAGCCGTCTGGTCTGAATGTTACAAATTGCTAATTGGTTTGGGCGTTTCTTGTATGCGTGTAATGGGATCAGGGTGCAAATCTACGAGTTGTTATTAAATCGTGTTTGTATAATTTGGTGAGATCTGCTCAACCCTGTGGCCACGCGTCAAAAATAAAACGTCTCTTCCGTTGCAAAACACTTCGTTTGGGCTTATTGTCAAAGCTGGGTAGTTACCCAGTTGGGCTGATCAAGATGTATTTTGCCGCTGAGGCTGATTAATTATACCAAAAATGTGGCGTATTCCGCTAATTATTGTGGACTTCTGGGAATTTCGTTTAATCCATTGAAGTTTTGTTATGAAAGATATGGATGATATGGATTCACCGAGTTGTATATTTTATGCTGATACCTCAATTGGTGCCCCATTCTTCAAAAAATGTTCCACCCGCTGACCGATTCAATATCAAAACGAAATCTTGCTTGTGTTGAAATTCGAGTTTATTAGTTTCGCGTATCTTTAATTCCCTATCCCCCCCCCTCAGCATCCCTTTTCACCCCCCCCCCCCCCACCCATCGCCCCCACATCCCCAATTTTCGGCAGCAGATTGTTGCTGACGTCTAATTGATAGCGTCCATCGCTTAGCGACCAGGTATCCAAAAGTGAACCGGTGAAACAATTAGTCAGCGTGCACGATTCCAAGAGCTTTTATACACTCGAATACCCCATGTAGCTTATCTATTGGGTTTCATTTAATCAACAGTTTAGTAAATCGGGTGGGGGGCGTTTAAGGGAGTGATGCCGAGAACCATCGACCAAAGCTGTTGGCGAGTTTATGTTTCCAGCCAGTTAAGTCTTATCACCTTCGTCCGTTTTCTCCTATTAGTTTTATCTTATTGTACTCCACTCCCTCAGAAAAGAAGGCTTTTTTTTCTTTTTGGGTGCCCCAAGTCCTAATCTACGTGCCGCAGGTGTAAGGTGGAAAAACAAAGGAGGGGGGGATTTTCTATATATAGCATCAGGACCATAATCCCTCGGTCCCCCTCCCACCTCACCAATGAACCTGCGTTTATTCTAACAGGGGTGTAAATCTTTCAGATTTTCTCTGAAATCAGATTTTTTGTGTTGATGAGATTTTTTGTGTGTGTTTTACATCTCTAGTACTTTTACATCTTTTTTTTTTTTTTAATAAGTCTGAAAAAAAAATTATATAGTTTTGAGTCCAGATTAGCAAAAAGTCGAAGCATATAAAGTACTAACAATCACACTGTATTGCTTACACAATTAAAATGTCTTATTTACACTCTGAAACATAGTTTGCTATTCCCACAACTCATTGTCAGAGGCAAAAAATCTGAAAATCTGATTGTATATGGAGCTTGCCATTCAGATTATTTCAGAGGCTTCCGATTTGTCAGAGGGAAAATTAGGTAAATAGCCTTAAAAAAGTGTGAAAATAGATTTTAAGGGAAATAACTCTAATAATCTAATCAAACAAATTTACTTGAGAAAAGTTGATAAAATGGCTGCCAATGCTAGGAGAGGAATTGTATTTGTTGAGCGTAATTCTGATATTGATAGCATTGATTTAACATCTAGAAACAAATTCAAATGGGAGTGGTTGGTATTAAAGGATGAAAATTAAGATTTTTTGTTTGTTTTATGTTAGAATTATTATGCTGTATTTTTTATAAAATCATATAAATATTAGAAAAAGAGAGACTAGCTTGGGCGCCTTGGGCTTGCCGCTTGTGGCTTTAGTCACTTTAGAACATATTTTCATGTAAAATGAAGATCTGTATTTATAATGTTTACCAATCACTGTCATACATTGGTTCCATATTTGATGAAATCATGAAAATCATGAAAATGTGGAGGACAATACATATATACACATTGACATTATGTAATTTAGTAATTCAGTAAACAGTTGAAGGTAAGTTGTTTTTTATTTACTATCACTGTTAATCTTCTTTCATTCTGTTATTTTACTGGGTTGCATTTCCCACGGAATATTATCTACTGATGTTATAGTTGAGTGAAAATTCTTTAATAAAAAAGATATTAATTTTCAAGTGTTAAGACAAAAACCATTTTGGACCCCGGCATTTTCAGATTTTTTTTCCAACTGCCATTTACACCCCTGTTCTAAGTAGGAACAGAAACTGTCTTTTCTGAAAATTGAAATTTGATACGGCATAGAACTAGTGTGCCATGATCGTGTGCCATGAACTAGTGTACCATGAACTAGTGTGCCATGAACTAGTGTGCCATGTGCTTTAGAACTATTGTGCCATGTGCTTTGTATATACATTTGACATCGTGGCGTTCACTTTTTTTGTAAAGTCTTCACACGATATGTATGCGTCTCGTTTTGCCCTTAGTTACAATATATAACTTATAAGGCCTATATAATATTATATGCATATGTCTGTAGTTTTTTGTATTTGATTTGAAACCAAGCAAGTAAAAAATAACTTCTCCTTCCACGAGGCCAAGTCCAAGAAACGATCTATGTCCGAGGTGAAGGTTGGTGACCTTGATGATTTCTATATGCATCACTCGCCCCCCCCCCCCGCCCACACAAACTCACCTCCACCCCTCTCAGAGGTCACTCACTTTGCAAGATAATGGATGCCGCTGACCGATGGAGATGGACGACATGGTCATCGCATTAGCACATTTGATAGATTTCGCCAGAAACAACAGCCGGACCGGACCGGCACCCTCCTCCTCCGACGTGTTCCGAATTAGTAGGCGTGTCCACTATGCCACCCTGGGGAGGCATATTTCTTCCCGACATTCCGTTCGGCTCCGTCGCTCACCGGCACTTAAACTTCCCCTGCATCTTCTCCGGTGGTGGTTCTAGTGGTAATGCTGTTGGTCCGGCATTCATTGGTCCCACATGGTGTGGCTCTGTCTGTCTGGTCTCCTTCTTTCTTTTATTTCTCCATTTTGTATACTTCGCTCTCGCCATTTTATTTCTTTCCCAGTCCGCATCTTTACAGTCTTTTTAGTGTGTCTTTCTTTCTCGGACTAATTGTTAATGTTGCATAGAGATAATCCCCTCATCCCCTCGTACTTTACTCCCTCTCCGCCCCTACTCCCTTTCCTTCTCTCTTTTCTTTCCCATCACCTTTCTTTTCTTTCTTTTCTTCGTATCTTTTCTTGCGTTGCACGTTCTGAAAAAAAAATTCCGTTCAACACTGTTATTGTGTCTTAGTTGTAATTAAAAATTGAACATATCTTTTCTCTCAACACGTCTATCTGTCTGTCTCTCTGTCTGTCTGTCTATCTCTTTCAAAGCTTTGATTGAATACCGATATGTGGGCGTGTGCTGCTTTCAATGCATTAGGATTAAATGTTTTCTTCCTGTGCCCTTGTGAAGCTCTTATAGTGTATATGTTTTTTTTTTTGTTTTTAGTTACAGAAGCTTTGGTAAAGATAATTTGTCCGGTTCTAAACAAACTACGGATCTTATACTGCTTTTGATCTGAGCGTTGTTGACCGGGGCGTTTGGCACCCCTCCCCATCCTGCCCCCATTCCACTCCCCCCCCCCCATTATTGTTTCTACGATTTATGGGACAGTACGTATAGTATAGTCCCAGGAGGTGTGTGTGGGAGGGGGGGATCAGTTGTACCACCCAGAAATTTGTGGTGCAATAAAAGAAAAAAGGGGCGCCCCAAAGCCTTTCCCGTTCATGCGTACAATTAGTGGCGCTGCAATAACAGTAAAAGGGAGTAGGTAGGTCTGGGGTGGGGGATGGTGGTGGGGATGGAGAACGGCGGTAGTCAGCTCTTTGATTCTCACTTTTCTATAAGATAAGGATTTATTGCTGGGTTCATTGCAGGGGTCAAAGACATCCCATTTGTCTTTTGCCATTCTTTACTCCATCTCTCCCTGTCTCTCTTTCTTCCCCTCTCTCTCTACTTGTGCATATCGTAAAAAAAAATCCTTGCGTCTTCTGCTCCCCTTAATCCCTTCATTCGTCCCTGCCACCATTGGTAGAACTAGTCACATGTCTGTGCCGACCCGCAGCTGCCGGGTAGGAATTTATTTCACACCTTCCAAATGACCATCGCCCTCCCTCCTCTCCACCCTCCACGCACACCCCCCCCCCCCGACCCCAATACCCATTCGTCTTTCGTTTGACTTTAGAGCTTCCATTCAAATACATTGAAACCATACATATATAAACACGTTTTTTTTATCTGATCTAAATGTTGCAGTGAATACGTTTATCGTGGAGCTATTTTTTGAACGAAGCTATGATCTAGCTAGGGAGCCCATTTTCCATTGATTCCAATAGGCACTCACTACATGTTACCTCGTAGTCCACACCCCGGGCTCTAAGTCCCCGCCCTCAATCCAATAAGAGTTTGAGTATGATGAACATAATAAGCAGCTGAACATAATAATATGTAAAAATGGACTTTTAATGTTTTTTGTTTATAGCTTATTACGTTTTTGGTTTTGATGTCGACTTGTTTATTCAAATCTTCCAACGGAATTTGTGGAAACACAGTATTGGGGTAACAACGGAGAGTACTTTAAAAATACCCTTAATGGGCCATCTTGAGAAATCCATTTGGTGACCTTAGACGAAAACCATGGAGGGACATAAACTTTAGACCAACGTGTGGCTCATAAACCGAGAGCGTCCTCTTTATTGAAATCCTCACAGTCGCCCCCCCCCAAGCCCCCCCCCCCTCCTTTCACAAGAACCAATCAGTTACGCCACTGAGATTTGGTCGTCACCCGTCTCTGAACTTGTCTTCGGTTTAACATCTCCTCGGGGATGTGGTTCCTTGGCTTGTGGCCACGTCACGTGGGTCGCTTCGGGACACGAGAGGACGTTAAAACCGGAAGCTATCACAACTGAATGTGTCTGGGAAGGAGTTCATCTACTATCTCCAGATTTTATGAACACGTTTTCTTTCTTTTCTTCGCATTTATTTTAATATTTATTTTTGGTTCTTTTTCGCCTTCTAATTATTTTCGTGGGCTTTTCAAAATTTCCATAATGGCCAACATCAACTGTTTTGCTTTAAAGTCTGTTCCCTAGATCCCGGAGGCGGCTGTGTGTGTGGGTGTGGTTTTTGGTAATTTACATTCGCCATCTCGGCTTTGAATAGCCCACACTTGACTTCGTTAAGGATTCCACATCGACTTTCATCGCTGCTGGGTTGACTCAAGAACGGTCTCCAGACGCGTGGGGGGAGAGTGAGATTCTATGGCTTTCCCCATATCCCTGGATTCGAACCCGAGACATCCCTGTAGTACATTGCGCCGTCGACTAGTATCTCGACAGAAAGTTGCCCTTGTCGAATTTACCTTATCTTATCTTCTTAACTTATTAGTGACAGACGATCCTTTTTTTTTACATATGATTATTGCGTCCTACGTTTTTTTCCCCGTGCATTTTGATTAGCGTTTTAAATGATGCAAAGTGACCGGTTTTCCTGGTTTGTCTAGGCCACCCATTCAATGCCCGGGTCCCACTTGGGAAGATATAGTACTGATTACTGATATGCATTTTTCTTGCATATGGGATAAGAAATTTGTTTTTGTCATTAATATTTATCTGAGCATTGAACAAGACTGTTAATGTATTGTTTGTCCCTTAACTAATGGAAGTGTACTTGCATTGATCACCTTATATAACCGAATCAGGTTGTTTATTAAAAGAATTAGTTGAACGATAATTTGAAGGTGTATCGGCCTTGCTCGAGTCTCCGTCATTGTTGTTTAACCTGGAGCCAGCTGGCCCCCCCCCCCCCCTAAGTGGAAGTGACCCACATCGCATCACTTTTTCTCTCCCTTTCTCTCTCTATAAACGTTACATTTCCTTCCATAACACTTCATTATTTTGGCAGGGGCAGAGCTTTTACTGCTGCAACTCTAGAACACCCCACGCCCACCCCTCCCCGCCCCCCCCTTTTTTTTTTAAACTACGAAAACTTTCAATGGCTTTCTCTTCTCCCGTTTGATGTATGACACCCACGTGGGGGCTCCCTTAACTGATCGGCTCAGGGGAATCCGGAACCGAGTCTCATTTCCTGTTTCGTTTTAAGCCGCTTAGGATTTTGTTTTTTTTAATTACAATTGCTGTTTTTTTCCCCCGGTCTTCTTCTTCTTCTTCTTCTTTATATTTCTAAATTCTAAAAGCTGACATCAAATCGTAGCTCTTCCCCTATACACACCCTTCCTTCCTCCGTTCTTTTATGTATCTGGCAAGGAATCCGCGAACTGTTTTGAAAGAAATTGAAATACACAGAAAAGTCATTTAACTGAATGGTGTAGAGTGTACTTACCATGTTGGTGGTATATGGCACAAAATATATTCTATGTCATGTTTAATGCTAATACGTGACCCGTTAGCATGTAGGCCTACATACAGCCTTTTGATTAAAACCATTTTGGTTACATTATCGACAGAGAGAGAATAGTCAGAATTATATAAAGAGAAATCTATGAATGATAGTTGGCAGCACTAGAAATGCGAGTATCGTAGTTGGCAGCACCAGAGATACGTGTATCATAGTTGGCGGCACCAGAAACACTGGTATTAAATTATAAGAATCATAGTTGGCAGCACTAAAAATACGGTAATCATAGTTGGCAGCATAGATTACTGGATTAAGTTTAAATGTGACAAACTCCGAAAGTTTAATTTTAAAAATACAAATGTCTTAGTTGACAGCACTTTAAATATATTCAACAATACGGGTATCTTAGTTGGCAGCTGTAAAAAAAACAACAACACCGTAATTTTAATTTACGGGCACAACGGATGTTGTTGCCTAGTGAAGCCAAACACGAGCAGCCTAAGCGGGGCCTGAAAAGTTACGTGTACTAGTAGTGAAAGCTGTCTCAGCTGTAGCCCACCCCCTGGCGACGCCCACCTGGGTCTGTGTCAAGAACTGTTTACAAAATAACCTGATGGCCACTGTGTGTGTTTATAAACTTGAACCTTGTGTTTTTCTTTTTTATGTCCCTACTGAATTCGTCCTTGACTTATCCCCAGTGCATTTGATCCAAACTAAGAGTTTTTATTCATCATTGTTATTTTGTATTCAATTAAAACGTAATCCGTTAGCCTCTAGTGTTGGACCAAAGACTATAATAAGATGGACCGCTTACTTTAATATTTCTGCTATTTGATGACTCGAATTACTTCTTTTTGGAATTTCGATTTCCTTTTGTACTGTGCACTTCCGTTTTATTTTCTTGCTTTGATTTTCTCAATGAAAACTTAAAATTATAATCGAAAGGTGTATACAGCGGAAACATTTATGCAAACGTAGAGCAGAAGTCATTTAAGACAGCGTTATTGGATGCGCACGGGAAAAGAACATAAGCTCTAAAAATAGAACAAGCGGTCCATTTTATTATATATAGTATTTGGTTGGACATGTTTAGTTTTTTTTTTTTTAAATGGACACAAAACAGATCCTTTTTCTCCACTTGTAGGCTATATGTTGTGTGTAGACTACGTTTATGAAATACTCATTACACACAGTATTCCTTTCATAGGAATTTCTATGTGTCTTGAAATAATACAGAGCAGGGGTTGGCAACTATTGATAATAGTATGCCGAAGTAGGATTTATAATGTATACAGTGCGCCAACAGCCTAAGAAATATGTGCCACCAATAATTTCTTCTAGAAAAAAATTAAATTACTTTTCGGGGGGGGGGGGGTTCCACGATGCACTGAAAGTCGCTCTGCGTGCCAAGTTGGCACGCGTGCCGCAGGTTGCCGACCATAATGTAGAGACATTGGTTATGGATACCAAGCCCATGTGAACAGCAAATGTGATCCTATACTACGGGTAATAGAAATAAACTTTCTTGAAGCTATTGTCTGCAGATTGTTGCCAGCCATGCGAGCTTGGCGTCTGGCTAGCAGATGACGGATGACACGTCCGTTGAGTTCATGTTCCAATTAAAACGCAAATGCCCCGAAAGACGTTGCGCGTGCAGCAAGAGTTACTGTTTGTTTTGACAGGTGACCCCGATTACTAAAGTCACATGACTTAGCGCTACGGTAAGACATTTTCGGCCCATATATTTCGTTATAACGGTTTCTTTTTTTTTTTCATTGTTGGCGCACGCTTGCGCCCCTTGTGTTTGTGTTCAGGATGTTGGAAGATTAAAGGTTTTCACAGAAATAGTTTGTCCTTCTGTGCATACGTCCGGCTTGTGGTGTTGGTGAAAATACTATATTCTGTTCAACTAGAACATGTTTAAGTGGGTGGAGGAAAAGAGAAAGGGGTTTTTGAAAACACATGTCTTGTTTGGAGCTTGTCGGTGACAAGTGGCTCGTGTTTGAGGAGATTGTGTTTTGTCTTGTATGATTTCATCAGCTTATGACATTCTCGGCGGATTTAGATGGTTTTGGTTTGTGTATTGTACTAGTTGTTACATCTTCGTTTAGCACATGGCGGGGATGACTAAAAACGTAGAGACTGTTGTCGTTGTTGGGATCAGCTGTCGTTGTCTTTGTACTGACTAAGTGTCCACCCCTCAATCCCTACCCTTCCCCTCCACTATCTCCCTGGGGGAGGAAGGGGTTTCGCGGATTAGTAGCGTAGTGTTTAGCTCGGCACGTTTTGTCAACAGACCTCAGATGACCGGAAGTGTCGTAGAACGAACGTGAGTCATCTTGGTGTAGATGATGTTTAGCTGATTGATTGGGGGGTGGGGGGGGGGAGGGGTGAGTTTGAAAGGGAGCTGAGCAGATAGTTTCGGGACAAGCCGCTCGTGTGTATGTGTGTGTGTTAAAATAATAATTGAATAAGCAGCTTAGAAACGGGTTCACAGTATCTAGATCTATCTGATCTATCTGATCTATCTGATCTATCTAATCTATCTAATCTATCTGATCTATCTGATCTATCTGATCTATCTGTATTGTTCTTTGTCTTGAAACATTTAGTTGTAATAGATGGGGGTGGGGAAAAATGGGTCAGAGAAGTCATTGTCTATAATGAAATAATGTCATTTATCAAGCTGATGGTGATGACACTAATCATTGATGCCCGTTGACTCAGTGGGAGAAACTGTAGAGTGTTTCCCCCTTGAAAATGTTCTCTTCAACTCACTTAATGCTTCCTGCCCTTCACTTTTGTCTTTCTTTTTTTTTTAAATAAAGTTTCTCTTCTTTTATTTTATATTTATTTTTCATAGTGTACATTTTATAAGAAAGGAAAACCGGAAAAGTTTATTACTGCTCTTTTTTTGTTTCTTCTTCTGTGAATTAAAATGTCTTTGTGACCTTTTTGCGAGGGTCTAGCCGCCCTATGAGCAACTTCCAGGGTTCTCTAAGGGATGAGTAATCACAGGCCAGTCCGATGCCAGTGGGGTGGCCCTGCACACGTCAAACGTAATAACTATTCGGTTATCTTTTTGGGTAAAAATATGTAATTCATAAACTGAGTTGTTGGTACACGCTGGCCATTATATGACGAAGATTTCGAGAATTAGACGCAAACCTTTCTTTGCCTTGGTTTGATACACTGTGCAATATATAAGTTCATTCTGCGTGCCAACATTCTAAAAGTCATCATGATATTTACTTGCCCTTTTTTTTAAGGTTTTCCACGTGCCATTGAAATTTTCTCTGCGTGCTAAGTTTCCATTCCCTGCTCTGCATAAATTAAATACATGTAATTGAATGAAAGCTCTTCTCAACACTCCCTCCCCCAAATCACACACTCCGTCTGTCCTGTAGTTTTGATTTGATTTTTACGGACCTCTGATGTGTATGACGCATAGCTTACTTGCATTAAAATATTTGTCATTTTAGTTTATTAGCATGGCTGTTTCCTGCTAGTAAATTATTGTATGTTTATGGGTGTTAGCTACTTAAAAAAAAAGAAAACATCATTCCGACAGGAGGCGCATGCTGTCAGAAAACGAAAACAAATAATGGTCCCGTGTGTGTGCGTGTTTTCATTTCACTTTCTCCTAGTCTTCTTCTTTACAATTCTAAACAACCGCCTACAAGTTATGACGAAATATTCTACCACCATAACTACCCCATTTCCCTATATCTTCTACCGGTAAAACAAAAAATGAAAGGAAGATGCCGCTTGTCATAAATTTTAACAACATCCGAGATCTTACTCCTTTTTTTTTTCACATCATGGCAGCAGCCATAAATTCTGGAGTGATGTAGGAGGGTGGGGGGCTGTATGATGTCCATGTCTTGGTAACAAAATGTATAGTCAGCCCCATGGAATGCATTATGTGTGTGTGTTTGTGTTTTAAATGGACAGCGGTCAAAGTGACAGGGAGGGGGGTGGGGAAGGGAGATGACTTATACCCATCAACTGCAACCGTCTTTTTATGACGTGGTCGACCTGATTTACTGCTGCCGTCCTTATTTATCTGTGTGTGTGTGTAATAATGTCAAGGCCGTTGTGCGTTAACCGGCGCTCTGCTATTCCTCTGTAAATTTTACTCCCTGCTTTTACTATTCGACAAGTTTACGTTTCCGAAACAGGGCTAGAGATCTAATGCTTTTTTTTTTTAAATTCTAGACTTAAGTTTTCAATTAAAATAGTTTGCTGCATTCTTTAATTATAGACTATGGGTTGCCTACCTTTATTTTTTCTCTCTTTCTCACTGAATTACCTTGTCGACAAATTTAACTCTCCCCCCCCCCCCCATGTAGCGGAATGAAGCATTTTTGTACGCTTTATAATAGTGGACGTAATAGTTTTAGTGCAGAGAGGGGAGCAAGGGGAGTATATAATGACTACAGCTGGTAAATAATTTGTTGCGTAAACTACTTGGCGTAGAAAGAAACAAAGGTCGTTATAAGTCTATTACTAGGGCGATGGAAACCAACTTCTTTGTGTGGGGTAGAAAGTGAAACACTTCAAACTATGAAACAATACTGTTTTATTATTGTTTACACTTAGCGTGGGGTCCTACTATAAAAAAGTACCGCGACCCGCGAGAATCTAGTCATGGTGGGCGTCCCCATCAGTCCGGAGGAGAGTCCCATCTATTATAATAATGCAGTCCTACAGAAGTTTCAGTGAGGAAGTTTGGGGGAGGGGAGGAAGGGATGGGGCGCAGAGGTTTGCAAGAAAACGTCGTAATCACACGTTCCCAGATCCAATGTCAACACTGATCAACAAATTGAGTTTAGGAGACACCCATGGGGGGAGGGGGTAGGGGGGGATAAGGGGTGGTTTAGGGCAGGAAGCCAGTCGTGAGCAGCTAAAGGGTGAAATTATTTTTAAAAAAAAGGTGGGGGAGGGGGGTTCTGAGAGAGGGAGTCGAGTGTGAGTAAAAGGAAAATTGGTCTGATGGAAGGGAGGGGGTAAAGGGTCTGGAAGTGACCAGGGGCTGCACGATTTGACAACACTAAAGCCTGCAGTGAGCATTTGTGAGCCAGGATTTGTTGACACAAAGACGTTTGGAAGTGAGGTGGCTGGTTGGAATGGAGTTCTCTTCCTGCTGCCATATCCAGAGACAGACGGGGGAGTCAAACTGTGCATGCTAAATATGCAATCTCTTGGCTCCAGAATTATCGGGCAGGAAGAAAAATTCTGAAAACTTATGCGCAACCATATTTATCATGTGAAATGTATAATTTTTCATCCTTTCAATACTTCATTCCATATGTATATAGGACCTATACATCGTGTTTTTTTTTTAAAGTAGGTTTAAGTAAAGTACTCGTCGGACCAAATGAATCTTAGGGCCTATGATGAAATGTTCACACAGTTTCTGTGGCCACGGCATAGTAGGGATTGTTTGGCCACCAAAATACCTAATCGCCTTTACTTTGCCCAAACTAATGCCAGGTATCCACCAGAGCTGGGTAGTCTCAGGGACACCCTCCATTCCCGGGGTTAAAAAAATCCTAGTCTTCCTAGCCAGGATTTGAAACCAGAACCTTTGGTAAGCCGGCCATATGATCAATTTGATCCGATACTTGACTACTATTCTGATATTAATGTCATCATCGTATATTTATTTACAAAATACAGATTTACTTCCTTATTCTCTCAATTGTTTTGATCACAGTCCACCATGGAACTGTCTATAATGAGCCGAAATCACATTTCTTTCTTTTTTCTTTCTGTCATTCTTGCTTGTTTCTTTCTTTTTTTTCCCTTCTATCTTAAAAATCTTTCTTTCTGTTTCGTTTTAAATCATTACTTTAAGGTCATTAGATACGCCACTGTAACATAAAAAAAAAGGAAAAGAAAGAGACAACCTTGTTTCCGGAACAAACGGGGCCATCGGTTCGCAGTTCAACCCCAAGGACATGTCTGGTCCACTTTCCGGCACGAGAGATAGAGAAGAAGAAAAAAAAAGCCCCAGCCCTCCAGACTTGGAGCTTGTTGACGAGTTTAAAGATGAGAATGAGAGAGAAAGAGAATGAGAGAGAAAGAGCCATCGGGTATCTTCTTATCGGCACGTTCCTCCTGAAAACCTCATTTCCCTCTTTTAGCCGCTTGGAATCGGAGAAAATGTCTTGAAGAGACAGTCACGTCAACATCAGAAATGGAAAATGGTGGGGGGGGGGGAGTGGAATGAAACATTGAATTAAACATCGTTACGTGATGTGTGGGCGATTGTCTGGGTAGATTCTAATCTACGGACTTACTTTTTTCAATGTGATATCTCATGTATGTGTAAACACCCCCACTTGATATTAACATACGTATGTCCATTTCACCAGTTATATTATACAGCAGACAGTCCATTGGTTAAGATGAGATAAATGGCTCGAATATGCAAAGAACGTCTTGATGTTGGTAAACATAATAGATAAGCATTAAAAAACAATGGCAAAATGTGGTCAACTGTTATTATTTCGACTAATTGCGATTCTGGGAATCACATTTTTTTTTTACATTAAATTATTAGTTAGTTTCAGTTGGCGCATTTGCTACTCGAAATTTGCCAACCAATTCTGATGGTGTGCTCATCATTTATTTGTCTCAAAAGTGATAACCATTGGTACTTGCCCGTTGTATCATAAACAGTGCCAAGTCATCGGTGCCATTGTCTGCCTTGTCTTCAGGACACACATAAAATAGTCGAAGAGAGCCAAACGAGTTTATGAGTAACCAGCCACACACCCGACAAATCTAGTATAATATTAGATAAGCCGTAAATACCACAGTGGATCTTCAAGTATACTTGGAGTAGCAGATAGGCTGGGCACTTCTCTATAGTTTGACGGCTGTACGTGTCCTGTTTTTCTGGAAAGTATGCCGACCATTTTGTTGGTACCCAGTGTATTGTAGCTACTGCCTTCTCTTTGGCATTGCTCACTCCTATTTGCTCCACCAACTTTCCATTCCACTGTTCGGTTGATCAAATTAAATGGCTTAGGGATGGGGGATGCGGCGCTTTAATGCCGGTCAGTAAAACCGTTTGACCCTCGGACCCATGAAGCTGTTTGACTGTCGTCGTCCCCCCCCCCCCTTCCCCGGTGTCCGGTCGTGACAAACTTTCCCTTCTGGTCCATTTGGCTAGTCTGATACAGCCCCCCCCCTCCTCGCCCCATACCCTATGCCCCCAACACCGCCTCCTTTAGTTTCCCTTCTATCTGCTTGCTAAGAGGGTGAGTAAGCAGCGGGGAGTAATAAAAAAAAAAGGGCCACGCATAACTGGAATGAAATTATTTGCTTGATTCGTTGGTCATCTTTGAATGAAATCTCCAAGAGATCTGGAAGCTTTCCTTTAGACATGGTTTCCCATCCTTCTTAGACATGTTTTCATTTCTTCCTCTTCTTTTATAAACAAAAATTTGAGAATCTTCGACCGTTTTTTCGACCTATCTTTTTATAGTCAAACCTAGGTTTTTGTTAGCGAAATCCGAAACCGACCAAACCGATGCAATTATTTTCATCTGAATCCATTTAAATTCAATTAAATCGTTCTAAAAACTCTTTAATACTTATATAAAAAACAACATCGAATTGAAGTTATAAAGAATAAATGTAGAATTCAAACAATAGGACAGTTGAAATAAATTGAAGATACAAGTCTAGTGTGAAAATAAATGAACTTCTAACATGGCATTTACAGAAATGTCTGAATACACTTTTTTTGGCGTATCGACGAAAAGAGAAACCAGCGGAAACAGAAGTTAATTAAGGAAAACGGAGGTCTGACTGAATTACATTAAAATGGGCTTCATCAACGGTCATGCCATATAGACTATATATATATATATATTTGCTTTTCTAGAATCATCTTGATGTTCAACAGTTATTTTTCAGCTGTCACGTACATGCAAGCATACACCCACACTGACACACACTGACACTCACACATACAGTCAGTGACTAGATTGAAATTGAGATAACCCATCTGCAAAGCTGCTACATTGTTTTAATGCCCTAAAGCACACAACCCCTTCACCCACCTTGTACTGGTTGTATATGTTGCCCGAGTCTGTTTTCTGTACTCTGTGGCTTGCGTATTTACTGTAAACACATCTGTAAGTCTATATCCCCCCCCCCTTTCTATCACCCCTCTCTCTCTCTCTCTTTTATACAGGTGTCTAATCCGTTTCTTTTGGTTCACATATTTCTAGTAAATAAACATTCTTGGCTAAATAGTATGACACCCATTGGAGACAATTTTGGTTTTTTATTTGACTGTGTGAAGCACAATTCACCAAACTTTTTACTGAACTCGGTCGCCTTTCTACTATTCCAATAGATAGCTCACCAAAAACACTTCCACTAGACCAGGGGTCGGCCACAATTTGATGATAGTGTGCCCAAGTAGAATTTCTAATTCATTCGGCGTGCCATCAGACTAAAAGAATGCTCTAGCACTCAATTTCTGTTTGTTATTTAAAATATTTTTTTTTGTTATGCGTGCCATGGAAAATTGCTTTGCGTGCAAGACAGCCACGCGTTTCCTAGGTTGCCGACCACTGCACTAGACTATCGCCTCACGATTTTTTGATTTATAGACCTAAAAAAGAGCACCACCAACCGTACGATTCCACCAGTAGTACAGTAGTACATGTTGTTGTGGCTAGTGTACACAGCTGGCATTAGTTGCAGGCTAGTGTCCACGTGTGTGTGTGTGTGTGTGTGTGTGAGGTGAACAATAGGTAGTGTGTGGTACAGGTTATATTTTTTGTTGAATCCCATTGGGGGCATCGGCAGAGCTTGTTCATGTTGACTGTATCGGTTCATTGTGTTTAGAATTGTCTTGTCCGTGTGTGTGTGTGTGTGTGTACTCTGTGTGTGAGTGTTTGCTGGGTAGAGAGGTGTGATGGGACATGTAACCGGACTGTCATGGTGTAGCCATTTGATTGGTTCTTTTGTGCCACGGCACTTGGATCCTAGTTTCCGAGCTCTGTCTATGAATGTCATGTTTGTGCGCGTGTGTGTGTGTTTGCGCGTGAGCGCGTGCTGTTGTTGTTGTTTCTCTGGGTGAGCATAATAATTAGAAAATGATAGCGGCGGGCTAGTTAATTGGAGATAGAAGTTTCCCTCATAATACAATACATATGCAGGGACATAATCATACAGATTCTCTCTCTTTTTCTCTCTATACTAAGAGTGGTATTCGGGCATGGAATGGGTTACCTGATCTACTCACGAAAAAAATAACGATATGTAACATTTTTCACCTTTTAGACTCAAACAACGAAAGAAAAGGCACTGAGAACGCAATAAATAATCTTCTTTAGAAAAATAACGTCTGGAACTTTATAAGAAGTTTTCACAAACATCTTTATTGCAACGGACCATTAACTGGCTATCCTTGTTATCCTCTACCTTTCTCTTTCTCTCTCTATCATTTACTTTCTCTATCTTACAGTCTCTCTCTCTCTCTCTCTCTTAATTTCGCTCTGTCTCTTACTCTCTCTCATTCTCTCTCTGGGTCTCTTAATTTTTTTCTCTCTCTATCCCTTACTTTCTCTCTCTGACTCTTAATGTCTCTTTCTCTCTCTCACACACTCACATACACATTTGCCCGTGCTTACATTCATCCCGTCTCTCCCATACCAAGAAAGTTACTTGGAACTGTTTGTTTTGTCCAATTGACGTTGAATCCACTTGTCGCCTCTATTTTGTGAAAATTAAAATTATGATTTCTCCCACTCTTCTTCCTTTCTCTCTATCCACCACATCTTTCTCTCTATCTCTCTCTCTCTCTCTTTCTTTCTTTCTCTCTCTCTCTCCCTGTTTCTTCCCCAGTCCACTCCACCCATCCATCCCTCCACTCCCCCCCCCCCCACCTCCATTTCCATCTCTCCTTCTCTCTATTAAATAAAAAACAAAACGAAAAATGAAAATTGAATTGAACTGTTCCGTATTGTTTGCTTTCCTGTGTTTAATGTGCTCATTTGGAAGCAATCACTCCAGACGAGAAGTTTGAAGAAATGCTAGACACAGGCCAAGCGGCCAAAAGAAAAGTATTCCCCATGAAACACGAATCAATCAGGCCCTTGTGACCACACAGATGGCAGAAGGCCAGTCTTCAACTCTTTTTTTATTCTATGCCTTCTCTCTTTCTTTCTCTCTGTATGTCTCTTTCTCTCTCGTACTCTGTCTTTCTCCGTATTTTGTTTCATTTCTCAAATCCTCTTTTTCCATTTCTCTCTCTCTTTCTGTTTCACTTCTTGAAACAAATATGTCTTCTTCTCGCTCGCTCTCTTTCTGTCCATCTCTCACACATTCTCTTCTCCCAGCCTTTTCTCTTTCTGTCTCTCTCTTTTGTGATTGACCCCCCCCCCCACTGTGCGCTATTAGCCATTCAGTCTTTATTTATCTTTCTCGTTTTTGTATTTTGATGTCTCTGCTCCCATCTCTCTCTCTCTCTGTCTCTCTCTCTCCCTCTCTCTCTCTCCCAGTCTTTCTACCGTTCTATCTCTCGCTCTCTCTCTCCCAGTCTTTCTACCGTTCTATCTCTCTCTCCCAGTCTTTCTACCGTTCTATCTCTCTCTCCCAGTCTTTCTACCGTTCTATCTCTCTCTCCCAGTCTTTCTACCGTTCTATCTCTCTCTCCCAGTCTTTCTACCGTTCTATCTCTCTCTCCCAGTCTTTCTACCGTTCTATCTCTCTCTCCCAGTCTTTCTACCGTTCTATCTCTCTCTCCCAGTCTTTCTACCGTTCTATCTCTCTCTCCCAGTCTTTCTACCGTTCTATCTCTCTCTCCCAGTCTTTCTACCGTTCTATCTCTCTCTCCCAGTCTTTCTACCGTTCTATCTCTCTCTCCCAGTCTTTCTACCGTTCTATGTCTCTCTCCCAGTCTTTCTACCGTTCTATCTCTCTCTCCCAGTCTTTCTACCGTTCTATCTCTCTCTCCCAGTCTTTCTACCGTTCTATCTCTCTCTCCCAGTCTTTCTACCGTTCTATCTCTCTCTCTCTCTCTCTCTCTCTCTCTCCCAGTCTTTCTACCGTTCTATCTCTCTCTCCCAGTCTTTCTACCGTTCTATCTCTCTCTCCCAGTCTTTCTACCGTTCTATCTCTCTCTCCCAGTCTTTCTACCGTTCTATCTCTCTCTCTCTCTCTCTCTCTCTCTCCCAGTCTTTCTACCGTTCTATCTCTCTCTCTCTCTCTCCCAGTCTTTCTACCGTTCTATCTCTCTCTCTCTCCCAGTCTTTCTACCGTTCTATCTCTCTCTCTCTCTCTCCCAGTCTTTCTACCGTTCTATCTCTCTCTCTCTCTCTCTCTCTCTCTCCCAGTCTTTCTACCGTTCTATCTCTCTCTCTCTCTCCCAGTCTTTCTACCGTTCTATCTCTCTCTCTCTCTCTCTCTCCCAGTCTTTCTACCGTTCTATCTCTCTCTCTCTCTCTCCCAGTCTTTCTACCGTTCTATCTCTCTCTCTCTCTCTCTCTCTCTCTCTCTCCCAGTCTTTCTACCGTTCTATCTCTCTCTCTCTCTCCCAGTCTTTCTACCGTTCTATCTCTCTCTCTCTCTCTCTCTCCCAGTCTTTCTACCGTTCTATCTCTCTCTCTCTCTCTCCCAGTCTTTCTACCGTTCTATCTCTCTCTCTCTGTCTTTCCCCGTCGCTGTCTAATTGTCTATATAACATAAACAAGGAGCTCATCAATAAATTAACTCATAGAAAAAAAGGGACAGAAATGTTTTCGAATGTCTGGCGGTGGAAGTCGCAAAGAACCACACTCACAAAAATATAAATCAATAAATCAATTGTTTATCATATTGGCCTAGTTCTCTCCCCATGTCACCATGGCAACTGTGGTGCTTTTGTCCTAGAGCATTTTCTACAGCGACCGATAACTCTTGTTTATAATAGTATGGTAACAATTGACTGTAACCATTCATCGGTTTCGTGTATCTGCAGATGATAACATAGAAAAGGGCCGTAATCTATTGATCCAGGCGCCACAAAAGTGTAATTTATTACTATAACTATATTCACGTATCTATCCATCCATCTATCAAAGCAATCTATGTAATCTATCTGTGCTTGTCTCTACTATATCTATTATGTCCATCTATCTATCATCGGCACATCCGGGTTGGAAAAAAAAGGGGGGGGGGTGGCAATACAATATTCTATCGACTTGACCTCCAGAGGTTGCTACAGCTGTGATTTTTGTGTGTGTGTGGATGTGCATCCGTTTTGCCGAATTGATATGTAGATTCATTGTAGATATATAGATCGGTTCTGATGAAGTCTATGACGTAAATGCTGATTTGATAAGACAGCAGGTGCGCAAGGGAATCGGATGCAACAATCGCTTCCATGGAGCCGACCATCCAAACTGGGGAGATGGGGGGGGGGGTCGCTCCTCCCACCTTTTTTTTTACTTTGAACTGCTTATTTACGTGTGTCAGAACTATGGTGGATGTACCACATAGTGCGCGGTTATACATTTATTAGGAAATCACCCCCCCCCCCCCCCCATCAACAACAACAACAAACTACGCCCCCTCCAAGCACCCCTAATCCCATTATTGTTTTTCTCCTCATGATGTATTTGGTATGGTTCAATGCTACGTGTGTCTGTGTGTGCGCTGCTTGAAGGCCATTAATAACCAGACTATCTTGCCCCCCCTCTCTCTCTTCCTCCATAAACGTCCTCCCTCCCTTCCCTTGAGGGGCGCTGGGCTACCCAAGGCTTGCTGTAATTAGAAAGTCGGCCCTGGTGCTGGTGGTGTCCTGTAGCGTGAACAAATGACTAGGCGTGACCGCCAGCCAATCACAACGCACAGATATGCGTGCTGCGGGGTGATTTACTGCTAGGATGGGGGGTAGGGAGGGTGGTCATGAGGGAGGGGAGATACGCTGGACTTCATGCTGATTGCCATATTTCACTTTTTTTCTTCTCCCTCTCCCGACGCCCCTCCCCTTACCCTTCTGAATCCCTATTGTTTATGATGCTGGGTTGGAACAAGGTTTCGCTGGAGCGGGCACGAGAAGGAGAGGTAACTCTGGGGCTTCATTAGTTTGATGATAGTCGAACTAATTACTTTTTGGTCATGATGTTCCATTCATTAAGATAACATCTGTACTTGATGCCTGTGGCCGTGTGTGTGTTTACTTTCTAGTTGCCTTGACAGTTAATAAAAAAAAATAAGAAACGCATTTTCACCTTATCCCACACAAACACAGTTTAACTATCAAGTATATGTAGCTCTACACACAATCTTTTGATTTGTAGGGATTTGATTAAAGGGTCTCCGCAAGAGATAACTTAGAATTCTTTGAAAATCAACATGATCTAGAAACAAATAGTGTTAATCTATAAAGAATGTGTTTACTGAACTAAATTTTAACACGTTTCAGCTCTTTCATATTTTTTTTTGTTGCTTTTTTTTTTCTCATTATGGGTTAATTAAAAACAGAGGCTTAATTAATGACGTGTTTTTTTTTTTTAAACCCAAATTTATTTCAAGATTAATGAATAGGATTACCTCATCTGAGCATAAAAATATCGCGGCACACATTCAATGTCTCCAACTTTGTTGTATGCATTGACGGAGTGTGTAATTAATCCTCCACTGTTCACAGAAGAAGCTCCGGTGTTTGCGGTTTGTTTTAAAGGAGCTTCAATGACCTCTGGCAATTTTTATATATTAACCTCATTCCTCAAATATTTTTTTGATGTTGTTGATATTGGAGATTTTCTGTGAATTCCATAAGAACGTAGAATTGGGTTCAGCTGGTCTATACAACATGTATGTCCGGTACTTGGCGTGGATTCTTGCACCAGTGTAGGGCCAAGTTTAAAATTTATAGTTTAGACTTTGAGGGGTAAAAAGTTTGTAATTAACATCATTAGCACACACATGCACACGAACTTACCTGTTTTGTTTTTGTTTTGCTTTTGTTAGTGAGAGTTTTATTGCATAGGTTAATATTGGTGAGGCCTACTTGAGGGCCGCAGGCGGGCCGCAGGCGGGCCGCGAGTTTCACAGGCTCGATGTATTTTAAGCTTGAGCAGGTGCATTGTTTCCATTCATAGTGTCCTGGCTGTTTACCTGCACGTGCCTGCCTGCGCCTTACTTTAACACCACTTATCATCTCTAATCTTGTATCATAACTCACATTGACTCATAATGGAGGTTTTAGATGTTGTTGTTTTTTTTTAACATTGGAACTTCAGACATGAATAAAACAGCTTCCAGCCCCTGCGACTTGATTTATAATTAACAAGGAAGTGAAAGCAATCTTTACAATTTCACCTCGTTAGCGCTCCTCCTACGTAAAGTTCTTTGCTAAACTTTAAACATATAGATCTATGCCAGTGTGGAATGGACGACGCTAATCGTCTTCTAAAAATGTGGGGGAAAAAATAGGGTGACCAGCCGCCTTTTCTTTTCTCCCTGGTTAATTCTTCAATAAATAATGAAAACTTTATAAGTCTCTTGTACAATTAAATGTAAAGCAGTCCCGTTGGATTAAACTTATCCATAGGGCCGGCTTTTGTAATAATGATTTACTGTTCTGATTTCTATTGTTGCAGGGATTAGTATTGGGCAGGGATTGGTACACTACTACGGTTCACTTTAATACTTTAACTCGTTTTAACGGGCATGCAGACGTGTATAATGCCTGGTAGCCGTCCCCATCATGGTGTATCTACCCCATTGTTATAACGGAGCCTCTAAGTATTGGTCTGAGTTTAATTTTTTCGTTAATTCAAAGAACTGCCTGTGGCGATAGGGTTGAGGTATAATTGCCTTTGTTAATAAATCTCAGATTGAATTGAAAGTTGGATAAGATAAAAATAATTGTTTTTAATCAGTTACCAATCCATGATATCTGTCTGGGAAGAGGGAGGGGGTCGAAATTCAGATCAAAGCCGCCAATATATTTTAACGTTGCTGCTAATCAACATGTTCATGTTACCTCCTGTTGATATTTTATGTGCATTCAAAAACGGATGTTATAAACTGGGTTATTGTATAGCAACCAGTGACTAAATTGTGCCCCACACACACACACTCGCTCACACAAATGCTTGAAGCACGCACTCACTCACACAATGACTGGGCTGTTCAATATTTCTCTCCCCTTGGTGAATGCAAGCAGTGCCAAATTAACTTGTCTCTTCTGATGGAACAACAAATAATGCTCTTGAACAAACGGCCTGTCCCAAGTTTGGGTTGGGGGGGGGGGGGGAGAAGGGTCCACCGTGGTCATCATTGGGCATTAATCACCAGCTCCTGTCCGTGACTCAAAGTTTTCCCCATCCCGGGGCCCGAGTTATGAGCCTACCCCCTCACGCCCATCTCCTACCCCTACCCAGGCCCACCATGACATTATATGTCCAGTGATGGCATTGAGCAACTAGTATTGATGATATGACATCAATTTCTCTCTTTCTGGTTATTTCTCCTTCAAAAAATGACCTCCCTGGCCAATGGACGTGTGGCTCTTTCTGTGGATTTCACTGGGTGGAGATGCGTTGAAAGGGGGAGATAAACATGTCATCGTGGTGTTTTTGAAATGTCATTAGTAGATTGCTTTTAAAACTCCTTCTTCTATGAGCGCGGGCGACGTACTCATGTGGAAGGCTTTTAAGATATAGCAGGATTAAGTAAAGGAGACGTGTATTAATCTGAAAGTATTTATTTTATCAATGTTTACGCATGCAGTAGTGATCTAGTGTTTGAACGTGATTAACACTTAATGGTTAGTTATAAGCACACAATAATTAAAATTGTAAGATACAAATAAAATTTAAAAAAACGAACAAAAATACACGGAGGCCATAATAACGAGAAGAATGGATAGAAGTATATTGTCATAGGCGTACCCTATAGCCCTCCTTTAAAGTTCGTTTTCTTTAAAAGTCTACTAATTATTATAGCTAGCTCTTCTCCACCGACATGGAAATCATTGTAATATTGAGGTGTCAGACTCTGAAGAAAAAACAAGTTCATTGGGGACGCCCTTGTCTGTTATGTTTTCATGAACTCATCATATTGTCCCTCGGGGAAAAAAAGGGGGAAGGGCGCTGTTTCCAGTTTTTAAAAAAGTGCTATTGCGCCCAGTAACTCCCCTCTCCCCCAAAAAACCTCCAACCTTCCCAAACTCAATCAAGTCTAGATCTTGAGGAAAGGGAAGACAATCCAATAACTTTATTGGCTGATCCGTCATATTTACACTGGAATAATCTCCCCCTACCTCCCCCTCTCTCTCGCCCTCGGCCAGACAGGGAGGGACGAATGTCCCTCATCTTAGACAAACACACACTCCCACTGAAACCCACGCGTAATGTGAGGTTGTAAGTTTGATGATGTATTGGACTTGTTGAATCTGTTCAACCGCTCTCTCGCCTGTAGGCTACATACTTCCTTCCGGCCTGGTTCGTACTTAACATAGATCTATCTAGATCTAACTATGTTAGCGTTCTTTTTTTTAAACATCTTGTCTCTGTCTGTATAATTCTGGAAGAGTAATAATACAAAAAATAATGATAAAAAGAAAACCTAATGTTAGATGAACTTAGAATGAATGGAAGAAAACGAACTTTGGGGGAACACACACACTGTACCACGAGGTAAAGATAAGTGCACATATTTCTTTCTTTGTGGGGATTCAGCAAAACCCATCCTTGCGCAATATCTCTCAAGCTGTCATGGTTGAATGCCCGTGTTGACAATGGCCCTGTGATTGCTTGCATGCTCAATGTCTCTCTTTTTATTTCGGGCTCATCTTTTTTTTTGTATACACATTTAGATATTTATTTAGATCTATCCCTTTCTTTATTTATTTTTTGTTTACTTTGTACTTTGTTTAAAAAAAAACGCAATCGTAGTTTAAAACGGAGATACAATAGTTAAAATTTAACAAAGCCTAAAAAAAAAGAAATTTAGTATAAAAGATTAAAAAAAACAACTGGTTGTTGTTTTTTGTTTAAATAAAACTAAGTCTATTGTTTCAATTTGTACAATCAGAATAAAAAACAAAACATGTAGGCTACAGTGTATCACACACCTATGAACTTACCTCATTTACCAACTGTAGGATGATTGATGTGTCACTGTGTAATACTTCTAGAGCGTTAGTGTGGTATTGTCTGTGTGAGTGTGGACTATGGGGGGGGGGGTAGTTGGAGCAAGAGATAATTATTGTGGTTTGTGAAATAATACTCTCGGCTCCCCCCCCCCCACACACACACCCTTTCCTGATTGATCTTCCTATTTCCTTTTTTCTCTCCCCGCCTCCGCGTTCTTTCCTTGTGTAACAATGTGTAATAGTGGAATACGAGTTAGCGTTGTGCATCCCTGCAGCGTCCTGTTCCAATGATAATAATTGCCCTGTGATTAACTCCACGCTTGTACTGTCATTTCGTTAAGGGGTAGAGAACAGCCGAGCGAAATCGTGCAGGGAAGGGTGCAGGTGGGGCGTGGCGGGGGGGGGGGATGTAAAAAAAAAAGGTACAGACAGCAGTGATGTCACGAGAAGATATCTGAGCATGATAGTTATTTTTATTTCAAATCGGAAGTGGGTGATTAGTTATTGATTTTCCCTTTCTCGCACTTTTATATACATCCCCTCCTCCCCCCCCCCCTCTCCAAAACACACATACAACTATTACAGACAAATGCCATCTTGTTAACTGCATTTCTTCATATCTCTGAATTGACTTGGGCAGCTACATCAGCAGCAAACTTCTTAGTCAATAAAAAACTGATGAATAAACCAAAATATATATTCTAATCAGTAATGTAGCATCTTTGCCTCCATCTAGTCATTGTGATTGTGGATTGACCATTCAGATATCACCCCCCCCCCCACACACACACACACACACAGACCAGTGTTTTAAGGGTCTCAGATAATGAAATAACAATAAAATTTACCTTTACTAAAGGGCCCCCCAGACATTCTTAATTCTTCCCTGTCTTTAGTACTAAAGAATTTTTAAAAATTTGCATTTGTTTATCATAATTACTTGTTCTGTTAGGAGATTCAGTAGCCCAGTAAGTAATATATTTATCCCCAAATGTGTAGTACATTTAAACTAATTGTTCGGGATTGATATTTCTTCCTAAAACATTTTTATATTTCATATTTTTGTTTTCTTTGTATCTTCTCAGAACAAGTCGGAGCCTCTTCTCGATGACAGAAATCGTGACAGGCGCGGCGGTGGTGGCGCTGACCGAGACCAGAAATTGCCCAAGTCCTCCCACCTGGGGAATGTGCACAGGCCGCAGTCCAACACCTCGGCCCCAGGGGCGTTGGGTGAGTTTCTTTGTCCTTTCTAAACCCAACCTTCAACTTGTGAATTGATTTCTGCCTAGAAATAAAAGTTAAAGAAAATTATCCTCAACTATGGCCTTTAATGGGGCTTGGTAGCGCGTTCGACTAGCGAGCCGAAGGTCCCGGGTTCAAATCCTGGTGCAGGCTAGGACTTTTTCCTGGGTCTGGAGGGTGTCCCTGTGTCTACCCAGCTCTGATGGGTACCTGACCTTAGTTGGGGTAAAGGCGGCTGTGCATAGTGCTGGCCACACAATCACCTAGTATGCCGTGGCCACAGAAACTGGTGAACGCTGCTTCATCGGACCTATGGATCAACTCGGTCCGACAGGTACTTTTTTATGACCTTTAAAAAAAAAAGAAAAGCAGTCTATGAAATTATTGCAGTCAGAATATATAAGTTAAAAAAGAATATCCTTATGATATTTAGTATGATTTGTTTGAAGATTGTGTTTGTGCAGTAGGAAGCCAGAGTGGCACTGTGGGTGGCAGAGCAGCAGCGCATTTGTCTGGCGTACCGAAGATTCTGGGTTTGAGACCTGGCTAGGATTTGTTCCCAGGACTGGGGGATGTCCCTGAGGTTACCCAGCTCTGATGGGTACATGACATTAGTTAGAGTAAGATGTGGCCTGAGAAACTGGTGAGGGCCCTATGGAACAGTTTGGTGGGGGATTATGAGGCAGAAAATCATAAAGAAGTTTCAACTTAATTGTATTTTCTGTTCCTTTTATATAAGTTATAATTCCTAATTTATTCTTTTCATTCGTTATATGGTTTTAAAGTTTTTTTATCACCCTGCAGATTTAGTTATTATCATTATATGGACAATCTGTACTTTTTTTTTTAGTCATGGTGGGTTATTGTTTATTTTATTTTTTTCATTACTCGAGTTCAATTTCTCATGACTGTATATGTCTTCCCCACAGCAGTTGGTCAGTCCCATCGCCAGAGCAGCGTGATGCCAGACCTAGTCCCGCCCCACACACCACCACAGTCTCGGTCACCACCCACGCCACAGCGACCCCAGGACAAGGTCACGTCAGAAGAGGTAATTACCACCTGGCCTTGCCCAGAGACCAGACTGTTAACAAATATTTTTTGGGTTTCAAAAATGGCATTCTTTAGTTTATATATCATGGTTTATTCTAAGTCTTAAAAGTCCCTTGTCTAGATGCTATAAATTAGCAATGGCCACACAGACATCTCATGTTGAAGTGGGATGTAAAGTAAAAGTATCTGTCGGACCAGATGATCCATTGGGCCCGGGTGAAGCAGCGTTCACCAGTTTCTGTGGCTATGGCATACTAGGGCATTGTGTGGCCAGCACAACTCAGGGATACCCTTCAGACCAGGGAACAAATGGGATGTGGCTCTAGAAATCTTGTGGTTTCCTTTTGGGAATGAGGAAATATGCTCTCATTAAACGGGTTTGCAATGAGTTGCGTCAAGTAAAACAAATTTGAACAAACGAACATTGTGTAGTTTAAGGTGGCCGTTGTTGTAGGGAAGCTTTTTTTTCTCTCTCTTCTTTTGCCTGAATTCATGTATGACAACTTGCTTGTGTCAAGAAGTATTTATCAGCACTTTTCTGAAAACCTGTCTGGCACTGCACCACTCTCCCTACCCCTGACTGTTATGTTGTCAACACACATGGGTGCTACTCATCTCCTCATTGAATGAGAAAAAAGACAATCTTTAGATGACAATATATACAAAAAAATGTTCAATTATTTAGTAGCACCCATGCAAAATGAACAAAGTATAAATGAACAAACGCCTGTATTTTTTTTTTTTCTATGTAAAGACATGAATGAAAATACTATCTCAAATTATAATTTCTGAGACTTGCCTTGTAGAGAAGATGAAGGTTATTATGTCTATAATTTGTCAATTTGTGAGCTTTTTCTGTGTTTAAGTAATTCATTTATGAGGAACCATTTATATCAGGTGAAAAATCATATAGCAGAACTTCATAGAAAGAAAGCTTTTTTATAATTTATTTTCAAAAGACTTCCAGCAGAGAATACTAAAAAATGTATAACTTTTAGATTTAGATAAGCTGGGCATATCATACAAATATTGCAAAAGCTGTATTAAATGCACCACTTTCAACAGCATCTCAGCCAACCAATTTATATTGTGATTTAGAAAAAAAACAAAAAAACTTTCAATTTTAAACAAAGTTAACTGAATACTGAAATGTATTTTCATAAGTATCCCTTCAGGCCAAATTGATCCACAGTTGGGGTGAAGTAAAGGAGGCTGGGCATTATACTGGCCACACAATCCCCTAGTATTCCATGGCCACAGATACTATTATTGTAATCTAAAGGAATTATAATTTGTGTGGCTGGGTGGTCCACATTGAATTTTTACATTAGCTCACAGGTCAGGCTGCAAATGTTATTTTTCTTTTTCCCTCACAATGCTTTTTTGTGTGTGTCTTGGTTCTGTTTTGTTATGCTGGCTCTGTCTTGCTTGCCGCTCAGTATAAGATGTTAGTGCCATATCAATTTATGGGGCTGCTGTCTTTGCATGCTGAAGCTACAGATCTTCTCTCTTGTACTGACACCAACTGCCTTCCCCCATTTTTTAGTTTTATTACCAAAAAAATAAAAATAAAAAAAAATATTGTTAATTTCAATTGAAATTTAAAACAATGGCAAACAGTTTTGTTAACTAGAAACTGCATGAATTAGACATTCATCCTTGTAAAAGTGTTATCAGCTGAAATTCAATTTAAAAAAATAAAGGGCCATTTTTTGTAAAAAAAAAATATATTAGGGCCAAAAGTTTTATTTTTATTTTTTTTTTCTTCCCCACCCTCCCCTTGTTTTTTTTTTCTGGTCTTGTTTCTAAACAACACAAACCACAACCACCAAACTAAACAGTACAGAAGAGCTGTAGTTCAGCCTGCAATCAAGCACCAGCGATCTTTCTCTGCTTTCGGTTTCGGTGCCGAGGGTTCCACCATTGGCTCAGTTTCTTCTATGTCTAAACAGTCACGCCGGGGCTCCCAGATCAACGTCAACGTCACGCCGTCACAGACCACGGAGGGCGTTAGCGACACGCCCGAAATCAGGAAGTACAAGAAGCGGTTCAGCTCGGACATCCTGTGCGCGGCATTGTGGGGTAGGTTTGCTCAGCGTAACTTGTCGTCGTTTCGTACATTGTTGCCATCGCAAATTTTCTTTTAGAAATTCTACTAATGTCAATCAGCCCAGCTTTTGTTTTCATATGATTCAACACTTCTAATTATTATTTTTTTCTACCAGGGGTGAATCTCTTAATTGGCACAGA
Organism: Anisus vortex; assembly: GCA_949126835.1. Classification (NCBI taxonomy): domain Eukaryota; kingdom Metazoa; phylum Mollusca; class Gastropoda; family Planorbidae; genus Anisus; species Anisus vortex. The sequence goes on from OX421508.1 coordinate 28,311,500, forward strand.
GTCTGGTTTAATGCTACTGGACAGAAGTGGCCAGGGAAAAGGTAAGAAACATGTTTCCAGAAGATTATACTTCGATGCATCAGTTCGTTTTAATGCTAAAATTTCCCATAATATATAAATAAAGCCATTCAAATTTTCACATTTTAAAAATTATATTCCAACTTTTTGAAATGCACAGACTAGGACCAGATATAATTGAGTATTTTCTATTTCATTATGTTAGCATTTATTAATCTTTAAAAAAAAAAGGTCGAACTTCTTTAACATGTAAAATGTGTGGCTTTCTGGACTATTGGATGCGTGTAGAAGTATTTAGGCTTCTGAAATATTTGTTTGATTGAATGTTTTACCACTGTAAGAATGACTTAATTGTGTTTATTACTGCTGCACAAAAAACCCTGGCTCATGGTGGTGATTATTGTTTCCTCCCTCTCCTCAGTGTACACTCTCATATCGAGGAGGAGATTTCAACAGATGGAGGTGCTGGAGGGTCAGAACATCCTGGTCACCATCTCAGGCAAGAAGAGCAAGATCCGGGTGTACTACCTGTCCTGGCTAAAGTCAAAAATACTGAAGAACGACACAGTAAGTTGACCCAACACTAAAATATCAACTTTTGACTTTTAAGTTTACAGACATTCCTTCTAGATAGAAGATTTTTATGTTATAGGCTCAAAACTCCAGCAGGGATTGGTCGGCAGTAAGTCTAGAACCCGGACCATTTTGTTAACAGTCAGGTGAACTAACCGCAGGACCAGTCGGTCTTTGCAGTATTTCTCCACGCTTTTGGAAAGGAAGGGTTGGGGTGTAGGGTTATGTAAATTTTCTTCCTATTTCTGTGTTGTGTCAAGTCCCTTTTAAAAATGTAGCCGAGGGAAAACACCATACTAGTTATTCTACATAGTCAATGAAAAGTTTATAGACTGAGCAACTGAGTTGCTTCCCTTTGATCATGCATTACAGACTTGTGGTCTTTATCTTGAAACGTACATTCTGTTTCTTTATCCCCATTCACAGAGTGACAAGAAGAACGGCTGGGTGAATGTAGGTGACTTGGAAGGCTGTGTGCATTTCAAAATTGGTGAGTTCTAGTTTCAGCATTGAAATACTTATTGACTTAATTTTTATTTTTTTATTTTGGATAAATGAAAGGAAAACATAGATCTACTTTAAATATTCTCCAACATCATTGTTTTTTAGCAACCATGATTATTTCACTTGATTATGTTCACACAACTGATTTTAAATTTTGCCTTAATGCAAGGGGTTTCATACCCAATTGCACAGGGGCCAAAACACAACACTTAAGGTTTTGGTCCGAACTGGATAAACAACAATTGATCAGTGGAGAATTACAAGTTTTTTAAAAACAATAATATGAATTCTCTCACTGGCTGGATATAATTATATGCCAGGCCAGATGCTGTCACCTTTTCTCTAAAGTAAGGTAGTAAATTTACAAGTTTTGTATCCTGGGTTTAAATCTTGATTAAAGATGAAGAAAAAAAAATGTATATGAACTTAATTAATGAAACATGTTTGTTATAGTTGTTGTTATTGTTGTTGTTGACAGTGAAGTATGAGAGAATCAAGTTCCTTGTTATAGCACTGCAGGACTCCATAGAAATCTATGCCTGGGCACCTAAGCCTTACCACAAGTTCATGGCTTTCAAAGTGAGTCTTTATTTATCTATCATAGTAGTGAGTCGATTCATCTATATTAGAGAGTCTAGCTATAACCTCCATGTCAAAGAAGACTAGGATGCACACTATATATATATACATTGTATTGATTCTTGTAACATTGTCTCTTTCCACAGTCCTTCACAGACCTGAAGCACAAACCCCAGCTGGTTGACCTCACCGTGGAGGAGGGCCAGAGGCTAAAGGTCATCTACGGATCCAACATGGGCTTCCACGCTATTGATATTGACACGTCCAATTTTTTCGACCTGTACATTCCATCACATGTAAGTATCTCTTTAGCACATTGGCAGAAAACCTTTTTTGTTTAAAATACTCGCCTGGCGTATCATAGATGATAATGTTGCCATTTTAAGATTTAGGTTTTAAGCCGACAGAAGTTTTTCCTTTTTATTGCTGGTGCTTGTTTAACTCTGGAAGTTTGGACAGAGCTGAAATATTTTCTGTATTGCTTCAAGCTAATCCTGAAGGCATAACAAGTGTACACTTGATTCACCAGTCCTATGGGAATTGTGCTTCTCATAATGTTGTTCTTTCCCCAAAATTTTAATGGTGTTTTAAAGTGGGTCGCATAATATTCTTTAGTAATTCTTTGTGTTGTTGTTGTCAATTTTTTAATGCTTTAGTTTCTTCTGAATGTAAACAATGGTCACAGTTTAGTGTGTGACATCCTCGTTATTGCGTTAATTCTTTGTTTAAAAGTAATTTTGAGCTAGCCTCGTATAAAACATGGGACAGAATAGTATACTGAAGCAAATTTGTTTTCTTGCTCACTTACTTCCCATCATCCCTATTGGGTTTTGGGCCACCAGCTAAAGACCTCTATTGGGTCAATTTCAACATCTTCCAAAATGTCATCCTCCCAAGTCACCATCTGTTTTCTTAGCCGACCTCTTTTGCAATTTCTTTTTTTTTTAAGTTCCATGTGAAATTTTATATAGATTTTAAATGCACATTGTGATATATAATCTGTATCTATGTACATAGTTTGAGTTACTATAAACGGTCTTGAACTCACTTTCCGGTCTTGAACTCACTTTCCGGTCTTGAACTCACTTTCCGGTCTTGAACTCACTTTCCGGTCTTGAACTCACTTTCTGGTCTTGAACTCACTTTCCGGCGGGGTTTGTTTGAGTTTGTGGTTCGACCATGAACTTGTTCACAATGACGCACTTTCTCACATACAAAAATGTGTTTGGTACAGTCAAGTGTCAATTTGGGAAAATATTTTTATTCATCAATGGCTTTTTCTTTCTTCTTTGTTTCTTTTGAGTGTTTTCTAAATGGCTATAAATGTATTTAATTATTTGTGTTGTGTCTTTTTTTGTGTTGCTTATCTAAGCATGGGTTCTATTCCATTCTCACTTCAATGGAAAACTTCATTGCAGACATTCCCAATTAAATGTTCATTTCTTTTTTCCCTTTTCGTTCTTTCTGTGTTTGTTTTTCAAATCAGAATTTTCTTTTCAAAATATGACACTTTTTTTAAAATTTTAATTGATGATGCAAGTTGCTGAGATCTGATTGACATCCATTGTTAAAAGACTTTTGTTGTTTTTTTTCTCATCAATGTAATTCATTTTCTCTAGTTGTGATGGAAACTTCATTATATTTTCTTGTTTTATGTTAAGTCAAGTAATACTCTCTCATTTTGTAAATAAGTCATACACATATAAATGTCTTAAAAGTAACACTTTTTCTTGTTGTTTTTTATTCTCTTCATAAATGTATAAGTCTATTATATCACCTGAAGTAAAAAAAAAAAAACATTTTTTTTTAAAAGCAGAAATGCCTACTGTCCTGCATTTTGTGAAATTTCCAAAGCAAAACCAGTGAAAAAAAAAGATACTATTTTAATTGGCATTCCCTTAAGAACTATCACAAACTTTTTGCTTAGAAAACAATATCAAACAATGAACATTTTATTAAAGGTGCTATGGAAAGATGTTTTGTAAGTCCTAGGATTTTAGGCTCCCTGGATACATCTTCACATTTTGTCCATAGGGGTGGGCAACTCTGCATACAGTTAAAATATTTTTGTCTTTCATTCTTGCCTTTCTATTTTATAAATAATATTTTCTGGCTATCATTTACTGCTTCCTACCAAACAATTCGCTACTCTGAATTGGCCCTACTCACAATTACTTCCCTTGTGTGCTAGTATCGAGGTCAAGGCAATTCAGTGGCTAGTAACCAATCAGGTTGCATCACCTTTTATGTCAATCAGGTAATACAAAAAGTCAACTTTTGCTAAGTGCTTTATTTTTTTGTCTCTCTCTTCAAATTTTGTTTCATTTTTTTGTTTTGAAATTCAAGGCATGTTCTAGCAGCACATTTTTTTTTTTCAATTTGTTACCACAATGGGCTTAAAAAAAATTGTAAAAGTAAAAATTGTATTTGATATTTCTTAAGGCCAATTGGTGAAAATGGAAATGAAGAGAGAAGAAAGCTCTTGAGCAAACAGTGGCCTGTTGAAATTTTAAACTATTTTTTGTTTCTATTCTCACTCAGTGCCTGATTATTTTTAATTGGTTGCATTGTCTTCTTTTTAGTTTCCATTTACTGGTTCATTTGATTTTTTTTTTTTTTTTTTTTTTTTTTTTTTTTTTTTTTTTTTTTTTTTTTTTTGTTATTTTGGCCGACTTTCCACATACTGGGTTCAATGATCCTAGCCAATGGCTGTTGCTTTTGGTGCAGTGAGACCACATAGATTTAATGCCCTTGATTTTTGTAATTAGTTTTATTTTTCTTTGTTTTGTAAGCTATCTTTTGTTGTTGGTGATTTTTTTTTAAAAGTTTTTTCTTCCGCTCCTATAAAAGTCAAAGAAGATTACGTGTTCCTCGTGGCATTAAAACATATTTAGAGGCGGGGCAAAACTTTATGGCTTTGAAAATAAAAATAAATGTTAAAGAGATATTTTTCGTGTCTAACCCGTTTCAGGCAGTGAATTTGATTAGATGAATTGGATGTTTAATGCTGCAATGCATGCTGGGAACTCAATTTCTTTCCTTTCTTTTCATTGAATTCTCTTTTCTTACGTGGTTTAGACGTTTATATTTTCTTTATGACTCTCCCCCCCCCCTTCTCTTTGTTTTATATCCTTCTTTGGTTTTTCTTTGCTCGCTGGCTCGTATTCTTTTCTTTATGGTTTTCGTCTGCAACATTTTTTTTCTTACATATTTTCTTTTGGTACTTAGTACTTGCATTGTCTGGTCTAAGATTCTTCCTACGTTAATAATAATTAATATGAAACACTGAGCCTATTTCTACCCTATGATTGCAACTGATAAAAAAAAAAAAGAAAACAAGTCCCCCCAATATTGGCTTTATTATTATCTTTTCAAAACTGTACTTTAGAAAAAAAAACTAACAAAAATTGTTAAATTATTTCATAAAGTGAGACTAACAAAATTTTATTGAATATTAGAAATACTCTCTTATTCCTTATTGCTCCCCGTGGAGCATGAGGCAGCAACAAAGTTCCGCCCGACTTCCCTATCCTGGGCGAGCCATCTGATTTCATGCCATGCCAATATTAAGATAAACATTAAGGCCTTGAATTTTTTTTTTATACATCCACAATGTGAACCTATAAATTAAACCTTAAGTCAACAAGTTGTTTCATTTTACTTGCCTTTGTTTCTAGTGTAACTCTCCTATGTCTTTATTGAACAACTTCAAGAATGATCATATATCACCAGCTCTATGGTTTTTTCTTCTCACAGGCCACTCTATGCCCATTTTTGTTTTTCACTTCCTTCTGGTATGCTGAGCTCTTCCTCTCTTTAAAAGTATGGGAATAGCCTTGAAGTTTTGGGGTTTTACTCTTCAGATGTCAAATTCCAACAGTGTTTCAGTCTTGTAAGACGTGAAATAAAATGTTTACATACAGTCAGATTTTGTAGGTCCACATTTTCAGTCCCCAATGAAACCATGGGATGGCAGTGTTTGAAAAAAAATACTAGGTCCTAACCATAATACTTTTTAAGTGTGGAGCCTTTGTATTATCATTATAATTGCTGTTAAAAAATTTAAATTTATCTCGACTAACGCTTGGTCCAATAGCATTGTCTGAAATCTCATTTAGTCACTTGTTAGAACATATAAGGCATAGATTTCTAAGTTTAGAAATGTGCTCATCCAATTATTCGTGCCCCCCCCCCCACCTTGTGGTAGTTGTGCAATGTGCTACAATATTGCCTTTCAATGCCTCACAGTCACGGGTTTACTTCTTATATTATTTCTTGATCTATACTTCTTATTCTTGATCTTATACAACGCCCTGTCTACTAATAATAATTAAAAAAATTGTATGAGGCTCTATGCGTGCCACTTGAAGCCAGCTTAGGTCAATTACATTAGCCTTAATATTCATTGTATGCAGTAGAAAACAATTTCTCCATTAGAAATATTTGTCAGTACACTACAGCTAATTCAGATATTATGGAACATTGATACATTTCATGATCGTTTTATTAAACATGTTTACATTAATAAAAAAAAATATATTGCACATCTTTTGAGACTTATAAGTTCAATAGTTAAAGAAAAACAAGCTTTTTATTAAATTTGGATTTTCGTCCAACAAATCTGGAATTTAAAAAAAAAATGTGTCAGGAAAAAAACTGGAATAATTGTACATAAATAGTGGAAAACCCTGATGTTAAGGAAATCTGTCAATATTTTGTACTTGAAACATAATGTAGTTGTTTGTTTTTTTCCTTTGATTATCTCAAACTCATTAAAACAAAAAGATGGTATAGGTAATAAAAGAATGTGTTTCAATAAAATGTTCTCAGCTGTTGTATTAGCCAGCACAAAGTAATCTATGTGTCTATGTATATACTTTTTCAGAATCCTGGGCCCATCTCTCCACATACAATTGTCATACTACCAGAAACAAATGGACTTCAGCTACTGCTGTGCTATGATAGTGAGTACCTCTTGCTTTGTGCATGCAGCACTCCGAGATGATAGTATTCTTGTGGTGAGATGTGTGGGGTGGCCCCCGTTGTGAACTTAGGGACGCTCATGCCACTATGATTCCCTTGAGAAAATATCGGATACATGATGAAGTTGGAGCTAAGATGACTTCCTCAACCCTTGCTTGCATAACATGCATGGCCTACTAGAGCTGATCTTAGAACCAGGCTCTAGGAGAGAAATCTCAGTCTGGGGGACAGAAAGTGCAGTGACTCTTGTATGGTATCCTGTATCTTGTATGGGGGACAGAAAGAGCAGTCACCAGTGACTCTTGTATGATATCCTTTCAGGACTCATATGAGATACATGATTACAATAGAATTTCTATTGATCTAATTTCAATGTTATGTTTTTCTCTTGAACTGTGTCGCTGTAATTGAATGATTTATGATTAATTACTGACATAAACAGCAGGCCGATGTCAGTGCTGGTCGCACAATCCCCTGCCCATGCCACCATGTCCATATACATGTGCTGATGAACGCCGCCTGCCTAAATTTTAGTCAGAAACTATATGTGCTTTTTTTAAACAAATGGCACAACCGCCCCCTCCCCCTCGTCCAAAGAAAAAAAGTGTTTAGGAATAATATTGTTTTCTTGAAGTTGAGCTGTAGTTGTTTAAAAGTTAGTCTGTAGTTGTTTTGTAGTTGTCTTGAATCAGCTGAATCGATAAGTACCAATGTACCAGTTTGAAATTGTTATTTCTTTCTCTCTGCAGATGAAGGTGTCTATGTTGACACATTGGGTAAAATCACCAAAAATGTTGTCTTACAGTGGGGAGAACTACCCACCTCCGTAGGTAAGTTCAGAGAAAACAACAACATAAACTAAATGCTTTATTAAGGTGCACCACTTATTCACTGATACAAAAACTCCACTCTGGGTTTTTCTCCATGACATTCTTGTTATTGGATGGTTAGGATTGAATAAGGTTGACCATATTTTACATGCATTGGCTGAGCTTATGGTAACCCATGCTTTATGTGCCTGTGTGTGTGTGTGTGTTTCCTTGCAGCGTACATCAGCACTGGACAGATAATGGGCTGGGGCAACAAGGCAATAGAAATCCGCTCAGCTGAAACCGGCCACCTGGATGGAGTGTTCATGCACAAGAAGTCGCAGAAGCTGAAGTTTCTCTGTGAAAGAAATGACAAGGTGAGCCCTGGAGTATTTTTCATTATGTTGGAGGAAAGTTGATTTGGTCAAGCTCCACCCCCCCCCCCTCCCCTCCCTTCCCTATAAATTGCGGTACCAATATTGCGTTGAATATTTTTTCAAAAGTATTGGACTGCTGTCCTGGACCCTGGTCAGAACAAGAGTGGTTTTATTTTAGCGAGGAGACCAACATACATTAATGTTAGGCAATGAGTTGGCTGCATTATGCCCATACAGGACGCCTGAATTTTAGACCTTGCAAAAAAAAATCTCTTATTTGAAAAGTGTGGTGGTCATAAATGTCCTCAACTGTGTTACTAAATTGACATGAGAATCAGCAATGGTAATAAACTGTGAGGAGAATCAGCTGTTGTGCTATCAGAATTAGTTATAGTAATAAATTGCCATGAGAATCAGCTATTGTGATAAATTGCCATGAGAATCAGCTATTGTGATAAATTGCCATGAGAATCAGCTATTGTGATAAATTGCCATGAGAATCAGCTATTGTGATAAATTGCCATGAGAATCAGCTATTGTGATAAATTGCCATGAGAATCAGCTATTGTGATAAATTGACATCAGAATTAGTTATAGTAATAAATTGCCATGAGAATCAGTTATTGTGATAAATTGCCATGAGAATTATTTATAGAAATAAATTGCCATGAGAATCAGCTATTGTGATAAATTGACATCAGAATTAGTTATAGTAATAAATTGCCATGAGAATCAGTTATTGTGATAAATTGACATGAGTCAGCTATTGTGATAAATTGACATGAGAATCAGCTATTGTGATAAATTGACATGAGAATCAGCTATTGTGATAAATTGATATGAGAATTAGTTATAGTAATAAATTGACATGAGAATTAGTTATAGTAATAAATGGACATGAGAATTTATTAGTTATAGTAATAAATTGACATGAGAATCAGCTATTGTGATAAATTGACATGAGAATCAGCTATTGTGATAAATTGACATGAGAATTAATTATAGTAATACATTGACATGAGAATTAGTTATAGTAATAAATGGACATGAAAATTAGTTATAGTAATACATTGACATGAGAATCAGCTATTGTGATAAATTGACATGAGAATCAGCTATTGTGATAAATTGCCATGAGAATTAGTTATAGTAATAATTTGACATGAGAGTTAGTTATAGTAATAAATGGACATGAGAATCAGCTAATGTGATAAATTGACATGAGAATCAGCTATTGTGATAAATTGCCATGAGAATTAGTTATAGTAATAATTTGACATGAGAGTTAGTTATAGTAATAAATGGACATGAGAATCAGCTAATGTGATAAATTGACATGAGAATCAGCTATTGTGATAAATTGCCATGAGAATTAGTTATAGTAATAATTTGACATGAGAGTTAGTTATAGTAATAGATGGACATGAGAATCAGCTAATGTGATAAATTGACATGAGAATCAGGTATTGTAATAAATTGATATAAGTATCAGCTATTGGGCTAGATTGACATGAGAATCACCTGTTGTGCTAAATTGACACGTTTCTGACAGGACACTAAATTTTTAATTTGTATTTTGTTTTCAGGTGTTCTTTTCATCTGTAAGATCTGGGTCCAACTGTCAGATTTACTTTATGACCTTGAGTAAGCCAGGGCTGGCCAACTGGTGATGTGTCCCAGCAAACGTCTAGTCCTAGAAGAAAGTCCACATTGTCATGTGTGGCATTGTGTGCTATACAGACTTGTCATCAACTCATCTCATTGTTCCATGAAATCAACATCATTAGACCATCAATTGGTCTCTTTTAGTCATACACTTGTGTCAATCTTTTGCTAATTTTGTGCTATGTTATAAATATATATTTATATATCCATTCTTTTTATTTGAAACTCATTTCTGAATTGACTCATGTTATTGTAACTTATTTAATTTCTTTTTTCTACTTTAGGGGGGAGGGGGGGGAGTTGCTGTTGAATTACGAAGCATTATGTTGTTTTAAATGTAGGAAATGTAAGGGTTAAAGAAAGAGAGACAACCTTAGTAAAAAACAGAATGTTAATGGTTTAGGGTGTATTTTTTTTTAGACAGCGTCAACTTCACAGGTGATTGATGGGTTTTCAGTTCAATAGCGAAAGTTGTATGCAACGTTAGAGGGTCAACTTTTTCTTTTTGTTATGCAAGCCTGTGGCCTGTCTTTCATGTTGGTGAACAAAACATGTTTAGATGTTTGAAGACTGCATGAAGTAGTGTTCCCTTGGGGGGGAGTTTATATGGCTCGTCCTTTATGGCTTGTCCAGTATAGCTTGTAGAAATGTAACAAGCTAATGGTACTACTATTTATGAAACCGTGTGCATTCTCCGTTATGCAATGAATAGCTGACTGTATTTCATCTGTAGGTCCTCTAACCCGCAGTGAGTTAAAAAAAAAACTTAATGCAAGTTAACATTTGGAGAAAGTTTGGAGGCAAATAGCTTCGAACCACATGTATACACCTAACTACAGTGTATAGTAATTGTGTAGTTATAATACTACTACTACTGGCAATTTATTTATGTTATTCCCTATGTTATATACTATGCTGTTTCATTATGTGTGTCTGTGCATGTCTGGCTTTTGTCACTGGGAAGGTATTATCTTTGTTTTTTTTAATTCATATCTTGGTGCTTTGCAGACCCTCTTCTGACATTCTCATATGATATCATTGTGTGACTGTTGCAAGGTTTATGGGGGGTGTGTCAGCAGTTCTTGTTTTCTAGCTTTAAAACAATATGATATGAAAAACAAATGTGTGTGTGTGTAGGGTAAGGGGGGTGGAAATGATATGGCCAGTCTCGCAGCTCTCATATGATTACGACTTGAAGGATAATGTTTACCTGCAGGCCTGAATCGCTGTGACAAGTTGAATCATACAAACAATAGTACGGTCCACATCACAGGCTTACAAAAATTATGGCTGTTACTTCACAGGCTAGCGCCAACTTTCTTTTAGATTTGATTGGCTCTTCTTTGTAAATATTTTAGAGATGGTCCAATCAAATTCTGAGTAACTATTCACTTCATTGCCAAAATATTTGTGTTTTTTTTTAGGCCTAGATTTCATTGTTATTTTGTACAATGACTTCAGATACAACTATTAAACTCTAGATAGTAGAACAGAAAATGTTGTTTTTAGAACTTTAAGTCACTGACCTAAGTAATTGAGCCAGTGAAGAGTTTTTCTGAAAAATTTAATCTATGTACTTTTGATCAATAGAATAACAATTATTTTAAAACCATCAGCTAAAGAACTTTATTACAAGCGTATATGTTGCTTTATGTTCTTTCCTAATTTTGTGTGTGTGCATGTTTTTTGTGTGCTTCCTGCTCAACATTGTACAGTTTGGCTTGTTAATCAATTCTGTTGGTTTTAATTTGAATTCTCTTTTTTGGTCTCTTTATGAACATTATTTATTGATTGTACCAGTGGACACTGAGGGTCCCCCCCCCCCCTCCGTCATGACCATTTGCCCACGTTGACTTGTTTCTGCACTTGGGATGCTGTACGGCCTGAAAGTGTCAAGATGACTTGTTGAAGGCTTAGAGGTCATCTGTCCAGTTGACTTCTTCATTGCATTCACTTCAGCTCTATGACTTTTGCAACTCTCTCGCTCTTTTTATATGGGTTGGTGCGGCATTACTAAAACACAAAGTTCTTTAGCCTTAGAGTTGGTCTGGAGTTATGTTTGAAATGGTCAGTTCATTGTGACGGCCTCACGATTCCTTTGTTGGTTCTAATTGAGGCTTATTCAGTTTAGTACAGCAAAGATTTCTGATTTTTTAATTTTTTTTCCCCTATTTTCAGAGAACTTCATCTTTAGTTGAAAATAACCACATGTCAACTGTTCATCTCAGTTGTGATGCTAAAGCAAGCTTTGAAACATACAAAGTATCAACACAATCTAGCATGGCTTTGAAGATCTAGCTTACTGCTGTACAATTGCTTCATATATGTGTGTTTGTATGTGCCAATGTTGTGTGTGTGTTCGTTTACCTTTGTGACACAAGTTGGTGGTAAAAATGATTCATTGCTGCTGTGAATCACAACTCATCAATTCAACTCATCTAGTCTCCAAGTTGCTGTGAAAATTGTACCATAGATTCCTTTTGTACTATATCATCTTTGCCTGTAACATATAACAGTTTTCTTTTTTTTTCTTTTTAAATCTTTTCAGTTTTCATTTTCTTTGTTTGTTGTTCATATTTTTCAATATTGTTTGAATTTTTGCCTGAAATAAACATAAACAACTGATCAGTAGGTAACATGTTAAATAAAATAGATAAAAATGACATTTCTGTCTTTGTAATTAAAAATAATAAGGTTTTGGTTCATATTAGTTTATTATAATTATAATATTTAGTTTGACATACAGTTAGATTGTTAGTTTGGGGAAAAGTCTTTATTTCATACTCATGTCCATAATCTTTTGGCATCTGTTTTGGTCTTTCCAAAAGTAAGATGGGAGTTTCAGTCATCTGTTCCTCTAAGGTTGAAGCAAGGACATTCTTGCCCTATGTCGTCTTACATGGAAGCAGTGTGCCTAATATTGGTCATTGATTCTTTCAGCTAACGGCTGCTGGTATACCTGGACAAACACAGGCGCTGCCAACACCTCACGTCTGAGGCTAAAAGCACACATTACACCTCAAAGCAAAAGTTCTGTCCCATTTCAATAGATTTCCATGCTTTGATAAATGATTTGGCATCGCTAGTTTCTTAATCCCTCTGATAAAATATTAAAACTCATCAGCCAATTTTTTGTTGTATAGTTGAAGTAATTTCTCTCCTTTGAATCCCTGTGGGTAAGAACTGGATGAACTCGTTTGAAAATCACAATATGTAAAAATGTGGGGTAGTTTGGCACTCAAGGCTCATTACTGTGTCAGTTGGTAAATGTTGAAACTTGGTTTTGTTGCCGTTCTGATTGAAAGCTGTTACAACCATCAATGTTGTTTTTTTGTTTTTCTGAAACTATTGTGGCTCCATCAGACCTTCATACCATAGTTTGACATGGCTCCAGCTGTATGCCTGACTTGGCTCCAGTTTCCTGACAGGGCTCCAGCTGTGTCTTGTATCTTGAAATGGCTCAGGAGACGGTCACTCAAATGTTTCCAAGAGAAATTTTCTAGAAACACTAATCTATGAATGTTATTGTAAATCCTGATCAAAATGTTGAGTTCATATCTAAACCCAGAGATTTCTTTTTTCGCCATAGCACTTTGGTTCTTCAGTATTACAATTTTGTTCAAATTTGGGAAGAAACTGCATTTACTACTAGGTCATACTTGCAAGGGATAATGGTATGGCTGGTTTTTGTTTTGGAAAGCTTGTGTCTGGGTTGAAGTCTGCTGGTGGAAGTTCCATGTCCATCAGAGTTGTCAAAATAAAAATCAAAATCTCTATGGAATGGTGACACTGTATCAACTGTATGAATGGGGTTATACAAATTCTTGTGGATTGGATCTTTATGAAGGGACGCAGATATTTTTTTGAATGGATTCATATAATATATATTTGTTGCTGTGCTTTGATACTTGTGTTGTTTTAAAATCATTGTCCTGGGTTTAACTGGTAGTTATTTGTTAAAAACTCTGGCACTTTGCCCATTGGTGGCATTGCAGAATAACATTAAAGTAGGGTTTTGATTGGTGTATTGGTTCAGCCAATCAAATTTGAGTAAAAACCTTTTGGTATGAGATTATATGATCACTACTTCCTGTTGTATTTTTGTGTGTGTGTGCTGTGAGCATGTGATACCTGTACTAAGAGGTCGCTGTGTCATTCTGATGTAAGGGTTCTTGTGATGGGTTGGGTGGGTTTTAGGGGTGTTTGTTCTGCTTAAAGCTGTTTTCTTCTTTTGTACATACTCCCACTTCCCATTGATTGAATGGCCATCTGTTTGTATATTCTACTGATGTACAGAAAAAACACATTGTTTTAAAAAATCATTTTCTTCAATTCTAATTATAGTCAATTATTACTTAATACATAGGTTTAGGTTTGTTATGTTAGAACTACACAAAATAGAAGGCCCTAATGCTGAAAGGAGATTTAACCATGCAAAAAAACTCACTTCCATAAACAGTGTTTTCATTGTGCATCTATATTTTAAACATCAAATTTTTACAAATAATACATATAGTTATGAGAAGAATGGCTGGACTTATAAACAGATAAACTAAACTAGACACAATGAAATGTATTCTTTAAAAGACTCAGAAGGGAAGCGGGGACTTACAAAAAGGGGAAATCCCAATTGTAAACTAGTAGGTGACTGCACAAGTCTAAGTAGGGTAACCACTCTGCACAAGTCTTTTTGGGTGGGGGGGGGGGGGGGGGGTCAATCTCCTTCTCAGCAGAGCAGCATGAAAAAAAATGTCTAGAAACAATGGAAAACAAAAAGGCTACAGAATTCATGTAATGGTTCCTTTCTTCCATTAGTTTTTCTATCAGGGTTTTTATTGTGACATTGTCTTCATCCCAAGCTATATTATACCTTTAGTTCTTGTTTTACATAACTGCATAGTTTAGCACTAGTTGAGTTTTCATTGTGACATTGTCTTCATCCCAAGCTATATTATACCTTTAGTTCTTGCTTTACATAACTGCATTGTTTAGCACTAGTTGAGTTTTACTTCTCTTTTTTTTTTTAAATCATGTATCATCCTTTAGATTTGTTGTTTCACTACACCAGCTGGTGGTTTACTATCATGTAGAATCCATGATAAACTGCTTTATGATCACAATACTGACAATTGTTTCCCTCCCCTTTAGCTATATAGAAAAATCTCTTGTTTTTAAATTGCATTAATTTTAAAACATTTATTTACGTGCCTTTTAAAGAATCAACTTTTTGTATAACCTTTTTTGTTTGTCCAAGAAAGTCTTAAAGGATTTGATAGAAGCTAATGTTATTAACTGAAAAGGTTATTGAAATGATCATTAATTAAAATATTAAAAAAATCATAAGCCTATTAAAAAATGCTTCGTTTATTTTTAGAATCAAGGTTTTAATAAGAATTAGTTGATGGTTTTGAGTTTTAGTTGCGGTAATGACTTTATCACTAATTAATCCGACCATTGAAACAGCTAGAGATGATATTTTCATGTATACAACTTGTTTCCCCCCCCCCCCCCAATCTTATTTATTAAAAGTTAGTTTTGCTAAATTAAATGCAAAATTATTGGTGCATATTTTTGTATTTTTAATATCTTGTAAAAAACAATATGTTGCGGCTCACCCACATTTTGTTGTTGGTGTGTGTCTACAACAATAACTTAAGCCATTAGAATCAATACAGACTTGAATAATTCAATGATTCCACCTGTAAAGTAATGTCATTTTTGTTTGAAGAACATTGGGCTAACATTTAGTCTCACACACATTTGCCCTTTTATAGTTATAACATTTTCCATACAGTTCCATATACAAGCTCCCTGTTATTGGTTGTTGTTTATATTTTGTATACAACATCATTGGCGGCATTAAAATCAAATATCCAATTAATTAAAGTCATCATTTTCAAAATAACACTCTTTTTTAAATTAAAATATATGATTAGATTATTCTTGTATTCCATGGTAAAGTGAGGAAATTAATTGAACTAGACTTTCGGGGTTTGAGTTTTGGATTTTGCTTTGACATGAATTCAAGAAGTCAAAGGTTTTTAGTGTAAAGGGAATGTTGAAGTTTTTTTGTTCTTTTTTAAAGATGAAGGTGAAACTTATACTGTACTTATATAAATATATATATATGCATATAATAAACTTTTGTCACTTTGTTCACTATAGCTAAAAGATTTATTATTATATTAGGGAATAACTTTAGACTTTTGTAAGTTTTCTGTATAAAATAAAATGTGCAATGAATTATTTTGGAAATAGTTTGGTCATTTGTGTGTTTATCTCCTTTATGTATATATGGAAGCAACAGTCTCAGCTTTAAAATCAAATCAACCAAAACATTGAAACTTTTTTTTTTTAAAGTAGACTGTTGAAATTATCTACAAAACATATAAATATAAATGAATATATTTTCTGTAAATTCCATTAGTCCATTTCTTAAGTTAGCGAGGATGACGTAATTTAAAACAAATTTATTCCTAATACCTCTCAGTTGAGAAGTTTCTAAGAGAGCAAATAGATATTGAATAATAATAAATGATATTTGTATAGCGCTGCCAACAAACATAAACAGAGCGCATTTAACATACAACACGGATATAATCTCTAGTCTAAGAATAGGAAACTAATGATGATTTAAAACTTTACAAACATAAGACAAATCAAATAAATGTAGCATTAAATGACCTAACATATTAGTAATACAGCATGTTATCTGAAGTAAATATTGAAATAATAATGAGTTATTAAGTTATTTTTGAATAGCAATAGAGCTTGTTCGCCCAAGTTGAATGGCAAGTAGATTCCACACCTTCGGACAGGATATTGAGAAGGCTCTAAGGCCAACGGTCGTCAGAGAGAAACAGGGCACTTCCAGAAGCGAGGAGTCGGCAGAGCGAAGTGTTCTTTGTGGAACATATGGTTTAATTAGTTCCTTGAGATAGGACGGCATCTCGTTGTTATGAGGGCAATGATGGCAAAGTAGCGCCACTTTTATATTCAGTTATACCAATAACCCTTAACCAGATAATGCTGTTTTTCTCTGTACAAGAACACATTTTAACAAAATTACTTTACAACATAGTATGTAATAAAATTAAGTTTTATTTGACTTGAAAGAAATGTACAGTCGTTCTTCTAAATCATTCATTAATCTGCACATGCTGTTTCATGATTCAACTTTTTTTATTTAGTTTATGAAACATATTTATAAAGAGAGCAATTATAATAATAAGCAATTTGTGACTAAAGACACAAATGAATTATGGAAAAAAAAACAAATAACCCACAGAATGCAATCAACAAGAGCCAACATGCCAATATGAAGAAAATAAAATACTTCGAAAAATGAAGTTACAATTTATAGTTTTATATTGAAATGTTGCACTTAACTGAACACACAATGCATGTTACCGCATCAACATTCAGACTCAGAATCAATTTTGCTGCTTTTAAACAATTATAGTATCATTTTATTTAAATATTAATATGTATAATTAATAACATACAACGCATTGCAAATATCTCTACACCAGGGGTGGGCAGCCTTTTAATAATAGTGTGCCAAATAAGGATTTTTTTTTGTTCAGCGTGCCAACAGCCTAAAAGTCAAACTGCGCCACCAATGAAATTTCTAGAAAAGACTTGAATTGCCTTTTTAGGGTTCATAGGTCATTAACAATCACTCTGAACGCCAAGTGCATCAAGCGTACCGAAGGTTGCAGACCCCCTGATCTAGAACTCATTTTAAAATAACAAGTTTTGGTGGCAATCTCTTCTGGTAAAAATGAATGAATACATGCATTTGGAATAAATAGATGAAGCCAGAAACTTCTTTTAAAAAAGTGTGTTGGTCCAATGCCAAGGCAGACAAAAACAAAACCCAACAAGCAAAACAAGATGTCTCAGACAATATGTAACAAGTCAATGGTAACAAAATTCTGATTTGCACAAAGGTCAAAAGCAGAGCACTGGGTTCCTAGTCCAAAGGTAATCTGGGTTCAAATCCTGTGAGGTTGGAAATTTATTCCGAAAGACTGGGAGGAAGTGCCTGAATCTACTCGGGAGGTTCTAATTGGTTGTTACGTAAACCTTTGATGGGAACATTTTATGCAGGTGGGCCACACAATTACCTCATGCCCAATGTGTGAATTTTATTAGATTTTTTTTAAAATATATTAAATCTTAGAACACTGCACACAGCGATGATTAAACTAGTTCTGAGAGACATGAGGTTTAAGTAAGAAAATTTTCAACTCTACTGCAATTTTTTTTTTTTAAATTACAAAAAATGTATTGGAATGTCAACAAATGTTTCATAATGATAACAAATGTTTACACTCCAGTGAAGAGTTTAAAGAAAAAGTGTTTTTTTTTCAACTAATTCAGCGCAATAAATTAAAATTAACTTTTCACAAAACTGATGTCAGCTCTAGTTTTAGAATTCACTTTTTAATGCCTTTAAAACCTATTCCATCAAAAAATTGACTGTATGTCAATGCATTTGCTCTTGCATATGGAATTTTTGTTAAAGTGCTTTTTTCCCCATATTTAACTATATTTATTACAAGATTTAAACCGATCCAATAAAAAAATGTTTCTGATGGTTCAGCGGCATCCAATATTGGAGTGGTCAACAAGAGGAAAAGAAAAATGACAAGTAAAATGCGTGAACTAAAAGAATCGCTGTCCAGTGAACCTCTTTCAGGGAAGACAAAGAAAGCTAGACACACTAAAACTAAAGCTAGACACACTAAAACTAAAGCTAGACACACTAAAACTAAAGCTAGACACACTAAGACTAAAGCTAGACACACTACAGCTAAAGCTAGACACACTAAAACTAAAGCTAGACACACTAAGACTAAAGCTAGACACACTAAAACAAAAGCTAGACACACTAAAACTAAAGCTAGACACACTACAACTAAAGCTAGACACACTACAACTAAAGCTAGACACACTACAACTAAAGCTAGACACACTAAAACTCCTGCTGCAAAGGCCCTTGAACAAGAGGAAACTACCAAAACCAAAGAGAGGAAGAAACTCAAACTTCTTTCCAATTGCTGGAAACTTCCAGTTGTAAACGGCTGTCTGGTCAGTCAGCTGGCCAATTTATCATCTATTATTATAGCCCTGCTAGCAAGATAATAGGCTCCAAGATATAATTCGTCCACTTTAACAGTGGTATGAATTCTTGGGTCTTGTCTGAGCGCAACAGCATGTCAGAATCTTCTGAAGAGTCGACTACCGGTGACTCTCAAGACACTGACCTCACCAGTATAGATGGCGACCTTGATGGTGACAGTCACACTTCAAATGTGACAGCAAAGACCAGAGAGTGTGCCCCCAATGATGCTTGCTGCCAGCAATGGCCATGAAGACATGATAAAACTTGTTCACAGTTCTGGAGCAGACGTCAATGCTGTTGGTAAATTTAACTACACAGCACTAGCCTGTGAAGTTAATGGCAAACATTGACACGGTGTCAAAATTGTACTGAAGCCACCGTTAACAAAAGAATAAACTTGTTTGGAGTTTTGGGCTCAGGACAACGACAAATTATATAAATTTATACACATGTACCCACACACATTATGACTAATAAAGTTCTATACAAATAAAATTCTACACATGTACCCACACACACATTATGACTGTAATAAACTTAGATACAAATAAAATTCTATAAATGTATACACATGTACCCACAAACACATTATGACTAATAAAGTTCTATACAAATAAAATTCTACACATGTACCCACACACATTATGACTAATAAAGTTCCATACAAATAAAATTCTACACATGTACCCACAAACACATTATGACTGTAATAAACTTAGATACAAATAAAACTATATAAATTTATACACATGTACCCACACACACATTATGACTGTAATAAACTTAGATAAAAATAAATTCTAAAAATTTATACACATGTACCCACACACACATTATGATTGTAATAAACTTAGATAAAAATAAATTCTATAAATTTATACACATGTACCCACACACACATTATGACTGTAATAAACTTAGATAAAATTAAATTCTATAAATTTACACACATGTACCCCACACATACACATTATGAGTAATAAACTTCTTTACAAATTAATTTCTATAAATTTACACACATGTACCCCACACATACACATTATGACTGTAATAAAGTTCTATACAATTAAGCACAGAATCATTGAATGCAATAAATCATTGGCATAGAATACAAGCATAACTCTTGAGAAGCTTGGGGTGACTCTCTTGTCTCCGCCGCCCGTTCATTTATTAACCTCAAAATCTTTTATTGCTCCTGGCGACAATGTCCTTTAAGTAGGCCAAACTAATCACAGGAAAAAAAAAATGAAAACTGAATACAACAGAAACACAATCACACGCAGGCAAACAGACAGTCGCTGCAACGTTCGCAGGTGAAAGCTCCTCGGGTAGAAAAGTAAAACAAGTTCCGGCCGGTTGGTCAAAGAAATTCAAACTCCTCCTCATCAACACCGCTTCCTCCAGATGAAGGCAAACTTTCAGTCCTTATTTCTGATGAAAATAAATTGATAAAATGAAATCAAATGAGACTGTGTTAAATTTTATCTTAGTGTTTTACTACTAAGAAAAATGTATATAAGTTACACATAAAATAAGTTACATGTAAAATAAGTCACAAGTAAAATAATAACATGACCAGAATACAACGTATGGACATGAATATACATCAACGTATGGAAATAACCAGAAAAGAATGTCTGGCAATGATCTGTGTGTATGAATTACCTGTAAATGGTGTTGTCCGAGATGGTCTCGCTGTTCTTTTAACCTGAACCACTTCCTCGTAAGGCCAAGCCTCAGGTGCCTCTTTGCGGAGTTCAAACATCGGCCGGAAATCTTGTCCAGAGTCACTGAACACCTGGCACCAGCTGTCAAAGTCTTCTTCATTCTTACAGAAAAATCCCTGGAGGCAACAAGAAATTTAAATTTATTCACAATACATAGTATACCCATCAACATGATGAACAATATATAATTTGCAACCACAATAACATGAGCCTACAACAATATTATGAACCTACAACAACAAGAACATACAAACAATAAATAAAAATGAACCTACAACAATAACTAACAATAACATGAACCTACAACAATAGCTAACAATAACATAAGCTTACCACAATTTTTTTCAATAACATTTGCCCTTTTTTGTTGCTGTATTGCTTAATTGTGATGATCACTTAATTAAATCAATAGCAATTCCACGTGATGCTTGATATTAATTTTTACATTGTAAAATGATAAATTTCCCAATGAATTTGAATTTGGTGAAACATACTGCCTCCCATTTATGGCTCGTAAGCCTTTAGTTAATGAATCTAACTCACAGCTACCAAACATTGAACCAGCTCTGTCAAAGGGCCAACAACAAGAAGATCTTGAAAAATTTCTCAAATATTTGTGTTGATCAAACTAAAATCTAAACAAAACTTTTTCTTATTCTCAATGAAAGGACTATATTTCATACACTGTCTCTTTCTTCTCGAGTGCACTCAGACATGGAATGGGTTGTCCGAACTCGTTAGGAAAAAACAAAAAAAAAATAAGAAAAATACAGGAAAAGTGTAAAAGTGTTATGGAGGAGAAGACGATAATTTTTTTTTTATATTCTTCGATAATATAGAAAATAAGTAAAGTTCCCTTGGGACCAAACTTATAGGGCTGGTGAAGCAGCGTTCACCAGTTTCTGAGGCCGTGGCATATGAGAGGATGTGTGGCCAGCACAATGCCCAGCCACTTTTACTTTACCCCCAACTAGTGTCAGTTACCCATCAGAGCTGGGTAGACTCAGGGGCACCCTCAAGTCTCGTTAAAAAATCCTAGCCTGCACCAGGATTCGAACCCAGAACATTCGGATAGCCAGTCAAGCGCACTGCCGTTCGGCCACCTCGCCCCACATGATATAAAAAGTAAAGGCATATTTATGCCAACATAGTCTCACCAAGGCAATGGATGGGTCCAGTTTAGAAAAGACCATTCTTGAAGGTGGCGTGGCGCAATGGTAGCTGGTGTCCACCATTTGCCGATTCCTGTCCTCCAGGTCAACGACGTTTTGGCATGTATGTGGGTCAAGGTAAACAAGTTCATTATCTGTTGTTGGAGATGTTAACAATTTGAAACTATTTCAACTATAAGGATTTCAGAAGTTAACATTTTGAAACTATTTCAAATACAAGGATTTCAGAAGTTAACATTTTGAAACTATTTCAAATACAAGGATTTCAGAAGTTAACATTTTGAAACTATTTCAAATACAAGGATTTCAGAAGTTAACATTTTCAAACTATTTCTACAAGGATAACAGCACTTAACATTTTCAAACTATTTCTACAAGGATAACAGCAGTTAACATTTTCAAACTATTTCTACAAGGATAACAGCACTTAACATTTTCAAACTATTTCTACAAGGATAACAGCAGTTAACATTTTCAAAAATATTTCAACTACAAGGATTTTTCACAATTTATTTATATTAAAATAATCAGCTGCTTGCAATTTAAGCTATCTATTAGAGGTTCTCAAATCATTGGCCGCAGTGGCTCCGCAGGGTCTTACAGGGGGCCACCTTTGCTCTCCAGTGATTTACAGGTTACATGGGGTCCCACAGATTATTGCAATATAATCATTTTTTTGTTTTAGATTTGAAACCACTATAATATTGACTAAGGAAAGGTGTGGCTTTGACAAAACCCTATTGCCTAAAGGGGCAATGTAATTGAAAGAAAAAAAGGTTTGGATGCCACCGCTCTGTGTATGTTTATGCATTTGAAATCAAACAGCTCAAGTAAAAGGTTTTTATTGATAAATGATAAAAACGAACTTGTACATTTCGAATTCAGGGCTAACAAAAATTGTAGCTTGAACTGCTGGATTGAAAGGTTAGTTCTACCAATATGATCCAAGGACTGTATCGGAAACATAACAAATGGGATTGGTGTCATATGAAGACACAAGCCATGGTTTAGTCAACTTGATATATATTGATATATTATACATCATTGTAATTCTCAAAAGGGAGATAAATGCAAGACAGATGGGAGTACTTAAAAATTTGTTTGTTAAAGGATTTTATGTAATGCACCCGTAACAAATAGCCAAGTTCTACAAGATCAGTCCATTCACATCTACATTATATAATGTCTGCCAACTTACCACAATAACCAATAAACCAGTGAGCATGATTCGGCTTGCCTCCAATAATCCCCACAGACTGACTGAGTGTAAAACATTTCTATAATAAATTTGAAAAAAAAAAACACAACATAAACACAAATTTTAGTCAAGGTCAGATTAACCTTTAATTTAGCATTCAATTTAAAACTATTTCACTTAAACTAGTCATAATAATAATTAATGATCAAATCTCTCATCTTTTCTTAGCTGAATTTTATTAAATATTTGAAAAATTATTTTACTAGAAAATTGAATGCTCAACTTTTTATTGTAAATTCTTTTAGTTCAGGTTTCTGTTTAGCTTACTTTTAAAGACTCAAAATAGATTGGATTTATGTCCGTTAAGCCAAGCCGCAGCGGAATGATTAACAATAAAGGCTTCCACTCTGGGATGTTCTGTTGCTGAGCTGGGTTTGTTTTCTGGCTGGGATGGGCGTTGACAAACTCTGAAAAATGAATGTTGTTCTCCAAGGTGTCCAAGCCGTCCAACTGGGAGGCACCAGGTTTGCCCCCCTTTAACTGGGTCGCGCCAGGTTTTCCTGAAGTTTTGCATAAAGAGCCTGAAAGCAGAAATATAAAATTTGGGCTATCTTTTAAATGGATAGGGAGGATGAACAGGCATGGCAGATATAAATAAATCTTACACTTATTTTAGAATAATAAATTATGGGAAAAAAAACAATTTGAAAGAGCATTAGAGTCTAACATCAGGTTTTTTTTAAATACCGGCACTGAAAATGTTAACAAAATTGCCTCAACATAACATTGCGCTGAAAACCGATGAAATCGTGAAAAAACTTTGGAGGCAGGGAACACTGGACAGATATTTTTACGCAACTGCAGGAAGCAAATGTACTTAGCTATCTATTGGTTTTTCTACCATTCTCTATCCAAACGTCGAATTGGACTAGTGGAACAAAGCATGCTGAGAACATATAGAGCCAGGGGGTCAGCCAAACACACAACCCCAATCCTAGTTCCCCACCACGGCTTAAACTTTTCACCAGGCATCATTCTTAGATCAAGAGATGGCCAGCAAAATCATGTTCATTTGTAGTTTGTTTTCTTTAAAAATATAAACAATGTTTATATTTTAATAATTAAAAAAGTAGCATTCTGGCTTTTTAGATAAAAATGACATTTGTTTCTATGACAATATGTAAAAGCACAGCATGACATATACTTACGTATTTCATCTAATATTACAACATTGTCCAAGGCAACATGGATTGCAATATTGCTCCAGTTGTCATAAACAGATATACGTCTGTTGAATAGACAAACTGGTTAGTGCATGTTAATGGCACACAAAATAATGTTCTCTATTCATAGGAGTTTAGAAAGTAAAACATCAACGCCACTAAACTTAAAACACTATGACAGCTGGCTATGCTTTCAAAACAGACCAAAATAACATTTACTCTTAAGTAAAATGCCACCGATTTACAGTTGGGTTTTAAATATATGTAAGAGCTGAGTATTTGGTAGCTAACAGTGTAAAATACAAAATCCTGGCTTAACCCAGTATAGACTCTCTTTGCTATCTGAGTCTGAGAATTCGCCAATAGATTTTTAACAGGATTTTGTCCAACAATGTGCTATGTAAATGCTGATCATAACTTCAAGTGAAAAGAATGTAAAATAAGGAGATAGAATGTTTTGAATTGTGTCAAAGGAAGCGGTATTCTACTGCACCCTCATTTAACTGATTTCTTTATACCAGTGCCCACCTTTTATTTCCTTATCACCAGCTGTCACAGTGTACATTAGAATATCTGTGGCCAGCTGTCACAGTGTACATTAGAATATCTGTGGCCAGCTGTCACAGTGTACATTAGAATATCTGTGGCCAGCTGTCACAGTGTACATTAGAATATCTGTGGCCAGCCGTCACAGTGTACATTAGAATATCTGTGGCCAGCCGTCACAGTGTACATTAGAATATCTGTGGCCAGCCGTCACAGTGTACATTAGAATATCTGTGGCCAGCCGTCACAGTGTACATTAGAATATCTGTGGCCAGCCGTCACAGTGTACATTAGAATATCTGTGGCCAGCCGTCACAGTGTACATTAGAATATCTGTGGCCAGCCGTCACAGTGTACATTAGAATATCTGTGGCCAGCTGTCACAGTGTACATTAGAATATCTGTGGCCAGCCGTCACAGTGTACATTAGAATATCTGTGGCCAGCCGTCACAGTGTACATTAGAATATCTGTGGCCAGCCGTCACAGTGTACATTAGAATATCTGTGGCCAGCCGTCACAGTGTACATTAGAATATCTGTGGCCAGCCGTCACAGTGTACATTAGAATATCTGTGGCCAGCCGTCACAGTGTACATTAGAATATCTGTGGCCAGCTGTCACAGTGTACATTAGAATATCTGTGGCCAGCTGTCACAGTGTACATTAGAATATCTGTGGCCAGCTGTCACAGTGTACATTAGAATATCTGTGGCCAGATGTCACAGTGTACATTAGAATATCTGTGGCCAGCTGTCACAGTGTACATTAGAATTTCTGTGGCCAGCCGTCACAGTGTACATTAGAATATATGTGGCCAGCTGTCACAGTGTACATTAGAATATCTGTGGCACTGAACTTTATTAAGTTTTTGCCTGTCAAGTGGCTTGTGTGATTAGTAGGGAATAGGGAATCAAACCTCAGACCATCTAAGCCATAACGCCAGAAAAAAGAAGCATGGATTTTGACACATGATCTTTTTTCATGATTTGACCACAAGAAAATAATAACTTCTAAACTTACAAAGGTTTTGATCTACAAAAAACAAATATTTACCGTACTTAGTCAAGGATCTAACAAAATGTCCACTGTACTTTAATATGTCTACAAATATCCACCATTCTAAAGTCATTTTCATCTTTTAATAAATTCTATAGATATTTTTAAATTTTTATTATGCACAAAACACTAAACAACTGATAAATTTATATAAAAAAATCATTTTAAAAACAACATTAGCAGCACAACACAACTGAACTATCATGGCTGGTTATTGAGGCAGTTAGAACAAAGAGGGAATAATAACTTACTTTAATACTTGTGCTATTGTATTGGGACCAAACCATTGACCGATGGCCTTCCCTTCAGCTTCTCCCATGGACGCTGCAAATTGAAATCATCTTTTTTACACACAAAAAATCATTACATGTGAAAGTTGTATATATTTTTAAAGAAAAATTGTGAGATCAAGAAAAAAAAAACCCATAAAACCCTAACCCCATCAATACCAACTTCCCCGCCCAAAAAATCCTAAAAAGCTGGTTCAACAAACAGAGTGAAAAAAAAAACAAGAAAATAACCTCTTTACTTTTTCTTTTATTTGTCCTTTTAAACGCAGTCCCCAGTTATCGCAGTCCCCAGTTATCGCAGTCCCCAGTTATCGCAGTCCCCAGTTATCGCAGTCCCCAGTTATCGCAGTCCCCAGTTATCGCAGTCCCCAGTTATCGCAGTCCCCAGTTATCGCAGTCCCCAGTTATCGCAGTCCCCAGTTATCGCAGTCCCCAGTTATCGCAGTCCCCAGTTATCGCAGTCCCCAGTTATCGCAGTCCCCATTTATCGCAGTCCCCATTTATCGCTTGTATTTTTTTATTACAGTTTATATGTATGTGCAAAAGAGTGCATGCTGTGTTTTATGCCTTTGGACAACTTCTTGTCCCAAGATCTATTATAATATTTTTTATCTTCTTATGACAAAATAGTTCATTAATACAATTATTTTAAAAGTCAACAGTTCTTTCTGTACATAACTGTCTCAATAATCATTGCTTATATCATCACACTATAGAATATTCAACAAACTTCATATTTCCAGAAGTTCACCCTCAAAATCATTCAGCATCCTGCATTTCTCAAAATGGCCTATTGAAAAACTTGTTTAGGGGCTTATTTTCATCCTTAAAATTCCAAGTGTGGCTGGACACAATAAGAAGTACCTTGGAGTGCGTTCATTTGAATCTGTGGTGCCTTCTATATGGAATAGCTTACCTCAGATACTGAGATAATCTGAGACAAAAGAGTCTTTTACAAAGAGCTTAACTAATTAATTACCAAGAGCCACTGGGAGCGTCGAAGCCATTAGTTCATTCTCTACCGCAAGCCAAGCCTACCAGCACCAAGTTTTTTTCGCTGTGTTTAAAACTAAATTTTTGCATTATTACTTTAAGTTTTGTTCCGAAATTTGTAGTTATCGACTGTTTATTTACAAACCTGTTTACAATATCAAAGCGTAAACATTCTTAGTTTCTGTGCTAAATTTCAGTAAAAATAAGTTGGAAAACTCTTTTTCTTCCCGTTGTCTGAATTGTTTTCTTATTTTCTTACACATTACAGACACTCCTTCTATAAAGAAGATTATTGCGACCTACGCTCATCCGAGTCTACGTGGTCAGAGTCTAGTCTTACATCTTAATTAATGTTTTAAATGATGTTAAGTTACTGGTTTTCTTGGTTTGTTCAGGCAACCCATTCCATGCCCGATTCAAATGCTACTCGGGAAGAAAGAGTACTTATATGCATTTGTTCTCGCATATGGGGAAAGTGTTTTTGTCTTTATGTTTATCTGAACTTTGTAACAGGTTGTTATTGGGTTGTATTTCTAAATTAGAGTTTAATGCCTTATGTATTATTACTACTTTACTCTTTGCCCTTCTGTCCTCTAGTGCAGGAGTCGGCAACCTTTTGCTAAATCATTCAGAGTGCCAACAGCTTAAAAGTCAACCTGCTCTATTATACTTGTTTTATCATTTTTTATAAGACAATTAATTTAACTCTGTAGCAAGACCAAGGCCAATTGCAAAGGAAATATATATAGAATATTTTTTATCGTTTAAGCTTTTTATATTTTACTTTTTTTAAATTACGTGTTTGTGATTATAATAATCCTTTTTATTTGAATTTATACCAAATTTTATTACCAAACTTTCACATTTATGGTAACCATTTTGTAAACATTATTATTTGTTTGTCATGATGATCTAGCAACTGCTAATATTGATTGTAATATTTTATTCTCAGTTGAAGTTCAACTGAGATTTTCTTTAATTTGTTCATCAAATCTTAATTTGATAAATATCATCCTAAAGTGGAATTGATGTGTAGTAATCATACAAACTGGGTAGTTAATGTAATGTTTAAGAAATGTGAATTTAACTTTTTAGTCATATACTATATTTATATAGTTTTCAAATACTTTTTACAGTTTAGTCATTACAAAGTTATAAGTTGTAGGCCAGGCCATTTAGTCTTTAATAAAAGAAAAATTATATTAGAAATATTAGCGCAAATAATACTAATTATCTCCCTTTAATTAAACTAAGTAATTTGATTCAATAGTGATGCCAAACAAGTTATGTTTTGTAGCTAATTATAATTTCTTCATATAAATCCAGCATTAAGGTATTCATTATAAGATTTAATTATGAGAGGAGTTTTAGGAGTTTATCTTTTAAACATTAATAATTACAACAATTGCATAGTATATTTCTATTAAAAAGTCTCTTATATTTGTTAATTTAATAAAAACAAAATTTATTTTAGAATTACTTATATGTATGTTTAATTATAGAAGATGAGCCTAAAAACTTTTAAAAATATAAATAGTTTGTATCAATTAATATTTAGTCATTTCTGATTAGTGAAACTAACTACTGTAAGTGACCTCTTTGAATGCTTAACACAGCTTTCATGTGCAATAAATACTGTTCACACGTGTAAGTTGAACCAAAAGCTGAAAGTAGAGCGAATGCCTGGCAGTTGTGAATGGCAGATGACTTTCATAAGCAGTTTCCATCCAGATTTTACAGCACATTGGCACATTTTGATGCCCATTTTTTTAATGTTTAAAATTCAACTGGCTGCGTTTTAAAATCATTAATATCCCTTCACTTAAAAAAAAAAATCTAAACTAAATAAAATCAAGCCAGTTAGGCTTGATGTGGTGTTAAAAAATAAGCCCATAAATTTGAAAGTCTTGTCTTTGTTAAGAAAACTCCGCTTTGAGTGACAGAGTGCTTCAATTTTCTTCTGAAAAAGCCCAACTATCTATCTTAATATATGCCTTCTAAAAGGGAAGTACATATCGTTAAATGTTTCTAAATTGATTTCACTCAAGATATATCACTCAATGCAAATCCATTCCAGTGGTCTAACAGTTCAAGTGCTGTTTGACCCCGTCCTTGTAAATGCGCTCAACTCACTGAAATGTTTCCCTCTGTCATTCAGAAATATCGGCTTCAACGGTCAGTTTTCCCCATTCAGAACCGGAAAATGTTGTTTTTTTCATTAATAAAAAACACCTCTTGGAGGTCTCTCGCATGCCATTGAAAATTGCTCTGCGTGCCAAGTTTGGCACGCGTGCCCTAGGTTGCCGACCCCTGCTCTAGTGTTTCTAGGATTAGTGATTTGACTAATGGTGTTACTCTTGTTAATTGGGAATATTCACTAGTTATGAACCTTGCAGCTCTTTTTTGCATTTGTTCTAATTTGTTGATGTTTTCTATAGTTGATGGGTCCCATACAGATGCTGCATATTCTAGTATAGGCCTAACTAATGTGAGATAGCATTTTAGTTTTATATTCTTATTACGTTTGTAAAAGTTCCTTTTTATGAATCCTAATGTTTTGTTTGATTTTTTAATTACTTTATCAATATGAGGGTTCCAAGATAACTTATCATTTATTATTACTCCTAGATACTTAGCATTATTAGTTTGAGTTAGTTCTTTACCATGAATGAAGTAGTTTGCTATTATTTGTTTCTTTTTCTTGGATACCCTTATTAATTGTCATTTTTCTGGGTGAAAAGACATACTCCAGTTTGATTCCCATTTTTGTAGTTCATCTAGGTCTTTTTGTAGAAGTTCACTATCTTTTCCTGTCTTTATTATTCTATAAATTATGCAATCATCGGCAAATAATCTTACTTTCGTTCCTGTGCTGATGCAATTTGGTAAACATTATCTTGTTTGTGTAAATACTACTCAATTAATTTCATCTTGGATTTATTATGTTTGTTTTTGCACATACTTTAAAATAATTATAAGTGTGAAAGCTATAAATTCATTTAGGGAAAATATTTGAGTTAAAGTGTCCATTTTTTATATTTTCCGCCAAATCTTTCCTTAAAATTGAGATTTCACCATATATTATTGTCTAAACCAACAAATTAACTAACTTTTGTTTATACGTATCTTATGGGAAATTCATTTCCCTACAAAATGGTATAATTGGTTTAAAACTATATCGATGGATAAGAGAACAATACCCCCATAAGTAACACACCCGCACATGGGAAAAACTGGACACAAATTTAATTCGGCCACCGCGTGTATTTTTTACTGCTTTTCAATAAATTATAATATTTAATTAGTTAAAGACCTTCCTCTTTGGCTAGTTGATGTCTGTCTGACATACCAATACAACTGCGATTTATTCCAAGAGCGCCCTGAGCATGCTAAATTTTATAGCATGAACAGAAGCACTATATAAATTACCATAATATTTTTATCTTCTCCATATTTCTATGCTAACATCTCTCTACACACATTTGTTGAATTAAATATATATTATTTTTACACTGTGACAGTAATGTCTATACTTATCACTAAAAACCTAAATTGAGTCCGTTAAACATAAACAGAACTTTTGATTAGAAAAGAATACTGACCTATTTGGTGAATGGAATAGATTGCACACTTCTTATCCTCAAACATTTTCAATATCCTCCAGTACTGGTCGTCTAGGACATCATCAGGGTTCCATCTCCAGCCTGTAAAGTAGGAATACACTCTATCAGGAACACAAGGCCACATTTTTTTTTACAGCGCACTTTAATGCTACACTACTTTTTAAAAGTTAATCGTTACAGTATACTTGTCCTACTGCTAAACAGGATCAATTGTTACTGCCACATTAAATTGTATGCCATAGCATATAAACTGTTCATGCATAAGGAAAAACTTCACTAGTACAATCAAAGAATGTGTTTTTACAATTAACTAGAAAACCTTTAATATATATATGCAATTACAGCATCCCATAGGGGCATGACGTCCAAGCCGAAGCGCATCAGCTGGCTTACCGAAGGTCCTGGGTTTGATTTCCTGGTGAAGGCTAGGATTTTTTCCTGAGACTCAAGGGTGTCCCTGAGTCTACCTAGCTCTGATGGGTACCTGACATTAGTTGGGGTAAAGTAAAGGCTGCTGGCAGTGTGCTGGCCACACATCCCCTAGTATGCCGTGGACACAGAAACTGGTGAACGCTGCTTCACCTGCTCTACGATCAATTTGGTACGTTACTTTACTACTACTCATGGCATCCAATCGACTAATTGTTGGGATGTATTAATGAAGTTACTCCAGCTGTATTTAATTCAAAAAATATGTAGCTCTGCGCTGTTGTTTTTAAAGCTTACTCCTAAAATAGTGAACATGCTTAAAACATTCATTGCCTTTTTGACAACCTTAGTTCTGAACAAATAAATCAATCTTTTTTTAAAATCAAATTTGTGTATAATACAATAAGTGCCAAAGTATTTTTTTCCTTTTTTAATGTGTCCATCTAACAGCAATAAGGTAATGTTTTTATTGTTCAGCAAATACATGTATAAAGTTAAATGTATAAAGCATCAGAAAAACTGATTATTTAAAATGAAATATAAATTCATTTTAAACACGTAACTCATAGCAAATAAGAAAAAAAAAAAAAAATGCACAAATAAATGTCATTTATTTCAAAAAAAAATTTTTGCTACTAATTCTAGCCTAATCATTGTGTTTATTAAAACAATTTAAAATAATGAAAGCGCAACAACAAAACAAACCAATAATGAGTGTTTATACAAATATCCTTTCTCTTGGAGGATATAAATACCTCTTCCAAGATGCCTTAGTATCAATGCCTGTGCCATCATCATCTGTCCACAGCGTAACATGCAGCCCCAACCTTGGTCAGAAGCTGGGCCAGTGCCGCCTAAAAAAAAACATAGAAAAAGTTACAAGACAAAACTGTCCATCTGAAGATCGGAATAAAACTTTAAATGCTGACCCAAAGGACCCAGGCTCAACGCCCACACATCTCTTTAAGACTACTTAAGATCACAGCGGTTTGGCATTGTGCTGGGCATGCAATCCCCTTCTATGCTAATGAGGAGTTTACCTCTGCTTAAACATCATATCAATATAATATTTCTTGAGAATAAGCTTTAAATCAGACCATAGTAATGTCATAATGAGGAGGAAACAGGAGCTATTGCATTAGGATCAGAAGAGTTTATTCTAGTCTCTATAAAGTCTATTCTATCTTAGTATTCTATTCTATCTTTTAAAATCTTCCAGATGTTCATTCTTTACAAAAGATTACAATGCCAACACAATCCTGTCTGTTTTTATAAATAGATATAATATAAAGAGAGTAGCCAGTCGGACCAAATTATCCATAGGGTCGGTGAAGCAGCTTTCACCAGTTACAGTGGCCACGGTATACTAGGTGATTGTGTGGCCAGCACAAGGCACAGCCGCCTTTACTTTACCCAAACTAAGGTCATGCGCCCATCAGAGCTGGGTAGACTCAGGGACACCCTCCAGACCTGGGAACAAACCCTAACCTGTACCAAGATTCAAGCCCAGGACCCTTGGTATGCCAGTCGACTGCATTGCCTCTCAGCCACCACTGCCACATAGATATAATATAGTATAGATCTAAATAACTAAGAAGCATTGCAGTTACTAACCGATGCTTGGGAAACCTTTCCTGTAGGTGATCCACAGTCTTGACTTTACATCATTTTCCAACTCATCTCTTTCTATAAGACAACAGCAAGTCATACTTTTAAGCCCACACTTATTGTAAGAACATTTATGAATGAAACAAATCATTATGATGAATTAAAATAAAGCATCAAATTTCAAAGCTAGCGATAATGTTATGGTTCTTATATAAATATATATATTAAATATATTCAAATAAACTTTGTTACTTTTAGTCTGAATTCTGACTGACTCGTTTCACTAAAAAAATCTTTTATACAAAATGTTGGTACAAAGAACTACATCGGGGTCACAGATGATCTTGCTAACTTCTGTTTTAACCCTTTTACACACAAGGAGCTGATTCAAATCTTTTAGAGTGCTTTTTCTTATTAAATATAATCTATTGTCTATATCATAGGTTCTCAACCTTTTTCAGCTCACCAGCCCCTTTTACAATTTTTTTTGGGCTCACCACCTTCCCCACCCCCCATATAAATATATTATATATATTCAAATAATAAAAAGCCTCAAGTCTCCACAAAACAAAAACTTGCAACTTGCTTCTTTTTTTTTTACAACAAAGTGGTAACAGCACTAAAACCTCGCTCTACTAAATAGGAAGATGGAAATGCAATAAACAAAGGCTTTGCTTCAATGTGATCATAATAAATGAGAATGTCTTCTTGAGGGCGGTGGGATTGGGCCTTCACTCGCAGTTACCTTACAGGGTCAAGGAAACAATCAAAATGTTGACATATAATTTCCTAGAGTTTAAAATCTTCAAACATCTATACTCCTTAGCTTAAAAATAAATGTGTACAATGTCATTCAATGTCACAAAGATCAATAGACTGCATTGAGAACACACCAACCAACATTGATGTTATATATGGCAAATTACACCAGCTTGACTTCATTTAAGCAGAAATTGGTTTGATGTATTTTCATTACAATCCTCTTTAATGGGTAAAGCTTCAAAAGAAATTCCTACTGAGATTAAAAAATGATGAATGCTCACTTAAATAGTCCACACAAAAAACACATGTATATTTACAAAAAAACATTAAATTTTCACCTATAATGGCAGAATATGGGACTCCTAGTATATACACTGGGTTGGGTGTCCTAGGAAAATATTCATACTCTAATGGGCCACTTTCATAGGTGAAAGTGCTGAAATTCACTGGGGAGTAAAAAAATAAAAAAGAATATTAAAGTAAGCCTGTTGACTTATAATATTAACATAATTACATAGTAGTTGTTTTGTTTCAATATAGATAATAAATAAATCTAAACAGTAAATAGGCATTAATATAAGTATTATAAATTAATGATATACCAGTAGAGAAATAATAGTTAATGTTGCTTATGGTTTTACATAAATTGAAAATTGGATAGATGTGAATATTAACTTGTGAGAGCATATTATAACATGACTGTTCATTTTATTTTTTTAAACTACTTCATCAAAATGGATAAAAGATGGGTTGATGATGATAACTATTTGAATGCTTTTCTAAGCTAAAAATTTACATTCTCTATTTCCACAATTCAGTTGTGGGAGGTGGCGGAGAGCACAAAAAAACTTTTTGAGGAGATAATACTATATATTAGGCATTAGGTCAATATAAGTGTTATCCTGGTTAACAATTACATTGAAGAGCAAATGATATGGTACATTCTCTGAGCTTTATATTTATACAGAAACCATACATGTAAATAGTAAGTTAACAAGAATAAGCCACTAAGAACTAAGAGAATAACTTTGAATTAGTCAATAAGTCACTAAGAACTAAGAGAATAACTTTGAATTAGTCAATAAGCCACTAAGAACTAAGAGAATAACTCTGAATTAGTCAATAAGTCACTAAGAACTAAGAGAATAACTTTGAATTAGTCAATAAGCCACTAAGAACTAAGAGAATAACTTTGAATTAGTCAATAAGCCACTAAGAACTAGGAGAATAACTTTGAATTAGTCAATAAGCCACTAAGAACTAAGAGAATAACTTTGAATTAGTCAATAAGTCACTAAGAACTAAGAGAATAACTTTGAATTAGTCAATAAGCCACTAAGAACTAAGAGAATAACTTTGAATTAGTCAATAAGTCACTAAGAACTAAGAGAATAACTTTGAATTAGTCAATAAGCCACTAAGAACTAAGAGAATAACTTTGAATTAGTCAATAAGTCACTAAGAACTAAGAGAATAACTTTGAATTAGTCAATAAGCCACTAAGAACTAAGAGAATAACTTTGAATTAGTCAATAAGTCACTAAGAACTAAGAGAATAACTTTGAATTAGTCAATAAGTCACTAAGAACTAAGAGAATAACTTTGAATTAGTCAATAAGTCACTAAGAACTAAGAGAATAACTTTGAATTAGTCAATAAGCCACTAAGAACTAAGAGAATAACTTTGAATTAGTCAATAAGTCACTAAGAACTAAGAGAATAACTTTGAATTAGTCAATAAGCCACTAAGAACTAAGAGAATAACTTTGAATTAGTCAATAAGTCACTAAGAACTAAGAGAATAACTTTGAATTAGTCAATAAGTCACTAAGAACTAAGAGAATAACTTTGAATTAGTCAATAAGTCACTAAGAACTAAGAGAATAACTTTGAATTAGTCAATAAGTCACTAAGAACTAAGAGAATAACTTTGAATTAGTCAATAAGCCACTAAGAACTAAGAGAATAACTTTGAATTAGTCAATAAGTCACTAAGAACTAAGAGAATAACTTTGAATTAGTCAATAAGCCACTAAGAACTAAGAGAATAACTTTGAATTAGTCAATAAGTCACTAAGAACTAAGAGAATAACTTTGAATTAGTCAATAAGCCACTAAGAACTAAGAGAATAACTTTGAATTAGTCAATAAGCCACTAAGAACTAAGAGAATAACTTTGAATTAGTCAATAAGTCACTAAGAACTAAGAGAATAACTTTGAATTAGTCAATAAGTCACTAAGAACTAAGAGAATAACTTTGAATTAGTCAATAAGTCACTAAGAACTAAGAGAATAACTTTGAATTAGTCAATAAGTCACTAAGAACTAAGAGAATAACTTTGAATTAGTCAATAAGCCACTAAGAACTAAGAGAATAACTTTGAATTAGTCAATAAGTCACTAAGAACTAAGAGAATAACTTTGAATTAGTCAATAAGCCACTAAGAACTAAGAGAATAACTTTGAATTAGTCAATAAGTCACTAAGAACTAAGAGAATAACTTTGAATTAGTCAATAAGTCACTAAGAACTAAGAGAATAACTTTGAATTAGTCAATAAGTCACTAAGAACTAAGAGAATAACTTTGAATTAGTCAATAAGTCACTAAGAACTAAGAGAATAACTTTGAATTAGTCAATAAGCCACTAAGAACTAAGAGAATAACTTTGAATTAGTCAATAAGTCACTAAGAACTAAGAGAATAACTTTGAATTAGTCAATAAGTCACTAAGAACTAAGAGAATAACTTTGAATTAGTCAATAAGCCACTAAGAACTAAGAGAATAACTCTGAATTAGTCAATAAGTCACTAAGAACTAAGAGAATACCTTTGAATTAGTCAATAAGTCACTAAGAACTAAGAGAATAACTTTGAATTAGTCAATAAGCCATTAAGAACTAAGAGAATAACTTTGAATTAGTCAATAAGTCACTAAGAACTAAGAGAATAACTTTGAATTAGTCAATAAGGCACTAAGAACTAAGAGAATAACTTTGAATTAGTCAATAAGCCACTAAGAACTAAGAGAATAACTTTGAATTAGTCAATAAGTCACTAAGAACTAAGAGAATAACTTTGAATTAGTCAATAAGTCACTAAGAACTAAGAGAATAACTTTGAATTAGTCAATAAGCCACTAAGAACTAAGAGAATAACTTTGAATTAGTCAATAAGTCACTAAGAACTAAGAGAATAACTTTGAATTAGTCAATAAGTCACTAAGAACTAAGAGAATAACTTTGAATTAGTCAATAAGCCACTAAGAACTAAGAGAATAACTCTGAATTAGTCAATAAGTCACTAAGAACTAAGAGAATAACTTTGAATTAGTGACTTATTGACTAATTCAAAGGTATTCTCTTAGTTCTTAGTGACTTATTGACTAATTCAGAGTTATTCTCTTAGTTCTTAGTGGCTTATTGACTAATTCAAAGTTATTCTCTTAGTTCTTAGTGACTTATTGACTAATTCAAAGTTATTCTCTTAGTTCTTAGTGACTTATTGACTAATTCAAAGTTATTCTCTTAGTTCTTAGTGACTTATTGACTAATTCAAAGTTATTCTCTTAGTTCTTAGTGACTTATTGACTAATTCAAAGTTATTCTCTTAGTTCTTAGTGGCTTATTGACTAATTCAAAGTTATTCTCTTAGTTCTTAGTGACTTATTGACTAATTCAAAGTTATTCTCTTAGTTCTTAGTGGCTTATTGACTAATTCAAAGTTATTCTCTTAGTTCTTAGTGACTTATTGACTAATTCAAAGTTATTCTCTTAGTTCTTAGTGGCTTATTGACTAATTCAAAGTTATTCTCTTAGTTCTTAGTGACTTATTGACTAATTCAAAGGTATTCTCTTAGTTCTTAGTGACTTATTGACTAATTCAGAGTTATTCTCTTAGTTCTTAGTGGCTTATTGACTAATTCAAAGTTATTCTCTTAGTTCTTAGTGGCTTATTGACTAATTCAAAGTTATTCTCTTAGTTCTTAGTGACTTATTGACTAATTCAGAGTTATTCTCTTAGTTCTTAGTGGCTTATTGACTAATTCAAAGTTATTCTCTTAGTTCTTAGTGACTTATTGACTAATTCAAAGTTATTCTCTTAGTTCTTAGTGGCTTATTCTTGTTAACTTACTATTTACATGTATGGTTTCTGTATAAATATAAAGCTCAGAGAATGTACCATATCATTTGCTCTTCAATGTAATTGTTAACCAGGATAACACTTATATTGACCTAATGCCTAATATATAGTATTATCTCCTCAAAAAGTTTTTTTGTGCTCTCCGCCACCTCCCACAACTGAATTGTGGAAATAGAGAATGTAAATTTTTAGCTTAGAAAAGCATTCAAATAGTTATCATCATCAACCCATCTTTTATCCATTTTGATGAAGTAGTTTAAAAAAATAAAATGAACAGTCATGTTATAATATGCTCTCACAAGTTAATATTCACATCTATCCAATTTTCAATTTATGTAAAACCATAAGCAACATTAACTATTATTTCTCTACTGGTATATCATTAATTTATAATACGTCCGGCGACCCAAGTCACGTGACTGACCATGCGCATAATCGTTTATTATTGTTCTAGTTGCTTAATTACTATTTATTGTTTATAATAACCAAGGTATCGTGGCCTAATGGTCAGTAGCGTGTTCTGGCAACCGGAGTCTCGCAGGTTCGAATCCAGCTTTCTCCATCTTTTTTTTTTAAAATTCAAATACAGTACAATGAGATATTTTTTTAGTTCAATACGAGAATACCCTTCATTTATTCATGTGGGTGGAAATAATTTCATTCAAAGTATCAAAGAAATAAAAAATTCGACTGTTAGGCCTAATGTCTAGCCTATTAGATTTCTTGAGAAAACGTGTTAAATGTCATTACCCGGTACCAAACAATTTATAAAGTAGTTTAATAAAGTCATTAGTAAACATCTTGACTTGCGCTACAATTTCAATTACGATAAGCCATTCATTTAGCCTACTATGAATGTGGATGGACATAACAATCTCATTCAATGTATCCATTCAAAGTATTAAACTAATAATTAGACTATTAGGCATAATGCCCGTTTCTTTATAAATATGTTAATATCAATACGCTCTACGTCTCTCGTTTGTACTTGTAGTTGGGTGGTCAAATAGCAAGCCTGCCGGAATAATATCTTCCAAATTCCGAATGTGTCCGGCGGTCACGTGACGTGCTCGTCGGAAGAATATCTCCCGCAATTTTTTGTCCGGTCGCCGGACGTATATCTCCCGCGCTATACGTCCGGCCGCCGGAGGTATAGACACTGCCAATCCGATTACTATAAATTAAAAAAAAACTGAACCTTGGGGCAAGTTGGGGTACGCCACAGATGAGAGGAGTGGCTTTTGATAAGCTCTGAGTCTGATTGATAGAAACAATGACTTAAAGTCTACTAACTGCTTTATTTATCTAAATATTAAATAATAAATATGATATAAAAATATAAATAAAATAAAAAGTGTAATCTAAAAGCTAGTAAAATAAAGTCTTTCAAAGTAAAAGACTCACAGCATTAAATTTAAATAAAGTACAGCCTAACCTAATTGTCATAATCTCAAGGGGTGGCATTAATAATTAGAACTGGACTTCCTGTATGTGGGCAATATTGAGATAGCCACTTAATAGCATTGTGTATGTGGAGTGAACGATGACTATATATATATATATTTCCAATACACCCTACCCCTACTCACAGCCCCCCTCCCCCACCAGGTCCAAAGTTCTCCTAGCCTGGTGGGGACACAAAACCCGTAAATCAGTGTATGTCTTTTGTACGGCGGTGCCTCTGCCCGCCCCCCTCTAGCATCTCTCTCCTTCGCCCCCATTAGACCACACCTGTTTCTCTCCATCCCTACCCCCTCTCTTTGCCCTCCCTTCTAATTCTTGTTTGTTTAAGATTTTCTCTCACTCTACAAAAAGACTTTGAAGGAATA
Organism: Anisus vortex; assembly: GCA_949126835.1. Classification (NCBI taxonomy): domain Eukaryota; kingdom Metazoa; phylum Mollusca; class Gastropoda; family Planorbidae; genus Anisus; species Anisus vortex. Next base: position 28,350,738 of record OX421508.1, read on the forward strand.
AGTCTTGTGTGGGGTCGTGGGCACTGTTTTTAAACAGCCCACGGTCCAAATATATATACTGTTAGGGACTTCATGTCATGTAATAAAATCAATTTATAACTACACTAGCTTTTGTTCAATATAATAGAATCAAAGTTTGTGCGTGCAGTCTAGTGCTAAGTCCAGTTATCAGTCTACCTATGTAATGAGCCAAACAGACTCTCAACATATAAATATTTTTTGAGGTGTCATCAATGAATAACAGTGCACTAGGGGACCTCAAATACCCTGATAGACAATGAAGCCTATAGCGATATTCTAAATGTTCAACTGTAAAACCCCAATGTCGACCCAAATTACGACACTAATGATAATGTATAATTATAAGTATCTATAAGTCTATAATAAGTACACATACAAACACTGACAGTAGGTGAGTAGGGCCTAAACTTTATTATAATTTAGACTTGGTGATAGTGACTTATTGACTAATTCAAAGTTATTCTCTTAGTTCTTAGTGGCTTATTGACTAATTCAAAGTTATTCTCTTAGTTCTTAGTGACTTATTGACTAATTCAAAGTTATTCTCTTAGTTCTTATTAATGCCACCCCTTGAGATTATGACAATTAGGTTAGGCTGTACTTTATTTAAATTTAATGCTGTGAGTCTTTTACTTTGAAAGACTTTATTTTACTAGCTTTTAGATTACACTTTTTATTTTATTTATATTTTTATATCATATTTATTATTTAATATTTAGATAAATAAAGCAGTTAGTAGACTTTAAGTCATTGTTTCTATCAATCAGACTCAGAGCTTATCAAAAGCCACTCCTCTCATCTGTGGCGTACCCCAACTTGCCCCAAGGTTCAGTTTTTTTTTAATTTATAGTAATCGGATTGGCAGTGTCTATACCTCCGGCGGCCGGACGTATAGCGCGGGAGATATACGTCCGGCGACCGGACAAAAAATTGCGGGAGATATTCTTCCGACGAGCACGTCACGTGACCGCCGGACACATTCGGAATTTGGAAGATATTATTCCGGCAGGCTTGCTATTTGACCACCCAACTACAAGTACAAACGAGAGACGTAGAGCGTATTGATATTAACATATTTATAAAGAAACGGGCATTATGCCTAATAGTCTAATTATTAGTTTAATACTTTGAATGGATACATTGAATGAGATTGTTATGTCCATCCACATTCATAGTAGGCTAAATGAATGGCTTATCGTAATTGAAATTGTAGCGCAAGTCAAGATGTTTACTAATGACTTTATTAAACTACTTTATAAATTGTTTGGTACCGGGTAATGACATTTAACACGTTTTCTCAAGAAATCTAATAGGCTAGACATTAGGCCTAACAGTCGAATTTTTTATTTCTTTGATACTTTGAATGAAATTATTTCCACCCACATGAATAAATGAAGGGTATTCTCGTATTGAACTAAAAAAATATCTCATTGTACTGTATTTGAATTTTAAAAAAAAAAGATGGAGAAAGCTGGATTCGAACCTGCGAGACTCCGGTTGCCAGAACACGCTACTGACCATTAGGCCACGATACCTTGGTTATTATAAACAATAAATAGTAATTAAGCAACTAGAACAATAATAAACGATTATGCGCATGGTCAGTCACGTGACTTGGGTCGCCGGACGTATATCTCACGCGCTATACGTCCGGTCGCCGGACGCGCAGACACTCCGAATCGGATTAGTGATTAATCATTAGACGATTAGGCCTAGCCAATGACTGTTTAATTATTATTATTTATATATATATATATAATTTATATATTATATCTATGAATCTATGATAGTTGATACTCTCCTTGACTCCTTATTAATTGAAGTTATTATCATCATTGATGGTCTGATAGTATTCTAAGTAGGCCTATAGTGTGTGAATAGAGAGTACGGATAAATATGAGTTGTCCGCTATCACTATCAGTCAGTATTCATTCAATCATTCATTCAGTATCACTTATCAAGTTACCAGTATCAGAGTCAGAGACGGAGTCAGACTCAGACCAGATTGACTGAGATTGACCAGAATAGAGTCCTAGCCAGGACCTACCATAAAAATGTTTTGGATTAGAAAAACCAAGTTAAATAAATCTATCAGTGGGCGGTATATAAGACTGGTGATTACTTAACTTATAAAATATGTATGTATAGACATTAAACGGGCAAAAAGAAATAAATACATGTATTTATATTACCTAAAGTCGCTTCGAAATCCATTTCCCGAATGAATCAAAACATTGCTTTTGGGCATGCGTATTTGTTGTTTCCGTTTAACTGACCTAAACTTTTAAATAAATCGGAATACAGGAAGTTGACATTTTACTTTCTGTTTCTCTTTTTTTTTTATCAAGACTTCTTAGCGTTTACTGCTCAAGCTGTAGTATTAGTTGCAAGATAAAGCATTCCATCCTATTATTATATTTCTTTCTCCTGCACTAATCGAAAATACGTAAATACAATTTCCACAATTTTAATTCATCAAGAATTTAAATGGCTGGAAATTTCTGGGCTAGTTCTCATTAGTAAGTTTTTAAGTTCAAAAGTTGTGAGGCCGGCCGGGCTGGTCCTGTGAGACTTGTGCTATGAATGCTATGATGCTATGGCCTCTGCCTGTGGTTAGTTAGTCAGTTAGTAGTAGTAGTCTAGTAGTCTGCGCGGCTAAGACAAAGTCTAGGCCTAAGTCATCCTATTAAGACTTTATTAACTATTGCTTAGGCTTAGGCTATTGCACAGCTTAGGCCCTTTTTTATAAGTTTTAATTTTTAATAATTAATTTTAAAATTAAATTCTTATTTTAATCATTCATAAAAACTAATTCAAAGTAGTTAGCATGGCCTCTATTATATTCGTATATAGGCTTACCCTATCCTATAGGCATAGGACATACTACATAGGCCTATTCAAATCAAGTAATAAACAATTAAAAGGTGGTATGGTGGCTGAGCGGCAGCCCGTTTGTCTGGTTCTGAGTTCAAATCCTGGTGAAGGTCCTGGGTCTGGAGGGTGTCCCTGAGTCTAGTAGGGGTAAAGTGGTAAAGTAAAAAAAGGCGCTGAACAAGTGTGCTGGCCACACAATCCCCTAGTATGCTGTGGACTCAGAAACTTGTGAGCGCTTATGCACCGGTTTTATGAATCAATTTAGTCTGCCTTAATTACTTTCATAAAAATAAGATTACCAGTAGGCCTATAAATACAAAAGATAAACCTCAAAGTTGTCTAATAATTCAGTGTTTGGAAATGGATGATAAATCTATGTATGGAAAGGTATCACAAATCTATATGTATCACAAACTTATGTTTAGAAACATATCACAGATTTATATATAGAAACATATCAAAAATGTATGTATAGAAACAGGCTATATTACTAATTTATGTATTGAAACAAATCATAAAATTATGCAATCACTCTTACAATTACAACATAGTAATATTTCTATGGTAATACTTTGGTGTAGCTGGTTCTAGAAAAGTAGGCTTCTAAAAAATTCCAACTGAAAATGTTTTCGCGTGATAAGTGTCTTAAGAAGAGCGGCAGACTATTAAAAATAAAAAATAAAAAAATGTTTACAAAAAAAAAATAATTTGTATTGTCTTTACAAAAGCCTTGTGATGTCACAGGCTGATCAAACACAATACATTATTGTCTGCCGATCTTCTTAATTAAGACACTATCAATAGCTCCACGTACCAAAATTTTCAATCAGAATTCCTTAGAAGCAATAAAAAAATAAAATTAATCTTACCATATTTAATAAGAAATAGCACAAAAGAAAAAAAAAAAAGAAACAAAATCGTATAGCCTAGATCACGACATCTGCTGCCTCTGGCCTCTAGCATGCTTACTGTCCCAAGATATGGCCAGGTTGGCTATGTATAGCCAAATAAAAAAACTACAAAGCTCTCCCTAACCTTAGAAACTAACTGATAGTAAACATAAAAAAAATGCCAAAAACCCATCTCTAGCCTAGAAACTAACCGATAATAATGATTTTAAACAAATACTTAGAAAGCTTAGAAACTAACCGATAATAATGATTAACAAATACTTAGAAAGCTTAGAAACTAACCCATAATGGCTAAAAATCTGGTCCGAGAAGCGTGCAGTACATGTGTGAAAAAAATAAACAAACCAAAGGGACATAACACAATAAAACACAAAGTGCTCAAGGGAAGTAAAATTATTTCATAAAACATGCAAAATTAACAAATATTCAACATTAAATAAAAAATCACAGAAAAGGAACCGCTCAACGAAACCTCGATTTTCATATTCAGGACAAAAAGATCTTTAAAGTGATATATGAAACTTAAAAAAAAAAAAGAACAAGTTATACCAAAGTTTAGCCATTTCTATTGATGAATTTTATTGTTAGAAACCTACTGTCATACTTCTTACATTCTTTTCTGATATATTTCATTTATAATATATATTGTTATTATATATATTTCAGCCAACAATGGATTCTTGACAGACAAGACTTGTACAGAGAGAGGCACAATGACTTGACGGTTATAACAGAAGAGGATTATCAGAAAATTATAATGCTTTTTGCAAATGGTAGTCTATAGTCTTATTTTTCATAAATGTTCATTTAGGAAATGAAGACTTTTAAAGTATGGATACGATGATTTAACCTTTTCTTATTCTATTTTATCCCATACAGTAATTCAGGCTCTTGGGGAACAACTAAAATTTAGGCAACAAGTTATAGCAACAGCAACGATCTATTTTAAAAGATTTTATGCCAGGTCAGGAAAAATATCTTCTTGCATATTTTGTCATGAAATATTTTTATGTGTTTATTTAATTTTTTTTTTGTCTTTTACCACCTTGTTTGCACTAGGGATGTAAAAAAAAATCTGAAATCTGATTTTCGGTTATTAGTTTTGAAAGTTTCAATATTTTTGGTTTTGTTAGACGGTAATGATTCACTTGTGGTGGGCCTTGTTTTTTTTTATCACGATGGGAAAATTGTACAATAACCATGTGGATTCACACACAACAGTTCATTCAATGGCTTGCAAAGACAAATTAAAACCCTCAATTTTTCTTAGATGTTTTGGGTTTTGTTAAATCTCAACTAAATCTTGAGATATAGTACAAGCAACACCAAACCAGCTGTGAAGTTACAATGAACGCCTGTCTATGTTTTTTTACCGTGTGGTCTTCATAGGTTTTTATGATTATAAAAATGTATATATTTATTTACCTGCTCTATTCTTTGGTTACAGGAATTCATTAAAATGTATCGATCCTTGGTTGATGGCTCCAACGTGTGCATTCTTGGCGTCAAAAGTGGAGGTACACCAGCGCTATTAGAAGTTATTCTGTTTAAGTAGCTGCTATTTAGATGTCTTATACAAGGAATAAAATTGGTGAAAGATGTGAAATTCAACCTTTTAAATATATTTTTTTATTTCATAGCTTCATTCAGCTTCATGATCTAAACAAAATATTTCTCTACTTTCAATTTAGGAATTCGGTGTCATATCAAACAGTCGACTTATGACAGCTTGCCAGAGTATAGGTAAACTAATTTTTATGAGTCTTTACTGAACAAAATTATAATTTCTTAAGTTTAATGAAAATTGCTTCATTGTTTAAATGTGTTATAATTTTCTTTTTTTATAAATATTTTTTGTTTCACACTAAACTTCTGAAATTTACAGTGAAGAATAAATTCAGCCATGCATTTAGTGGAGAATACCCATACAGAACCCAACATGTGTTAGAATGTGAATTTTATCTTCTAGAAATGATGGTAAATCTTTTATTGATTTATTTGTTAGAGCAGTTGGATGCAATACTATCAGTATGAAATTAAATATTATATAAGTTGTGCTATATATATATATAGTTAATGTTGGTCTATTACTCTATGAATTAAAGGTTATATAAGTTGTGTTTTATATACAGTTTATGTTGGCCTATTAAACTCTATATATTTTAATTAATTTTTCAGGGCAAAGGTGATTTGTATTTGTGTGTTTATGTAGAATGTAGATTATCAATCATCATATCCCCTAAACATAAATCATGTTTTAAAATGACAAAGGTGTGTTCACTCTTGTGAATTAGGTTTGCCTGTCGTATTGGTATAATTGTATAATAAATATATTTTTCCTGTGTCACATGCATAAGATAACAATAAATTATTGTAACAAAGTGTTTTTAAAAAGTGTGCAGTATCAAAGCATAATAAAATCCTTCCTTATTTTTGTGCTGGGCTGAGTTATTCCCTTTCACTGCTGGATTTTTTATGTTTTTCATCAATATTTTTTCTAGTTTGTTGATTATTGATATCTAAGAAGCAATGCATTTTTGGCCCATTATAAAAAAAGCTAAAAATGGCATGATAATACCAAAAAAAAATTTAATGAGTAATTGTATTTTTATGTGACTCGTTTTTATTCATCTTTATTCATTACTTTAAATGTTTCTCCATAAATTTATTTTCTACATCTCTGTACAACTTTCTTTTTTACTTCCCCAGGACTGTTGTCTGATTATGTATCATCCATACAGACCTTTAGTCAAGTTTTGTGCTGACCTTAATGCAGAAGGTGATCTCCTTCCAGTTGCCTGGTCAGTAGTTCTGAATATCAGCTATTAGATACTTCTGTTTTAAAAGTAATAGCTTTCAATTCTAAGAATCTTAGTTTTTGTGTGTTACTTCCGGGTGTCTAGAGGGGAGGTTGTATATCTTGAATGACTTCGTTGAACCCTTGAAGAATCCTGTTCTTCACACGCTCGCACAGCCTGACTTGCAACTAATCAATAACAAACAACGGCAGCAGGAACAGTTAACAAAAGTATTTAATTCAATACAACAACAGATGCATCAACCATGTCACAAGTACAATAATAGGTTTCAAAACTCTAGTAGTCTCTCAAACTTCTTGACTGACTGCCCTTCACGGGACACTATCTCTCTACTCATGACCGCTCTGGCCAATCAGACAAGGGTCGCATTCAACATTTAAACAAAGTGACCATCAGTCAACAAGGGAGGTAATTGAAAAAAAGTGGGGGGGGGGGTTATAGGACTGAACTAAAACTGACCTTCTACGTCACATTTTGTAACTATTTTTTTCCTTCAACAGGAAAATGGTGAATGACTCACTGAGAACAGATGCCCCTTTATTGTATCCGCCATACCTCATTGCTTTAGGTGTGTATATTCAGAATCATTTATTTTTTTAACAGTAAGCTTGTGGTCAAAGGATGGTCTTGGGACAGTGCATTTAGGCTGACATCTGGAAATGGAAGTGCCAACCCGGCCATGTTATGGTTTCGGATCATGCATATATACTATATATTTGTTGTTTTTTAAATACTTATCTTAATGAGAATATTCTCAGCTTGCAACTCTCCTAAATTTTGTTTGAAATTTTCTTGTTGGGTCTGGGTAACTTTGTCCCTTCAATCTTAAGAAGCATCAAATAGAACCTGTTCTCAACTATTCCTATTTAATTATAATTTTAATGGTAAATAGTGAACAAACACTGCCTCTGTATTCAAACAATTACAAAAAAATTTATCCCTGTTTTTGTTTCTTATATTTCAGCTTGTCTTCATCAAATGTATCCCTGTTGTTGTTTCTTATATTTCAGCTTGTCTTCATCAAATGTATCCCTGTTGTTGTTTCTTATATTTCAGCTTGTCTTCATCAAATGTATCCCTGTTGTTGTTTCTTATATTTCAGCTTGTCTTCATCAAATGTATCCCTGTTGTTGTTTCTTATATTTCAGCTTGTCTTCATCTTGCTGCCATCGTCAAACAAAAAGATATCAAGTCTTGGTGTGCCGAGTTAAATGTTGATATTGATAAAGTAAGTCACAGTCACACCAACATGTGCACATTCATATATTATTCTTGATCACTTTGAGTCAATAATCCCCATTTTTACAGCTTCATACAGTAGCTGAATTTGTCTTTTTTAATTTTTTACTCATTCTTTTTTTTATGAAAGTGAAAGACAAACCCAATCATGAGGGATAAATAGCTCAGGCTAAAGAAGTGCTTCTGTATGAATAATCATTATTTTGAAGAATAACTTTCATAATTAAATAAGCTGAGCTGTTACTTAGTAGTTTGCACAAACCTACACATTTGTCTGTTTAGCTTTCCAATTTTTTGTACAAGACAGTGTATTTGATTATAGTTTGTTCACCTATTTCATCGCACGGCAGGGTGTTATTATTTTATTTACCATCTACCCGTACATCACCATAAGCCTTATGTGTCACTTAACCCCTTATGGTAGAACTCCATCTTTTAACTACAATTTTCACCTTAAATGTCAGGATATCACAGCATTGGATCATTTACCATTGGTGATGATGTCATTTACACCTGATAGTCTTATTTTAAAATGCCACCCCTCACCTTTTCATCGTATAGCAAGATTTTCTACATCCATTCAAAGATTATTTTTTTACTCCCATGGTACATCCAAATAAATATATAAATTTTCTATATGAAAAAAAATATTTCCTAAGTGGATATGTCTTAAGAATGTTGTGTGTGCATTAAAGACATCCTGGCTCAAAACTTCACTCTCTGCTGCCTGGATGTCCTGGTCTATAGTCTGGATGTCCTGGTCTATAGTCTGGATGTCCTGGTCTATAGTCTGGATGTCCTGGTCTATAGTCTGGATGTCCAGGTCTATAGTCTGGGCTTTGTGCTACTAAGCGACAGTGCAAGTATACGAGCAAGCCACCACCTTAATGTTCCAAGGGGAAAATCTGCAGGTGGGGAGAGAAGTGCAGTGCATAGACAGTACCCTATGTTACGCGGCTCACCTTATCATCATGCCACTGGGTGGCTAGTCTCGGACAGTATCTTGGCGTGTCCCCCCACCCCTTAACATTGTTACGCCCTGGAGGTAAGAGCCAGAAGTATTTTTTTTACACAAATAAATTGGCCCAATACTTGGTAAAAATCTACTCAATTTCTTATGGAAAGTCTAGTATACATTTTTTCTTGCCACCCAAACAGTGTATGGAGATCACCAAGATGATGGTCTCACTGTACGAGATGTGGAAAACTTATGATGAGAAGAAAGAGATTCAGGCCATTCTTTCTAAAATGCCGAAACCAAGTCCATCCAGGTGATTATTTTTAATATTTGAATGACCGATTGACTGAATCTCTAGAAATCTTCTAAAATGTATTCTGTTGTTTTGAATATTACTGCATTGAAAATATTAGTTCAAAATTTTAGGTCTAACTACTGCCCAATTAGATCTGAATCATTTTATATGGATAGCTGTTAAAAATGTTTGAAACCATAACTGCATATTATTTGCCCATGTGGATATTTAGTCAGTCAAGTCTAAACATTTAAAATCAGTCTCATGTTGTTATTTTATTGTAGACCTCCATCAGAAGCAACAATACAAGATAACTCTCAACAACAACAGCCTAGTCAACAACAGTTGTCTGCTGGTGTTTCATGACTACAGCTTCATTTTTATACTCAACATCAATTTGTAGTATTGTTTATATCTTGATCTCAGAATTAGAAAAAGAAAAAAACTCAAAAGAACCAAAGTGGAACCAAAGGCTGAGTTATCAAAGTCTTGAGTAAATATTGTTATATATAAAGTGTATTAAATAGACTGTACTTTTAGTTTCACTGTTTTAGTTATTACTTACACTTACAAGTATGAAAATATGTTTTATCCTATTTTTTTAAGTATGTGAATACACTCATTTTTTTTGTAAAGAAAAATATTTCAATTTCTTTTTTTTTAAATGGCATTAAAGTATAGTACAAATGTATGTTTTGTTGCTTAATCCAAATAAAAATAATGATACCAGTAAACAAGATCTGTTTAATTACCGTACATTAGCATGTTTCTTTTTATTGTGAGCTTTATAACCTAATATGTATTTTGTTATGCTAGAAAGTTTGGGAGGGGGTGGGGGATTTAGTTTAAATCTTATAAGTAATGGACAAGTCACCGAAATAGTTAAATCATTTTACCCCAACTAATGTCAGATACCTATCAGAGCTGGGTAGACTTCAGGGACACCCTATCAGAGCTGGGTAGACTTCAGGGACACCCTATCAGAGCTGGGTAGACTTGAGGGACACCCTTCAGTTCTAAGAACAAATCTTGGCCTTCACCAATATTCGAAACCATGACCTTCCAAACGCCAGCCAAATGCACTGTGACATCTTGGCCTTCACCAATATTCGAAACCATGACCTTCCAAACGCCAGCCAAATGCACTGTGGACACAGTGCCCCAAGTAAAGGCTGGGCAGTGTGCTGGCCACACAATCCCCTAGTATGCCGTGGCCACAGAAGCTGGTGAACGCTGCTTCACTGGCCCTATGATCAGTTTGGTCCCACTGGTACTTAACTTACTTTAAATCGTGTAGTTCACTGTTTAGGGCTAAATATACTGATTAAAGATATGAGTTGAAAACATTTTTCTTTAGTGTCAAACAAATCATCATGTAAGAGTGATACAACCTCAGAATAAAATGGGCATTGAAAAATGCAAGAAAAAAAAGAATATAGTTTAAAATGTTTATTGAAGTGGAATAAATATTAACAGTATCAAACACACTGTCTCAAATCAATAATCATAATATTGGAACTTAGTATATGAAACAATAAATGTATAAGTTCTTCTTACTATTTGATCACAGCATGTATATCTTTCAGTTTATTGAAACAATGTATGGTAATTTATTTCCAGTAGTTAATCAAGTACTAAAATTTTCAACAGCTACTTTTCAAAAGAAGAAATAATTCATTTGAATCTATTTAAAGACAGCAACAGGAATCCTGTTAAAAGGTTAAATTTTTTTCCACTAGACCTGGCAGTTGTGCAGAAAACATTTTACATAAATTAGCAAACAAATGACTAACAAATGCAAAAAAGAAATTCAAAAGAAATTAATTAAAAAAAACAGTGAAAAAGTTAGACAATAACCTTTAGTTAAGTTTAAAAAAAATCCAATGTAACAGTTCAAAACAAGAATGAAAATCCTAAATAAAATCGAGATTTTCTAAATATGAAGGAAAATTGTTAGAATACATCTTCACTACAGTGTGCTTTTTAAAAACACTACTAAAATTAAGCATGTGGTTCGTTCCCTTTTTAAAAAAAATTATAACAGCCATCAAGTTAAAATTTAGTCATGTTATGGCTAACGGCCATCAGGTAAAAATTTACTCATGTAGTGGGTAACGGCCATTAGGTAAAAATTTAGTCATGTAATGGTGAAAAACCATCAGGTAAAAATTAACTCATGTAGTGGGTAACGGCCATCACCTAAAAATTGAGTCATGTAATGGTGAACAACCATCAGGTAAAAATTAACTCATGTAATGGATAATGGCCATCAGGTAAAAATTTAGTCATGTAATGGTGAACAACCATCAGTAAAAAAAATTAGACTTGTAATTAATTATTTGGATGATTTACAGTTTCTCCTAGCTGATCCACCAAAGCTTACAATTGTTTAATCAAGAATCATAACATAGTCACTCACTGGTTATTTCAGATAAACCACCAAGTACAATAGATTGAACCACTAAGCGAAAAAAAAAATGATTACATGTTTGAAAATACAGATTTAAAAAATTTACTTGTGCTGTGAATGATATAAATTGTAAGATTGTGGGTGCCAACAGCAATTAAAGATTTGAGGAAAAATCCCTGACTGGCCTGTAAAGAAAAGAGGAAAACATACAAGTGATAAAAAGTACAGATATAAGAATCGAGTGAAGGCTTACGTTACTATCCATTTTAATTCTTATTACCGGTACTCTTGTTTCAGTTGAACCCTGTCAATAGTTATCCCAAATATCAAAATTGAATATCTGGAAAAGTTTTTTTTTTATATGTCCATTAAAGTTTACAATTTTAAAACGTCCACAATATTCAAATAAAACATACATCTATATATCTGTAAAAAAAACAAAAACATTTTGGATTCTTTCTTCACACAAACATCAAACTATTTACCTTTAATAAAGTAATGCCATACTCCTGATTCACGCGTCATTGTACCTGTTGTCTTAACAGATGAGCAAAGTCAGTGGCATCCATGGCCATTCTGTCTGCAGACACTCTCAGGTCACCATCACCCATCCCCATCATGTCGGAGGGGCCTCGGAGGTGATGGCTGGAAGCCTCATGCGACACGGCCAGCTCGTACAAGACGCCGTCAATCTCAAACTGACTTGCCATCCCCATGAGATCTTGGCCCCTGGACAGCTGATGTGATGATAGAGAGCATTAGCATACACAATTATTTTCAGTTCATAATTGTTACAACTTATAATGAAAACATATAAAAACTAGGTAAGATTACGCCAGGACAGGGGTCTACACACTTTTGTTAACAGTGTGCCTAAGTATGATTTCTAATTCATTCAGAGTGCCAACAGACTAAAAGTCACCATGCTGTAGCACTACATTTCTGTAAAAGAGAATTGATTCGTAGCAGCTTTTTGGGCCATAAGCAAATCTATATTTGTCCTTAAAGGCTTTCATCCTCTTTGATTTCTCTAGTAATCATAGGCCTTGATCAAATAGCTTGGTTAGATGGGGGCTTTGCAAGGGTTTGTACCTCACAATTATCTTTTGTTCTCTCTTGTAAATTACAACTACTGGCATCAAACATAATATAACAAAAAAATAAAATTTGTTTTGCTTGAATTAAAATAAAAAATGTTTCCAAAAAAAAAGAAGATGTAAAGTAGCTGGTTTGGATAATATTGAAAAACAAGCAACTTTAACAAAATTAACTTAACAAGCAACAATCTTAGGATAATTGATGATAACTGATCTTGCTGATTTAAACTCTCTATGTCGCCCAGGATTTATTAATAAACACTGAACAAATTAGTTCTAGATGAAAATCTAAAAAAAAATCTAGTTTGGTCTATTACTGTTCCTCTGCCGTTGGCCATTTCCTCCATGCTAACGTCGGCGACCACGTCAGCGCCCACAGCAATGCTGTCGTTGGACAACGTTTCCAGATAGTCAACTGCCTGGAGATTGAACTCTTCCCCTGCTTCACCCAGGAGCTGCACATCATCAATAGCAGAACAACTGCTGAACATTTCACCTTCAAAAAATAAAGAACCCATAACATTTCCATAATAGTATTAATAATAGTAATTGTAAGTTAATAATAATAATCTTTATTATCCTGATGGAAATTGTGTTTTACAATTGTGCAGCACATATAGAGGTTTAGACATCAAGTATTAAAATAAAACATTTCAACTATACTGTAAAGTACACTCAATAATACCATTTGATGTACACAAAAAAGTAAACAATTATTACTAAAATATTCAAGAGTTACTCTATTTTATTAAGTAAGAGAAGTTTTTCCAAACCAGCCCTGCCAATTCTAGATTAACCTGAAAATGTGCTACGTTCACCATTCAGCCAAGGAATACTAAAAAAAAAAAAGATATGTGAGGTCATGAATCTAAATAAACACCCACTCTCTGTGTTTGAATCAACAAAGTTTGTTTTTGTTTTAACTAAAGTTTACCAAAATGAACTTGCCAATAAAGATTCACTGACCTGCATTCACCACATGATGTCTTTCGTTCAAATACACAATGGTCTCTGTTTCTCTGTCTTCAAGTTCTTCAAGGTACCTTCCAGCCTCTAACATGAAAAAACACACACATTTGAAGAGGCTTGGGTTAGTTGCAAAACAATTCATTAAAATGCTATGATGGCACAACCTTTTTAAAATCTAATCTTATCTTGCATGTTACAGGAGCTCTTTCTGTAAAGAAGATTATTGCGACCAACACTCATTTGTTGCCTTTCTTTGACAACTTTAAATTATCTTATATGTTACAGTTACAAAACCTCCTATACTATGCGGTTTGAGTTTTGTCCTGCATTTTAATAAGATGTTTTAAATTCAGGCAACCTATTATGCCCCGATGCCACTCAGGAAGAAAGAGTACTTATATGCATTTGTTCTTGCATAAGGGATAAGAAAAGTGTTATTTTCCTCATGTTTATCTGAGCACTGTAATTGACAAGTCTTAACGATTATGCATGCATTAAAGGTTGAAGAGTAAAACATTTCCGACCCCATTTGATCATTTGCTACGAAACATGTCTGTGTGATGCGTTACTGGTTGTACAAAAAGTTGTAGGGGATTAAATTTTTATTTCATTTCCAAAAGACAACGATGTATTGTGAAAGTCAGTAGTGATGACTCACCTATTTATAACCTCAAACTTATTGCTTGATGCCAAAGAATTTTTATTTGTTTTTATTTTATAAATCTATGCTTTGTGTATTAACTATTTTAATAACCAAGAAACGCAACTCTTGACTAATTTATTTTATAAACAAAGCTAAATTTAACTTAACGCAATTAACACTTTGAGTAATAATTATGGCCTTCTCACTTTTGATGTTAAAAACAGATTCCTCATAACTAATCTTGTAGCCTATGTTTATTTCTAAAAGACCAGAACTGGCCGTTGAGGTTGAAATCCATTGTAAAAAATAGAAAAAGATTAGGGAAATGGCATCAGAAGTTTATGATCTCTTCCATTTGAAAAGTTCACGCCTCATTAAGACTTGTCAATAGATTGTTATTTTATTAAGCTATGATTCAATATATTGTAACTAAAGCTGTATTAAGCACAAACCAAAGGTTGAAACTCTGTATCAATAAATCAATGTATCAATAACATGGATGTAGTATCTATCTATCAGTTTGACTACATACAAGTAATAGTCTCACCTTGTGTTTCTAAAATGTCTTGATGGTCAATCATATGTCGAGGATGAAGTCTCCTGTTAGGAACATGACTCACATAGCCCTCATTGTGAGAAAAGAGACCAGTGTCATCCTCCATCACCACAGCGTCACCGTTGTCATAGCCGCTGTCGTCCATGCCGTCCACGTCTATGCCGTGAGCCCCAGACATGTGCATCTTCATGACGATGTCATTGACAAAGGACTGCATGCACATGTGGCACTGAGCCGGGAGGAGGTGGTCCCTGTGGGAGTTGATCACGTGCACCGCCAGGTCGTAGGTGCGCATGAAAGACACAGTACAGAAAGGGCAGCAGTAGGTGGTGCTGTTGGCGCCCAGCAGGGTATCCTTCATGATGCGAGGTGAGATCAGGTGGACTTTTCTAGCATGCTCAGACAGAATTCTACTTGACGGGAAGCTAGCCTGGCATTCTGGACAGATGTGAGCTTCAGTTTGTAAGTGTTGAAGTCTAACATGGTTGTACATTGGATGAAGACTCTGATAGCCTGAAAGCATACACATCAATGGTTAAAACTAAATATAAAAATACACCAACACACACACATATATATTATATATATTTTTTTTTCTCTTAATACAGATTCAATACCTTATAATACTACCAGCATCAGGACATTTGTTAAATTGAATGTTTCAGTCCAGATATTTTTTATTTCTACTATGAAATAATTATTGAATTTAACATTTCATTTAAAAAATTTCACAAAGAATCATGGCCAAATAACGGGAGTAATCAGAAGTGTTTGTACTAATTAGAAGTGCTTGTACTAATCAGAAGTGGTTGGACTAATGAGAAATGGTTGGAATAATGAGAAGTGGTTGGACTTATCAGAAGTAGTTGTACTGATCAGAAGTGGCTGTACTGAATAAGGATTGAAATTACATATCTTTTGCTACAGTGACATATGTTGCTACACTAACTTTGCAGCATATAATTATTAGTATTTTCCTTATTAATATTGACAAATATTAGCAAGAAGAGAAAAAGGCCAACCTGCACCACAAAATGGACAGTGTACAGGTACCGCTCCATTGTGAAGAGTTAATCTATGGACAGAAGCCAGCTCCATGTTGGGCAGCCAGGCAGGGCAGAAAGGGCACTTGAGCTCCCCGGCATGGGTCTGCTCATGGGCCTTCTTCAGGTGCTTGTGCAGGGCAGGCCCAGAGTCGAAGACTTTATCACACAGTCGACAAATGTTGAACTGGTTCAGCTCTGGGTGCACTTTCAAAGTGTGACTCAACAAGGAAGATCTCTTACTGAACACAATATTGCACCTGAAGGAAAACAACAAAAGAAATAGGACTACAAATATTTTATCAATTCCACTTTCATATTCATTGGTGGTATGAATGTATTGAATTTACCAAGCCGATGAATCAGGCTCAAATCCCACTAGAAAGAATACATTTTTCTGTAGGAATTTTTTATTACCTATCTTGGCAAACTGTTCTAAGCTTTCAGTGACAACTTTGACTTACATCGGAAACGGTTTGTTATCGCTGGAGGGGTCTTTTATTACCGATCTTAGCAAAGTGTTCCAATTTTTCAGTGTTAACTTCAACTTTCATTGGAAATGGGTTTTTTAAAGCGTATTCATTCTTATTTTCTCCATTGGGTTGAAAGAAAACTTTTACATAAAATGCAAACACAAATTTTATTTTTTTACAACAGCACCAAAGATAAGCCACGGTGTATACAGTTTTAATCTTCCACTTACCGACTACAAGAGAGCAAAGACCTTTCGCTTCTAACTATCTGATGTGGAGGTGTGAAAAGACTCACAAGCCCTCTACCAGGATAGGCCTTTGCAAAAAAAAAAAAAAAAAAAAAAATTATAGTAGTCATCTATCATGATTAAATATCAACTATAAAGGATACACAACTTTGCTGGGCTTTTTTTTTTTTAAAGATATAATAACATATAGTAAAATTTGAGAAGTAAAAACTAACAGTTCCTATCCTAAATATTTAGGATTTCATGATAAATGATTTAAAAATGACTTATGATATACTTTTTTTATTTATGAAAAAAATGAAATAACAGTTGAGGCTACATCAATTATTAATAGAAAAAGTTAAATGAAAAATAAAACACTAGTTTGTTACAAGATGAAATATAAAAAGAAAATTACATTGTGTGATAAGTCTATATGCAGATCGAGTTCATTTTTATCCAGAAACTCAGAGCGGCAAAACTTGCAGGTCTCAACGTAATTCTCAATCCCATGATGCTGCTGGAGGTGGTGCCTGAGCTTGGAAGGAGTGGCGAAGTAAAGGGGAGGGTCGCAGCACACGGGGCAGGCTAGGTGGCTCCGGGCACGCAGCTCTTCGAGATACACGACATCTCTTGACTCACATGTAGCGTGGTGTGACCGCACATGGGTGAACAGAACGTAGTCACTAGGGAACAGGCGTAAGCAGACTCGGCAGCAACGGAGGCTTGTTGGGCGCTGGCCTTCATCTACGGCTAATTCATTCTCAATGGGAATCACATTATCGCTATCAAAGCAAGGTTCTTCTGTCAACCCTAAATACACATGTATAGAGATAAAAATATGTATTAAACGTATAAAATACAGGCCATACCTGTCCATTATTTTATTAAATAAATCTATATATACCGTAAGATCATTTATATATGTAAGGGGGGGGAAAGGGTTATTGATATGGGTTTAGTTAATCCCGATTGGGGTGGTTCTAGTCTGTTTAAATTTGGGAAATCAAAGTGACTATATTGGTCATTTTGGTTTCGTCTATGGCTAACTAAGACATAATGGACTAAACACAATTAACACAAAAAAATACAACTAATAGAGTACTATGATAGCATTATTTACATAAAATAATCAAAAGACCTATCACGTTAACTCAATAAAATATCCAACCCTTCACAGCTATCAGCTTGAAGCTTAACTAATCCTGGACTATACTACAACTATTCTTTGAAACTAAACAAAGCTATAAACTAATTTAACTCCTTCATCATGTCAACTTTCTGCAAATCTAATCAATCTAATTCTAAATCATTTCTAAATCATTTATATGCCTTATTTTTAAAAAATCCACTAAACCCTAATAAGATGAACTATATGATACAAAATCATATAGCGACCCTGCACAGAGCTAAAGTGAACCATCTATCGTATTAAATCATTCAATTTCAAGAATTCAGGTACATTGTTCTAATTCATATTTATAATAAAAAATTGAGTGAAAAACAGAATAATACCGAGTGTGTGGGTTAAATCTGGTGCTTCACAGTCAATACAAATATCACTGTTAAGGAACTGCACCTGTTCTTCAGCATTGCCTGTTTCCATCACTGAATTCACCGGCACTTTTTTTTTTAAAAAATAGGGGAGACAACAAGTATCAATACTACATATTTAAATTTATATGGATTGGCCCTCTCGACTACAAATTGGCCATATAATCACATGGCCGATTTATACACCTTCACTTACAAATATATGCTAGCAAATCTAATAAACTAGTTAAGTTATACAAAAAGAGTTTTAAAGTTATACAAAAAGAGTTTTAAAGTTATACAAAAAGAGTTTTAAAGTTATACACATTTTTGTCAGTAGTGTAAAATTCTTATGAATGAATACATTTTGTTGAATGTGCTGTAAATGCCAAATTTTTATTGTCATCACGTTTGTTTGGCATTTTATAACATTCAGTTTGTTGGACAAAATCATTGAATACTTTATAAATAGTGTAGATACTGTACCCTAAGTTACATGGCACGCCTGGACAGAACCTAGGTGTGCCCCTTGAACATTGTATACCTTGGACATAAGTTTTAGTCAAGTATTATATGTCTAAAATTAGTTATCTTAAAATACAAATAGAAAAAAAAATAGTAAAAAAAAACATTACAATACCTGAATTATAGGATCTGTTAGATTTCTGTAATGATTTCTGTAATGAGATAATACAACCCAACTAATGTCATGTGATAGCTTCACAGCATTATAATTTTAAAATATCACTGAGTCATAAATTATTTTTTTTTAAATATACACACAGCGAATGGCATTTGGGCATGGAAAAAAACAGGAAAACAAGAAGCTTAACATCATTTAAAACATTAATAAAGATGTAAAACTAGACATGGACCACAGATGAGCTTAGGACACCATAATCTTCTTTATAGAAGATTGTAATATATATGTAATATATGTAATATATAAGACAAGATAAGATAAGAATGAGTAATACATACATCTGTAGATTTTAACTTGGATCTTGCCATTATTTCCGTTCCCCCAGGGGGGATGAGCACCTCCATGACAACATCTCCCATGGAAGAGAGAGGATAGAGAACCTGAGTGTAGTCTCCTGATTGCAGGGATTCAAAAGCTGTACCAATACAAAAAACAATGGCAAAAATGTATCATTCCAGTCTCATTTCTTTTCAATATTCTTTAATGGTATGTATGGGGCCTAGTAAGTTCAGAACCATTATACTAGTCCTAGGTAAAAAGAGAGTATTTGTTTTGATTAAGGAGACCAATGGCAAAGAATCTTTATTTACACAACTATCCTTTTCATGTGCTATTGAAAAGATTTAAAAAGTAAAGTAAAGATCCACAGGGCCACTGAAGCAGCATCTACCAGTTTCCATGGCCATGGCACACTAAGGATTTGTGTGGCCAGTGCAATGCCCAGCTTCCTTTACTTTACCCCAATTAAAGTCAGGTACCCATCAGAGCTGGGGAAAACTCAAGGACACCCTCCAGACCCTCACCAGGATTTGAACCCAATGACCTTCACTACAGCAGCCAGATGCGCTGCTGATTGACCACTGTGCCCCTTATTTATAAACAGCCTTGATAGATTCTTAGGGATGTTTTTCAGTGCAGTTTAATTACAACTTTTGCATTGGACTAGCGTGCATTCACACATTCCCAGCTGCCAATACAACATATTTTTTAATGTGCACTAAAAAAACGTGATATTTCTGAAAATTTATTTTTATCCATCATATCCCTCAAAATAATTATTACATGTTTGTTTTTATAAAATATTCCATCTCATTATTCCTAGTATTTTCACAGAGCTAATAAGGACATCGTACTTATCATATAACTAACTTCATTTCAGAATATTTTGCTGCAAATAAATATATGCAAATATATGTATAGGTAACTAATAACCTCACCCATGTCTTCACGTTTTGACATCATCTGTGCTTTCTCTAGTGTTGAAGTCATAATTTGATTCAAGTTATACACAATAGGCATTCCATCCTGCAAATGGACACATTTAATAAAAAGTGTTACAATCAGGATAAATATTTAAAAAAGAAAAAGAGTTATAGCCCTTTATACAAATTTCCACATTAAATAATGTGGAGAAAAATATGTGATCATAAATGATGTCATTTGTTGGCTGGTCCTGTGGTTAGTATGCCGGAGTGTTAATATCAACATCCTGATTCTATCCCTGCCGCCGTCTAATCCCTGACACCCTGCAGGAGTTTTGGGTTAACAAATAATTGAAAAAAGGCATGTGTGATTTTGTTTTTAGATATTGCATCAAAAGCTCACAATTCTTGAAGAAAACAAATACAGTGCATTTATTTTTTCATAAAGTAAATTTTTTATATTATATTATAATGTAATATTACATTAATATATGTTTTAATTAATTATGTAGGCCTACATAAATTATGTAAATATTTTTGTGACATTACTCAACAATTATTAACCATTATTCTATTCATGTTTTTAAATTTCTCCTCATGGCTTTTTACAGTATTCACAACTTTCATTACAATTGTTGTTTAGAAAAAAATCCCTTTCCTGGTAGCACTTTATGCCTATTTATCAGCCAATATTTGAAGACTGGCCCAATATTGGGCCAACATTTATACACCTAATATTGCATCAAGATTTAAAGACTGGCCCAATATTGTGCCAAGCTCAAAATTCCAGAATAAATTCTCAAAAAAACAAACAAATCACACTAACTTGGTTATTCTGCATTGGGACTTGTGAGAAACTGGACATGTTTTTGACCCGACGTAACATGTTGTCTCCTTTTATGGTCACTAGAAGGTTATCTTCCCCTTCTCTGATGTCTTCAACACTACACCAAGAGAAACAAAAAAAACTGGCTATGTTATGATGAATATATTTGAGAATAAATTATAGATTTTTCACATACAAGTATCTACAGCCCTAATTTATGAACTCATTCCAGGCATGGCCAATTTTCTAACTTTAACTATATCTAATCCTTTTCTAGGTTCTCTGTTCAAATTACTAGTCTTTTATGGTGGTGATTTCTTGACAATTATTTGTAGAATCAAGTTGAACAGGAATGAAATAAATCAAGCACTATAATTTTTTTGTTAGAAGGGGGGTTTATAAATGAGAAAAATAACAAAACGATCAGGATTGGTGAGCTCTGCAGGGGTCGTCAAGACATTGAGATGCAAAATACAGCTAATGGTCCAAAAGCGTTTTGAGGCTCTCAAATAAAGAATAAGTGAAGCTGCCACCTTACATTTCATAACATTGTATAGCCATATTTTTCAATTTAACACTTAACATGCCAAAGGTTTTTTACGCAAAATGTGCTCCACTGCCAACTTGTTTTTTGGTAATTTCACAAAATTAGAGTGTGGTGTTTAAAAATTAATAAAAAATTAATGGACTTATGTGGAAGCATGAAATCTTTACCATTTATGTAAAACATAATACCATACTTAAAAATAAAGTTTTCATGCAAATTAGTGTCACGTGACCATGGCGGCCATCTTGAATTTGTGAGATTTATATAAAAATTAGTACTTGTGTCCACTTTTTTTCTTCTTTGAGAACCATCGGCAAATATGAGTGCACTATTACAGTACTACAACATAGCTAGTATACCACACTAAGTAAAAAAATCAAATTCAACAATAAAAAAGTAGTTTTTATTCCGATTTGCCCCTTGCTTTGCCCATGAATTTTGAAACGATTTTGCTCAATTTTCAGCTAGTTTACCGAAACTGGTTAGTATCTTTGAATATGTACAAATCGGTAACAGTTCAATATCGATTTGTGAAATCTCTACCATACATGTAAAACAGAATACCATACTAAAAAAAAACGTTTTCATGCAAATTGGTGTCACGTGACAATGGCGGCCATCTTGAATTTGTGACATTTATAGAAAAATATGTACTTGTGTCAACTTTTTTTCTTCTTTGAGAACCATCGGCAAATATGAGTGCACTATTACAGCATAACAACATAGCTAGTAGATCACACTAAGTAAAAAAAAACAAATTCAACAATAAAAAAGTAGTTTTTATTCCGATTTGCCCCTTCTTTTGCCCATGAATTTTGAAACGATTTTGTTAAATTTTCAGCAAGTTTACCAAAACTGGTTAGTATCTTTGAATATGTACAAATCGGTAACAGTTCAATATCGACTTGTGAAATCTCTACCATATATGTAAAACAGATTAACGTAATAAAAAAAACGTTTCCATGCAAATTGAAGTCACGTGACCATGGTGGCCATCTTGAAATTGTGAGATTTATAGAAAAATATGTACTTGTGTCCACTTTTTTTCTTTTTTGAGAACCATCTGCAAATATGAGTGCACTGCTACAGCATAGAAACATAGCCAGTAGATAATGCTAAATCTAAAAACAAAATTCGACAATAAAAAATCAATAAAAAAAAATATTTTTTTTCATTTTGCCCCTTGTTTTGCCAATGAATTGTGAAACGATTTTTGTCAATTTTCTGTCACTTCACCAAAACTGGTTAGACTATTTAAACATATATAAATATGCAATTAGTCACTACTGAGGAATGAAATCTTACCATATAAGTAGAATATAATACCACATTGGAAAATTGAATTCTCATGCAAATTTGCGCCACGTGACTTAAGCAGCCATCTTGAGTTTGTGACATTTTTAGAAAAATCTAATATTTTTTAGGCATTGTTTTTATTGTGCAGTTTTTAAGCAATATGGTAATAAACCTATAAAAGAAAGAACTGGTCCTTGAAGGTCTATTTCAAGCGAAAAATTTTTATTGAACAAATTTAGTGTGTAACTTAACCTAGATTATATATCAAAGATAAACTAAACATTATACATTTATACAATTTAATTAGAGCACCAACAAAAGATTAATTTACTGCTTCGAAAACAAATATAAGAATCAATATAAAATCCAAATATAAATAGAAACAATTGTGCAGAACTACACAGTTTTTAAACAATACATTATACTAATTTACTGCTGTAGCGTCCATCAATGATATAATTCACTGTTGTATGGTACAGATAAAAACAACCTGACACAATGCAGAGATGGACGTTGCAAATTTAAAGGCATATATTGTTTGAATTTTTTTATTGCAGGATTTACAAACAAGACAGTATGGTTTGTAAGTTTTGACTTTATATTTTGAGAAATGGACGTGCGGTTAGACTCTCATCAATGTTAAGGGTCGGGGCAGTAGCAGTGCTCTTTCGTCACGGCCTAGTTACTTGGTTCTGAATAAGGGATTCAAGTACGAGTTCGTTAAATTTTTTTTAGCTGTCATGGAAGCGTTCTTGTTTATCTATAACCAATAAGTCCATTTATTTATCAAAGTTACTTCTTTGTATAATGAAAGATTGAGTGGAACGACCTGATTGATTTGTGAGGATAGCAATAGCTAACCTTCATTTGGTCAAACTGATCAACACCACCGTTGTGATCATTGTAATTCTGGTAGTTTTTTTTATTGTTCTGTAACCCTCTGGTAGTTTTCTGTCTCGAACACGCTTTACTGTATTGCCTCCCACAGTTGATAGAAACATGTAATACTGAGACGCTTGCGATCTTGAAACGTTGTGACATCAAGTAATTCGATTCAGCAAAGATAGGAGGATCACCTTTTTTTCTCTTGAGTTCTTTTGGATAAGACTTTGAATTTTCAAGAATTTTGTGCCTAGTTTTTCACCTTTGAACTAGCATAAATATGATGATGTAATTGTCTGTGTAGATGATGTGGCCTTTTCACTCTTATCTGGAAATCTGATCAAATTATTGCCTTCTTTCTATGAAAGTCTTTTTCCCTGTGTAAATTATAAACCACTATAGTAGAATAACTTGGAATCATAGAACATGAATGCCTTTACGCCCCATTTAGTTGTCATAGAGATGCACTGTTTGAACAAACAACGTCCTTTGACTGTCACCATAGACCCATAAATTGAAAGAGTTGTCCTGGTCCATAAACTTGTCGGTATAGTGGAGGCTTATTGCCCAATGACGATCGCAGTTTGAAGAGCGGATCTTATCCATTGAAATGAAGACACAGGTTTATAATTTGGTATCTATTTCTCTCCATCACTGAAGTAAAATGGCATGTGAGCCAAAGTCATGTAGCCCAATAACCATCTATTGATGATTTGCTGCACAAGCCCATCGCTACATGAAGAGCAAGAAATGCGGTGGGATCCATCATTCACAACACATTTTTCTCTTTTTGACATTCATTCATAACTTGTTCATAATGTGTTTCATTAGAGTATGAGGAAAAATCAACAGCCTCAAAATTTTTAACATCTGCAATAACAAATTGTCTACTGTTGAATGAGGACAGCTATTAGTTTTGAGGTCAACAAAATCATTCCTAACACTTCCCAGTCAGTATAAGCTGTTTTGTTGCAATGCTACCTTTACGCCTCTCAACCGTTTTGTCATCAATGCGAGCAGGTACATTGGAGCTAGAAATAGCACTGATTTCTTAGGCAAAATCAATCTCACCATCTGAATCACTTTCTAAATCTAAATTATTATTATCCTCTAAATCACAACTGTCATAATTATATTCCTCACCCGAATCAGAATCATAACGAGAAACAATCGAATCATCCATAGCTCAATTTAATTTAGAGTAAAAGTCAATACATGTAATGATAATAGAAAAAATATATTTCAAATTCACACAAGAACACTCTGTAAATAAAACTGGGCACATAAAACACATTTACAAAAGAACACGCTGTAAACACAACAGGGGACATATAAACACATTTACACAAGAACACGCTGTAAATACAACAGGGGACATATAAACACATTTACACAAGAACACGTTGTAATTAAATAAGGGCACATAAAAACACATTTACACAAGAACAAGCCGTAGACTGAACCTAACAGGACACAGAAACGGTTTCAGTACCAAGATCAACATAAACAATCATTAACAAAATAATACAGTACATGTAACATAGACGCCATTCTATATATTGTACATCATAGCCACAACGCGTCATCAAAGTCTGTGACGTCACAGAATGTATCCGTTGAAGGAAAGCGTGCTTTTACGTTATTCACAAAGCAGATTACAACTTTACGTTTGTCTCTCATGTAAATAGTGAGAATAACGTTTTTTCTTCTAGTCAAAGTTAATCCTTCATTCGTATATTAGTACTGTCATGTAAAGTTATAACGGACGCTTCGCGATGTGACCCCTACAAATAATAATACAGAAAAGACTGGTGATTGAGGTCAAGATAGTCATGCCAGTAATGGTACAAGATCCAAACTCTGTACCATGGACTATTAGGTTAAGATTTTGAACCATTTTTTAAAGACCACCATGATTTTCGACTAAAGTCGAATTTGGCATACAGAAAGACTTTTGTAAATTCGACTTTAGTCGAATTTGGCATGTTAAGTGTTAATAAGTTAACTTGCAAGTGAAAAAATACTTTTAATGACATTCAACAGTCCCAGTTTTTTTTAGCCAGTTGATATAATGAATTTATAGCAGTTTAAAACAGTATATACACACACCGAGCATCTATAAACCTGGCATTGGCGCTATGCTTGGCGACAGCCTTGCAATAACGCCTGACATTGTCCCTGAGCTCCACTGGCGCCATGTAGTCATGGTCATGGGCAACAGCAGCCGGGTCGCCGCTTTCACCTTGTTTCGATTCTGCCAGCGCTCTCTCCGACGACCAAAGGCTTCTCGATGAATCTCTGCGAATTCTGAAATCTTTACATCAAATACATATTATTGTGTTAATGAAAGTGAAAGAATATTTTGAGAGCACCTCTACCTGATGACATCTCTAATGCTGAAAAATATTTTCTTAGTAGATTGAAAATTCCACAGATAGAATTGGAATTGGATTGCATTTTATACTTATATATTATCTTATATATTACAGACGCTCCTTCTATAAAGAAGATTATTGCATCCTACGCTCATCTGTGGTCCGAGTCTAGTCTTGCATCTTTAATAATGTTTTAAATGATGTTCATTTACTATTTTTCCTGGTTTGTTCAGGCAACCCATTCCATGCCTGAATGCCATTCGGGAAGAAAAAGTACTTATATGCATTTGTTCTCGCATAAGGGATAAGGAAAGTGTTTTTGTCCTTATGTTTATCTTAGCATTGCAACTGGTTGTTATTGGGTTGTATTTATATATACTGATGAAATTATTATTGGATTGTAGTTTCTACTGATTGAATTGCTATGACAGATGACAATTTATTACTATGATCATCTTAGTTAGTAGCGCAAACACTACCAGTGGAGTATGGACTCATTTTTATAAAATTTACTTAAAAACTCTACCCGCAGAAATAATTATCACAAGCTTTACTCACTAAGTCTGTTAAATCTATCAAATCTTTAAGTGTCTGGGGACAAATTGCTTAAAAATTAATTTTGTTTCAAATTATTATATTACAAACAAATCCAATATATTCATGTTAACAGCAAAAAAATAAGCTGTAAAATAGTTTTGATGTTACAAATTTTTCAGATTAAAAATTTTGATTTTAATATAAAAGTAAAAAGTTAATGATGGAAGCAATGCTATTAGAAAAGTATTTTTTAAATTTATTACAATGTTTAAAAAAAATAAAATATATGCAAACCAAGAGTCATAATTCATTTTATAAAGTGACAGTGACTTTTTACCTCTAGGTGGCGTCTTGCTCGGTGAATGTGATTTCCTTCTCAAAATCATGGCTGGACCTTTCTTGCATTGTTCTGGGGAGACCAAAACAAGCCGAGGTTTTGGCTCAAAAACCATACGAAATGGACCAACTATGATCATGCTTGTCTGCGAAAAGAAAAAAATTATTGTAATCTGTATAATATTGGACAAAAACATGTATTTTGTTCTAAATAATATACTATAGCTTTTTAGTAATTATAGTTACCAACTAAAACAAATTGTTGTAGTGTAAACTAATACTGTTTTTATTTTATCCCTTGGCTATTTCTAACCAATTCTTCAAATGTGTAAAAGAATAAGTAGAGTCTAGTCTGCAATTGTTTTTTTGAAACTCTATCTAAATTAAAATTACATCAAAAAGTAGAAAAAAACTAAATGTTATTGGAAATTATAAATACAAATACTCCCAGGTTTTTCTTTGCCAACTTTAAATTATCGTATATGTTACAGAAGCTCCTTCTATACAGACGATTATTGTGCCCTATGCTTATCCACGGTTTGAGTCTTGTCCTGCACTTTTGGCTAGTATTTTTAATGATGTTAGTTTATTGGTGTTCCTGGCTGGTTCAGGCAACCCATTCCATGCCCAGATGCCATTGGGGAAGAAAGAGAACCTGACCTTTTGTTTTAATTCTTATTCTCTCTCTTCCCCATTAACTCAATTTTTCTTTTAGTTTGCATTTTAGTCTTTATTTTCATGTAACCCCTTCCTTTTTATTCCTCTCTATATTTAATTGTTCCTATTACCTGTGTACTTTTCTATTCTACATAATGTAATTAGCTGTGGGAAGCTTTATCTCTATCATTTTACTACAAAGATAACAATAATAATAATAAATTATATAGAATGTAGAATAACAACACTGTTAAACAAAATCAACTAATCTAAATGAATTGTTTACCTAATCCAAATAAATTAATCATCATGGTGATAATGACAAACCTGACTTCATGAGAGAAACGACTTACCTTTCCGTCCTGATCAAATGTAAACTGGGGGATGTAAAAGTGATCATTTTTTACGCTGCCGATTGAAGGTGGGCTGGATGGTAGCAGACTGACCAGTTCATAGTCTTTCTCCAGAGATGAGATTGATGGCAGTGTGATGGTAGTTGGAGGAGTCTTCACTGTCTTGTTGGAGGAGACTTAAAAAGGACATTCAAATATGTACAATTTTGATATGTCACATATAACGCACAAACTAATCTACATAGAGAGGGCATGGTGGCAAGCGTCACCGCGTTCGGCTGGCGTACCAAAGGTTCTGGATTCAAATCCTGGTCAAGGGCTAAGATTTGTTCCCGGGACTGGAGAGTGCCCCTGAGTCTACCCAGCTCTAATGGGTACCTGACATTAGTTGGAATAAAGGTGGCTGGGTCATGTGCTGGCCACACAATCCCATAATAAGCCATGGCCACAGAAACTGGTGACCACTGCTTCACCGGCCCTATGATCAATTTGGTCTGCTGGGTGCTTTAATCTACATAGGATACAATTTTCTAGGTCACTGACATTAGTTGGAGGGAAAGAAAATGATGCCAGGCATTGAGCAATGAAACTAATGAACACTGTTACACTAACTCTACGGCCCAACAAGGTTTGAAAAGTATAGTTAGCATTCTTTAATTGTTCTACAAATCAGTCCTGTATTTATTGAAAAGATATTTCTATTTTAATTATCATGAGTAAAAAAGGCGGTAAAACGTTCTTGAAAAATTACTCGATGATTAATTGATTTGTTAGTATAGATTTCTATGTTCATATATAATAAATAGTTTCATTATCATCATCCGTCCTCTTTTGAGGGATTTTATTGAAGTTTTAAAAATTATGGTAAACCTAACTAAAACATTCAAAGTCTCTTACCAAACAATTTTGGAGTATCAAAAGCTTGTGGATTTGAAATGCCATCCTTACAAGGTAATTTATGATGACTACAATTATTCAGGAAAGATACAAAAAATTTACTTTAACAACACATTATGTGCCTTCCTGATTATAAATCATAAGAGATATTACAAAGGTTATAGACTCACATATTTTTATGCTTTGGCTTTCAACATTTTAGATGAGTTGTTTTTTTAACCCACCAACTTTGGCATTGACTGTCTCATTTAAGTGTATTCTTTACCGACAAGGGGTCGGTAACCTACAACACGTGTGCCATGCTTGGCACGCAGGGCGATTTTCAATGGCACGCTAAAGACAACAATAATGCAATTCAAGAGTAGGGTACCTTTAGGCTGTTGGCACGCTGAATGAATTTAAAATAATACTTCGGCACACTATTAGCAAAAGGTTGCTGAACCATGGACTATAGCATTTTAATTCTAATTTTATATATATCCATTGCATTTTTGATCAAGTTACTCCCTTTCACCATACAAAAATATCTTATGATTAGGTGGATGAATAATAGTTTATTACCTCTCTTGACCTCATGACTCCACATTGATCATCTCCCCGTAATATATTTTAGTGCTATGAGGTCACAATCTCATAAGATGCTCTTTCATTTATTCTGTCCTATGCTTATCATGGTTTGAGCCTAGTCTTGTTTTTTGTAAGTTTTCAAATGCTGTTAAGCATTTTCCCTGGTTTGCTCATGCACCCTGAAACTGGCAAATGTTCTTACTGTATGGCAGAACATATCGGATAAGGAAAAAGCAGTTTTGTTCATTCTAAATTTAAACCCATTCAAAGAAATGCTGTTCTTTATCATATATGAATATAGTTATACTAAGGTTTTACAACAAACAAAAAACAGCAATTTTGATAGTAACAGTATATACCTTGTTTTATTTTGCCAATCATCAAACATCATTACAAATTTAATGTTAAATAAACTCTTTTTACATTTTTCTTCTTTAAACTATTTTACTTTTCATATTTTTATATACTAAGTGAATACTGATAAAATATCAAAATCAAGAACCAACCTGTTATTGTCTGTTGTCTGGGAAGCTTCTTTCAGGGTGTCACAGTTAAGTTCTATTATTTTCTGTCCACCATCTTTGTCCACTATGCCTAGACGGAAATTTTCAAACTTCTGTCGATTCTGTGCCAAGCTTGGGTCTGGTAGCAGACCTTTTGGGAATATAACCGGAAACCCCCTTTGAGAAGCGCTGTTCTTTTTGGTGTGAGGGTTTGCTGTTTTTCTAGGCTTTTTCACAGCCGCCATCTCTTCCTTCTCTTCAGAATGAGTACTTCCTGTTCTTTTAGGCCTGCCTCGCAGGCGTTTATCTGCAACAACTTTATCAGTGTTATCAGTGTGTGCGCCAAGCTGTTTAACGACATTGGCCTTAACAAGCTCTACTTTCTGCGGCAATAAATCTTGAAAGCTCTGCTGGTCCACTTTCCACTGATCACGCATATAGTTGATCAAATATTCATACTTCTTCTTTTCCCTGACTCGAAGCTTTTCTTTCAATTTTTTTACGCAGTGACCTATGTCTTCATTATCCCCATCATCTTCTTCCATTAATTTCACTTCTTTTAGGTTCGATTCAATAATTCTCTCACCATCTTCCAATTTTTTCATAAGTTTGTCATAACGCCTTTTCTTGCCATGCCTGTTTAAGTCAACTGCGGACAATGAATCATTTCCTCCTGTATCTTCATTTGAAGTACTTTTTCCCTTAATGGGTGCTAATTTATTTAAATCACGAAATATGTAAATTGGATTGAATGTCTTTTCAGACTTATTATTTGAATTAGGTGCAGGCAAAATGTCTTTCTCTGGTAAATTATCCGATGGTTTGGAATTATTTATAGAGTTTTCCTCCTTAAAATAGTCTAACTCATGATAGGTGTTTTGTTGTTCCTGGATGTTAATACTGTTGGTATTGTTATCATTGCGTATATCATTTGAATTAGTAGTTTCTTTCTGTTTATTCTCAGTTTTTATGTGGCTCACTTTCTTTGACTGCGGTATGCTCTTTTTTTTTTTCTTAATTTTTGATTTTGTTTTAGTTTTTTTCTTTTTACACTTGATTATGTTTGCATCCTGAGTGGCTGGTTTAGAAGAATTAGTTTTGTCTGAAAAATGTTCACTTGTGTTATTTGTTTCTATACCTACTGGTTTAAGTTCAAGACAATCCAGAAATTGTTTACAGTTTGTTAATTTTTCTGAATTAAAAACATCTTCTTGCTCAATTGGAATATGGTTATGAGCTGGAGTGCTTAAGCTACTGACTTTGGGATTTTCAACAACATGAATCAACAAATTTTCTTTTCTTTTTTTTGCAAGTCTAACTGAATATTTACGTTCCCTTTGAAGTGTGTTTGTTATGTAATTATCTTGAATCATATCAAGTTGTTTTTTTTTTCAGGTAACTTCCCGCCACATAAGCTTAAACTTTTTTCAGCACACTTTGATTTTGATGTCTGCAGTGCTGGTATTTTGGATCCAGAAATGTAATCCTAAATGTCCTAATTGTAAGCTTTTTAAAGCTTTTACTTTTACGTTTAAGTGTCTATTTTCTTATTTCAAATTGTATTTCTGTCATGTAAGCTAATTTAAATATATAAAACCTACAGCTATTAGAATTATTTCACGTTTAATTAGTGTTTCCTTGATCTAGCTTTTGACTTTGTTGCAGCAGACAATTTGATGTTGTTTTTTTACTTTGGACTTTTGACTTTTTTCGAAATAGACCGAAACAATGAAGCAGATCTATTGTAATTTTGATAACGTTTTATAAATAAGCAATATTTTACATTCAAACCAACGTTTACATCGTCATTCTGATGTAGATAACATTTTAAATAGTTCCGAAATCATATAAATATGAGGTTTACATGCCGTTGTGTTTTTACTTTCATTGTTTATCAAAAGTTGATTACGCAAATTTCTTATTTACAATGGACCGTTGAGCCTCGTTCTCGCGAATGGAAAGTTAAAAATGGATTTTTAGCTTAAATAATCTCTTTCCCTCCAAGTATATAAATATAGGCCCTATGTGGATTTAGAACTAGATCAGAATGCGACAGGGCTGAGTTCCTTTTTTTTTAAATATAATCTAAGCTTTTTCAATGAAAGTGAACAAAATAAATAGACTAAATATTCTGGTGTGGTTTAATGGGTACGATGGATTTAAATAGTAGGCTAAATTATATGCACAGCAACTCTACAATACAAAAAAGTGCATGATAAAGTAAAGACAATTTTAAGGCCAGGCCCCCTAAGCTGTTCATAACATAAGGGCTTCCCCTAAATTATCCTACATAAGCTTACTTTATAAGACTTATGCGACACGAATTTGAACGTGAAGGAAATTTTATTCTATTCATAGGCCTACACAAAGTTCAGTCGCAAACATTGAAACATTGCCCGATACAAAGACGTAGCCTATAAGCTTACAACACGTAGGCAATAAAAATATATTATTATCTTATAATAGTCTAGTGTTCACATCAAGCTCTCAATC
Source organism: Anisus vortex (assembly GCA_949126835.1). NCBI lineage: Eukaryota > Metazoa > Mollusca > Gastropoda > Planorbidae > Anisus > Anisus vortex. Next base: position 28,382,980 of record OX421508.1, read on the forward strand.
TGGCACAATTTGTAAAAGGTATGCACGAGTCTGCATATTGTGTTTATTATTGGCTATGTGCCTAGGTAACAGGTAAACTGGCATTTAACTTCTTCTTCTTCTATCCCTAACCCAAGTGAGGGTCGTTGGGGCACCATTTTTGGACAGTTCAAGTTGGATGATTTTACGCCATTCGTCTCGGTCCTGCGCCGCCCTCTGGGAGTCTGAAAAAGACAAGCCGTTCCACTCCTTGATATCATCTTCCCATCGTTTCTTCTGCCTACCTCTCTTTCTTCCACCCCGCACTGTGACTTGCAGGGTGGTTTTCGCCAGGCCTTCGGATCTTGCCACATGCCCGTACCCGTACCATCTGAGTTTTCTGGATTTAATATGGCGCTGAGTAGATCCACGTGAGGGCCAATGACGTTGATGATTCGCTCACGGACAGTCTCATTTGTAACTCGATCTTTGTAGGAGATGTTTAAAATGTTACCTAGGCATCTCATTTCCAGGGCTCTGATTCTTTTCTGGAGATCTGCTTTAAGTGTCCATGTTTCACAGCCGTACATAAAAACTGCCTTAACCAGGGAGCGCATCAGTCGAATCTTTGAGTAAAGTGAGATTGGCTTGCTTCGCCGGATGTTTTTTAGCTTGCAAGTGCAGCAGTTGTCTGGGCTATTCTTGCAAGAATTTCCGGCTTGGATCCTACATCGGATATTATGGATCCCAGAAATTTGAAGGAGGAGACTTTCTCACTTTCTCGAGCCTCTGACCGCCCATTAACATTAAACATATTTCACTATAGATCACTATGGATCTATATAGTAGGGCCTATATATTATTATATTATATAAGTCAGAATGTTCTCTTCTGTAGGCCCCTATGTCTCTTTTTCTTCCTCCCTGCACAATTTCCTGCACGATAGGCCTTTGCAATGCCTTCGGATCTTGATACGGTAAAAAATTCACACAATCTCAATCTCAGTTTAGGCTGCTCTTGATGGCGATGAGAAGATCTTCATAATATGGGCCGATGACGTTTGCGATTTGTTTGAGATATGTGCTCGACCGTGAACGAAATGTTCAGGATTCTGCGGAAGCAACTCATTTCAAGGATCCTTCTCTGGAGATCTGCCGTGTTTGCGTCCAGGATTCGCATCCATTCACGAAAAACGACATCGACAGAGTGCGCATCAGACGGATCTTCGAATGAAGAGAGACTTTCTTGCCTTGCCCTATAATATGCTCTTTAGCGTGTTTAGTGCCGCGGCTGTATGATCTAGATCTATATTCTGGCAAGAAATTGACCATCCGATAATGGCTCCTAGTAATTTAAATGAGGAATAATTTTAAACTTCAAACTTTTAAATTGTCTGCCCACTTTTATTTCAGTTAAAGAGTGCTGGAAGCTTTAGGCTATTGTACAGACTCTTAATGATTTCTATGAGGTTTATGCTGACATTAAATTTGAGCATGGTTGCCTCGCTTAGTATTGGTAGAATCGCTGTTAGGTATAATTTTAATGGCTTGGACCTTTACATTATTCTTTATATTTATAATAATGTTCGCCTCAGCATGGCACTCACCACCACAGAATAGAAATCTATTGATTTTATTTATTCTGTGCTCATCACTGCATAGGCCTACATTTTAAATATTTATATAGATCAGTGACCAAATACTTTTATCTAGTCTATAAATATAAAGAAGATTTTTGTGAGGACATCACCCATTAGAATGAGCAAATTAAACAGGTCTTGAACAAAAATTGAAGATAAGGTTTATTAGAACTTTTCACACGCCTTTTTAATTAGAGAGATACAACATACACACAAAAATTGCAGTTTTATTTATATTTTTTTTTGTTATTAGATACTCCCTACGTTCAACATTTAATATTTCCCTCAAACTACTAAATGGTTTTTAAAACTGAAGAGCTCTTATTATGATCCGTTAATATTCAGAGCTGGTAGCTAATCTGAAGACTGATTTCCGACTGAATCATTACTATTATAGATCTACGTGTATATTAGACACCTTGCGTAAATGACGCTAGGGACAGCACCCAAGAATGATGCAGAATCCCAAAAACTTCCTTTAGAAAAAAAGAAAGAGAAAGATCACACCCCTACTAAAGTAAGTCAGCCAGTTGAGTCAGTAGTTAAAAACTAAGTAAAAATTACTAAAAAAAAAATTGAAATTGAAAGTAAGAGTAGGCTAAGACTAGTATAACAGTATTTCAGTATAAGTATAGTATTTACTAGTAAGAGTGAGTAAATTAATAATCTGTTAGTCACTCGAATGTAAACCCTAGGATTATCTCTATAATATAATATAGTATAGGCTAGTAGTAGTATATATATATATATTCACAATTATCTTAATTATGGATATGGCCATTTATGGGCATGGGCATCATTATTCATCATATTCATAATCATACTCATAACATAGCCTATGTCTATGTGCTATGTCATAGTCATCTAGGTAATTGTGGATGACAGGAGTCCCAACAAAAGTACAGTTCTAAAAAAATTTCTACAGAAAATTTTTCGCATGGTCAGCATGGTGCTATTGTTATTGCTTAGGTAATTCTTTATCTGCGTTAGCCCACAAGTTTTTGGGCGTTATAGGAACGATTTTTCAATATCCATGCCAAAGTTGCATGAATCAAGTCATAAAATGTCTTGCAAATTATATTTAGGCTTAGAAAAAAAAGATACAAATCTTTTTAAACACGATTTTTTAGTTTTTTACTATTAGCATACTAACCATGGGCTATTAAAATGAATGAAATTTTAATAGCATATGGTTAGTATTGGTTAGTTTATATAGGGTAGGGATGGAAACCCCTTGACGACAATAGCCGAAATGGAGTTGTCTTATGCTATATTAATAGGAAAAAATCGCGATAAAAAATATTTTTTTCTATATCTAAATATTGTTTGCGAGACATTTAATGACTTGATTTGTGAGAATTTGGCATGGATCTTTAAAAATCTTTCACAGAGAACCAAAAAACTCGTGGGCTAACGCAGGTAAAGAATTACCATTATTTATTGTCTAAGAGCGGCAAATAGTTTTCAATGAAACAAAAATTATATACAAAATTTTGGAAGAAAATGTAAAATTTTATATAAAATATAATTGAAATTAAAAAATCAAAATTTTTTTCTTTTCTTTTGTGACCTGATGTCCCTTTCCCCTAGCTTGATAAATATGACATTAGCTCTAAGCGTCAAAATTTTAAGTCAGAATTTGTTTAGAGCCAATACAAAATAAGAAAAAAAACAACAACAACAATAGGGCGTTTGCAATCATGTGACAAAAAGCAAGTGATTTTTGTTTACTTTGTGTAGTGGTGTACAAGTACAATGGCCGCTGTATTAATAAAGTTTCATATAGGCCTAGGCTCGAGCTTTTTTTAAATGATGTTTTGTGTTTTAAGTCTTATTAAGATTTAAGCTGTATTATGTCTGTTAAATAAAAAAAGCTATTTTATTATTATCATAGACATAGATCATAGACGATGTGAACCTATTAGTGGCTTAACTAGACTAGATATTCACCAACACTATCACTTGGCATCATAGCTGCCCTACTTAGCCATTAGCCTAGCCTACGAAACATTAAAAGTGTAGGCATATAAAGTGAAATTGAAAGTGTAAATAGGTCTAGCCGGCCTTAGCCTAATCACATGAATCAATTAATCTGCAGTACTACTATTTACCTCCTTATTTTTTAGTAGGATAGCCAATATTCATATGTGAATTTGGCATGTTAAGAACAACTTCACCATATGCCATATTTGTTCCTAAATTGGCTTCTATTTACAAATGATGTCAATAAAAAACTTAAGCTCGCCTATTGCAAACGCTCTATAGGAAATGTAAAAGATGTTAGTCATATTTTTACATTATTTTCAAAAGAAATAGCACAAGATTGTCTGCCTATGGCATGGCTATGGCCCTATGGAATGCTGGCTTGACATATTTTTTCAGTGTATATTCATGTGAACAGGACACAATAATCTTCATTATAGATAAGATGTCTATGTGTAGGCCTTGACAAGTTTTGCAAACTAAGGCCAAAAAAAAAAAGGTTTACAGAATTGCAACAGCCACACCAAACCAACTGTTCCATCATTAAAGTGACAATCATTCTTAATAATAAAATTTCTTGAAATAACACACATCTCCAAGGTGTTGGCTTAAACTGATCAAAATAAGGTAGTTTTTTCAGGGACCTTAAACAGTAGGTTAAGCGCCTAAATAGTTTAAACTACCAGTCTCTAATGTGACAAAATGGTATTAAGGAATCCACATATTGCTGAATTCTAAATCTGAATTCTATATTTAGACTATTCTTCACCTCTTCAGGTAGTTATAAGAAGGCTGCCGCCATCTCTGACGCCAGAAGAGTTTGTTCAGCAAGTATCTCCGCTGCCTGAATATGATTTTTTCTACTTTGTCCGAGCTGACATGAGGTGGGCTCAATTTGCTTGAATTGAAATCTCTTTCTTGTTACTGATAACATGCTATATACTAAAGTATGAACAGGCAATGTTTATGGGTTTCTAAAGAAATAGACTTTCACTATTTAAATTTTTTTAATGAAATGAAAACAATTAGTTTGTAATTTTTTTAAACATGTATTTTTGATCTAAATATGTCAATTTTTCAAGTTTAATTTATACATTTTATATGTTGTCATTAATTTTTAATTGTTCTTACTAGTTATAATCTATATTCTAACCTTTGAATGTATGTTTTTCAAAGAAGCAAATATATACTTTATATTTTTGTGTATATGTACCACTCTTTAGAGTTATTTTAGTAATATTTTGTATTGGACTTAAAGACCAAGTGAAGAACTTTTTATCAAAATTGAGTTAACAGTTGATTCAGACAGTAAATAGTATAAAAGTCCATTGTTCAAAGTTTGAGATTACAAAAAAAGGTCCTTGTATTTTAAAAATGTAATTTAAAGGGGTCCGAAGTGACGAGATTTGGAAAAATATGATTTGCATTCAGATAAGCGTCATACCGGAAGTGACGTTATAGTGAGACCAGAAAAACATAAACAAAGAATGGCTATGTTTAACGCCTACTCTTTTGATCCCCAACGTGATTCAAGTGAAGATAGCGGCTTAACAATTTTAACCTAAACAGAAGATGTATTAGAGGTGCAAGAGCAGGATAACCAATGGTAATTATTTACTAATTTAGCGTCGTTTTATAATTATATAATTTACCGTAGATTGGCCCAGCCTGTACTGGCTTTACTACTTAGACAACTACTAGAATAGTCCTAGTAAAGTGACTACTACTAGTCCTAGTAAAGTTTAGTAAACCTAACCTATAGATAGACTAGGCCTATAGATTGTCTAGTCTAAAGGCGCTTATGCTTATAAACTATATTATTTATTCTATTATTATTATTATCATGTTGCATTACCGTAGCCGTAGGCCGACTCAGTTTACTAGCATTACTATTTTTTAAAGCGTTTATATAGTAAGTAAATACTATAGTCAGTATAGGCTAGGCCTGTAATAGGCATTATAATATGTTACTATTATGTTTAAGACTTTAAAGAGTTAGGCTACAATTTAAATTAGAAGGCCTATATCTATATCCTATTATATGACTTAGACTACTAGTAGTCCTAGTAGTAAAGTTTAGTAATTAGTAAACCTATCATAGATTGTCTAGTCTAAAGGCGCTTATATGCTTATAATATAAAAACTATATAATTTATACTATTATTATTATCATGTTGCATTAATGTAGTAGTGTAAACTCAGTTTACTGGCATTGGCAGTACTATTGTTTAAAGCATTTATATAGTATATAGGCCTGTAATAGGCATTACAATTTGTTACTAGGCTGTCTAGTTTAAGAGTATAAGTTACAATTTAAATTAGTAAAATTTAGTAGGCCTACCCTTTTATATTATAGGCCTAAATAACATATGATATGAAACACCCTAAGTCTTCAGCCTAAAGGTTAATTCCAATGTATTTTAAAAATAAATATTACTGCCATAGTCTTACCTTATTAAAATTAAATCCTCATTAGTATATAATAATATTGCTCCACTGTTTTAAATGTAATCCAGTAGGTTTTTACTTTCTTTGAAAAGGTGCACCTGTTTAAATTGTGGAATGCCAGTAGCCCAGACAGAAAAAAAAGTGCTGCCATGATGAAGGGCTAATAGTCTAGAAAATGGAAGTGTCCAAAAAAAGGTTGCATTACAGACCACCCTGACTTTGATGTGGCTTACTTGAACTAAGTTGGACATGACAGTTCTAGAAATAGCATTCCTTCAGTATTGTGAAGACAATGCCACAATGGCTATCAACCGGATCCAAGGGACATACATACACAGGTATTTAAACCCGAATATAAAGCCAATTGCTTTACAATGTACTAAGTACTAACAATTTGCAGCCTGGATATTTAAAAAAATTAAAATAAGCTGCATAGTCTTAATCTCATTTAATATTTAAAAAAAAATATATAGTATTGTTTTAATTACATATTTAAGTACAAATGTTATGATACTAAAAAAAAAGCACAATGACAGGTACTAATTCAAAGTATTGTTAAATATATTTTTATTTTTACAAATCATTAATAATAAGTACAGTAATAAGTATTGTTACATTTTTCAGAAAATACAGATATGTGGCATACAGGCTGTTTGCCAGATGAATATGGCAAAGACAAGACAGAAGAACAAGACTGATACTACCCATCTGTGTGGTTAAAAAAATTTCCAAGCGAAGTGTACACTGGGTTTAAATATCCTCGATGTTTAAGAATTTAAATAACATAAATTAGTTTCAATCTAGTTTCATTTCATCATATCATATATATATATAAATCTCAAAAGGAATATGTATGTATGTGGCTGGCTATGTACATACCGCATAATCTTTTTAAATACTGGACATAAAAACGTGAAATTTGCTACAAATATTCTTTGCGTTACGGCGGTGAACACTGTCAAGGTTTAAAAAAAATTAAAATGACCGCAGTGGTCAGTTTGGTCAAAAAACGCGAAAAAAACACAACTTTTGATTCACATTGTCTTTGCCAGTACAACTTTTTATAGTTTTTCGTCACAAAGTTAGAAAAAAAAAGGATGCGCTGAGATTATTTTTATGACATCATCAATCTTTGCGCATGGATTTTATAGCAATGAAGGGACATTTTTCATTCATGTTTCAATTGACGTCATCAAACTATGTTCATGGATTTTATTATCTCAACTCAATGACGGGAACAAATTTTCTTCATGTTTAAATTGTCTACGTGCCGTAAACAACATAAATTCTTTACACTACCAATACTGTAGTTGATTTTCTTAATCTATCACTACTTTAATACTTTACACTGTGAATACATGACTTAAAGCTAATTAATAATTTAAAACTTGACAAACATAGGACAAAAGCAAATAGATATAGTATTTTTTTTTCTGTTTCGGGAAGTAATACCGACGCCTTAGTAAGCTTATTTAAACGCAGTGGTCCTGGTTACACTCTATATTTAAGCTTATAATTATATGGCGTCATCAAATTTTGCGTATTTATGCGTTTAAGAAGTTTTGTTTTAATTTGCGTCGTAATTTGTAGAATGCAATATTTAAATGGTTTCAGTTACCGGAAAATACTTTCTCCCCGCTTAAGACTATTGCTTATAACTCCGTGGGTTATTTTATCCAGTTCCGAGAACTGGGCACCTTTAGGCTTATCGCCTTGGTAACGGCCATTGTTTAAATTGCCGGGCAATGTTTAAATTACCGGGCAATGTTTATAATACCGGGCAATGTTTAAATTACCGGGCAATGTTTAAATTAACGGGCAATGTTTAAATTAACGGGCAATATTTATATTACCGGGCAATGTTTAATTTGCCGGGCAATGTTCAAATTGCTGGAACTAACTTTTTAAAGTTTTAATTCGTGTCGTATACGTTTTATAAACATTATTTCATATGGGTTTCATTTGTTATTGTTTTACATGTTGAATAGAAAATTTAATTCTAAGTTTGCTTCCAAAGCAACAATAAATAAATAAATAGCAAATAAACAAAAACAACACAACATATGTCTGCGACTTAATGTTTGTCGTAAAAAAATATATCAAACAATCATTTTTTTTAAAATAAAAGTACTTTCGAATGTTCTTTATCAATGAATAGAACAAAATATATTCATGTTTAATTTGCGTCGTAATTTATAGCGGGCAATTTTGTAATTGTTATAATGGGTGATGAGTAATGATTTTAACGGGTAATTCATGTTGTAGCGGGCAAATAAAAAAATTAATTGCCTCACGTTTAAATTCGTGTCGTAGGTCATGCGGGCAATCTCATTATAACTGCCTGAGTAGTTAGAGTGTATGTAAACATAACTTTTAGCCGGTTCGGAGGACCGGGCACATAACGGCTTGTATATATATAAATCTCAAAAGGAATATGTATGTATGTATGTATGTACATACCGCATAATCTTTTTAAATACTGGACATAAAAACGTGAAATTTGCTACAAATATTCTTTGCGTTACGGCAGTGAACACTGTCAAGGTTTAAAAAAAATTAAAATGACCGCAGTGGTCAGTTTGGTCAAAAAACGCGAAAAAAACACAACTTTTGATTCACATTGTCTTTGCCAGTACAACTTTTTATAGTTTTTCGTCACAAAGTTAGAAAAAAAAGGATGCGCTGAGATTATTTTTATGACGTCATCAATCTTTGCGCATGGATTTTTATAGCAATGAAGGGACATTTTTCATTCATGTTTAAATTGACGTCATCAAACTATGTGCATGGATTTTATTATCTCAACTCAATGACGGGAACAAATTTTCTTCATGTTTAAATTGTCTACGTGCCGTAAACAACATAAATTCTTTACACTACCAATACTGTAGTTGATTTTCTTAATCTATCACTACTTTAATACTTTACACTGTGAATACATGACTTAAAGCTAATTAATAATTTAAAACTTGACAAACATAGGACAAAAGCAAATAGATATAGTATTTTTTTTTCTGTTTCGGGAAGTAATACCGACGCCTTAGTAAGCTTATTTAAACGCAATGGTCCTGGTTACACTCTATATTTAAGCTTATAATTATATGGCGTCATCAAATTTTGCGTATTTATGCGTTTAAGAAGGGAACAAAACTTTGTTTTAATTTGCGTCGTAATTTGTAGAATGCAATATTTAAATGGTTTCAGTTACCGGAAAATACTTTCTCCCCGCTTAAGACTATTGCTTATAACTCCATGGGTTATTTTATCCAGTTCCGAGAACTGGGCACCTTTAGGCTTATCGCCTTGGTAACGGCCATTGTTTAAATTACCGGGCAATGTTTAAATTACCGGGCAATGTTTATAATACCGGGCAATGTTTAAATTACCGGGCAATGTTTATAATACCGGGCAATGTTTAAATTACCGGGCAATGTTTAAATTACCGGGCAATGTTTAAATTACCGGGCAATGTTTAATTTGCCGGGCAATGTTCAAATTGCTGGAACTAACTTTTTAAAGTTTTAATTCGTGTCGTATACGTTTTATAAACATTATTTCATATGGGTTTCATTTGTTATTGTTTTACATGTTGAATAGAAAATTTAATTCTAAGTTTGCTTCCAAATCAACAATAAATAAATAAATAGCAAATAAACGAAAACAACACAACATAGGTCTGCCACTTAATGTTTGTCGTAAAAAAATATATGAAACAATCATTAAAAAAAAAAAAGTACTGTCGAATGTTCTTTATCAATGAATAGAACAAAATATATTCATGTTTTAATTTGCGTCGTAATTTATAGCGGGCAATTTTGTAATTGTTATAATGGGTGATGAGTAATGATTTTAACGGGTAATTCATGTTGTAGCGGGCAAATAAAAATTACCTCACGTTTAAATTCGTGTCGTAGGTCATGCGGGCAATCTCATTATAACTGCCTGAGTAGTTAGAGTGTATGTAAACATAACTTTTAGCCGGTTCGGAGGACCGGGCACATAACGGCTTGTATATATATAAATCTCAAAAGGAATATGTATGTGGCTGGGTATGTACGTACCGCATAATCTTTTTAAATACTGGACATAAAAACGTGAAATTTGCTACAAATATTCTTTGCGTTACGGCGGTGAACACTGTCAAGGTTTAAAAAAAATTAAAATGACCGCAGTGGTCAGTTTGGTCAAAAAACGCGAAAAAAACACAACTTTTGATTCACATTGTCTTTGCCAGTACAACTTTTTATAGTTTTTCGTCACAAAGTTAGAAAAAAAAGGATGTGTTGAGATTATTTTTATGACGTCATCAATCTTTGCGCATGGATTTTATAGCGATGAAGGGACATTTTTCATTCATGTTTAAATTGACGTCATCAAACTATGTGCATGGATTTTATTATCTCAACTCAATGACGGGAACAAATTTTCTTCATGTTTAAATTGTCTACGTGCCGTAAACAACATAAATTCTTTACACTACCAATACTGTAGTTGATTTTCTTAATCTATCACTACTGTAATACTTTACACTGTGAATACATGACTTAAAGCTAATTAATAATTAAAAACTTTACAAACATAGGACAAAGCAAATAGATTTAGCATTTTTTTTCTGTTTTCGGGAAGTAATACCGACGCATTACTAAGCTTATTTAAACGCAGTGGTCCTGGTTACACTCTATTTTTAAGCTTATAATTATATGGCGTCATCAAATTTTGCGTATTTATGCGTTTAAGAAGTTTTGTTTTAATTTGCGTCGAAATTAGGAGAATGCAATATTTAAATGGTCTAAGTTACCGGAAAATACTTTATCCCCGCTTAAGACTATTGTTTATAACTCCATGGGTTATTTTATCCAGTTCCGAGAACTGGGCACCTTTAGGCTTATCGCCTTGGTAACGGCCATTGTTTAAATTACCGGGCAATGTTTAAATTACCGGGCAATGTTTATAATACCGGGCAATGTTTAAATTACCGGGCAATGTTTAAATTACCGGGCAATGTTTATAATACCGGGCAATGTTTAAATTACCGGGCAATGTTTAAATTACCGGGCAATGTTTATAATACCGGGCAATGTTTAAATTACCGGGCAATGTTTAAATTACCGGGCAATGTTTATAATACCGGGCAATGTTTAAATTACCGGGCAATGTTTAAATTACCGGGCAATGTTTAAATTAACGGGAAATGTTTATATTACCGGGCAATGTTTAATTTGCCGGGCAATGTTCAAATTGCTGGAACTAACTTTTTAAAGTTTTAATTCGTGTCGTATACGTTTTATAAACATTATTTCATATGGGTTTCATTTGTTATTGTTTTACGTGTTGAATAGAAAATTTAATTCTAAGTTTGCTTCCAAAGCAACAATAAATAAATAAATAGCAAATAAACAAAAACAACACAACATAGGTCTGCGACTTAATGTTTGTCGTAAAAAAAATATATCAAACAATCATTAAAAAAAAATAAAAGTACTGTCGAATGTTCTTAATCAATAAATAGAACAAAATATATTCATGTTTTAATATGCGTCGTAATTTATAGCGGGCAATTTTGTAATTGTTATAATGCGTGATGAGTAATGATGTTAACGGGTAATTCATGTTGTAGCGGGCAAATAAAAAATTACCTCACGTTTAAATTCGTGTCGTAGGTCATGCGGGCAATCTCATTATAACTGCCTGAGTAGTTAGAGTGTATGTAAACATAACTTTTAGCCGGTTCGGAGGACCGGGCACATAACGGCTTGTATATATATAAATCTCAAAAGGAATATGTATGTATGTATGTATGTATATATGTGGGTATGTACATACCGCATTATCTTTTTAAATACTGGACATAAAAACGTGAAATTTTCTACAAACATTCTTTGCGTTACGGCGGTGAACACTGTCAAGGTTTAAAAAAAATAAAAATGACCGCAGTGGTCAGTTTGGTTTAAAAAACGCAAATAAAACGACATATTTTGGTTTCATGTTGAATTTGCCGTTCCAACTTTTTATAGTTTTTCGATCGATCGCTCTAAAACAATAAGACAAAAGGACGCGCAGAGATTATTTTTATATGACGTCATCAAAGTTTGCGCAGGGATAGCTGGCTGTCTTTTTTTTTATGGCGTCATCGAGTTTTGCGTATTCATTTTAATTAACTTCGCTTCAACGTTTGCTAATGTACTTTATGAATGAATAGAAAAAAATATATTCACGTTTTAATTTGCGTCGTAATTTATAGCGGGATATTTTAAAATTGTTATAATGAGTAATGATTAATGGTTTTAATGGGTAAATACAAAAATCCTTCACGTTTTTATTCGTGTTGTATATGTCCACAGAATAGGTATAAAACAGAATGCGCAATCGCATTTTATTTCTGTTTTGGGCAGTAATACCGACGCCATACTAAGCTTATTTAAACGCAGCGGTCCTGGTTACACTCTATATATATGCTTATTTAGCCTACAACGTCCTTTTCTTCAAATGTACAAGTTCGAACACCCAAAGCTAATATTTCAGGCAAAATGTGCATAAACGGTTGTGTAATAAACTACAACAATGATGCGAATACGACTGATTATCGTAAAAAAGAGCATGTCAAACTGCATGGCTTTCCTGACTCCATAAAGGATAAACAACGGCATAAACAACCTCATATTAACTCATTATGAATTATATGCCTATTTCTCTTCATAATTTTAAAAGTTTATTTTGGTTTAAAAAGTATATATTTATGTACCGGTAGCCGTAGCAATTTAGTTACCGGTACCGAGCTACGTCTAAGCCATTTTTTTTCAAATCAGTACTGGGTAATAAATATTTTTACATCATATTGGCCTAATCCTATAATGTTGAAAACAAAATGGGTAATCAAGTCAAATTTATATAAAAGTAAGCCTATAATGAAAGATAATGTAGGCCCTATGTATATTGTATATATTTATGGCAGACGTAGATATCCTTTCTCATTTTATTATAGTAGCGTCTCTATCGACCGCTGCATTGCGGAAAATGGTAACTTTCAGTGACTGCGTATATAAGGATTGTGCATTCTGTTCTATACCTATTCTGTGTATACGTCTTATAAACTTTGTAGCGGGAAATTTTTCAATTGCCAGGCAATGTTTAAATTGCAGAGCTCAACGTTTTAAAGTTTTAATTTGTATCGTATACGTCTTATAAACTATGTAGCGGGAAATTTTTATATTGCCGGGCAACGTTTGAATTTGCCGGACCAACTTTTTAAAGTTTTAATTCATGTCGTATACGTTGTATAAACTATGATTCATATCGGTTTCAGTTGTTATTGTTTTTCCTGTTGAATTTAAAATTTAATTCTAAGTTTGCTTCCAAAGCAACAATAAATAAAATAGCAAATAACACCAACAAAAAAAAAAAAAAAAAAAAAAAAAAAAAATAAATATTGATTTATGACTAATGTTGTAGCAAAAAAATATATCAAACAATCATTTTTGAATTAACAGTACTTTTTAAATGACATGTGAGTTCTGTTTTACAGAAAGAGTTTAATTACCCAATAAACTCTTAAAATTCGATCATAGTGGTCATGCTTTGAGCAAGAAAAAAAAAATTATTATTATTTGTTTTTCCTTTTTAGTTGTATATTGAATTGGTGTATAATAAAGTGTGCAAAACAAAAATAAATACTGACCACAAAAAATACTACTTTATTTATGTTGCAAAAACAAAACTAAAAAAATATAATGTGTCAAGCATATTCTAAAAACAAGCCCGTTCGAAGAATCGGGCACATATCGGCTTGTTTCTTATATTTTAAAAATTACGAGCATGCATTGATAACACTACACATTTTCATAAGATAAATGACATTATTAAATACTTCAAAATAATACAGGGCAATGTATTTGATTTCAATATTTTAAATACACGACAACAACAAAAAATCATATCATAACTTTAAAGGTATTTATCTAATACAAAAAAACTTGAGGAAGGATAGTAATAAGTTAGCCTACACTTCTGTAAACGTAACAAATAATTTTGTATTTTTAAATTTTCCAAGATCACATCTAGCATTTCCTGCCATAATAAAAGGTTCATTTCTTTCTAATTTCTCTTAATTTAGCCATAATTATAATACTCATTTTAGATTTTTCTCAAAATGTCTAATTACTGGTTGAACATACAATTTTTGATATTTTTTAAAATGTGAAGGAATTTTCTAAACTTAAAATCAATAATAATTTTACGCTTTTGGGCGTCGAACATTCTTGAGGTACAAATTCTGTCTGCGTCTTTGTAGATTTCAAACTGTTCCCAGTCCCAGTTGCTTCTTGTGGTGGTATGTTAATTCAAGTAATTCCACTTTCTTGCATCATTTCTTACTTCTTTCCTATGACAAATTAAGAAGTATGATTATACTGTCATGCGGTGAAATGTGTTTACAATAAATAAATAAGTAAATAAATTTCCAATTGATTTAGATTTAACAGATAATTAACAATATAGCAGTAAATTATTAGCTGTGATTCAAAAGTATTCATATTTATTAGGTATATTTCTTGTTGCATCTCATCACCCTGTTTTAAGATTAGTAAATTGCATTTTACTCACACAAAAAAGGCAAACATAAAATGAATTACCTATGTAGGGAAATTCAAAATCAATACTATTTTGCCTTAGCAAAACTTAATTTAGCAATCCTTTGACAATAAAAAATATATGCCTACCTTTCACACCAAAGGCCCAGGTATCAATGTATTCTTCTTTTCACCATCATTGGCAGGGTTCACACACTCCTCATCAACTTGAGAATTTTAAACAATATATTTAAAAAAAAATATCTACACCTTCTACACCAAAACTTCAAAATTTGTTAGATACATATAAAAATATATTCACTTTTAAATATCGGTACTATATATTTAACTTTTTTATTTTAAAGTGCATCAGCTTTATATTTTATAGTTAAAACACCATAACATATCAATAATTTTAACTTAAATGATTTGCAGTTCATGTAACATACCATAATTTCAGGAACATTTTTTGTATAGCAGTAATGTCCTCTAAAGGCAGACTTGAAAACCTATTTCTGTTAAAACCTGAAATTAAAAAACATGATTTAAGCCAAAAAATAAAGTGCTGGCCTAACTTCTCACTATCATTGCAATGTGAGGTCAGCTGGTCCAGTGGTTAGTTTACTGGACTGTCAACCGACATGTCGTGGGATCTATCCCTGGCGATGACTGATTCCTGTCGCCCTGCAAAAGTTTTGGGCCCAGTGGACATCATAATCTTCTATCTAGAAGGAACATCTGTAAAATTTATAACATTAATAATAATTTATTTCTGATTATTATACCTTCTATTTAGGGGCTCGGAACTCTTCGTAAACAACAAAAAATGGATGCATCTCTCTCTCTGTGGCCTCATGGAAGTACATTCAATTTCTAAATGATACATTTTTAGATCACATAGGCCATTGCATAGTTCTACAACCAACTCCTAAGTTTTATTTAAATATTATATATATCTAACATTTAAAAAAATGTTCACTAAGTCATAATTACATATATTTTACAATTAGAGTTTGTATTATATAAATCATCATTATTTGTAGTTGATGTTAATACATACCACTTTAGTTTCAGAAGCATTGTACGCAGTATTAATAATAGCTGCAATTGGCCGACTTGAATCTGAGGTTCCGGAAAAATCAATTTCTGATAAAACCTAAAATTAAATATGAGTATTGTATATAAAAAAGCTTGAATTATGAATACTGTAATTAAAAAATTTAAAACCCCACTACCACCCAGCAGACACACCAGTAGCCCAGTAGGCCTAGCTACCATGCATTCATAGCCAATCTTTTTCACTATTGGCTATTGATATAATTATAAGCTAATGAATAATGTGGTGTAGGCCTAGATACCTAGGCCCTACTGGGCAGTAAGACTACAATATTAAATATTGGTTTTAATTTGAAGTTTAGTCTTTAAGTAAATCCTATTGCCTGTTGTAGTAAAGTTAAGTAGCTTAGACTTAGTCTTAGATAGTGTAGGTAGTGGATTCACTATTTCATGTTTGATTTTCTTATATTCAGCATGTATGAATGTAGCTAGGTCTATATGACTATGCTCTAATCACTGTTACTCTAGGCCTAATCTAATCTAATAGTCTAATTAAAGAGCTACGTAATATCTACATGACATACGAAAATAATAGGGTAAGGGGTGTAAAATAGAAGGCTAGTTGATAGTTGATTTATGATAGGGGGGCCTATATTAATAGTAGGCCTAATTACTCACTCTAATTGTAATAATAATAATAATGATGTTTTCAAAACTTACCCATAGGCCTACATATGCTCAAGGGACTCCAGGGAGTAATCTCTAGGTCTATCAGATTTAATTTCCTCTTCAGACATTGACAATGATCTCGGAAAAGATAGCAAGTGGATGTCTCGAAGTCATGGCCATGGTCTATAAAATTATAGGCATAACTGAACAATAGCCTACTGTCGTAAATGCTTGGTTTAAAATTAGCTCTTTTTGTTTTGATTATCCACTGTTTTCATAAATTGTGATCCTTGGGAAACTTGAAGAAACTTATTCCTGATGACAAACCAGTGTTTTTGCAACGAAAGCACTACAGTATTGAACACCATTTTCTTACATAAAAACAACACGTGTGGTCTCAGTGTGACGTCACGGAGCTGCGTTGCCAAGAAATTGCACATCTCGAATGGCTACGAGATTTGTTTAGTTCCACCCCCCAAAAAACACACATTTAAGTGCTAATATTGAACTAATTACTTAAAAGTTATGTTTAATATTTTGTATAAATGTTTTTTTTATCATTTGGATACTAAATACACGTGTTAAAATAGTTTTCGTGATTGACACGGAAACCTGTTCACTTGGTCTTTAAAGATAGGTGACTAATGAAGTTAAGAAATATGAAAATTACAGATAATCATTAAGATTATTGATAATATTTAAAATATCTGATTAATGTTGATGCAAAAGAAAAACAACACAAATCTCTATCAAGTAATACTCCAATTTTTTTAAGTAAAAAAAATTGCTGTTCACACTTTACTGGAAAATGTTGTGTTTATCTTTGCAGTCTCGGACAAAATGCTTTCACTCGAGCTTACATCAACTTCCTAGTTTCTGATGACATCTTCATATTCAGGGACAAGTTCGACGGCTATGTCTTTCTGGATGCTAAAGTTAAGTGTTTGACTATTGACACATCTCACTGCTTGACACCTGGGTGAGGCAAGCTAAAGTTAAGTCTTTGACTATTGACACATCTCACTGCTTGACACCTGGGTGAGGCAAGCTAAAGTTAAGTCTTTGACTATTGACACATCTCACTGCTTGACACCTGGGTGAGGCAAGCTAAAGTTAAGTCTTTGACTATTGACACATCTCACTGCTTGACACCTGGGTGAGGCAAGCTAAAGTTAAGTCTTTGACTATTGACACATCTCACTGCTTGACAACTGGGTGAGGCAATATTGAACAACATGATTCTGCCACATGACTTGTGGTTGATAGCTAGATTAAAAGTCTTTGTATTTAACTTATCAAGTTATTCTTATGAAAAATAGAAGTTATCAGGGTCAGAGGCCACATTATACAAAGCCTTACCTAGGAGCAGTTATTGAATAAACACAGGATTACATTAAGCTCTTTCAACCTTGCAAAAATTAGAGGCAGACAAAAACAGGCAGATGTAACCCTACATTTAGATGAATTCAAAACAATAATCAAAAGAAATGCAACCCAAAGATTATGTTAGCTGCACCAAAACCACCTTAAAAAACTAAGAACTTTTCTGCCGATTTCATCTAATCATCTTAAAACTAAGCACAGATCACAACGGGCTGAAGCAACACATGTTCCACAGACTACAAGTCGATACTAGTGCAATGTGCCCCTGTGGAACAGTTCTGGAAACCTGCTTCCTGTACCACTCTACCTGGTCGAACGTATGGCCCCAATAAACTTCCCTAAATGACGAAACTATATTGTGTAATAGTGCACCTCACAGCCAATGCACAGCTCATCACAAGAATCGGACTTGTTGTCTAAATCTTCCAACATGATATTGAGAGCAAAGTAGATGACTCTCTCTCTATATATATATTTATCTGTCTGTCTAGATGAGCAAAGATGAGTTGACAACAGATTTCTTACCGATGCCTTGGTCATACAAATTGTGGACATTTTAACAGACCTTGAATCCTATAATTTATTTATTATAAATCCTAAGATTTATTAATTGTTTTTTTTTGTGTGCTCCTAATTCATAAAGATTAAAACATTGTATTGTCATTTTTATGTTAATATTTAGGTGGAGAATATCCAGCCATCGTGGAGTTTGCTCCTTTTCAAAAGGTGCCAAAGAAAAAGCCTAAAAAGGTAGATGCAAAGAATGGAATAATTGAACAAGGTTAGATCATCATTTTACATTAAATACTAGCTTTAACAAAATATAACTAAGAGCAAAAAAATTATGAACAATCTAGTTGAGTATTTACTTTAAAATTAAATAAAACTTTAACCACCAAGTAAGGTAAACATAAAGAAAATTAGAACAAAAGAAAAAAAAGTTACATTAGTAGTGGCTATTCACAACTGACAAGCTTAACACAATTAGTTAAATCACTAAACAAAGAAACACTAGAGGTCAGAGGGGCAAAGAGTAATGATTCATTAAGAATTAAATTATTACTTAGAGATGCAACAGCATAACAATCCATTACGATGTTCAGATAAACATAAGGATAAAAAGCACTTTTCTTATTCCATATACAAGAACTAACGGATGTAAGTTCTCATACTTCCAGAGAGGCATCCGGGCATGGGATGGGTTGTCTGAACAAACTAGGAAAACCATTAACTTTGACATCATTTAAAACACTAATGAAATTGCAAGACTGGACTTAAACCATAGATTAACAATAATCTACTGTACATAAGGAGTACCTGTAACATGTACATATTATTCAAATTTACTATTTAAACATGTTTCATGTATGTTATTGTTTTTGGTTTCTATAGACAGCGACTACAAAAAGTTCCTGGAAACTTTGGCCAAACCCCTAGAGGTGACTCCTGTATCTCTTGATGCCATGGTCATAGAAGTGGAAGCCAAAGAAAATAATTTGGGTTTGTCTCAAGCATATACCGTAGCTTTTGTATGTTAAAAAATACTGTAGGGACATTTTACATGTATTGTTAAACTTACAATACCACACCATTAAAAATAGTAAAAAGTAAAGTAAAGTACCAGTCGGACCGAATTGATCCATAGGTCAGGTGAAGCAGCGTTCACCAGTTTCTGTGGCCACGACATACTAGGTGATTGTGGCCAGCACTATGCACAGCCGCCTTTACTTTCCCCAATTATGGTCAGGTACCCATCAGAGCTGGGTCGACTCTGGGACACCCTCCAGACCTGGGAAAAGTCCTAGCCTGCACCAGGATTCGAACCTGGGAACTTTGGTACGCCAGCCAAACGCGCTGCCCCACGGCCATCGTGCCCCCATTTGAAATAGTATCTTATGCAAGAGAAGACTGTAGGGATGTTACACTTTTTAATGAACAAAGGATAAAATATTTTTTGTTACCCTTTTTTTTTTTGTAGCATCAGTTAAATAAACTGTATGTTTCAATAAATGTGAGAATACATGCTGATATATGGTACGCACAATCAAAGGGCCAGAGCTAGTCTTACCTGATTTATCCTGTTCTTGTATTTCAAATTACTTTAAACAAGATAAAAACTTGGCCATTCAAAATCGTAATCAGTGTTTTTAAGTTAACTCTGAAACTGTCTGTAATAATAACATGAAAATCTAAATGGACACACTCCCTCCCTTTTTTTTTTTTTCTATTAATTTTTTCCGAATAAATTGTAATTTTCAGCGCTGGTCTTATAGCTATGTATGCTTATTGATATAGATTGCAGATCTGTCTAGCTATGCTATAAGTTTAGTTGTAATTCTGTTGTTTCTTTTAATAGCCAAATCTGGGAGCTCAAGGATGTCGACTCCGCTGCTAGAATATTTGAGGAAAAGGAGAGAAGAAAGAAAACTTAATATAGCAGTTAGTGCTTAACTTTTTAAAATGTTTATGGATAGTATAGTTAATTTCTTAATTTTTACAAATGTTTAGGATTAGTATAGTTAATTTCTTAATTTTTAAAAATGTTTAGGATTAGTATAGTATAGTTAATTTCTTAATTTTTAAAAATGTTTAGGATTAGTATAGTATAGTTAATTTCTTAATTTTTAAAAATGTTTAGGATTAGTATAGTTAATTTCTTAATTTTTAAAAATGTTTAGGATTAGTATAGTTAATTTCTTAATTTTTAAAAATGTTTAGGATTAGTATAGTATAGTTAATTTCTTAATTTTTAAAAATGTTTAGGATTAGTATAGTATAGTTAATTTCTTAATTTTTAAAAATGTTTAGGATTAGTATAGTTAATTTCTTAATTTTTAAAATGTTCAGGTATAGAATAGTTGTTAATGTTTTAGAATGTTTAGGCATAGTACGGTTAATTTGTTAACTTTAAAAAATGTTTAGGATGAGCATAGTTAGCTGTTAACTCTTTGAAATGCTTGAAAGTAAAAGTATCATAAACTTTAGTTAAATGACTGTTGTTTAGTTGAAACCTTTTTTTTTTAAAGCAACATTTTTAATACAATTTTTGATTCAAAACAATAAAACAACAAAATAAATCCATTTGAGAGTTCATTTTAAATTGAGTGTTTGGTTTAAATTATTGCATACACAAAAGAAAATGTTTTGCTCCAGTTAAATAAAAATACCTTGAATTATTATTTTTTCTTCTATTGGTTTATTGTGAACAAATTTGCTAAGAAAGTTTTTTGTTCTTTTAGAAACTGAAAGAAGAAAGAAGGCGCGGTGGAGTGAGAGACAGCGACAGGAAGCGCATCGGAAACGACGACCTTGACCGCCGAAAATCTTCAGAGAAGGATCGCCTGAGAGACCGTGACAGGGATCGCCGAGACAGGGACAGACTTAGGGACAGGGACAGGCTTCGGGACAGGAGAAGGGACAAGGACCCCCCTAGGTCAGACAGACTGATGAAGGACGACAAGGATGGAGAGAGAAAGTGGATGAAAGATAGTGACGGCACTCCCAAGATGGTGAGTTCGAGAAAAAGATGCAGCTGCTGGCTATTTTAGTGGCTATGCTTGTATCTCTCTAAAAAAAATATATTTTATACATATTTTCAGTATTCTGCCAAATAGTTAGGTGTATAAGTGTTTGGTGTATTTACATAGTACGTAATATATAGGAAAATTATTAGGATAAAAAAATCTAGTATCTGTTATTGTCATTGAAAGTCAATTGGCTTAAATTTTATTACCCTGATATTTAAAAATATCTGTGCTGTGCAAATTCATTTCAATAGAATTGTATACTCAATCAGGCGGGGTTTTGTTCCTTTAATCTGGGCAAATATCCCTAAGTCCACCAAATTATCATCTGAACGACACCATTTATTTTTAAAAAGTATGTGTGTCAGTTTATTGTTTTATTCAGTTAATGCTTTGTGATTAGATTGGTAAACTTGGCTCCTTGGACAAAAGAGGCTCTTCCGTTTTTTTAAGAGACATTATAGATCAGCTGTTTTGTTTATTATATGGATTCCATGGGAATGTTGAGGACTAATAGTTTCACAAAATCTTTTTTTATTCCTTACCGAAATTCAGTTGTTAAGAAACACAGAGAGAGAAAACTTATCATATGACGTGGAACCGACGGACAAGCCAACTTCTGTTGTCGAGAGAGATAAACGAGAAGAGGATAAAGAGAGCATCCAGGAAAGGCTGTCAGAGTCTGATGTTGGGAAAGCATTCAGGGACAGAAGGGCCGAGGATGCCAGGGCTAAGAGAAGCAGTGGCGGCAAGTGGCTGGAGGACAGGAGAAAGGACGACGACCGGGACAGGCAGAGGGGAGGCAGAGCAAGGGGGTTCGACGACGACCGGGGCAGGCCGTTCAAAGATCAAGGGGGGAGGAGCTACAAGGACGACACTGACAGACGCTCGGACAAGATCAGAGATAGGGGAGACAGGTTCGGGGACCGGGGAGGGTATAAGTATGGCGGAGGGAGCGGATACCGCGACAAGTACAGGGAAGATAGGGGCGGGGGTGGAAGACGAGGGGGCTACGGGGAGAGGGACGAAGGCAGGGTTGACCGGAAAGCGGGTGGGGACAGAGAGCGGGAGGAGAGGCGAAGCGACTCGGGCAGGGAGGAGAGGAGGGAAGACAGGAGGGATGATGATAGAAAGACTGGCGCAGGGGATGGCTTCAAGAAGAAAGAGACTGATCAGAAAAAGTTTGAGAAGACATTAGATAAAAAGCCTTACTTTGTGAGAAGCAAAGCTTCAGAAGATGGAAAGAATGATCCAATTACTGCCAGGTATCATTGAAAAAAAAATTATGAATGATAATCTAACATATTTAAAAACATTATTACCACTTGAATTATTGCAGCATATTTTTTAAAATACTTTTCACATCAATAGGTCAATTGTAAATGTGACTAATTTTTCATAGAAATATTTTTTTCCATTCATTCAAGTTTGCAGGAGTTTGAACAAAGAATATTTTATGACAGAAAAACCATGCATATCAGTTAGACACAAAAATCAAAGTTTAGACTTGTACAATTTTGTTTCAGAAATATAGAAAAAATCTTATCTAATTTACCTATCTAATGTATTTATATATATATATATATCTGTCTATATTTGTAAATATCTGTCTATAAATATCTATCGATATCTTGTGTTTTTTTTACAGTGGTAGAGAAAATCAGGTCCCTGAATCAGGCAGAGAAGAAAAATTGAAGGTAAAACATTTTTGCCATCTTATTTTGCATGCAATTTGCAATGTAAACGTCATCCTGTACTTCTTATATTCATGTGTGTATCTTACCCCTTTAAAGTCAAATCTCATTAGCACACCCGAGAGATACATGAAACAGTGTTTTTAAAACCTGTTTTAGGTTTGTCCCAAACCACTAATTTTGCCAATAGACTGAAATTGGGCACAAAGCTTTTGATGCCAAGAGTTACTTTTATCAAACTATTGAATTCCCCTCCCCTCTTTCCAATCCCCTCTATACATTTATAAGAGTAGCAATGCCAGTGTCAGTCACCCTCCCTACTCATCCGGCCCTTAGGAACCCTGAATTAAGGGGTAATGTTGAACTAAGTTTTCCTACAATTAATGTTTATAAATTATTTTTTTTCTGGACGTTAAATGTTTTCAGTTACTTTCATTTAAAAGTATGTTTTTTTAAGTATAAAATCAATATGTGTTCATTAGAGAGGATGTAGTTGTTTTTACTTATTGTTTATCATTCTATATATATATATATATATATATGACAGAGAAAGTCTATATAGAGATCAACATGTAAATCTATATAGCTTTATTCTATGTGCTTCGGAAAAGGTCTCAAGTGAATTGGCAGTTCAAATGCATTACGACATTTTTTTAGAAAATATAAATATGTTGACTGAATGGTCTTTTGATCATATCAGAATAAATTGCATAGTGTAATATTAAAAATGCAAGTTGTTTTTGTTTTAAAAGCCAGTTCAATTTTTTTTATATCATAAATTAAAACAAAAACAACACTTTAGCCGAGCCAAGATGTGATAATTTAAATTGGGACCTTTTACCTCATTGCTTGGCAATGTTGTTGTTTTTTCCCATTTACTTTGAAAGTGAAAGTGTGGCTTGTCTTTTTGTTATAGACATTGTGTTGTTACTATTCTTGTCATTCATGAGTCTCCCAAAGAATCAAAAGAAAAATTAGAAGTTTAAAATATATATACCTTATACTTATGTATATTTGTATGAAAACCAAGCAGTAGTCACATTTTGTAACTTTAAAGTTACGACCCAGTGCTATATGTAGTCATACAGAAAATGAACTAGTTTTCAAGTGAAAAAAACAGCAATAAAATTAGGAAAATTAGAAGAGAAATAACCATCTACAATGGAAAGAGAGGCTTAGTCCGTTGTTAACATTTGATAAACTCAAAATTATAAAAGCGTGACTCTGCCGTGTATTCCCTTCATATAGATATATGAAGTGAAAGTGGTTTTAACTAAGTACTTTCTGTCTTTTATACTGCACTTATATGGTACTTTCTCTGTGTGCTTTGTTTATCATTGTTGTGGGTCTTGTTTTTTTTGTTCGCCAATAAAAAAGGAAGAGGACAGGTCACAGAAAGGCGGCGAGCCCTCGGATCAGAGGTCTGGCTGGACCCGACGTGACCCCAACAGCCAGTCTCAGAGGTCCACCCCTGACAGATCTCCGCCAGGCCACTCAAAGGAAGATAACAATGGCAGGGGAGACAACACAGAAGGGGAGGAGAAAAAAAGAAAGAAAAAGGTAAAAGTCTAAAAAGGGAAAGAAAACATTTTTGAGCTTTAAAAACATACTCAGGTGCCAGAGTTGTACGCATTTTGCCTCAACTAACAATTTCATTGGACTTGGGATCAGGATGACATGTATTTAATGTTAGATTGCTTTTTCTTAAAGCTTTTTTATGTTCCCAAGTGTTGGGGATTATTAAAAACTAGCTAAATTGCTCGGCATTGCACGGGGTAACAACAGATTTTATTACACACACAAAAACAAAATGTTATTAGGAGAGTCGAACCCATGCCACCCTGGTACCAGGTGAGGGTTCTAACCACTATACTACTGAGTACACGCGCGAGAACAAAAAAAAATCGCGAAAGTTAAATAGGCCTTTCAGGCAATTAGGTCACGTGTCTTGATTTTGACCAATGAGGATCCAAATCAACACACACATTCAACTTTATATGTATAGATAATCACAGCTAAGAAAGTATGTAACAATTATTGATTATTTTTTATTATTTTAATTATAATTGCTAGAATAATATTCACATATGTATTTGAAAGTCTGCAATGTTGAAATTTAGATTTTTTAGGAGATGGTCGAGGAACTTGGGGTTATGAGGATGTGCAGAGCAGACTTAATTTTTATTAAAGTAGAAAATTCTTGGTTTTATTTTGTTGGTATCTGTAAAAGTAATTTTTTTTTGTAAACAAATCTTTTTCCTTGTATACTGCATGTTTGTTTAATTTTGTAATGGTAGATATTTGACTCTGCACGGTACTCCCACTTCCTGAACCAAACACATTTAGTCTAACATTCTCATTTCTTGTGTGTTAAATTAAAACACATAACCCTATCTGTTGCTATGATATGTTAAAAGAACACAACACTTTGTTCTTGTGTTTTAATTTCTCTGTGCATGTTTCTTTAACAGTTTCTTATGGTTGCATGGCTTTCAATGTATTAATGTGATGTTCTGTTGGTGGTCGTTGTTTTTTTTTGTTTTTTAAAGAAAGGGTTGGTGCTGAACTTATTATTGTGTAAACTCCATAAGTTAATATTTGTCAAAGTTTATTATTGTCAACAGGCATTTGACACTCAGGATTATCAGTAAGGATTAATGTTGCATATATTTTTGGACCTGATAATATTATCCACTCACCGTAGAACCCTTCAACAAGTAAAATGCTTATGCATACCTAACTAACACAAATGGGCTTAATAGGTTACATGTTAAGCTTTTGTCTTTCATAGGATTCAAACTTTCTCAAGAAATCCTCTAAGTGTTTTTCTCATTGACATATTATTAATCAGACTTATAATATATATAGGTTATAATTTGCATATTATTAAATTCACTTTAAAACAAAAGCTGGGATTAAGATAAACAAGCATAATTTGGAAAAAAAAAACAGAAGAGAGAAGCAAGTAAAAGATAAAAGACCAAGAATGATTATGAAAAAAATGAGGTGTCCAGAGGGAAAGAAAACTTGGGAGTCACAATAACAATATTTAGAGTAATGGACCATAGTACCCTATTTATAGTCATATATAGTGTGCAGTGAACTACTTTTCAAGTGAAAGAAATGGAAAGGCCCATATGAAAATTAGAAAAGAAAAAAGGCATTTACCATTGGGGAGCCAACAAAAAAAAATCAAAAAAGATCAAAACTACAAAATTGTAATTTTTTCCCCCCGAACTCATCAATAAAGTATGGAGGTCTCTGTGATTTAGCCAGTTTGAAGAGTCAGATAACATAGTCTAACATTATAACTGTTTACACAACATACTCTTCTCTTAAATAACCTTTAAACTTAAATAAGATCTTGCAAACTTATTTAAATTGTTTATTTTCTTTACTATGTTCTAAATTACTACAGAGCAGATGTGATTATACAGTGATCAAATAGTTATACTAACTGAAATACCAATGAACTGTATTGTATCATGAAGCTCTTTGTAATCTGTCGAAATAAAACCTAAGACTGGCAATAAATTATTTTTCAGGAACGACCTGAGCGACAGATTTACATCCCTAGAAAGGCTCTGGAGAGACAGAGGCAGAGCTCACCGCAGACCGCAGAGGGCAGCAGTGAGAAGCCAAAAGACCCAAGCTGAGTGGTTATTTTTAATTATCAATCGAGGGAAACGGATGAATGTGGCTTTCTTGAGTTGTGACTCCGAAAGCAGGAAGAAAACATGGCTTTACCAATAATTTAACCACATCCTGTACATGATGCAAAGCATCACATTTTATTTTTCAATTGTTTTCGACTTGTATATTTTTTAGAGCGTGCATAAACAGTATTTTAAAATAAATATTCTTGGAATGGTAGTAAGAAGTTCTACCAGATGCCAGGATAAAGCGTTGTTTTTTTTTAATTGACCTACATTGTCCATCATCACTGGTTGTATACGTCTGCATATAACTAAACAGTTATGCCCCTTGTTTTAATTAAAATTATTTTGTTTCCCATTTTATTTAATTTGAAATTTAAAAAAAATTAATTAATAAAAAAACAACAACACAAAACAATGTTCGAGTGAATTTATTTTCAATCCTGCAAATGAATTCATTTTTTTTTTACAATTATTATTGTAAAAAAAAAGAATAAAATTAGGAGTGACTTGTGCATCCGCATCAACCTCCCAAAAAAAATAACATTAACAAGTGAAATAATAATAAACAATACTGTCAACATCAGACTTTCAGTTCATATTTGTTATATACTAACTGTACTCAAATGACAATATATTTTATAAAGACACAGTATATAAACTATTCTCATTCTGTAATTCAAATTTCTATTTTTTTTAAATGTTCATGTGCAGAAGCATTTCATAGAGAAAAATGACAATTTTTTATTTATTCCTTAATGAAAAAAGCATTTTTATTTATAAATGCAGGCTCTTAAAGATTTATTTAAAATTATATTAAAATAATAATTAAATAAAAAGAATATTAAAAGATCCTCAAGGTGTAAAAATATACTCACACCTGTCACAATAATTCAGATAAAATAATTTTTAAACAAATACATTATGTCATAACCCTATTTTCCTATAATAAAAACGTTTATCTTATAGAAGCAACATATCAAGGTTTTGTGAGCAAATTTTGTGTCACAATTTCAAAAATTTCAACTACTTTAAAATGAAAATCTTTTTATTTAAAAACAAAAAGGCTGAAGAGTTAGACTACACAAACAACATAAACATAAAGAAATATTTTCCTTGAGTATCCTTAAATTTATCAGAGCTCTTGAATATAAATGGGTCCAAGTGAAATTTTTAAAGAAAAAGAACAATATAAAGTATTTTAGATGATCAAGAAAGAATATAAAGTATTTTAGATGATCAAGAACGAATATAAAGTATTTTAGATAATCAAGAAAGAATATAAAGTATTTTAGATGATCAAGAAAGAATATAAAGTATTTTAGATGATCAAGAAAGAATATTAACTATTGAGATAAATCAACATAGAACATTAGTTATTCCAGATATACAGACTCACTAGGCGAAGAGATCATAAATAGTTCAAGAGTAAATAGTTAAACCAAAAGTTTACACATGGCCAATGTTAACATGAATCAACTTGGAAAAAAATCTCATTTGCATTAAACCAACGAGTAGAAAATTCTAATAAAACTATTTCAATGAGAAATATGATGGAAACACCTTAGACTGTATTCTAGGTTTATTAATAATTAGTATACAGCTTATATGTATATTCACTTATGGTGCCCAGATTTGTAATGTTGTTTTGTGTAAATAGTTTCAGTAATATAGAGACGTTTCCTGAGCAATAATTATATCATTCTAATCACATCATTTATGTGCCCAAGAATCTTCCAAAAAGGGTTGGACTAAAAAAAAAAACAGTTCTTTATCAATTTTTCCAAGTTCTCACAAATAGTAACAAAATATTTCAATGTTTTAACAAAACATTTGAAAGTTATAACTCACATAAGACCATGTACTTACAAAACTATTTTAATACAAACATACAATTTATTCATGTTTTTAAGCAACATCATTAAATTAGAGTTCACCAAAGATACTTGTCAATGAATGTCATTTCATATCACAGTTTTTGTTTACAATCTGCTTAAGTCAAGCAAACAAATGTACACTTACAGAACAAAATAAATAGATCAATCACATGTTTGGTGGGGACTTGGGATGAGCTGTTGTGGACAGCCTGAGAGTGAGCAGCCAGGGACAGCTTTGGGAGTGAGCAGCCAGGGACAGCTTTGGGAGTGAGCAGCTAGGGACAGCTTTGGGAGTGAGCAGCTAGGGACAGCCTCAGATGAGCAATAATTATCGGCCAGTTTTAAAAGCGCACACAAATAAAAGGTAAAAGAATAAGCACAAGGGTAATAAAGACAAACTAATGATGTAATGGTTGAAGGTATTTCTTTCTTTTTTTCTATGTCTGATATTGTCTGCTTATATTCTTATATCAATTGAATTTATA
The DNA here is from genome assembly GCA_949126835.1 of Anisus vortex. Taxonomy (NCBI): domain Eukaryota; kingdom Metazoa; phylum Mollusca; class Gastropoda; family Planorbidae; genus Anisus; species Anisus vortex. The sequence continues at coordinate 28,411,916 of OX421508.1, forward strand.
CATTAGTTGAAATATAAGGAGAGAGATCAGGGGCTTTTTTTTACTGCAATCAAAGAATGTTTACACGAAAAAAAACTACAGTGATTGACATATCATAATATTTTTTAAAAATTATTCTGAACACTGGATTTGTTAGATAGTTTAAAAGGAAAAATTCAAAAGAAAAAAAAAATATAATTTAAAAAAAAATTGTTTAGCTTTTATGCTAAATAATTTTCAGTAGGGCCTACATTCATTTAGAAACAGAAAAAATGAAATTTGGTGATTATCACAATTCGTTAACACCACAAAGTAAAGATTTAATAACAAAACTATAAACATGACACGGCATTCCATTTAATGTCTTTAAATTTGAAACATATCTTTACTTATGTCATTTGTTTCTTCTTCTTCATTGTACTGTGGAGACTCCATTAGACCAGAGGAAAAAGTCCACAATTTAAGGGTGATTTGATTACAAATGCTCTTGGGATCAAAAGTGTGCATTAACAAGAGTTATAAACAGACAATGGAGTTTTATTGGAGGTATCTAATCCAATCCTTCAGTGATGATTTGAAAGCCCGCACAGAGGGGGCAATGATGGAGGCCTGGTCCAGTGTGTTACATTTTCTTACAATTAAAAAGAAAAAAAAGTTTAAACATTATTCTGTAAATGTAAATATAAAAACTTTGCTCAGTTCTTTAAAACAATATTTAAAAAACAACAACACCCTAGTTAATAAATTGTGCTTTTTAGGGTTTTAGTTGGTCAGTATGCAACTCAGCTCTTAGATTTTGTTTACATATACATAAGGATATATGTAATCAAATCAAATTTCCATTTATTTGGATCAATAAAGCAATCTTATCTTATCCTATACTACATCAACATTCAGCAGAAGATAGGAATCTCTGGCCTTAAAGAAAGTGCAGTAGCCACCACAGAATAAATACTTCTGTGTCCGGAAGTAATACTGACGCCATGCTGTTTAGACTATGAGGACATGGTTACACTATATATTTATGCTTATTTACAATGTCTTTTTCATCAAATCTACAAGTTTGAACACCCAAAGCTAATGTTTTAGGCAAAAGGTACAAAGGCTGTTGTGTAATAAACTGCAACAATGATTCAATGATGCGAAAACAACTATCGTACAAATAAGCATGTCAAACTACATGGCTTTCCTGACCCCGTAAAGGATAAACAACGGTAAGTTGTAACCTCATATTACTTAAAATTAGTAGCTTTGCTTTAGTCCTAAGCTTGCTAAGACTAGATATCAGTAATAAATAAGCCTTTCTCATTTTACTATAGTAGCGTCTCTAGTGACCGCTGCCTTGTGTCCAAAGAAAATGGCGGAAGCCGAGCCTCACATTTAGTGACTGCGCAAATAGGGATTGCGCATTCTGATCAATACCTATTCTGTGGTAGCCACAAAGTAAACTTTAAAAAATAACAACTGGGAATTTACATGAAACCAAAACTAATTACCAGTAATAGGCCTACATTTAATATTTTTGGCACCTATCAACAACATTTGTAACTAGTCACTGTGGATATTCTTGGTAATGTCTTTATATGAACCTTTAAACAAACACAACTGCTTAAGTTAAATATATTTTCTGGTAAAATTATAATCACAATCTTGGCTCAAAAAATTACAAGAAAATTCTGTTATACATAAAATGTCACCATAAAATAACATAGGCAGTGGACAAAATGTGGGCAGTTTTTTCTTTTCTGATCACACACTTAAAATTTCAATGTTGATATTAATGGTAAAACAAAAATTCTATAATGAATCAATAAAAAAAAGTAACAATTTTAAAAAGTTGATTTAAAAAGTTAAACATCAATGGTAACAACTATTTATTTATGATCAATAATGTTATACAATAGGAAGAAATTTAACAGGATGCCATTGGAAGCATAAATAGTTTCTTATAATAGCAAAATAAAAACGCTTTTTACTTTTCAGAGCATCATATTTAATTATATTTTTTAAGATCATGTTACCAGTGGTGGGAGCCGCATAGTTTAAACAAATGACCAGTAGGTCTATGCATGATTGTCAGCACAATGATCTAATAGTCTATTTTCATTATTTCTTCTTTAAGTTAGACTAAAAACTTTTTTCTTTTTTAATTTATCATCTGGTTTAAAATGCCTTAAAGTGAATTTCTCTGGAAAATTGTCATCCCATAATTTACCGTAATAAACCATCCAATTTCTACCACTGTCTATAATGATATAAATAGCTAACTTACAAAGATATATACATCTTAGATGGCACCTATTGCAGCACAGCACACAATGTAGAAAATTGCACAACCAGACTTGAAATCTCAAAATAATGACAATGACTATTTAATATATCTACAAAGTGCATTCCATGAGATTGAGTGAACAGCACACTGGTTCATCTCAGCAATTGTGTTAATGGGACTAAAATAATTGAATTTAAAGAAATACTTTAGTAATACATGAATAATGTATTTTTTGCAGCAAAAATTAAATTACTCTATTGCACAAAGGTAAAAACCTTTTGTTGCAAAGTCAATCAAGGAATGTAAACTTAAATGCCAGATAGCTATCAAGCTAATGCATCTTCAAACCATTTTCAAAAAGTTACTTACCCCTACAATATCAAAGAAACAATACAGCTTTGGGCACTAAAAAAAATTGTTTTGTGTAATGTGTAATTGAAATATTGCACTAAGCTTCCATCAAGTTTATATGGAACATGAACTTTTTGAAGAAAATTCTTTAGTAGTTTAAACCGTGGTTTCTGGAACTGTACTGTTGTGATAGAAGGGACTTATTGATCGACTTCTGATCATTTCACTCTTTGCGCCTGCTACACATAGTGAATCTGAAAAAAAAAATTTTAATACAATTTTTTAAAAACTGAGTATCTATAGTTTATTTTACAAAACAAATTTAATTTTAATATTCTAATAATAATAACAAACAACTGATTCTAAAATTAGAAAATATTTTTACAAATTTGTGTCAACATAAATATTTTAAATTAATTTAAACTACATTAATTAGTACTTGTTCATAAAAGATTTGTAATTGAGAAAGAAAAATGATAAGACTTCAAAATAATGCGTTAGTAAGTCTGCAAAGTGTTTAGGCATACAGAAACTTTTACATTGGCTAACTCAAATTATAGTAGAAGAAATATAAAAGTGAGTTACTGGTAAGTACAGTAACAATGGTTCATAACTTTATTAACATTTATAAAAAATATGCCAGCTGTTTTAAAAAAAAAATTTTAGTTTTAAACTTTATTCAATGTGAATTAGTTTCAATAGAGGCTAAAAGATTAACTAACAAGAAGAAATTATTTTTGTAAAGTTAGTATACTAAAAATGTTATAGAAATATATAAAAAAACTACTAGTCATCTATCTATACAACAAAAGTTTAGCAGAACTTAATATTAATATTCTTTTTAGAAGAGTCATTACTCCCATTAGTTTTCACTGTTCATGTTATTGTAAACATTGCCAGTGATTAATTTATGTGTTTTTAATCCCTTAAATATACAGTGGTAGTTTAGACAGAACGTTACAATGAGCATTCCATTCGTTTAAAAAAAAAATTGTTGACTTTTATGATGAAGAGATAAAGAGTAAGGATGCATCTGATATATAAGTAGATTTCAACTAAATTTGAAGCATTATATTAAGTCCTTAGCTGTGAAATCCAACACAATGGAAAGTACAGCACTAATAAATTATGTACTGGTAGTCTTATACTATTCATGTACATGACACAAGAAGGCATGCATCAAAGGTCTCAAATCTACTAGCATCCAGATCAACAAAATGACTCAGAGGGTTGAACATTTTAAACATAGAGAGAGAGCAATAAAGTCTTCACAAAATTAGATTTTCTGCCACTCATTCTTCCAATTTGAGATTCTACTACAGACTACACCTTATATTTTCTATAAGATGTTCAAACAAATAATTAAAATATCCTATTTTATTACTGAACTTTCACATTTATAGTAATTATTTTGTAAACATTACCATTGGGTTGTCAAGATAAGGATATAGCAACTGGCAGCAACTGCTAATATTGATTATAATATTATTTGTTCTCAGTTTAAAGACCAAGTGAAGAGCTTTTTATCAAAATTGAGTTAACATTTGATTTCGATAGTAAATAGTGTATTCAGTATCTGAATGTTAAAAAAAACATTTATACAAAATATCAAAGATACATTTTAAGTAATTAGTTCAATATTTGCACTTAAATGTGTGTGTTTTTCGGAAGATTACTCCAAATCTCGTAGCCATTTGAGATGTTTTTATTTCCGGCAATATAGGAAAGTGACGTAACATAAAGGATTCCGACTAGGAAAAATGAATATTGTCACGTGTTTTGAATCTATTGCCACATGTTTTGAATCTTTTCCCGGTTCTTATTTTTAACAAAATGGTTAAATATAGATTTATAGCGTCTATTTTTATTTATTTATTTCCCTTGTGATGCGTCACTGCCGTATGAGGCTATTCCAAATCTCGTTCCTTTGAGAAAAACCTCTTCACTTGGTCTTTAACTGAGATTTTCTTTGACATTTTCAAGACATAAAAAGATGCAGATAGCATAGTTAAGCAGAATTGATACGTAGTAAACATACAAATTGGGTAGTTAATGTAATGTTTAAAAAATGTGCATATAATTTTGTAGTCATTTAATATTTATATAATTTTCAACTACTTCTTACAGTTTGGTCATTACAAAGTTATAAGTTGTAGATCATTTAGTCTTTTACAAAAGAAAAATAAGAAACATAATATTAGAAATATTAGCTCAAATAAAACAGGCTTATTATCTCCCTTTAAATAAAATAAAGTTTCTAAATTTGATTTCAATAGTAATATTTTAGTAATGCCAAACAAGTTATGTTTTATAATATAACAAATATTACGAATCATTATTTCTTTATATAAATCCAGCATTTTGGTATTCATTACAAGATTTAATTATTACGGGTAGCCTATTTAATTAATTTACATTAAACAGTTGTAAATAAACATTTTCTGCATTAATTGTTTGTCCATTTAACCTTAAGGAGTTTATCTCTTAAACATTAATAATTAAAAAATTGCATAATATAATGCTATTAAAAAGTCTGTTATATTTATTAAATTAATAAAATAAAAAATTTGTTTTAGAATTACTTATATTTATGTTTACAACAATCAAACGGCGTAAACTGACATGGCTTGGTCATGTGTTGCGGCACAATAGCCTGTCAAAAACAATCCTCCAGGGCATGGTAGAAGGTGGACGTCAGAGAGGCCTGCAGCGGAGATGCTGGTTCGACAATGTAAAATATTGGACGGGGCTGCAGTTGACTCAACTATTGACACCGCTTAAGATAGGCAAAAGTGGAGAAAGTTGACTGCTGAGGTGTCCATTTGCTCCCCCCAACGACCACAAAGGTCAAGGGATTGATGATGATGATGATATTTATGTTTAATTATAGAAGATGAGCATAAAAACTCTTTTAAATTTAATTTGTCTTTATCAATTAATGAGCGCCTTGTCTTGAATGCTCTTCGTTAATTTATAATGGCTGATGCATATTTTGTAATTTCTGAGTAGTGAAGTGTAAGCGCGACCTCTTTGAATGCTTTCGTGTGCAATAAATACTGTTCACACATGTAAGTTGAAACAAAATCTGAAAGTAGAGCAAATGTCTGGCAGTTGAGAATAGCTGAGGACTTTCCTAAGCAGCTTCCATCCAGATTTTCCCTCAAATTGGTACATTTGGATACCCATTTAATTATTTCAAAAAAAAATTCAACTAACTGTGTTTTAAAATCACCAATAACCCTCCACTAAAAAAACAACATCTACATCTAAGAAGGTTGTAGTAAGATAGTAAGATCAAGCCAGTTTGGCTTCATGTGTTGACTTGATGTGGTATGAAAAAATGAGTCCATGAATTTGAAAGTTTTGTCTTTGTTTAGAAAACTCTGCTCTGAAAGCTTCAATGTATTTCTGATAAAGCCCAACTATCTATCTTAATATATGCTTTTATAAAGGGAAGTACATATAGTTTAATGTTTTGAAATTTATTTCGCTTAAGATGTATGCAAATCTATTCTAGTGGTCTAACATTTCATGTGCTTTTTTACCCCATCCTTGTAAATGCGTTCAACTCACTGAAATGTGTCGCTCTGTCATTCAGAAACATCGACTTCAACAGTCAGTTTTCCTCTTTAAGAACTGGAAAATATCTTTTTTTTAATCATCAATAAAAATAAACTCCTGGAGGTCTCTCGCGTGCTATTGAAAATCGCTCTGCGTGTTAAGTTTGGCACGCGTGTCTTGGGTTGCAGATCCCTGGTATAGATTTTTTGAATGGTTATCCAAAACACCCCAAAAGGAATTACAAAATGTACCTTTAAAAACGCTAGGCCTTAAATCTTTTTTAAGAAAGCTAATTTTGGCCATGTCAATACTTTACTGGAAAAAAATATAATTAGGCCTAATAGAAATGGTAAAGAAAACCTGATTAATAGAACAGTTGCATATTCTGAGAGGATTTGTTATACGAGACTTATAAAAAACGTAAGACTCATTTTTTTAGAAAAAGTTTAGTACTCCCCTTCAAACCATCTTCAAAAATTATTACCTATACTAAAAAGTAGATGTTAAAAAAATGTTAGAAGAAATGAGTCCTAAATACTTACACTTAACACTGTCATGTTTTAATACCTAATTGTAATTATGAACATACGATTATACAAATGTAATGAATATTATTTCCAAAGATGTATTCTGAGATGTTATTGTTAATAAAGGACAGAATTAAAAAGGAACACAAATTAAATATAAAAATACAAGTTACGGTAACATAAAATACGGAAAAAGCTCTGGAGTTTCAGTAAACGCTATGCGTTTAATAGTCTCATCAAGGCCTTAAACACAAAAGTTTTGTCTTTGACATAAGTATTTGTCAATATTATTCTTGTCTCCTCCCCTTCAATTTTGTTTCTACATAATACCTTATAATATTATATTATAGCTTATTATATTTTAACTTAGGAGAAGATTGTCTACTCATATCTTGTATATTACAGACACTTCTTATATGAAGAAGATTATTTCGTCCTACGCTAATCCGTAAACCGAGTCTACTCTTGTAGTTTGAAAAGGGTCTTAAATGATGATGTTCAGCAATTGTTTTTTTAACTACTTCAGGCAACCCCATCCCGACTTTTCTCTCTTTAATACTGCTAGGCAATTATGTTTCTTTCAAAGTATAAATAGTCTATATCAAATATTTTATGCTGTATTTCAACATTTCAACACTAATAATAATAATTATTACTGGGCTAAATATGAAATAAAAGTTAAATGAATTCAAAAGAAAAGGCTCTAAGTAGAATTTGTATGTTACCGGTACTAGGAATAATAATAATCACAGTTTCGCTTAAGAGAACTTATTTTTACAAAAAAAAACAACATGAAAACTTTTATTCTTATCTTATATATTTACAGAGGCTCTACAGAAGATTATTTTAATGTATTGAAAGACTCAGCATGTTACTTATCACGTTTAAGTGGATCAAATGTGGAAACAAATAAATACATGATTGAAATATTTTGTAAGGAAGGAGCTCTGGGGAAATTTTAAACATGATTACAAGCTAAGCTCTTTTAATATTGAATATCATGGAATTCCATTAGTAGGATATATAATGTTAGTAACATTAGACAATCTGAATATTCAGTAGGCTAAAGAAATTTTATAGGTAAAAGCTTTCACATTGGTTTTTAACACTTAAATCTACTTTAATCCTGAATATAACTATTTTATGAACATTTCCAAACTGGTTTCTTTAAAAAAATATTTTATTTGTAAAGTGTAAAGTGTTCTTTGTAACAAATTGTGTTTTTCTTCTACAAATGAGGATAATATTGATGATGTTGAAGTGAAGCTCTCTAAAAGTTACATTAGAATAGGCCTTAGGATTACAATTTTAATGTGTATAATAGCAACTCATGTACACAATATTTTTAATAAGATAATTGATTTGTCTTAGATTTATAAAAAAAAAGGAATTAAAAAAAAGCATTTTAAAATATGATAAGATAAGATAAGATAAGATTGCTTTATTGATCCAAATGAATGGAAAATTGACTTGATTACATAAATTCCGTCTTTCAGCATACCTCAAACAATATTAAAGAACCATTTGTACTCAAACACAATAGACATTCACGCACACTATCATACCATTTATCATACAAGACAAATAAAAATGAGTAATAAAAGAATACACTCAAAAAGAAAACAACGTCTATACTTTAGTTTGGAACAAACAGCAACTAAGAGGACTATAGGTAAATATAAAAACTATTTATGGGTTGATAAATAAAGCAATTAGGACAACAATGTGTTTCACTCTACCTGAACTAGAATACAACGTGCTTGACCGAGACACTGGTTCAAGGTAAGTAGATGGAACCCAGCCTTCTTGGTTGTTCCGTAAATGTCTTGCATACCACCAGCCATTGGTGCCCACTCTCATGACCTCAACTTCATCCCCTTCTCGAAGTCCCAGTTCAGTGGGATCAATTACTGAATAGTCACCAAGTGACACAAAGTGTTCTTTGTAGGAAGGCTGTTGGTATAAATACAGGATGTGTTAATGTAAGGTAGTCTTTTACTTTTAATATAAATTGGCTATACAAAGTGTTCTTTGTAGGAGAGCTGTTGGTATAAATACAGGATGTGTTAATGTAAGGGAGTCTTTTACTTTTAGTCTTTTGATATAAATTGGCTATACAAAGTGTTCTTTGTAGGAAGGCTGTTGGTATAAATACACGACGTGTTAATGTAAGGTAGTCTTTTACTTTTAATATAAATTGGCTATAGGGCCTACTACTAAAACCAGTGCTTTTTTTGTGACGGTATGCATCTGTATGGCGTACCCGCACCTTTTTCAATGTGGGGAAAAAAATTATTACTTTTCTTGTATTTTAACGTTACAATTATCATTAATTTATTATAAGCTTATTATTAATTTAATTTAGTATATTTGCAGTTGTGATTTAGCTTGCGTCGAGGTGCGAACTGGTAGTTAAAAGTTAGGCAATCCATCACTGAGTACCGGCACCTATTTATTTACAAAAAAAGCTCTGACTAAAACTAACTATACAAAATGTTATTTTTAAGAAAGCTCTGGTATAACTATATAAAATGTTCTTTGTAAGAAAGCTCTGGTATAAAATATAATAAAATTTTTTATAGGAAGGCTGCGTAGGTATACAAATATAACATTTTCTTTATAGGAAGACTGTTGGTAAAAAAAAATACTTTTTTTTAAAGGAATGCTGTTACTTTAAATATAAAAATATTCTTTATAGAAAGTGTTGGTATAAATATACAAAATGTTCTTTATAGGATAAGGCTGTTGGTATAAATATACCAAATGTTCTTCATAGGAATGGTGTAAATATAAACATAAAAATATTTGTTATAGGAAGGCTGTTGGTATAAATATATAATACTTTATTACTTAATGTAGTTCAGGTAAACTTAAGGACCTTTCACTATTTTATCAATGTCATCCAAAATCTAAACTAATTATTAAAAAGCCAACAAAAAAACATTAATAGACTTGATTTTTTCTTAACAGATCTGTTGATTATGAAATAATCTTTAGACTTTCTGATTATAACGTCAGAATAAATAACAGAATAAATACTCAAATTTGTTAAAAAAAAAAAATATAAGAATAATTTATTTCTTGAATAATGAAACACAACAGACCTACATCAAGCAGCAACAAACTTCACAATCACTTTGCTTAATAACTACAATATAAGGAGCCTAGTAGCATTGGGTATGCATTTAAAGTTCACCTCAATCTTTGGAATGTAGCATTCTGTGGTTTCCTCATCTGTGTTAGAAAATTCTCCTGATGACCATCCCCGGTCATCGTCATAGTCTTCATCCTCCTCCAGCCTGTCGTTGTAGGCAGGTGACGGGGGAGTGACTAGTGGTGAAGACAGCTCTAGACCCTGGGGAGCAGCTGACTGCCTGTCTGATTCACTTGATTTCCAGTTGTCTAAACTGTTGGTAAAAAAAAAGAATTTGTATTTGTCACTAGCAGTAAGTAAAGTACCCAACTTTCCAAATTGATCAATAGGGCCGGTGAAGCAGCGTTCACCTGTTTCTGTGGCCATGGCCTACTAAGGAATGTGTGACCAGCAAAATGCCCAGCCACTTTACTTTACCCCAAATAATGTCAGGTACCCATCAGAGCTGGGTAGACTCAGGGACACCCTCGAGTCCAGGGGAAAAATTCAAGCCTTGACCAGGATTCAAACCTAGGACCTTCAGTAAGCCAGCAGAATGCGCTGCCACTCAGCCCTCTATTTAGATTAGTTTGTGTTTTATATGTGCCATATCAAAATTGCAAATATTTGAATGTCACTACCAAACAGAAATTCATGTACCATCAAAATGCAATAAAATACACACTCTGAATAATGAATACATTCTTGAAATAACTATCAACCTTGAAAAACCAGGCTTGCTAATGCGGCTACACAATTCTTTTGAATTACCCAGTATATTTGTATATTTATTAACTGTAGAATAAAAGAATGCCTATGTCTACAACCTTGGTTTGCTTCTGCTGTATTTTTTTTTTTTACTTAGCCTGCTTTTTTAATATTGTATATTCTCTCATTTATTAAAACTTTAAAAACCAATTACCAATATTTTTTATCAATAAACTTATCTAATCTTAAAAAGAGATGCTTTACAAGAGATTATAATGTCAATGCATGTGAAAAGAAATTATCAAAAATTGTAGGACAAATGATATTTTATAAGAAAGTTTATGATGCCATAAGGCACTTCAGGCAATCATGCCCTGATTATTTGTGCCTATTACCTTGTTGGGTGAACTAATTAGAGCTCTGCAAACCCTTCAATTATTTCTGACTCTCTTCATTCTAGGTCATAGGTTCTCAACGGGGGCGATATCACCCCCCAGGGGGCAATGAGAAGCTTTAGGGGGGCGATAACATTCCCGGGGGCGATTGGGGGGAGATGAAGGGCAAATGGGCGGTACAAACGTACCTGATATAATTTCAACACCTCAGCTATTTGAATCGATTAGTTTGTGGATGAAGTATGGTGTCAACGCAAGTGCTACTAAATATCTGATACCCCCCAACAGTAGGCATAGACTACATATTATTGAACAAATAAGAATCGCAATGACTTTTCGATGAAGTAGGGGTTAGTATTTGGCAATTATGGTATGCGGCCATCTCGTCTAATGGTTGATTCACCGGACTGTCGCCTTAACATCTGCTAATATTACTCTTTTGATCTGTTTGTATTACCAAGATGTCCTTCAATGCGTTTGAATCCTTGATAAAGAGGTAACCACAATAGCTGTGCGGTATAGATACGAAGTAATCATACAAACTGGGTAGTTATTGTAATGCTTCAAAATATTCATATAAATTCTTTAGTCATACAATATTTATAAAATTTTCAAATAATTTTTTTACAGTTCTATCATTTCATTTCAAAGTTATAAATGCAAGCCATTTAGTTTTTTATAAAAGAAAAAAAAAAATTAAATATTATTTCAAATGAAACGGGTTAATTATCTCCCTTTAATTGACAAATGTTTCCGCTAAAATTAAGTTTGGGGGGGGGGGAGCGGTGAGCGGAAAAAAAATGTAAAAGGGGGCGGTGAGCTGAAAAAGGTTGAGAACCTATGTTCTAGGTAATAATTCAAAGTCTCTATCCAATGATAACACATTAATCACTGATGTAGAATAAAGGAAAATTCTATCCAATGATAACACATTAATCACTGATGTAGAATAAAGGAAAATTCTATCCAATGATAACACATTATTCACTGATGTAGAATAAAGGAAAATTCTTTTATAATATGATAAATTCCAAACCTGTAATCAGAAGAATCACTTGACATCTGTGAAACAGGTGCTATTTCACTAAACAAATGTTGTGTGTCTATTTTCTTGTGAGCTGTAAAATATGATTATTTTTAAATCATTGTTAGGCAAGATATAAATTAAATAGTGTATTCAATATTGGCAAAATATATATTTTTTTATTGAAATTAAAAATGGTAAACAAATATTGAAATTCTTCATGAAAGAGACAAACTCTATTCTCTAAAAAATAAGTCTTATCTCCCTTAGCATAACATTTTCTATCAGTAAAATAAACCATAGAATTATTTATACTAATCCAAAATTTATTCAATTTAAAAAAAATTGTTTTACAATTACAGTGATTAACCCAAAAAGTAATTTCTGCTTAGTAAACTTAAAAACAAATTAAACAATTTCTTTTCACTAAGGCAAAGTAAAACTATTTGAGCTAAATCAAATTTAAATTTCTTTCTAAAAAGACAACAAACCTTTAATAAAATCAAATTGTGTCATCAAAACTCGTTTAATCTCCTTGACCCATAAATCTTTTGTTTGTAGGTCAGGTGCCTAGTTTGAAGAAATATATTGAAATAATCAAGGTCAAAGCAAATTACCTTAATAGTAGGCTACTTTTTCTTTTGGCATAAGATCATACACACAAGGCTAGTATTTGAAATGGTGCCACACTAACTCATTGTTTACAACTGTACAGGAATTCATGATACCAGAAAAAAAAAACAGGGAGCAAAGCTCAGATAAACATAAAGACAAAAACACCTTCCTTGTCCCTTATGCAAGAACAAATGCATATAAGTACTCTTTCTTCCCGAGTGGCATTCGGGCATGGAATGGGTTGCCTGAACAAACCAGGAAAACCAATAACCTAACATCATTTAAAACATTAATAAAAATGCAAGACTAGACTCGGACCACGGATGAGCGTAGGACGCAATAATCTTCTTTATAGAAGGAGCGTCTGTAATGTATAAGATAAGATAAGAGCTCAGGAAGGAAAAAATTCATATAAATAAATGTCTCTAGGTAGATTTTTTTCATCTTGAAAAGAGGATATCTCTCTGATTTTCTCCACATTGGGTTCATTTTATAGTAGGAGCTCCATATTCGTTTTAGTGACAAAGAAGCTGGACAGAAATATTTTTCACAACTAATTCATTACTGATGAGATTAGACAATCTTAAGGCAAAGAAATAGCCTCAAATAAGATAAGATAAGCTTGCTTTATTGATCCAAATGAATGGAAAATTGACTTGATTACATAAATTCCGTCTTTCAGCATACCTAAAACAATATTAAAGAACCATTTGTACTCAAACACAATAGACATTCACGCATACTATCATACCATTTATCATACAAGAAAAAAAGTAAGCCTATTATTTAGGAGTCAGCTATTGAGCCATTGTATTTCCTGGCTGAAAGGTGATTCTTTTGAAAGAGTCTCACTGACAGTGGAACAAAAGAGTTCCTAAATCTCTCTGTTCTTGCCCTTATTGAAAGAAGCCGACCACTTCGACTAGATATTATGTAACTATCATGAAGCGGGTGTGCATGATCTTGGAGGATTTTATCAATCATAGACAGGCACCTTGAACTGAAAATATCAGCAAGAGATGGTAATTCTGTCTGTGTAGTACGAGAGGCTTTGTTTATTAGGCAGTCTATCCGGTGTTTGTTCACTGTGGTGGTATTACCATACCAGCAGGTGATTGCAAAGGTTATGATGCTACCAACAGTCGCCGAGTAAAATAGATTCACAATGGTTTTCTCTATGTGAAATATTTTTAGTTTATTAAGACAGAAAAGTGGTTGGTGCATTTTCTTACAAAGGCTTTGGCAGTGGTCAGACCAGTAATTGTGACGCCGAGATATTTATATTGACAGCTTATAAAAAAAATTTATGAAAATATAGGATAATAGCTTTGAAAATATAAAGCAGAATTGTTCGTTCCATTTACAACTAAAAAATAATAACAACCTAGAAGTTTTGTTTTCTTTATATTGCCTACTTTTTAAGTAAGTATGAGCTGATATTACTTGTAATGAACTTATATTGAAAAAAAAATACCTGAATGATATAAACTTCTTCTCTGCCACGCAGCCACAACTCAAATTTTCTTTTATCCCCTTTGATTTTCTCTGTTAGCCCAACTTGAGACAGCTGTTAGAGAAATAAGACAACAGCAACTAATGTTATTTTATCATTAATAAACATATAATTAAAATCTATTTGTGGATATTTGTAGTAAACTGGAAACTGGAGACTTCACAATTCTATGCCTAAGCTTGTCAGTTTATTTTTTGGACATATGGACTTATAGTAGTCAAAATGCGTAATAAAATATATCAGGCTTAGTACTAGGTATATTTTATGATATCACTCAGCTTGCCAGTCATAGACAGGATAAGTCATGTAACCCACTTTCCATTTAACTTTTTGCTCAAAAGCACTATAATCCACCTACGAGTTAATATTAAGGGCTCTTTGGAATGCATAAGCCCAGCTCATTAAATTAAGAGTCTAGTTTAAGCAATAAATTGGTCTACATTAGTATCATATATATTATGCTCCTTAAATTGCCGTTATCTTAATATTTGTTTCAATGTATTGTATAAATAATTAAGTCCACTTAAAATAGTGACTAAACTAATATATCAGGATTTGTATATAAAATTGGAATAATGATGTACAGAAGCATTCCTTCTAATATTCAAATTTAAAAACAATGCAGAATAATTACATTTAATTTATTTTTATAGGTGTACATTGGTTGGTCATTGTTCCCATGGTGCTCTTCTTTCTTTTTACACAATAAGAGAGCTCTCTGATATAGAAAAACATGACGTTGCATGGGTCTGAGTCGCAGATCTCGAATCCTTTCATGTTTATGCTCTGTCCAGACTCTAAATGAACCATGCATTAAAAGTCTTCCTAGGTCAGCAATATTTTCCTGAAATGAAAAACAATAAGCCAATACTGAAATATAAAATTAATTCTAGTTTTTGGTTTTGTTAATTTCATGTTATAATAATAAAACACATTTAATTTAATTCTAATCCAATTCATTCATAAATATACTTTGAGGAGTCAATATCGTTATACAATAATACAATAATTTAAAATATAATTTAAATTATCAAAATAATCAATTAAGTATAAAGCATTTGAATTACAAATTAACAGGCATAGTATAACAATAGAGGAAGAGTTAAAAGTGTACTTAAATAGTGCATGCAAGTTTTTTTTGTTTTTTAAACTAATTGTTGATATTAATTTAGAGTAAGCTTAGGTAGGTTTTTAAAGTAAAAGTACAACTTAAAAATCAGAGAAACAGCAGTTGAAAGCATAGGTTATTAAATGTATGAACTTACTTCATATCCTACAATGGATACTTGATGCATACTATCATTTAAATAGGCTAATACAGACAACATGGTATCAAGAGCTTCTTTCAGTGCCAAAGCTAGTTCTGGACTATCTCCTGATGTGGTTCTCAACATTTCCTGATGGAATTGATAAGAAAACAGTTCATATACAAAAAAATTATGGTTCTATTATCATGCAATAAACAATTACCTTTGCTTTTCAGAAGAGCAATGATTCCCCAAAAGTGATATAATATTTGTTTAACATTGTAATGCTAGAGCTAATCAAAAACTCATTAACTTTTTTTTTAAATTCATTTTTGGTAGCTAATAAGAAATACTAAATTAAATCATAGACTATAATAAGATGGACAGCTTGCTCTATTTTTAGAGCTTATATGTTCTTCTTCCGTGCGCATCAAAAAACGCTGTCTTAAATGACTTCTACACTCCAACATTCTCCTAAATGGTTCTGCTATATACAACTTTTGATTTTAATTTTTCATTGAGAAAATCATAGCGATTAAATAAAACGGAAGTGCACAGCAGAACAGGGAATCAGGAAATAAAAAGAAGTCTTTTGAGTCATCATATAGCAGAAATACTAAAGCAAACAGTCCATGTGTATTATAGTCTATGATTAAATTTTAAAAATCTCACTTACTTTCAATAACAATTGATATTTGGTGATCCTTTGAACAGGCTTCAAAAGATATGCACCAAGTGGTAATCTATGACCCAACTGTCTCTGACACTCCTATTAAAAACAAAATTATTAAAACATTTTAACCTAGTTCTAGTAAAACACATTTATTATATTTCTTTATCATATCTTACTAAAATAATCTTCTGTATAGAAGGAAATTCTGTAACATATAAGAAGATAAGATAAATACAGGAAGTTTTCTTGAAAACAATTTCATGCCAAAAAATTTAATCATTTTTCTATTTTTGCAACATTGTCAACCTTGATAAGTAAGGATTAAATTAAAGAATCTTCAGTTTATTTATTTCAAAATTGAAGAGTTCTAACCTTAAAGAATGGATTATTGTCTCCCACTGTTACTCTCAATGCTTCAGATTTGGGTTTGTTTTGACAATAAATACTGTACATTTGAAACTCTTCTTTCTGGGAAAAATAAAAAAAATTAAACACAATGTTTTGACAAACACAAAAAGGGGGAAACAGTCTTAAAGATATTAATCTTAAGTCAAAGTACTCACTCTGTTGACAAAACACTTCCCTACTCGAGAAGGACAGTCTTGACAAGCTTTAAGTTCATGTAGAAATATGCTGAAAGAAAATATTTTGCTTTTGTATACAAAATCTGATGATCAATTAATAATTAGGAAACTTGTTTTAATATATGATATAATAATTAACACATTAAATTTGACAAATGAAAAACATTTAAGTTAATTTAAAAAAAAGTAGGCCTGTGAATTTAAACGAAATAATTCTTACTCTTTATGAAAATTATAAATTTGCTGTAAGTTTCCAAATAAGACATTTCTCTGGCCTAGCAAAGCGGGTGGTATCATCATTTGTAGAGATCTGTCTTCCATTTTACTATAATAGCCCTAGAAAAAAAAATTAAGAACGCAATATAAGAAAATACCAATCATTTTCCTTTATTTTATTTCCATGTATCACCTTTAATCTATACAATTTTATAAACAGTAGTCATAGACAGAGAGCTTACCTGTAATATTTCATTCAATTCATTGACATAAGCTTCCTCTGTTTCTATTAACTCATTCATAACGTGACTGAAAAAATTAAATAATTTTGAATTTTAAAAAGTGCATTGATTGTACTTTGTACAATATTTCAGTTAAAAATAAACAACAAATAAAACTTGAAATCTTGAAGTGTTGTTTCTTCATTAATTTGTATTTTTTTCAATGATGAAAGGAAGGTATTTGATGACTGCATAATGATCCAGTCTTATAAATGCAAACCCAAGATTCTTGGGTTGAAATCAAAAGAATTTCAGCACATGTCTTAATTCTGGAAGCTTTCAATTAGTTCTCAATATCTCTTGATATTATTTGTCAAAGCTAGTTATTGTCTTGTCTTATAAGTTACAGATGTTACAATACACATGATTATTATGTTCTTTGCCCAATGTCAGAGATTGGACTGCAGCAAGGTTAGAACTGTCGTGCTGACAGTCCAGAGTGCTATCAGGACCAGTTGGCTTTATTATTCTGGCTACCACAATTCTCTTGCATACATTGTCCGGAGTAACAAAAATTCCACTTCTGCCTTCAACAGCCCATTGTCAAACATAACTCCAACTCCTTTAAACTTGTTCTGAAATTTAATGGTGCATCTACTGGGGATGCAAAACTAAATGGGGAACTTGGTTTTAATTTGGGAACTTTGATACTAGAATTCTTCAAACCCTTCAAAGTTCAAAATAAAACATATTTTAAAGCCTATTCTGTTGTATTATTATTTTATATGGTTGATTGTGTATCATTGACATTAATAGTATTGTGATATGTTATCTTTTTTCTTCTATCTCTATGCTATCTTTTTTTAAAGATTAGTGTTTCATTTTATATAAATGTTTCATTTTAAATTAAAGTATAATTTTTAAATGAACTGTTACAAATATTTATTTTTTAAGTAACAATTTATTACACTTGTGATATGTGAATTTCCTTGTCAAGTAATTATTTGCAACAGTATCTGTCAAGTTGTGATCATTAACTCTATTATTTCTAATTGTTTCACCTTATTTTCAGCTGAATAAACTATTGGTCAATGGATGTCATTTACAGTTTAGTCTATACACCTAGCAAGTTTCATGAGGTTTAAAGATTTTTTTTACTAATAATAATATATTTTATATTTTCTTATCACTTTAACACTTATTGTAATTGAAAATAAATCTACATTTTTTTTTAATAAGAAAAAAATTACCATGCAATAATATTATTTAAAAAAATTATATAAAATATATAATAAGAGTATTTAACAATACTATAATAAAATAACCTAATATGTAATTTTAATGTAATAGAATGTAATAATAAAATATAACATAAACACATGTTTCTTGATTTTCAAAAAAAGAATGTATTATATATTATATATTTTAAATCATACACTTTTATGTACAATCAATGTTGAAAATGTACACTAACAATTTAATTATTTCATTAAAGATTATGTGAAAATGTACATTAACAGTTTAATTATTTCATTAAAGATTATGATTGTTACATGGCATGCTTTCGTTTGATTTTTTTAAATATTTCAAGGCAACATTAGCATATACAAAAAATGTGTAAATAAAACAAATTTGAACATATTAGCTAATTAGATAAAAGTTGTGTATACTAAGCCATCAGTTTAAAAAAATTCACAGATTGTTTAAAATATAACAATGCCTGGTATCACTGTTGCAACAAATGGGCAGGTTAATATAATCTTGGACTCTCCTTTTTTTTGAATGTCAAAACAAGAGACTTTGAAAGACAAGAGATAAAAACATTTTTTTTGTTCCAATATACAAGGGCAAATTCATTTAAATTCTCTTTCTTCCCAAGCTGCATCTGGAAATGGAATGGGATGCCTGAACAAACTAGGAAAACCAACAACTTAACATTATTAAAAACTGTTGTTTAAATGCAAGACCGAATTGTATAACATAGGCCTATGTACAAAAAAGATAAATTATTAGACTAGTACCCATAAATATAACCATAAACAAATGTATTCCCATACAGTAAATTTGATACTAACATCTTATCTTTTTATTTTCGTAGATCCAATTTTTGCTTTATTTTGAGCTAGATATGAATTCATACAAAATGAACACTAGAACTGTGGAAAACTTGTCTTCAAAAATTTCATACACCAACACAAATCATAAATTGTGTAAAACTATAGAAAAAGCAGGAAATAACAGTGATTGGATTTCATGCTTGTATGTCTTGAATTGTGGGAACATTCACTCTAATTCCCTTCACCTATGATCTGGGAAAATGAGCTTTGAGATTATATTCACCTTCTGGCCTGAACTCCCTCAGATTCTGGATATGAAGACATGGAGGCTGAAGAAAGGGAACTGCGCTGTGTCTCTGCCGTGGACGCCAGGGATGAAACGTCTGAAGCTGACCTGCTGACCATGGCACCTCCACTAGAAGCTGGATGACCAAGCTGAGCTTCTGGTCGATACTATTTGAAAGAATAATGTGAAAATTTGTTATGCTTATGATCTATTTAAAGATCCAAAGATTTAAGGTCACTAGTGAATCGAAATGTCTTAATAAGAGTCATGTATTGCTAGAGGGTCTATCTAGTACTTCCACTGATTTTTTGTCTATTTACATACCGGTAATTAATTAATTTATCATGTTAAATCTTATTATTGATGAAGCTAGATTATGCACATTTTCAGCTATGACCAACAATTAGTTCAGAAAAATGTTTATTGCTTAAAAATCAAAATATTGAAATAGTCAAAGTTCATTTAAGAGAGAACTCTCAAATCTTGTTGAAAAAAGTTTGTTATGAGATATAGCATTTCTTCCCTTACAAACATAGGCATTAAAAGCAAAGCACAGTAATACAATTTCTTTGTCATGTTAAAATTTTCCCTTTAATTAAATTGATAAACACATTAAACTTCAGAATTACTGATGACTGAAATGTGAAATAAGGTAAACGCACTTACCCTAACACTTTTCTCCAAGGATACAGCTGTTTTTTTCCCATCAGACATTTTCCTCTGATGACTTAAAATGCTAGAGTCCACTTCATCAACAGAAGGTTTCAGCATCTGGCTCTCTCTAAGCTCTCGCTGAGAGTAGCCAGGAGCCGGCTGAGGCACAGAGGCTGGTTCTGGGTTGACCTGTTGCACTGGCCTGGGCCGTGGGTCAATGATGTGCTTCAGGCTGACTTTTCTCTTCTCGCACATCCCTTGGACATCTTCCATTCTTTTCAGCACCAACTGGACAGTTGCCTGTTTGGAAAACAAGTTGTAATTTTACATAT
Organism: Anisus vortex; assembly: GCA_949126835.1. Lineage (NCBI taxonomy): Eukaryota > Metazoa > Mollusca > Gastropoda > Planorbidae > Anisus > Anisus vortex. Next base: position 28,432,264 of record OX421508.1, read on the forward strand.
AATATAGGCCTACAGAAATATATAGCCCTCAAATAAAATTGTTCTGGGTAATGTTGAAAATGATAGTTCTTAATATAGCGCTTCTCTCCATGGTATTACATTTAGCCTGCTTAGTGCAGGTAATGAGAAAATAAAAAATAAACCTACAAAATAACTATAAACTTTTACCAAATCCACTATGATTTATGTCGTTTGTAGTCTTAAATAAAATTATAGACTTTAGATCAAGAGAGATAAAAGTCTTCAGTTTGTTTATGTTTATCTCCATGACACAAAACCATCAGATAAAGTCACATGCATAAACTCAGCATTTCCACAGGTTTAGGTTTATAGTTTAACAGAAATCTCTTCTTTTTTCTTATTATAATGAAATGTGTATAACTATATGATTTGACTATATGGTGACAATGAAGTATTTTCTAAAAATCTACATGAAATTTCTTAGATTTGTTATGAAGGAAATGCCCAATAGTATGAATTGATAAAGATATTATCCTATATATAATATTAGATCTAATTTAGAGCAAAGTGTAAGGATTATTCAAACAAGTTATATGCGCAATTTTATGTACCCTGGTTTCAGCAGTCATCAGTGAATCAAATAATTGTCTGAACTCTTTGGGATTGTTCAGCTTCAGCTCTCTGGAAGTTTTCAAAAATTTCTCAATCTCTTGCAGAGCTGACTGTGCTCCTTGTGCTGTTTGAAATTTGTCAATTGGCTGACTAGCCAGCAGGTCCACACCATTAGAACACCACTTGTTTGCCTACAGAGTCAAAAATCAATACTATTTAATATTTAAGTAAAAAAAATATAAATTTTTATTTCTCATGGAATTCTAATTGAATTTGCATTTAATATAAAAATATATAGTTCCTTTAATGAAGTTATTTAGTCAGATTCACTCTTTCTTCTCCATACTTAATTTTAATATATTTCATTTCTTGATTAAAGATAAATGTTTTTTAGAACTTTGGGTATCACAGCAGAATGTAAAATATATCTTATCAAGAAAGCCTAAAAGGCATGATGCTCAACATACAATTGTGTCCAGCCTATCTTGCAAATAACATAATTCAATGTAAATTCACCCTGTCCAATCTATCTTGCCAATCAGTTAAATAATCATACAACTCATCCTGTCCAATCTATCTTGCCAATCATTTAAATCAACATACAACTCACCCTGGGGCACAGTAGCCGAGCAGCAGCGCGTTTAACTGGCGAGCCGAAGGTCCCGGTTCAAATCTTGGATTTTTTCTCGGCTCTGGAGGGTGTCCCTGAGTCTACCCAGCTCTGATGGGTACCTGACCTTAGTTGGGGTAAAGTAAAGGCGGCTGTGCATAGTGTGGCCACACAATAACCTAGTATGCCGTGGCCACAGAAACTGGTGAACGCTGCTTCATCGGACCTATGGATCATCTCGGTCCGACGGGTACTTTACTTTTTACTTTACAACTCACCCTGTTCAATCTATCTTGCCAATCATTTAAATCAACATACAACTCACCCAGTTCAATCTATCTGGCCAACCAGTTAAATCAACATACAACTCACCCTGTCCAACCTGTCCTGTAGGTCATGTGACTTGCTCAACATTTCTCTGCGCTTCCTCAGCAGTTCTTTGTACTGCTCACACATGCGTTGCAGCTCAACACACTTCGGCCTGATGGAATCCACTGCATAATGCTCATCCATCATGAGTTGCTGCCCTCTAGATCTCATTTTCTCTGTTTGATCCAAGTCTTTCTGTAGAATGGAAAAAAATAAAAGGCATTCCATTAGTACAGTCATTGCTGTGTTTGGATTGTAAGTGTCCTGGAAAGACAGAGAGAAAGCAGGTGTGTGTGTATGTGTCGGGGTCCACTGTGGACATTTATAGGCCAACAAGCTTATTGTTTCGCCCATCATAGGAAATTCGGAACAGAGTTCTTTAAAATGTATTAGCCTGCCTTATGCTTTATATCTTTTATCACCTATGAAAATATGATAAAAAATCGCATCCGAACCTCTGCTTACCATATCTATCTTTTTATCTATCTATCTATCTCTATAGATATCTATTAAGATATTTATAGGCTTTGAGATTGTTTATATATATATATATATATATATATATTGTCTTCTAGATATTAAATGTTTTCTTTAGTTGATGGATCCCAGACAGAAAATGAATAGGTCCTATCTTAGTAGGTCTGTTTATATTGATAGTTTATGTTCTTGTATCATTTGAAAACATGTCTTTTTTAATGAAGTCTAAATTAAATGTGAAAAAATTGGTCAAATCGATTTTTCAACGTTTGACATAAGAAAATGAGACTACATCATTAGCGTCTCTAGAAGTGGTCTCTAGTAATATGGCCATCAACATTTCCGATCAGCGAAATCGTGGCCCATAACTTTGGGGCAAATTAGAAGATTCAGCAAAAATGTCATTGAAGTATTAGCGTTTTTAGAGCAGTGGTTCCCAACATTTCTTTTTGGCCACGACCCCTTAATACAGCTTCCAATGCTGTGTCGACCCCCAAAAATAAAATTTATTTCGTCGCTACTTTATTACTGCCATTTGCTACTGTTATGAATTGTAATGTAAATATCTGATATGCAGGGTGTATTTGTATTGTTAAACATTGAACATAATTAAAGGATAGCGATTATTCACAACAACAACAAATTGTAATTAAATATCTGTAGCCTATATTTCTAATTATAACAGATAAAATTAGTCTTTCAAGACGGTCAGTAATTAATTATAACAGATAAAATTAGTCTTTCAAGACGGTCAGTAATTTCGAGGCGCATCTCTTAAAAAAATATTTCGATATTTTGACCACTAAATGTTTATAGAATGCTGATTTAGTTTTTTTTTTATAACAGATGCTTAAATTAGGCCTACAGTGTTATCCCACACATTATTTGTAAATACTTTCAGAAATATCTTTATTTCCTTTTTGATTCATTGTGAATCCCTACGCATCTTTGCTCTGGCCAATTTTGCTTTGCCCATTCCCCGCCTTGAGACGAGAAAGAGTGCAGGGGGCGGGGGAGGGAAGGAGGGGGTGTCCGTGAGATTGCTGAAATATTTCGGGGATCTTGGCCTCAGAAAGCAAGTGTCTTCTTATTGTGTTAATGTTGACTTTCGACTTTTCCCACAATTTTCTCCGAACCTGCACACCTTGGTCTCGCGCGCACATATACACAACCTACACACACACACGCATGTGCACACGTTAGGCAGGCGCTAACATTGCGTCTGTTACTTGGTCAACTAGCGCCTTAACGGTCCTGATGAAAGCTAATATACAATTTTTACAGTAATAATAACAGACGCACAACACTAGAAGAAATAGAGCCATTTCGTGACCAGAATAATGGGTCGCCACGGCTTACTATAGGATTGTGTGACCAGCACAATGCTCAGCCGCCTTCACTTTACCCCAACTAGAGTCAGGTACCCATCAGAGCTGGGAAGACTCAGGGACACCCCTCCAGACCCGAGTACAGATCCTAGCCTTCACCGGGATTCGAACCCAGGACCTTCTGTACGCGCTGCCACTCGTCCACCGTTTCGCCTTAGAACAATGGGCATGCTGGGAACTTCTTTTAGCCTTTCTGGTGTCCAGGATCTTGGTGAATTAGCAAACTGACGGAAAACATTATTGTGATAAATCCTGATATTGGACAAGGAAAGATAACACAAGTGATACTATTGCTCTATTGTTATTGACTTTAAATATTTATATTTACGCATATTCATTGTAGTCTACGGAATGTAGTATTTAGGATTTTTATGTTTTCTTCTTTGAACTATCCTGTATCCACATCATAAACTATAATGGTAAATCTTATGTTTGTGTGTTTTGGATGGGGGCACGTGCTCCAGGTACTGTCTCGGAGATCGACTGACAGTCGTTCGTTCGTGATGATCTGATGGAAAGGATCGACATCCCGCAAGCTAAATGTTAAGTTAAACAGAAGACAAATGATCCAAAATAAAATCGCTGTCTAAAAAAACGCCACCTTCTTAAAAACAGTTTTAATTGTTATACAATGTCGTTGAGAGAGAACCAAGGATTATGTATCATTGTGTGTGTGTGTTAGCAAATAAGTTGTCCTTATTGCGTATCAATTTCATTTTATCCAGTAATGAATAGCATTATAGCTTTCATTTACTTCTTCACATATTAACACTCAGGGCCCTCGAGAGAAAAAAAAGATGCCGGTACAAAATCTTTTCTGCCCCCCCCCCCCCCCAATAAAAAAAACAACACTTTTTTCCTCTAACACTAGTCATATCTTGATGATTTATTGTATTATACCTACATACGTTTGAAAAATCGTGAATCTTTGTGTAAGTGATGCATGACTTGGTGTGAAGTTATAAGGAATAAGTTTGTGCAATAGGTGCGATTAATGGGTAACTAGGAAATGTGTGTTGGACGTCATGTAATGTTTACTTGGGAGAGAGAGATGGTAAACAAGGAGAGTGTATGTTAGGCCGTGGAAGAGTGATGTTCTTGGTCTTGATATGGTAGTAGTAACGAAGTGTAGAAGTGATGGTGATATACAATACGTTGATTAAAGTTATTATCCTCAAGTGAAGTCTTATCAAGTTTATTGAGTTGTGTTACTACATGTTATGAAGATCTCTCAGTTACAAAATGGTGGAGCAGCAGTAGAAATCAAGACCATAGAGAGACACATCACAGAGCCTACTTTATGTACAGTTGTTGGAACTGTTAGAAGTTGACCTGCCTGCCTGTCTTGGAGGAGGTAACTTGAGGGAATCGACGTTTGATTGCCCTGCGAGTCATTGTATATGACTGGTGGATTTATTGATTTGTGGAGTTGCACTGTGGGTCATGGTATATGACTGGGATGTTTATTGACCAGTGGAGCTTTTTGTGAGTTGTGGAGCAACCCTGTGGAATGGTTACAGAATTGTACTGAAGCTGATGAGCTGCGAAGTCCGAAGCTGTCTTGTGGGTGTCCTGAAGTTGTACTGTCGTCTGTGAGCTGTACTGACGAGCTGGTATCTATCTGGTGTCGAAGTCTGTCAAGGTCGACGTCGTACTATCCGGTTTGCCGTGGCTACACACTATTGCCTATTGCCAGCCGTAACTGCTTACGAAAGCTTTCTGGCATAGTAAGCGGGCGTCATTGCATCGTTGCAACCGCTAATAAAGGTATACATCGTCTGCGTCCTTGTGCAGAGGGCATATTATCTCCTGGCGCCGGATGTGTAACTTTGCTGTTGATCTCGTTTGCTGACTGCATTCAACACGTCGGTGGAAGTTAGGCAAGTTCATATGCAAGGTCGACACAACGGTTACCGGAAGACTTCAAGGTTGGGAAAGGACACTCAAGGTTGATCCGTTGGATACTGTGGAACATTTGATTTGGTTGGACAGAGCTATCAAGGTCAAGGAATTTGGACGTTGGACAAGGGACGTGCGTGGACCTGGATTGGAGACAGCACTACTGAAAGCTAAGTTAAATATTTTTTTTAACTTGTATGATAGTATCTAGGGTATAATTTATTATCATTGCTATATGTATATTCGTATATTTGTATATGTAAATTCTATTAGGGCTACATGAGTATATTTTTATTCATTGGGGAGATTCGTCCTTTGGAAAAAGGATTGTGCGGACTTAGACTGTGGGTTTGAGTGGGCTTCCCATTGAATCAAAGTGAACTTAGTATTTGTTTAGTTTGTTAGCGTGCTGGTATCTTGTTTTGGGCTGTTTTGTTTAGCGATTTGTGTCAAAACATTAAGTATAGTTTACTTGTGTGTATTCTTCTGTCTTTCTGCTAAACTATCTGTGTATATATATATATATATTTATTTGCTTTATGATTTACTTCTAATTGTAATTTTAATTGCAACTATAAATGTTATATGCATCACATTGCTATGTCGTAAGTATATATGATTTATGCTGGTGTGTTGGTTGAGGTAATGTGCTATATGGTCAACGTTTACACGCTTTTATGTTAATCAAAACTTAAAGATTTTAAATTAAAAACATTGCACATATTAGGACGGTATTTGTGCTGATTTGGAGGTTGTGCATACATTTATTCTGGTACACATATTGCATTGTATTAGAATATCGCGTATAGTAGTATTAGAACGATACTTGTGCTATACTAGAGTACTGTACTGTGCGCAGTGCTATTAGAAACTTTTTCTTGTATACACTTGTTGGTATAGCGGTTAATAATAAACATGAACCCTGATTTATGGAAAGCGTGGACGGAAGTAGCTTTAGAGATAGGATTACAAGGGGATGCTATTGTGAAATACGTAGAGAAGAGAGTGCAACAAAGGATAGAATGGGAAAATGAAAACAGGGAAAGAGAGGATAAAAAGAAAAATGAAGAGAGGGAAAGAGAGGATAGAAAGAAAGATGAAGAGTGGGAAAGAGAGAAGAAAAAGAGAGATAAAAAGGAAGAAAGGAAGGAAAAGATACATGAACAAAATATGGAGTTATTGGACTTAGACATTATGAGAATTAGAGTACGAACAAATTTGTGTAGACTGATAAATGACAAGAAAAATCTGTGGTTAAGTAAATTGTATAATGGTGATGAAGATATAATAGTCTTAGAATCTCAAATAAGAGAAATGGAGGAGGAGATAGAAGAAAGAGAAATGGTTTTTCTATGTAAGAAAGCAGTTATTGAAGTGAAAATTACAGAGTTAAGGAATGAAGTTGACTTATATGATGATGTTGATAAGATAGCTAAAAATGAAGATATAGTAAAGGAAGATAATGGGATTAAGTTGACAGAATCTAAAATACTAAATGAAGAATCTAATATTATGGTAAATGAGTCAGAAATTAGAATGGAAGTGTCAGATATGATAATTAGAGAACCAGAGGTGGTGGATTTGAAAAATATAAATGTAGAACCAGAGGTCATGGTTGAGGATTTTAAAACTGAAAAAAGAGAATCAGAGCTTATAGTTGAAAAGTTAGAAACTATAAATGAAGGTGAAATCTTGGGTGAAGATTCAATGATTAAGATAAAAGAACAGGTGGAGGTGACAGATAAGGAAACAGTTAATGTAAGAACTGAAGATGGGCTATTTGATGAGATCAATTTGAAATTGTCGGGAGATGAGAGTATACAAGATAGTATATTAAGTGATCCTCACTTAGGTCATGATGACATAGTTGTAGATCTTATGTTAAGTGAAAGGGAGAAACGTGTCAAGGTCTTAGGTGTTATGTTAGGTGAAAGGGGGGAAAAGAAAGGTTTCAGGTTGTTGACTAAAAAGTGTCACAAAGACAATGTTGAAACATTGTTGACTGTAGATTGTCGGAAAGATAGTGTCGCGAAAGATGAAGAATTGGGAGTTTGTCGCGAGGACAATGTTGAGAGAGTTAAGGCATTGGAAATTAGAAATTGGCAAGAAGACAATGTTGGGATAATAGAAACATTGGGGAATATAGATTGTTGGAAGGACAATGTCGTGACAGTAGTGACATTAGGAATTGAGATAGAATGGAAATACAGAGAAGTGATGGGGACTGTTAACGTTAGTGTTGATGAGTTGGAAGAAGAAAAGGTATTGCAGATAAGTGAATGGAGGGAAGACTGGTTGATATTAGACATAAGGAAAAATGTACTCGATGATATGAAGATAGTTGGGTGTTTGTTCGAATGGGGAGATGGTTTTAGAGATGAAGTGGTTCTAGAAGGAAATGATTATGGGTGAAATAAATATAAGGATAGGGATTGTTGTAGATAATATTGTAAATAGTGTTTTTTATATTATTATTTTGAGATATTAACAAATGTTACATTTTTCACAGATTTTGATTTGGTTATTATGATGATGATATTTTGATGATGATGATGATGATGATGATGATGATGATGTTATATTGCCACACATTGTACCCAAGTCAAGTTATATGTTCTATATTGGTGTTGTGGTTAAGTGGAAATAAAATGGGTGAACATGAGTAAATGAGTGAATGAATTAGATGTAATCATTTTTTATTTAAGTAATGACAGTTATATTGATAAGTTTGATGACTGCTTGGGATACAGGATAGACATCATTTTTCAGTGTTATTATTATTATATTATTCATGATTAGTTATTTTTATATGATAATAGTTGTTGTCTTGTGGAGAACATATGTTGGTGTGCAATTTACATTTTACAATACTTTGTTTACTAGGTGCGTAATGGATGTATTGAAAGGAAGTGCATATTTGTTATGATTTGTTGAAAATTTTAATTAAATAGAGTTGGAGCATTTGTATAATAGCAGATGTATATTTATAAGTTTTTTTAAAAAAAATAAAAAAAATAAAAAATACTAAAGGTATTTTTAAATGTGAGAAGGAGGGTGTAAGTGATGCATGACTTGGTGTGAAGTTATAAGGAATAAGTTTGTGCAATAGGTGCGATTAATGGGTAACTAGGAAATGTGTGTTGGACGTCATGTAATGTTTACTTGGGAGAGAGAGATGGTAAACAAGGAGAGTGTATGTTAGGCCGTGGAAGAGTGATGTTCTTGGTCTTGATATGGTAGTAGTAACGAAGTGTAGAAGTGATGGTGATATACAATACGTTGATTAAAGTTATTATCCTCAAGTGAAGTCTTATCAAGTTTATTGAGTTGTGTTACTACATGTTATGAAGATCTCTCAGTTACACTTTGTAAAAGGTCTGTGGATCATTTTGTGAAACTGTCATAAGTATTACCATTAGATCATGGGCGCCCGCAGAAAATTTTCTAGGGGGGGGGGGGGCAAAATATTTTTAGTAATGTTTTAATGTTGTTTTAATTTACTGAGCGCATTTGTATGGTGAACGAACGGACAGAACACTGAAGTATTTGTAGTACACTGTAGTAATGAAGGGCATACTGTAGCAACACATTTTTTATTAGCACAATATATATGTATATAATAGACGTAAACCATACAAAAAAACTTACTTTAAACAAACAATATTACAACGTACATTTAAAATAAAATGTATTATTTAAACAAGAACTGGAGTCGTCTGTTATCGCTACCAAACATATCTACAATTTTGTCCATAAACTCTTTTTTGTTGCTGTTCACTTTGTCTCTGTGTACTAATAACATGCACAATCTTGACAGACGTTCATCTGACATTGTAGCTCTAAGCCATAGATTCTCAACCTTTTTCGGCTCACCGCCCCCTTTTACCTTTTTTTTTCCGCTTACCGCCCCCCAACTTAATTTTAGCGGAAACATTTGTTAATTAAAGGGAGATAATTAACCATTTTCATTTGAGGTAATATTTCAATTTGTTTTTCTTTTATAAAAAAACAAACTGAATGGCTTGCATTTATAACTTTGAAATGATAAAACTGTAAAAATTATTTGAAAATTGTATAAATATTATATGACTAAAGAATTTATATGAATATTTTCAAACATTTCAATAACTACCCAGTTTGTATAATTACTACGTATCTATACCGCTCAGCTATTGTGGATACCTCTTTACAAAATATTCAATCTCGTTAAAGGACATCTCGGTAAAACGAGTAAAATTAGTAATTGTAACCGATATTAAGGCGACAGTCCGGTGAACCAACCACAAGACGAGACGGCCGCATAACATATTTGCCAAATACTGACCCTCTACTTCATCGAAAAGTGATTGCGATTCTTATTTGTTCAATAATATGTATGCCTACTGTTGGGAGATAACAGATATTTAGTAGCACTTGCGTTTACATCATATTTCATCCAAAAACTAATCGATTCAAATAGCTGAGTTGTTGAAATTATAGCAGGTACGTATGTACCGCCCACTTGCCCTTCATCGCCCCCCAATCGCCCCCGGGAATGTTATCGCCCCCCTAAAGCTTCTCATCGCCCCCTAGGGGGCGATATCGCCCCCGTTGAGAACCTATGCTCTAAGCCATAGGTTTTCAACCTTTTTCGGCTCACCGCCCCCTTTTAAAATCTTACCGCTCACCGCCCCCCCCAACTTAATTTTAATTAAACATATATAGGCCTATCATTAATTCTAAAACAAATTTATTTGTATTATTAATTTAGAAATATAAGAGACTTATTTAATAGCACTATATCATGTAATTTCTGTAATTATTAATGTTTTAAATATAAACTCCTTAAATGGACAAAACAATTAATGCAGGAAATGTTTATTTACAACTGTTTAGCGTAAATTATTTTAATCCTCTAATACTTTAATCTTGTTATGAATACCACAATGTTGAATGTATATAAAGAAATAATAATAATCAGTAAAATTTGTTACATCACAAAACAGAACTTGTTCAACATCACTATTGAATCAAACGTAGAAACATTTGTTAATTAAAGGGAGATAATTATTTCGTTTCATTTGAGCTAATATTTCTGTATTTGTTCTTTTATAAAAAAAAATAAATGGCTTACATTTATAGCTTTAAAATGATCAAACTGTAAAAAGTATTTGAAAATTATATAAATATTATATGACTAAAGAATTTATATGTATATTTTGAAGCATTACAATAGCTACTCAGTTTGTATGATTACTACGTATCTATACCATTTAACGATAACTTAGACATTAATTTTAAAGGATTCATACTGATTATAGGACATCTCGGTAAAACTGAGATCAATATATCATTTACATTGACATGTGTCAGGGCGAAAGTAAACGGTCAGCAGGGTTGACAGTCCGGTGAACCAACAATAGGACCAGTCAGCCGCACACCATATTTACCAAGACGCGTCACACAGCCATTTAGCAGATTTCGTTACATTATATAAGAACAAATGGACCGCAGCGACTGCAAAAAGACAGGAATCTCCCTCTTGAGCATAGTTGGTAAGATCCTTGCAAGAGGCACTATCAAGGCTGCAGGTGCTGTCATCTAGAGTCTATCCAGAGTCTCAGTGCGGTTTCAGAAGCGACTTATCCACAATAGACATGATCTCCTCCGTTCGACTGCTACAAGAGAGGTTCCGCGAGATGAATAAGCCATTATACATTGCTTTCGTTGATCTCACTATAGCATTTGATATGGTCAGCAGAAGTGGACTCCTCAAAGTCCTGGCAAAAATAGGATTCCCTCCAAAACTGCTCTCTTTCATTGCCTGTTTTTTTTTTAGAAAACCAGGTGCACAGTGAAGTTTAATCAGAGCCCTTTGAAGTCCGCAGCGGTGTTAAACAAGACTGCGTACTTGCACCCACCTAGTTTGGAATATTCTTCTCGTGTCTACTGTACTATGCTTATGGAGACTGCAACGAGGGTGTCTACCTTCACAAAAGCAGATCTGGAAAGCTCTTCAATCTAAACAGGCTCAAAGCCAAAATCTCAAGCAGTGTTCTCCAAGATGGGGAGATTAATAGTAGAATAGCTAAAGCCATGGGCACTATGGCAAGATTTAACAAACAAAAAAAGAGTCTGGATGAACTCACTGCTCACACGCTCCACTAAGTCGCCAGTTTATCGAACATGCGTTCTGATTACCCTGCTGTACGGCTGTGAGACATGGAGCACATATTCCTGGGAGGAGAGAAAACTGAACACCTTTTACCTTAGGTGTCTCAGACTCATTTTATATATAAGTTGGCAGTACAGGGTTTCAAACGCAGAGGTCCTACGAAGAGCAGAGTGTCAAGACATCCGTAATACTCTCAGTAACAGACGTCTCAGCTGGCTAGGTTATGTACGCCGAATGCCACAGGGTCGACTTCCACAGGACATTCTATATGGAACGTTAGCTTCGGGACAGAGACCTGCTGGACGTCCAAAACTGAGATTTGCGTATGTCTGCAAAAGAGATATGAAACAACTCCAAATTGACCCAAACAGTGGGGAGATGATCATGGCGCATGATAGGCCCACCTCGAGGGCAGGAATCAAAGAAGGTTCCAGGTTTGCGGGAGAGGAGCGCGCCAGGAAAAAGACTGTGGAGAAAAATGTGGTCCCCTCCGCTACATTCAACTGCAGCAAGTGTGACCGTGCCTGTACGTCCAGGATTGGCCTCTTTAGCCAAATGAGGGTTTGCAAGGGAAATGAATCGTCTCTCGAGACGTAAAATGCCGACGATTGTGCTGAACGATCGCTCCACCGTACATGTTGTTGCTGGTAATGTTAGCAAAACTAGTAAGGCATACGGCAAGTCGATGAAATTTTTGCTTCTTTTGTATTATCGCGTTTTCCGTAAATCAAACTAAATCAAGGCTTCACTATCTCAATTATCAATGTGGTATACCTGATTAATCCCAAAAGATAATGAGATCGATATGACAATGGAAGGAGTCACAGTTGTTACAATTAATTATACATGCTTTAATTATTCATTTTTTTGTCTATTTTAGTCCAAATTTTTTTTATATCTATAAATCGGGGGGGGGGGGGAGGGGCACTTTTCCAGGGGGGGGCAAGTGCCCCCCCCCCCCCTGCGGGCGCCCATGCATTAGATTGTAATCATTTCAATCACACCCTTACAGGTCTCTTACAAAAATACATTAATCAAGTACATTGTTGCAGATCTAAATGTTCCTCCGCTTCAGTATTAATCAGAATCGATCTTGCAAATATTACAAATATTATAAATTGTCAATTAACTTGTCATAATTCAGTTTAATATTGATTAATTTGAATGTGAAACTTGAATTGAGAGTAAATTGAAAATATGAGACACATTTTAAGGTAAGCTCATGGTGGACCTAAGGTAATTTTTTATGAGCTTAAGTTTACTGAAGCTCCTCTCTGCTAATGCTACTGTGGCTAGTGCTGTAAGTGTAAGGGACATCCTCGAACTGACACTTATGTTAGGAAAAATATTTTCTAATTTGGAATTTGGCAAAGCATTTAACAGTTCCAATGCACCCAACTGTTCTTTGTCAATTTTGCATTGTGAACCATTGTTAGGTGAATTGTTTCCTGAACTTAAGTGTTCACAACTTAGCAGCTTTATACTTCAAGTCTTCTTCTGACATCTTTTGGTAGTTCCAAAGAAAGCTGAATGTGTCAGAAATATCTTTGACTGAATGGAACCAAACTGTAAACTGTAAGCCCTCCAATAACACTATCCAATACAACATAAAATATGTGTTTTCGAAAGTGGGCTTCCTCAGGGCATTATTCTGTTTCATTCATCTCATTCACATTTTTATCAGTTGTATCCTCATTATGAAATCTTGTTCTTTTTCTGGCAGTTGTATTACTGTTCCTAAACAATTGTACGCGGTTAGTTCACCGAACTGTCAACCAAAAACCAACTGACACGTCGCGGGTTCTATCCCTGCCACCGACGGATCCCTGTCGCCCTGCTGGAGTTTTGGGCCTAGTGGACGTAATAATCTTCTATCTAGAAGGAATGTCTGTAAACGTATAAGATAAGATACAAGATTGGCTGCAACAAGCTTAGCTTCATTCCACACTGCTTTCCAACTGTTTCGCAAAGTCCCTAGTTCTGCATATTTTAATCTTTCTATGTTTGCAACTTCCATATCTATAATCGCATCACTTTGACTTTGTTGCAGAAGTCAATAGGGACCAGTATAGTGCCACACGACTAACATTATGATGCAAGTGAAAAAACCGACATTAACATATAGATTTCATGGATTTCATTTCTGGTTTTCGGAGTAAGATTCAGCTTTAACAGGTCTTCCAAAGCCAACTCAACCACTGGTAGATGAGCTACAAATGGTTTTACAATTTCACTTCGATCTGACCTTATGGTGCTAGAAATGCCATGAAGTGTTGACAGTATTTTCTAACTCTCGAGGCTGCAAATGAATAATGTGTATTTATATTTGTCTAAAATTATGATACCTTCAACCTACTCTCTTGGCTACCGCACAGAAGATCATTAAAATGTAAAATGATCAACTAACTAGCTTTGACTGCCGTACTAGTATGCAGCGATATAGAGTATGTAGGCCTAGGCTGCTAAGCTAACAGGGAAAACTAAAGCCTGCAAGACGTATAGGTCTATATTTGTATGTGTCTTTGGAGAAAAATAATAAAAAAATAGATCCTAAATGGTATTGAAAATAATTAGGTCCTATATTACAATTAAAGGCTTCATTGTATATTTAACAAAATGTTCAAGTACACATTCAAAGACTCTTAAAATTAAGGGCCCCCAGCGCCACGTGAGATTGTAGGATGTGTTGGGGCATCTCCTTTTAGCTTGATAGCAACAATTTAAAAATACGCAATAATTGCCAATTTAATTACAATTTTAATATTTATGGGCTTCATGGGCCCCCTTAAACTCTTGTGGGCCCCGGTACGGCGTACCGGCTGTACCCCCCTCTCGTGGGGCCTGTTAACACTACAAAACGCTGAGTTTTTTTAATCACTGAGATTTAAACCAGTATAGACCGTGAGATTCATCAGGGACACGTGATCATCATATAAACGTCTCTAATACTAAGAAAGGTAGAGCCCTCCCGCTTTTTAGTCCAGGGTGTGACGTGAGTAAGGGTGAGTCACGTCATCTTAGTTCTGAGACCCTGACCTATGGGGTAGGCCGCAAGCTAGTTATCCCGTAAGTACAAGAACACTACTTTTCTCCGACTTTGGAATCCCCCCCCCCCCCCCGGATCATTAATGATAGTAATAATACCAGACTAAAGCCCTGACCATCCAGGCACCGTGCTTGGCGAGACGGGTATTGCTGCACCCTATTCCTTCCTCCACACCAAGTTTTGAAGGGATCTCGCCCATACACTGATCATCGGATATGTGTGATCCTACAGCCCTCCCCCCACCCTCACACCAAATGTATCTTTCTTACATTATACTTCGTATAGCTGCACTTTTGCCTGGTAGTACTTAGAGGCCTAAAGACTATAAGCCTGGCCATCCAAGCACCGTGCTTGGCGAGACGGGTATTGCTGCATCCTATTCCTTCCTCCCCAACAAGTTTTACAGGGCTCTCGCCCATGCACTGATCATAGGATATGTGTCATCCTACACCCCCCCCCACACACACACCAAATGTATGTTTCTTACATAATACCTCGTATAGCTGCACTTTCGCCTGGTAGTACTAATACCAGACTATAGACCTGGCAATGCAGGCACCGTGCTTGCTGCATCCTATTCCTTCCTCCCCAACAAGTTTCTAAATGCTCTCGCCCATGCAATGATCATCGGATGTGCGCGATCCTACCGCCCCCCCCCCCCCTCACACCAAATGTATGTTTCTTACATAATATTATTAAAACCGTGTGTTGCACACCCTCTTTGGAAACAAATATACAGACACGCGAAGCCTCTTTGAAAAATTGAGGCTGTGTGCCTATAGTAACTAAGAAACTAAACTACACATACTTTCTGTGGTAGAAGCGAACTTCTGATCTTTTATTTTGTATCATACTTCTGCGCCCTATTTGAATCAAACGTCTGTCTCTTCCCTTAATTATATATGTGTGTGTGAAAAGTTCTGTGTATGTGCACTGAACCCACTAGTAATCCTTTACCCAAGCAGTGTGAAAACTAGGAGGAAGGTGTTAAGCTTTCTGACGATGTCATTTGTTTGTTTTCGCTACTTAGACTTACCGTTGTAAGAAACGTGTTTACTTTCGTTAGTTAAACTTTTTTTTTCCTATCGGTAATAGGCGTGGGAGAACACATTTTAACCACTTTTAAACCGGAAAAACAATTGTATTTATATTTCCAATGTTCTATTTAAAAGAGAAAAATTGACTCGTTCATTTCTTATATATTACAGACGATCATTCTACAAAGAAGATTATTGCGCCCTATGCTTATCCGTGGTCCGAGTCTAGTCTTCCTTTTTTTATTAATGTTTTAAATGATAAGTTACTGATTTTACTGGTTTGTTCAGGCAACCCATACCATGCCCGAACGCCATTCGGGAAGAAAAAGTACTAGCATGATTTTTTTCTCGAATAATCCCCCATTCATCTAACCTGATGGTAGTCATTTTCTCCCAAAATTTTTTAAAGATATCTTTTTCATTATTGCATTATGCAAGACTTGACTCAGACCATGAAAGAGCGTGTGACGCAATAATCTTCTATATAGAAGAAGCGTCTGTGATATATAAAATATCTTCTTTTTTTCATAATTACCCTGCGGGCACACCACGTCGTATCGACAGGGAAAAAATTGTTTTTCACGTGTTTTCGTGGTTTTCACGTTTTTTCCCCCGTCAATACGACGTTACTTTGATACCTAGATACACCCACTGCTCCAATTCTATTATTATTACTCCACCCTTGCTCACTGCATCTCCCCAACCACGCACTATTCGCCCTCTCCTCCCCCATAACCACATTTGAAATCCAGGCCACACCACAAACAGTCATAAAAGTTCAGATTATAAAGTCTGTGTGCCAAAAAATTTTTCACCATTAATAGAAACACTAACGGTTTATTAGTTTAAAGTACATCACATCTTAGTATAAAAAAGGGTCTATATTCTAGTGTGGCCAAAGACTATAATAAGATGGACCGCTTTCTCTTTTTTTAGAGCTTAGACTATATTTTTTTTTTCCGTGCGCATCCAATAACGTTGACTTAAATGACTTCTACGCTCCTACGTTTGCATAAATGTTTCCGCTGTATATAACTTTCGATTTTAATTTTAATTTTTCAGTGAGAAAATCATAGCGATTAAATAAAACGGAAGGGTACAGTGCAAAAGGGAATCGGGAAAGTCATTCGAATCATCAAATAGCAGAAATACTACATCTTATAGTCTTTGGTGTGGCCCCTTTCTCTGTAGACTTTCAATTGCGTCGAAGACTAAAAACATGCGAGCCCTGAAAAAAGGTCCATCAATAAAAAAAACTCAAACTCGAGAGATAAAATAAAATAAACAGTTACAACCGTCATTTCCTGTTTCTTCCTAGAAGTGTTCCAGGTCCGTCATAGATATTTCCGGTTTCCCCGCTATCACGTCACGAGCACCACTGGGCATGCGCTTACCAAGATTTCTCAGAAAATCGATGTCCGGTAAAACCTCCAGATTTCTATGGCCTAGCGTTCTTAATTCCCCCTGGTTATTTGTATTATTTTACATTGCCGAGAATGCTAGTTTTCTGGTTCAACACCGCCATGTTTCTTAATTAATAGTCTAATAGTCTAATAGATCTATCTAGACTAGAGTCTATATATGCAAACAAGATTAGGCCATAATTAGGGCAAAAAAAAAGGTTTTACATGGAGAGATTAAAAGTAAAGTATCCCGTCGGATTAAGTTGATCCATAGGGCAGGTGGTGCTGCGTTCATCAGTTTCTGTGGCCATGGCATACTAAGGGATTGTGTATGCCGTGGCTACAGAAACTGGCGAGCGCTGCTTTACCGACCCCTATGGATCAATTTGATCGTGATGTGTCGAAGCCAACTACGTACCGACATGAAGCTTAACTTTGAATAATTTCCCTAAGGGAAGTAAATCAGGGTCCTGACGCCATAGCTCCCTTTCATGTAGCCTACATGTATTCTATTAGCTCCCTTTCATGTACATGTATTTTATTAGCTCCATTTCATGTACATGTATTCTATTAGCCCCCCCCCTTTCATGTACATGTATTCTATTAGCTCTCTTTAATGTATATGTATTCTATTAGCTTCCTTTCATGTACATTTATTCTATTAGCTCCCTTTCATGTACATGTATTCTATTAGCTCCATTTCATGTACATGTATTCTATTAGCTCCCTTTCATGTACATGTATTCTATTAGCTCCATTTCATGTACATGTATTCTATTAGCTCCCTTTCATGTACATGTATTATATTAGCTCCTTTTCATGCGCATGTATTCTATTTTCCTACCCCGCAACAATTAACATCCTGTGTTGGGTCCCTGTAATACAAGCCCTCTGTATTCCAGCACAAGAAATCGACTGTTGTTATTTTTGGAACGTATTTTTTTTAAAAGGCCATAATTTTCATTTAATTTTTTTGTTAAGATCTAGTCGAACGCGACGAAATTCAAGAGCAAGCACACTGTTCAAAGAAAAAGAAAAAGCTGTAGTTCTGTAGCACACTACCGCACACACTACCGCACACACACACGCACATAAAGGTCCTCATTGTTACAGACATTCATTATGGGTTTAAACCTTAAACCTAGCTTCAAGTAATAGATCATGTGTGTGATTCTCATATTAAACAATATTGTCAAAATTTTTTTTTTTTAACTTGTTAAAATCGAACACGAAAATAAAAGTGTAAAAATCCATTATATATTATATGGCGGTCATCATGGGTTTAAATTTTAAACCTAAATTTCAGCTACACTTAGCTATACATACGATAGTTGTATGTGTATTTTTTTTCCTTCCAATAAACGTGCTTAGTAAACAAGAAATGTGTAATTTGAAAGTACTTAAGAAAAACTTGAAAGAGATGTTAATAACAAATAGGCTCTAAAATACTAATCTCGCTATGAAGTCAATACAGCGCACAGTTAATACAAAAAAGGTGGGGGTGGGGTGGGGTGGGGGGAGAATGGGGAATAGAGACGGAGGTAGGAGGAGGTAGGATGGGAGAGGTCCATGGCTTCAATGTCGCGCACCGCTTAACTCGATATATGCTTCTAATAATTTTGGTTTACGACATTTGAAAAAGGGTCGAAACAGTACCATGGTATACTTTGTACACATTTGTTCTAACGACATCGAAAGTCGAGAGACTTAGATTACCCGTTGGATTTTACTTTTAATTTTTAGTGTGTTTTTATTACATGTGTGTTTGTGTGTGTTCTCACTGCATGATAGTGGCATCGGGTGCATAGCAGTAAAACCTCTAAATCTATTTTTAGACCAAAAAAACTTTTCCATATCAGCGAAGAAAAAAATAAAAATATTTGGCTGCTGATTCACAATTCAGACCCAACATTTTCATTACTCTACCATTACTACCATTATACTGTATTCTTTTTAGTTTTAAAAAGTGCTTGAAATAAACCAAGAAGTTAGTGATATTTTCCACGCCAAAGCCCATACATGTTTGATTATAAAGAAATAATATACTTCCCTATTTCTTATCGTAATACACTCGCTCGTCTTAATCTTATGTTAGTCGCTCCAACTTAACCCTTACAGTCCCGGGCGCGTATATAGCGGAACTGAAGGCAGCATAGATAGAAGTAGGTCGGTACGGGAAGGGTTAAGAAGACTCAGAAGACTATGTGCGCCTTAGCTTATTCGTAGTTTTTCAGTTTCGTCCTGAATTCGATAACTTTTTTTTAATGATTTTAAGCTGTTGGTTTTCCATATGTTAAGACAACCAATTCCCTTCCCCGAATGCCATTCATTAAGAAAGAAAGTGTATATATGTATAAATATATACATAATATGTATATATTTATACATGTGGCCTAAAAATGAGATTTTAATATTTATGTCTTTCTGAGGGTTTTATTACATCCTATAGTCGTTTTTCTATCTTATAATGCAATGGCTTTAAATTATACCATTTCATCTTTACTATTTAACGTATCTTTCCTGGAGTGTTTATAAATATAATGATTTAACTAATGGCGCTACACGTGTCTCATGTAGGTATTTGCTTATAATGACCCTTACAGCTGTTTCCCTATGTCCCACACCCAGGAGTATATCAAAAAGGAGATACCGACAGGCAATGCAAGGATTGTGCGACCAAAGCAATGCTCGATCAGCTTTAAGCAAAGCTGGGCACTTCTTATACCAAGTAATTTAATTTCAACACACTTTCCCTCGAGCTAGCTTTGGGTGATCTTATTATTAACAACTCAAAATCTAAAACGCAGAACTAGTTACACCAAAGACTAGAATGGTTACACCAAAAGATGTATGATAAAGATATAAACAAGAAGTCAATAGAATAAAGTAGTAAGAATAAGATAAGTGAAACGGCTAATTCCCAGAGAAACAGATGTTTGGATTAGGTCAGAGATTGATCGATAAGAAATATAAAACATAAAAAGATGTAGATTTACATACTAGTAAAAAGTAAAGTATCCCGTCGGACCAAATTGATCCATAGGTCCAGTGAAGCAGCGTTCACCTGTTTCTGTGGCCACGGCATACTAGGGGAAGTGTGTGGTCAGTACTAGATCTATGCACAGTCGCCTTTATTTTACCCCAACTTAGGTCAGGTACCCATCAGAGACTCAGGGACACCCTCAGGGAAAAAAAGCTCCAGCCTCCACCAGGACTCGAACCCAGGACCATTGGTAGATAGATAGATAGATAGATGAGAGGGTGAATGGACACATAGATAGGGAAAAGTGCGAATGTGCTGATAGAAGGGAAAAGGGGAGGGTTAGAAAAAAAAAGAAAGAAAGAGAGAAAAAGATATAGACATAGAGAGACACAGAGACGTAGAATATATGCTAATAAGGAAGAACGCAACTACAACACCATTCCAAATATCCCATTCTACTCAATGCCCAAAAAAATTATTGGCAAAGCATTCCTTTTTATTCCTGACGTCAGAGAAGAAGGCCAAGAGAACAGACGAATCGATTGCTCTCCCTTTGAATAATTCACCCGCAAAATAAACAGAGATGCAAAGAGAGATAATAAAACTAGAGGGAAAAAAACAACCACAGACATGAAAAAAACTCACACTTAAAAGACATTCAAACCTAGGGTTAAAATCATAACAGACTTCTGTATTCCTATACAGTATTTTTTTTATAAATCGTAATATTAATTAGAACATCAACCAAAGACCGAAACTATAAATAATAATAAAAAAAGAAAGTTGATGAAATCAATGGGACGGATCAATAGAACTCGCCCACGTCTGGCTATTATTCTAGGACATGGTGAGGCAAAGAGGCCGGGTGAATGAGCCAATCACGGCACTCATGAATATAAATTCAAGACTCCGCGACAAGAGTTTGCAGTCTCGATTTTTTTTGGAAATCGCTCCGGAAAAATCGCGCGGTTCTTTTTAATACAAAACAATCTGTCTAGCTTAGTCTAGATTTCAAATATATTTGAGACGAATTGATTTATATGAAGTTTATATTGGTGCAATTATTATTAGGAGATTCGGTCTTAAGAAAATTAAACAAGTAAGACCTTTAAAAGCTTAAGAATTATGCCCCCAAACTACGGCTGCATAGGTCTACTCAAGGGTCGCAAAAGTCCTTTCAAGGATCCACCAATAACCAATATAAAATATGTGCCGTGTGCATCGTAGTTGTTTATAATTATAAATATTTTGGTGACAACAGAGTCTCGACTCAACAAGGGACAGTTGGCCCCAGGTTTAATACATTTGAGAACCTCAAGATCTAATAAAAATTCATTAGCAAAACAAAAAAGTTCACTTAACGGTCAAACTATTAGCGGCTTGTTCGTTTTGTATACGTAATATATGAAGTAAAAGTGAACGATCAAATTTCAGACAATGTTCAGCAGTCTCTATGGCCGTTGATAACAAGCGAATTGTGTGGCCAAAACAGTGTACAACCGCCCTTTATATTCCACATCAACCGCCCACCCCCACCCCTCACCAAAAAAAAAAACCAGCTAATGCCAGATAACCACAGGAAATGGGGTAGACAAAGGTACACCCTCCAGACACGGACGTAAATTTCGTTTCCGGTTAACATGGATTTCAAAACCCGACAACTTTCGAAATGGTTATTACCCAAAACGCTGTGGGGAAAAATCCAAGCACATTGTTTAATTTTAGAAAAAGATTTCCACTTGTTCTTCCTTCACTATATTTCTCAAATTCAATGCGGCCTTTAAAGTGCTGTTCATTTTATATGTTCATTATTAGTGTTACTTTGGTATATAAAATGTTGCATTTAACTAATGCCATTGAACTATGAAAACGGTATAAATGATCTACAACAACATATTAATAATAGTAATGGTTATTTATATAGCGCTCCTATCCATGCTATTTTAGCATGCTCAGTGCGCCCTAGATTCTAGATTATTACGTCCACTAGGCTTCAAACTCCGGCAGGGCGACAGGGATAAGTCGGCGGCAGGAATAGAACCCGCGACGTGTCGGTTGACAGTCCGGTGAGTTAAACGCATGACCAGGCGACCTCACAACATGGCCTTACAATAATTGTGTTAATAAACTAGGATGTACACTCCAGTCTCTGGTGTACAATAATGAATTGTAATGTATTGATTCTGAAATCACATATTGAGTACTTCCCAAATCATACGTAACGATCTGTGGGGTTTAAATGGACTCCACACCACAACCGACAGTACCGTCAATCGAGGTAGGCCTACTTCTGTATTTTAAGGACATTACCGCTAAAGTATGCACTGGCATTGACATAGGTAACCATCAGTATTTATAATCTAATACAGGGATCGCCAACCTATGGCACGCGTGGCAGACTTGGCACGCATAGCTATTTCCAGTGGCATGCGAAAGACCCCCCCCCCCCCCCAAACTAGAAGAAAGTGAGTGCTAGAACAGGAAGACTTTTAGGCTGTTGGCACGCTGAAAGAATTAGAAATCCTACTTTGGCACACTATTATCAAAAGGACACCTGATCTAATAGATACGCGCACGCACACAAACGCTCACACACACACACTTATTAAGGGACACAGTTTGCTCATAATCATTTACTGGCTGCGTTTCAAAAGTGCCATAATTTTGCTTTCGACATATTTTCTCCTCTGAGTTAAAAACGTTTCTTCGATATAAAAGATTATTACGCTCAATGTCCGAACCTCCTGCAGGAGGGCAGGGATTGGTCGCCAGCAGGCTTAGAACCCGGTTCGTCGCATTGACAGTCCACAGGACTAACCGGCCAGTCTGTTTTGTATGAACGTGTTGTGTTCATTATTTATTTACGTTGCGAATGGGGCGAAATGTACAAAGAATGATCGTTGTCCGTGTGTGGAGTGAGTTGCCCAGGGCGTGTAATAAAAAACATTCAAATGATCTACAACAGCCCAGACTGATACTCGGGCAAATGGTTTGATGTTCAGACAGACAAATTGGCAGACATTAACATTAAGGAAGACAATAGGCACAAAATAAAAATCGATGGTAATAAGATCAACCAATAGCTAAGCAGACGGAAAGAAAAATTTAAGAAAGCAAGAGAGATACACACACATATAAATTGTATGCCCATAGGTCAATTTAGACACACGTGATCTTATTGTCTTTTTTTAACAGGGAAAGACATATTATAGTAAGACATATTATAGTAAGACATACTCTCTCTCTCGTCCAACACCGGGTAATTTAAATTAGCTAGTATATAAATGTTATAATACAGACAGACAGGGAGAGGGAGGGTGAGAGAGAGATACTACTGACTGGTTTATAAACATAGGACCTATATTAACTATAGGCATATATTTCTAGATCTTTAGACTGATACATATCAAATATTTACCTTTATTTCTATGCAGAGTGGCTTCTATCCAGTCTTGTAGCAAAAGTAATATCCAATCCATTATTGTTTTCGAATGTGCACAACTTTAAACATTCACTAGATTGTTAAATACCAAACACAGAGTCAAGAAACTAAAACTAAAAACGAACTCTTGTTGTGTTTAGAAAGTGCTTATTATGAGTCTAATCCTTCAACTCAACTACATTTTTTCCACATACATCCATTAATCTCCTGGATTAAAAGATTAACTTTTTAAATGTAAAAGTAAAAGGATAAGGATTATATTATATCAATAAGGACCAACAGTCCAATGAACAATGAATCAAAAATGAAGAAGCTAAAAACAAGCTCAAAAAAAATGTAGGCCTACGGCCTAATGGAAAGACTTTAAGTTAACACAAACTGCTTAAAATTGGAAGAGTTGGCTTCACAAGTATAGCTTTACCTTGTGTAGATTCGCGACTCCTATATCACGACACGGTTCAGTGGTGACACAAATAGGCCTATTATTTATTTACATGCGTTAGTATACTATTACGAAGTTGCGATTTAGTTTTGCAGTTTTACACCATAACCAAAGAAAATATTCCACGACTATGATTATTCCTACGCGATCAAAACATCATAATAATAAGCTTACATAAATAAACAACCGGTGTAAATGTTCAGAAATGCCACCGTTTAAATTATCCAGTCGAAGCGAGAAATAATCCTAGACGATTATAGAGACCCAAGCGGGAGAAAAAAAATCACACGTTATGGGCTGTTTCTCGTCATTCACTGTAAGATCACGAACACGAATTTTCCACGACAGATCCAAGACCTAGTTTTTCTCTTCAGAGTTTTGTGATGCACCCCCTCTGTCCTCCTCTCACGGTGTACAGAGAAGTTCGGCTAATCGTTCGCTGCAAATGAAATTGATCGCGGGTTGTTTTCTTTTTTGAGAAGGGGGGAGGGGGTTGTGGCTTTATTTGGAAATACACCAGTGTGGGGTTTCTGTGCGCAGTTCAGAACGGGGGTATTAAATAAGGAAAGACGAACTCGTGACAGTCAGATAGATAGATAGATAGATAGATAGATAGATAGATAGATAGATAGATAGACAGATATAAGCTTACAGATTAATATACAGGCAGGTAGATAGATAGGTTGGTGGGTAGGTAAGTAGGTAGGTATGTAGGTAGGTATGTAGGTAGGTATGTAGGTAGGTATGTAGGTAGGTATGTAGGTAGGTATGTAGGTAGGTATGTAGGTAGGTATGTAGGTAGGTATGTAGGTAGGTATGTAGGTAGGTATGTAGGTAGGTATGTAGGTAGGTATGTAGGTAGGTATGTAGGTAGGTATGTAGGTAGGTATGTAGGTAGGTATGTAGGTAGGTATGTAGGTAGGTATGTAGGTAGGTATGTAGGTAGGTATGTAGGTAGGTATGTAGGTAGGTATGTAGGTAGGTATGTAGGTAGGTATGTAGGTAGGTATGTAGGTAGGTATGTAGGTAGGTATGTAGGTAGGTATGTAGGTAGGTATGTAGGTAGGTATGTAGGTAGGTATGTAGGTAGGTATGTAGGTAGGTATGTAGGTAGGTATGTAGGTAGGTATGTAGGTAGGTATGTAGGTAGGTATGTAGGTAGGTATGTAGGTAGGTATGTAGGTAGGTATGTAGGTAGGTATGTAGGTAGGTATGTAGGTAGGTATGTAGGTAGGTATGTAGGTAGGTATGTAGGTAGGTATGTAGGTAGGTATGTAGGTAGGTAGGAAGGAAGGTAGGCAGGCAGGCAAACAGGCAGATAGAAAGACAGACGTTCAGATATAGATAGACGGATAATTAACATATACAAAAAAAAAATAGACTTTATGACTTAGAGAAACATATATTAAATAGATACACAAACAAATAGACAAAATGATAGCTAAATATAAATATACTGTTTGATATACGGATACAGCATAGTAATGTGTATGCCTATAAAAAATACGGTCGTCTAAATAATCTAAAAATAGAACTAATTATTTTATTAATTACACACTACATCAGTTCTATAGTTCTTTGTCATCTTCTAGAATCTCACATGTGAATAACATTTATTTTTTCGTTTAGTGACAACATTTTTGCACTATATACACAATTAAATTGAAACTGGTGTCTCCCTGATAGCAATTCAACGACTCAAAAACCAAATATTTTATTTGTAACCTTTTTACTCCCTTTATTTTAACTCGTACCGTATGTCTGTCTGCTTGGTTGTTTGGTTGATAGCAAAACTTTGCATCGATCGACCACTTCCCGTCGACCAATCGAGCTGAAACTTGGACAGCAGACTTGTCCAGACTAACAATACATTCTATCAAATTTTCAGCATCATAGCCTTTGGAATAGTCACTAATACCTTCGACCAATTTGCGAATCGAAGAAAATGGAAACATGACTGCCTCTACTGGAAGAGACGAAAGTAAATAAACTTTCGGATAAGTTCATTTTTACGAAATAAATAGAATGAAAACTACACAATATAGCCGAAACAAAGCGAGTTAGACTATCTTTTTATGGTTTTTGCGGGACAATGCTAGAAAAAATAGGATGCGCAAAATTTTAGTGTGGAAATTCATAAGGTATGATATCACTTATATTTATTTCAATCAATCAAAATATAAATTAAATATAAACTTAGTTTACAAAGAAAGGGGGTATAATAAAAACTGTGTTTTTATGGGTTAGTTTATTTCCTCACTGCAATTAAAGCAATTCAACTAATGTATTTTTAATCTCTTCCCTAGCTTCGGAAATCTTAATTGCTTCTTTTTTGTTAACATTGTACAAATCTTTAGGTCCCACTTCTCCTTCACCTGCTATAAATCACTAGTTGGTGATATTGTCACTATCAATGTTGAATGTTTCACATACAGATAAGAAAAAAGAGATTTAAAATTGTTAGATGGATAGATAGATAAATATAGACAAAAAGATTGATTGATAGATTGATAAATCGATAGATTGAAAGAGGGGAAGATTAGAGTAGATATTAGATACATAGATTGATATATAAATAGATAGAGAGACGGCTAAAGTAGTTATTAGATAGATGGATAGAATGGTAGAGTATATATTAGTAAGATAGATAGATAGATAGATAGGTAAATAGATAGATAGATGGATGGATAGATAGATAGAATGGTAGAGTATATATTAGATAGATAGCTTGATAGCCAGAAGACAGACAGATAGACAGACAAAATATTCTGAACGCGACGTTAAGGAAGTGACGTTTATGGATAAGGCTTAGAACAAATAGCATTACGTTGCAGTGTACACATGTTCTCTTATCTATTCTGTAAGTCGATCGTCCGCATGCTTAAAAATTAATAAATAAACAATGAACGGACTAGTGTGGAACTAAGATAAGATATGTACATTCTAAGACCTACTTCTTTATATGGTTATAGTAAACGAAAAGTTGAAACGTTACTTGGCCCTGGTATACGATGGGATGGTAAGGCTAGTACAATGCCAGCCTTTTCTTGCTTCTACCATACAATGTACAATGGACACTTACTCGAGCTAGCAATGATCAATTGGCAGAATCGAACTATTTCGGGCAACCCATTTCATGACCTAATGCCACTCGATAAGACCAAGAGTTTCAATCACTGCCATGTTTCCTCGAGTCTTAAAAAATATAACCAGTAAGTGAAAGAACATACCGGTAGATTAGATTGTTCCTGTGCAATTAATTGTAAAATCAACATAATCCTCTCGTATGACGAGGCTAAAGAAACAAGCGGAATTCCAATTCAACTGTACTAGAAAAAAAAACAGTAGGTCATCTAGTTAATTAACCGAAAAAAAAAAGAAGAAATATTTGGAATGGATTTCTGCTCGCATTGTTGACATTCATTAGATTCTAGTGAACTGTCTATCAGACTCCACCTATAACCAGGATCTAGTGAACTGTCTATCAGATTCCACCTATAACCAGGATCCTGACAATGTGGAAATGGGCTTATATTTAGGAAGCCTACAGCGTGCTATTATTGTGGTAATGTCCTAAAACGTGGTTGTCCCCTAACAAACCACAGGTTGTTTTTTTTCTTTCTTCCAACGCCTTTAAAGTACCAGGTATTGTTAAAGCAAACCACTTATTGTAAATGAGTTTTTTGCGTGGCATCCATGGTTTGGCTTCACCACGTGGCCTATAGCTTGTTATGTCATGTGTCATGTGTATAGCATCATTAGCATGTAATAATAGTTTCTCTATTGTGTTTGAGATTAAATTTCTAGTTCATGTAGGGTTGTTTATTTGGTTTTTGTCGCAGAGAGTATTTGCGATTGTATTTGTGTGTTATGACGCAATACACAATTTTGCTTTCTAGTAATAGGCCTATCTTTGACTTTACAGTACGCCTGGGCTTGGGTTTATTATTATAGTGAACAAGAACCTAGAGAGACAACAGAATACACATGGAGTCGAAACAAGCTAAATAAAGGAACAGACTTTAAGTTTTATATACCATTTTTTTTAAAATCCCGAAATGGAATGTACTGTATAATACCCATTGCGATGCTGGAGTAGATATCTTAAAGCTAGAATGAAGCTACGATGTCAAATATCAAAATTTTTGATAAAACCAAAATTTATGTACAGTCGAATTCAAATTTCAATCATAAAACTGTCTCATAAGATGCCAATTGTACCCGCTTAGACAAAACAATTGTATCCGCATATAAAAAAAACTGGCACACACACACACACTAATATCTTATCTTTTAAAAAAATCCTACTAATTACATAGGTGTCCGTGGACAATGCGCCATTGTTCCAGTTCACTGAGATGTATCGACTACTAAATCAAATAGCTGTCACGAGTCAGACGATTCACCACCAAAAGATGACAATACCGAGTACATATCCAATTTCAATACCGAGTATCGAATTTTAAAAAGAGGAGTAACATAATTTATTTCAAAAGGGGGAGAATCGAAGTCGTCAATAAAACGACAGAAGTGGGTGAACATTGAGCCAGTATTTATTCATTCGATACGACATTGTTTATTCATACCATTTTACCGGAATGCATATAATGAACACGAGTTTTGTGAAAAAGCCTAATTATGTTTTAATATATGGTTGAGAGGAGGAGGAAATGGTCGAGCGGTAGAGCTTTAATTCACCGAGCGTAAGGTTCTGAATTTGTTATATTTCCTTTCTTAGATCCCAGCGAAAGACTCAACAGACTTTTCAAATCAGATAAGTGTGCCTATGTCTACGAGACCTACATAATAGAAGGCCGTAGTGTTGAATGTGGGGGAAATCCTTATGACGTCACACATGGAGGCGATGTAGTCCTTGAACATTTGGTGTTATAATATTCAAATCTACAGTATTTTTTTTTAATTGATAACTATTACAATAATAATTAAGATTGATGTCTAGACTAAAATGTCAAAGTAAATAACTGGCAGCATAATAAATATAAACTGCAAATAGGGTGACCTACAAAAGGGGACATTATTAAAACATAGATCTTACAGAATATAAATCATACAGAATATTGATCCTATTGAATATAGATACTACAGAATATATATTCTAAAGAATATAGATTCTAAAGAATAGAGATTCTACATAATATAGATCCTAAGGAATATCGATTCCGCAGAATATTGATCCTATAGAATAGGGGCCTATATATTCTACAGAATATATATATCCTAGAGAATTTAGATCCTAACGAATATAGATTCCATAGAATATAGAAACAACAGAACAAGCTAAAAAACGATATAGATTCAGCATAATATAGATTCTACAGAATGTCACCGAAGAAAGACTTATTGTGCACATTATATTATTAAATCAAAATAATAGGTCATTTCATTTTATCTGTCCTTATTGTTTAGAAAGAGTGTGTATCTGTGTGTGCACGCTGCCTACTGTGTAGGTTTTGTTTCCTTAAACCATGACTATTATCTTTTGCTTTATGCTATCTATACTGCAATAATGGAAAACACTTTTCAATATAAAGCAAGGGGCGGGTTGATATTATTTACATGTATTGTGCAGATAGTTCCGTTTTGGTGTACATAAATATAATATATAGGTCCCTATATATATATATGCTCAGTGGCGTAACTATGGAAAATGGCGCCTGTGGGGCGTCTGTGGCGGAATCGAAATTTGCTCCTATTCAGAATGTTCGTTTTCTATTTTTTTTTAAAAGCTAACCTGAGTAGAACTTAAGACAGTGCCGTTATAACACCTATCAAAAATTTTACGCCTAGGGCGGCAAGACCCCCTATGCGCCCCTCCTACCTAGTTCGCAACTACATACGCCGCATACGCCCATAGATAAAAAAAAAAAAACACTACAGTTTTATTGCTTCATAAAATTATGCCACCGCCACTCTCCCAGGGTGCTACGCTCCACCAAAACCCTAAAACACTCTTTTATAATCTTAACAAAATAATCATAGACTTCTTGTATAAATAAACAAAATAGAGTGGAGTAAATGACACGCAGGTCACTCTGTAGATAAATTGTTACGGTACACTCAACGGCAAAAGCACTTATCAGTTAACCAGGTAGTTGCCGATAGGCCGGCTAAGTCACAAGAGTGAACCACCAAGTGGAAGTCGTAAGATTAACACATTGTCCGTCTGCAGTATCATTTGAACGATCTTTGTTTTAAGAAATGGAAAGAACCAATACATGTTTCCTTTCAGAAGATTAAGTCGGCCATCTTGGATAGCCCTATTTCGCTACCTTGTTCTTTTTTTTATAGAGATTTTAATGAAAGGTTTTCATTCTGAATTGACTTTCATATTAAAAAAATATTGAGTACATAGATCTAATTTGTTTTATCCTAATCGGTTTGAAAATAGAATTTCCTTTTATTTTTTACAATAGATGATATTCCAAGGAATATCTTATACAAATATAATATCTTATACATTTACAATTATTTATATATATAATTCAGTCAGGCATTAAAGGTAACTTTTTTTTTCAACTAGCTATTGTCTTTTTTTTTTTTTTTGTTTTTTTTGTTTTTTTTAAGATATCTCAAAATTTAAATTTCAATGTAGGCCTACATATTCAATTTTAAACACTTTACACAAAATTCAATTATCCATAAAAGCGAGTTATATGAATAAACCGCATATAACTCAAACAACTATATACGTTTTAAGGAAGTCTAAGCCATTGAAATGTATTTACAGGTCAGTGTTTAGGAAATATAATTTTATAGATTTTATGTATAATTTTACAGCAGATCTCCTGAAAAGAATCAGAGCCCTGGAAATGAGATGCCTCGGTAAAATTTTGAACATCTCCTACAAATATCGCGTTACAAATGAGGTTGGCCGTGAGCGAGGATATATTCAGCGCCATTGAATGCAAAAAGACTCAGATGGCACGGGCATGTGGCAAGATCCGAAGATCTGACGAAAACAACCTTTTTCGACATGAATATTGCCTTTCAGTATAAGGCATTCGTTTTTTTTACAGATCAGTATTCAAAATAGAGGCGGGGCTGGAAAGTGTTTTTCGGGGTTTTCCGTTTTGAAGAAAAAAAAAATTAACAGCCCTGTTCGTTTCTCTATCTCCAGGTGAAAAGTACTTCTTACTTTCTGTTCTTAGCGGGAAATGAAGAGAACTCGTGGTTAACTGATGTACTCGAACGACTGCAGTCAATCTGGTGGCTTAGTGTGTCAAGGACGGTCACCTCCCCCCACCCAAAATAAAAGTTTCAACGGTGACCTGGGAATGGATCTAAAACCCAAATGGTGACAACTCTGTTCCAACAATATCGAAAGTGAAATTAAG
The DNA here is from genome assembly GCA_949126835.1 of Anisus vortex. Lineage (NCBI taxonomy): Eukaryota > Metazoa > Mollusca > Gastropoda > Planorbidae > Anisus > Anisus vortex. Next base: position 28,463,442 of record OX421508.1, read on the forward strand.
ACGAGAATTCTATTCAATTTGTTGGCGAATTGGCGTGTATGAACCAGCGAAAATATTGTCACTGTTTACGTGGGTCATGATGATTTACTTCAAGCCAACACAATCCCTCTTGTTCTATTCAAACATTGACAATACATTTGCAGTGTAACCTAGTACAACGTGAAAACAAAACTAAAATAATTAATTAAAAAAAAAAAAAATATATATATAATTTAAAAAATTCAATTACAATTGAAAACGGACAAAATTCTGGCCAAACGTTGGTACCAAGAGAAAAGAAAACCACCAGTTATCGACTTTTTGCCGGTATGGCCAAATAAGCTAAGTGTCTAGACAATGTTAATTTCTGTGTTCACATCAATATATTCAACTTTTTGCTTTCATGTAGGCACATATTTAATTAATGGTCAACATTTGTATATAAAAAAGCCGCTTATTTGAAGCGGAATATTCAAATTGTAAAATAGCAAAATAAATAGGCTACTGAAGTAAAATGTGTTTAAAAGGCAGGACACGAGTCCTTAATGGTTGTAAGCTTATAATTTTTTTGTAGTAAATAGTAGCTCCTGCGGAAGAATATGGACGAAGGGGTAAATGTAGCAGAGTTGACACGTTTCTTTGATCAGGACATACACAGAAATTGTGTGGCCAGCGCAAAGCCCAGCAGATTTTAGTTGACCTCCCAATTTTACCATAACATTGAAGATGCATTAAAATTAAAAAAAAAACGTGCCTAAGTTAAAATTATAAATATAGGCCTACCGGTACACGACATTTGATCTGAAAAAAAAAAAAAAAACTAGTCTATAGCTTTTGAGCCAACTAATGAGTCGCCTCCCATCCTTTCTAACTCCAAAGGGGTTATAAGAGCAGTCTAAGTGTTGCTCCTCAACAAACATGTCTCTTTTTTTTTTCTACGACAATCGCCCAAAACTGTCGTAGGGTCGTTTGGTTCTAGTCTAGGTCTTTTCGGAATCTGACACGTGGTAGAAGGCAAAAGGCCCAAGAAGTAATGTGTGTTCTGTGTGTATGCCTAAACGAAAAATGGGGAGATTTCATTGAATTTGTGTTTGTTTTTTAAATTAAACTTTCCATGTCGGTGGCAAATAATATTAAAAATAAAAGATTCACATTGATCAGCCGCCTTTTCTTTCCTTATACTTAAGTCAGATACCCTTTCAGAGAGGGTTGGACTCAGGGACACCTTCTAGCACCGACGGGAACTATCCTAGCATTCACCACGATTCGAAACCAGGATTTCGATACGCCACACTAAAGCGCTGCAGCTCGGCCACCGGAGAGACATTTTGTCGTAGGCCTACATTAGCAAGAGCGGGCAGACTCATCTAAAAGTCTAGAAGACTTATTTTCACAAACCTTGTTGTTGGCTGCTTTGTTGTTTTTTTTTACAATTTAAAAAATACTCAAAAATACTTCAACGATTGTTGTTATTTTCTTGTTGTCGTTGGACTATCTTTTTTCTTTTAAAAATAATGTATCATAACAGAAAGAATGTAGATCTAGATTACATAGTTGGATTTCTTATTTAAACGGGCCCCTAGGCACTAAGTGTAGGCAGCATTAGATATATGCGTGAAACGAAACTTGGGATTGGTTTTGTGGGTGAATGGGGTGTTAGGGGCATCTAATATAGGCCAGTTTACCTTTCACTTATAAGCCCGCCAACTCACTTCCGGTTCAAGATTTCAATGAATGAAATCCCTTTTTCTTTCATTTACCTAAGCCTAAGCCGCGTACGCTATCACACATAGGCACACAATCACACACTCGTTCAATAATATTGCTCTATGTTATAAAGGCTTACAACAAAATGTTGAGGTATTAAAAAGAGGGCTCAATGGATTTAAATCATTCCCTTAGGGCCATGGAGGAAATGTGTGGAAGTGAGGGGTGGGGGGTAGTATATAACTTCCCACAAAGACAGTGATCCTCAAAATATACTAAAATATAAACCCTATTAAACACAACGAGCAATGAGCAATAAAGTTGTTGTACTTTATGTTCAATGGCAGGCACTTCTAACTATGGTACATAACAAATTAAATTTGTAAATAGACATGAGAGTTTAAAGTTGTGTTGGGAATTTTGAATTAAAGTTGTAATAGTACTTTTGAATTAAAGTTGTAATGGGACGAATGAAAATTGTAATGGGACATTTGAATTTACGTTGTCATGGGACTTTTAAATTAAAGTTATAATTGGACTTTATTGTTGCAATTCAACATATGAGCTAAAGTTCACCAACAGTTTATGTGGTATAAATGGTGTCAGGGCACATTATAGCCTACGCTCAGTTGAATAATTCATGTTCGACACTCGGAACAATTTGACAAGACTGACAAGACCCCTTGCAGATGTTAAGACTTATACAGATGGGCACTCTCCTCCACCAGCGCCTGATGGATAGGCCGTGTCTACAGTATGTCGGATTCGAGAATCCCTAAGGAATATTACCATATGCAGAACTGGCCAATGGCAAAAGGTCTGAGGGTTTTCCACATTTCAGATTTAAAGACATCTGCAAGAGCGATCACTAGGCTATAAATGTGGACACTGGATAATATGATGTCAGGACAGAAGTCGCAGGGAGAGCACTTCACACACTGGTCTGAAGCTTCGTCGCATCACAGAAGAGAGTAGCAAGGAAACCAAAAAATGCAATGTCTGACCCAGCAAAACTCGACTCGATGTCCTACGCTCACTTGTCAGAGATACAACAGAACATGTCGCGGATCGGACTTCAGAGCCACAGCAAACACTGCATAGCCGGTGAAAAACCCGCCCAAGAAACCTACCCAATCGTTTTTCAAGATTAATGAGCCAATAGGGGAGAGTGGGGATGACTAGGCCGAACGAATTCACATTTAATAAAAATGGATACATTACAAAAACTAAAAAAGATATCAAGAAAAGGTTAGTTTAACAAGAAAGTATGTTTATTTAGTTGAAAAAAACATCATGGATGCACAGTAATAATATGAATAGAATAAAAGCATTGTACTGGACACATAATCCTCTATTATGCCGTGGCCACAGAAACTGGTGAATGCTGCTTCAATTTGATCCGACGGGATACTTTACTTTACTTTTTAAAACAATTTTTGACGTTTTGACACTTGGCTAATTGTTGCCTTTAAAATAATTCATTATAAGATAATTTGATGGGCATTAGAAGGAAAAAAAAAAGGATGGGAATGGCCCATGGGCTGCAGGACTAATTAGCAAAATTATTTACGAACAGGCCAAATGTAATATAATATATTTCAAAATTTGCGAGCCAAACAATTATTAACAACATAAGAATTAGCTTACAAGTCCCCAGGGTTAGTGGTAAAAAAAAAATAAAAAAAAAAAAACGACATTTACCTAACACTAGAAATCATCCGAAATGTACGAGCTAGATTGATTTACTCGACTAATGAAATGTCAACTAAATAATTAACTACACAAGTGATTACCTGGCAAAGACACGCTTCGAGCAGATAAAACATGGACTTGATTCGGGTCTTTAAAGAGAATATGCTTTATTCGACTTGCTCTGTGTGTAAAAATTGTGGAGTAGGCACTGGCAGCTTAAAATAATATTTTCAAGCATTTTGTTATTATTATTTGTTTTTTTTTGTTTTTTTTAGATATATAAAAACTATCACTCTGGCTTTCTTCTTTTCCTAGAATGAATCGTTAGAATGCCGTCCCAGAATGATGCACATCAAGTGTTCCAAAAATAGATTAATTAACGCAACCAAAGCACGTTTGCATAATTGATGTGTTGCTGAGCAAACGCAACCTAGATCTAGATTGTTTTTTATTAAATCTTTTAAAAAAAAGCTTTCCAAACAATAGAAAAGAATATCCAAAATGGATTCGTACCTCTGTACTGGACGTTTAAAAACATGAAAACTGAATTCGAAAACACATCGAAGACTTTGCATGGTCAAAATCAATACAAATTCCCCAAACATCTCATCGGGTTTTCCCTGATATAACCGATGTGTATGACTAATGAAAAATTTCCAGTGCTGTTCAACGAAACAAAAGATATAGATGTCACTGACACATATTTGCTATATATATTTCTTAATGTTTTCTTTCTAATTAAATTTATGTTTTAAAATGTGTCAAACTAAAGCAATAAATAAAGTGCAGGGGTTTACTAAAACTTTCGTATGTGTGCTCTGGCTTCTAAATCTGTCTATCTGGCATTATCCAGTGTCTCTTAACGTTTGATTATTAGTTTTTTATATTGTTTTTCTTTTATTAAATCTGGTTATTATATTGGATAATAAACAATATTTATAATAACATTAAGTCTAAATTAAATGTCTGCATGCCATGACGCCATATGGGCTTTACTTTGCTACATCTAAAATAACTAATCAAGGATAATGATTTATTTTTAACATAAAATCGCATGTTTCTTGCTTGCATTTCAAACTATTCAAATATATCTGGACCAGGAGTTGTGCTTAACAGCTGAATAAACACCAGCAGCCTCTCGTGGACCTCACAAAGATGGAGACATACATCGAGTCGTCGAAACAGAAAATACGTTGAAAATGAGTGGTGGGGAAGGGTTAAGGTCAGAAAGAGTATTTAAGAATTTAAAAGAAAACGAGTTAGCTTAGCAAAGAGATAATTTGTTTACATTCAGAGGGGGCGGAGGAGGAGCCAAGTCTAAGTGGTCTCACCACGAAAGCTGTCGGTTCGTAAAGCTAAAGGTAGAGCTCGCTAGTTTGAACGGCCATGGTGTTCATGGGCTTGTGTTGATGACACAGTGATGATCTGATCTGCCACAACCATTTCCATATGGAATGGCGGGTCACAATAGTTGTGTTGGTAACCAAACAGTACCACAGGCTTTAACTCGGTTAAAATAGTCATACATAGGCCAGTGGCATATAGCAAGGAGGGGCGGCCCACTCCGGATGGCACGCCCCAAATAGGAGACATATTAAGAGACACTAAACAAAAAGATATAACAAGGGAAAAAAGTAGAAATTACGAAGTGAAAAAACGAAATTAAAAAAACTAACAATAATTCTACAGTTTATAGGCCCATTCAAATGAGTTTATGATGTAATATGATACAGCAATGAGCCAGACAAAGCTTGCATGCAGCCCTCTCCATACTGAGAAATTTGCCGGGGGACTGACCTCTAAAAATGTATTAAATAACTTGTAGAAAGGAAAGCGCAAAACGTTTCTAAAGTTTTACTTACACATTTACAAGTACTACTACAATAAGATGAACGTCTACGACTAATATAGCGTTGGTTTAAATGTATATCTTTGACTTCGATGGTACTAAGTAAATATTTTCGGGCTTTTAAGAAAATAAAATGAAGGCTAAAGGGTTAAGAACGGCCAACGGGAAAGGGGGCGCCAGAGTATTTTAACAGCCCCGGGCAGCAAAAAAAAGTTGCAAGGGCACTGGCTTATAACTTCTTGCCCGAGTAAAAGGGTTTAGATATACGACACTTGTGGGCATTGTGGAAAGCACCATTCACGCTCCATCTAAAGCAGCATCATACAATGGATTATCAACATAGGCCTATTCTGTACTATAGGCTACACGGTAGCTAAGCGTCTATCAGTTTGTTCGCCATAGGCTTCTGTGTTGCCTTGCCTATCGGAATTAAAGTTAAGCACATTTGCTTCAAGTCAAGTTTCCCCACAAATTATAGTTTTATTATATCATGAATTACTTTTTAATTTGCATAAATAAAAATGTGCTAATCTATGCACATACATATACATAGAAGAGAACTACTATAGAGACGAAACAAAGCCCAGGATTATTTCCCTTTGATTTGCTTAAACTCACTGAGCTATATATATTCAAAGTGTGATGTATGGAACATACTTTTTATGTTTCTCAGACTGTGTGTATATCGCTGAACAGTTTTGTTAATATTGTAGTTGTATACAAGTACGATGTGTTGTAGTAGTTATTTTTTCTATTTATTTTTATTGTTAATCTCGCTTTTTTTCTTTGTGATACACAACTTTTGAATGGACATAATCTGTCCACTGGTCATCTAGTGTCAACATTTAAAAAATTACACTTTGACTTAGTGAAACCAGTGCTCATAAATAAGTCGATATATTCTTCTCTTCTTGGTAAAATCCAAATACTATTTATTAAGCCTCCCAGCTGTGCATCGATAACATCTAATACTTATAGGCCTACTTAGACTAAGTAACCAGGGTTCGCCTTGTTGAAGTGTAGCCTACATTTGTTTTGTATATAACATAATATAAAATGAAAGTAAACGAGCAAAGAATGCTTTCAATGAAAGCTTTTTTTTTTTACAGTGAATGTTTAGAATTTCAACCAGCCAACAAGCTGAATGTCTGGCCTCTGCATAAATACATTAAAAGCTCGGATTGTGCATACACGCAAACAAAGACACACCCACACATTAATAAGCTATGATTCGGTACATGAAGTAAGGAGGGTGCGTGTGTGTGTGGAGGGGGAGTAGAGTGGCGGGGGGAGGAAAAGGGGGGCTTTGCTTACATGCACAAACCTTAATGGAACTTTTAATTAATTTTTTTAAAATTATTCTCTCTTCACGAGTAAGTTACAGTTTGGAATGACTGCGTGGATTTCTAATTATAATGGAAATAACTTTTTTGTAAGTCAAAGAAAAGGGGGGGAGGGGAGGCTACTCCTTTGCATACCATTTCGGTACACAGTGTACCGGTTTATATGTGGACAACGCATTTTCGGCATACATGCGGATTATGTGACCAATACAAAGCCAAGCCGTATGTAATTTCACCTACCGACTTGGGTTTTTCCCCATCAGAGCTGTGTTAAACTTGGAGACATTTTTTTAGACTCTCGAAAAACACACACACAAAAAAAGACATTTAACAGGATTTAAGCTCAAGTAATTTTAAACTAATATTTAACTCTATATCTCTAGACACTGACATGTACTATATAAGACAAAAAATAAGAACAAATTCAGAAAAGAGTTGCACCGTTCATTACTAGCGAATATTCACAGCTAACAAGTTTAAAATTGATAGTTAAATTATTAACTAGTGGACAAAGAGTAAAGTAGTAATAATACATAAAGCGTTAAATTCTAAGTTATAAATACAACACAGTAACAACCTATTACAATGCTCAGATAAACACAAGGATAGAAACACTTTTCTTATTCCCAATCCAAGAGTGGCATTCGGGCATGGAATGGGTTGCCTGAACAAACCAGAAAAACCAATATCTTAACATCATTTAAAACACTAATCAAAACGCAAGACTTAGGCTCAAGCCATGGAAAAGCGTAGGACACGATAATCTTCTGTATGGAAGGAGCGTCTCTAACATAAGATGAGATAACAATATAAGCTTAGATCTAGGGAGAAGATTGAAACATGTTTTGTCACCCAATTTCCGCCCGTTTTCATTCGTAGGCTATATATATCAACCAAACAGCATTAAAATGTGTACACGGAATTTGTAAAATATGTGCAGCAAAACTTTGAAAAAAAACACGCAAAAAAACTACATCAACAATGTCGAATGTTTAAAAACGAAGAGAAATAAATACAAATCTTCTGCTGCCTTTGTTATTCGCCACTCTCTCTTTTATCCATAACTTCTTCCAGACAGAGACATTTATAAAGTTCTTAAGGAAGATTAAAAGTGGCCGGTTTCCCTATCAGCCATTAGCGTCCAGGAAGGACCTTTCTTTACATGTTGTCTGCTACAACATAATGAGCGCGTTCATTTCCACAGCTTTTCCTAGAGTGCTAAAAGTCCACATAATGGTTGGTCAACAGCTGCCGTTTATTTAGTGAACCAATCACAGAAGTTGACAAGTCGGCATTTTTCACATTCCCGAAGACCAAGTCTGTATTTGTAATAGCCAACATCAAACTGACAACATTTTTAAGTTAATTTTTTTTTTACAATCAACGTCGGTGCGCTGGGCCTATTACTAGAGACCGCATTTCTTTTTTTTTTTTGGTGTGTGTGTGGGAGAGGGGAAATGTTTCTTGTATATGGTGTGAATGTGTGTTCAAGACAATTTTAATCTGGCAGAAAATTGGGGACATTGAGCCATCAGAACTGTGTGAGCCGGCCTAGAAAATCTTTCCCTACAAACATATTGAAATCAGGAGAGGGGGGGGGGTGGTGGAGGGAATGGTCGAGTGAATAAACAAACAACCAAAAAGATGAGAGTTAACACCCTTGCCCCTTATACAAGTCAATCTTTTATGACTGACTTGTAAATTTACAAGTCAGTCATAAAAGATTGACTTGTATAAGGGGCAAGGGTGTTAACTATTCATAATATTTCTGTTGGTAGGCCTACTTTTATCATACTTTTATGTAATATGTCTTTTTGTCTTCTATTATTTTTATTATTCTGACCTTTGACCTTATAATTTTTTTTGGAGGGAATGGTCGAGTGAATAAACAAACAACCAAAAATGTGTCTCCTTTTCCTTTTTCCAACAAAATATTTTTTTATAAATATAGTTTTGTTCTCGTTTTTGGACAAATTTATGCGGAACTCTTTGCTTATAGACCTTAACCCTTACAGTCCCGGGCGCGTATATAGCGGAACTGAAGGCAGCATAGATAGAAGTAGGTCGGTACGGGAAGGGTTAAAACAACATTGGGAATACCTATCGTATCTTATATATTACAGACGCTCCTTCTACAAACAAGATTATTGCGTCCTACGTTCATCCGAGGTCCGAGTCTAGTCTTATTGGATCTTTATTAATGTTTTAAATGAAGTTAATAAGTTACTGGTTTTCCTGATTTGTTGAGGCAACCCATTCCATGCAAGAATGTCACTCGGGAAGAAATAGTAGGCCTACTTATATGCATTTGTTCTCGCATATGGGATAAGGAAAGTGTTTTAATCATTATGTTTATCTGAGCATTGCAACAAGTTGCTATTGGGTTGTATTTCTAAATAAAAGTTTAATGGTCTTATGTATTATTACTACTTTACTCTTTGCCCTTCTGTCCTCTAGTGTTTCTAGGTTTAGTGATTTGACTATGGGTGTTTCTCTTGTCAGATGTAAATATTTGCTAGTAATGAACCTTGCAGCTATTTTCTGAATTTGTTCTCATTTTTTTAATATTCTATCTGATTAAACCACCAGGATTTAAGCCCAGGTTTTACGGGTGCTGTTATGCACAAATTCAAAGGATAAATCCCTTATGCAAATGTCTTTGAAATTCGTTAACTAAAATGCACAAGTTCGAAGGAATTTAAAAAATAAAGTAAATAATCTACACCGCCTTATGCGAAAAAAAACAACATGATGAAAATGATGAAAACAAATAGACTTTGGAACACTGTGGTCCAGTTTCTGACTCGGTCCACTCAGCTCTGATGAATACCTGACAGTAGGCGTAGTAAACCTATAGGTGGCAACAACAAAACAATAGGTGGCTAAGCATTGCACTGGTCACACCAGCACATGTCGTAGCTGGTAGCCATGGAAACGGGTAAATGCTGCTAATAGAACCCCTACGGGTCAGCATGTTTTGAAAGGGATACAAGAAAGAAAGAGAGAGAGAGAAAGGATTAGATAAAGAACATAAAAAGTGGGTGTTGGAGAGAGTGGGGGAGAAAGGGGGAGAGATGTACAAAATAAAAGAAACCTTTGATGCAAAGAATTAGAATGTAGTCTTTAAGCCCTCTAAATACTTGTAGAGCTACTCACCTGGGAGTAGTCTTTAAGCTCTCTAAATACTTGTAAGGCTACTCACCTGAGAGGCCTCCTCCAGTTGATCAAAGTCTCGGATCAGTTGTTCCACGTGCATGACTGAGCTACCCAGCTCATTCATCTGTGACTCCAAGGTTTCCAAACGCCTCTCCATTGTAAACTGGATCTGTTAGATACAAAATTGTACAATTAACGGATGAAGTGGGAACTCAATTTTAGCATTTACATTTTAAAGATATGCCCTATCGGCCGTTGCAATGGATTTAGCAGGCTGTGCAACGCAAAAAGGTTTGATAGTCAGGGAGGGCCTAAGCGGAGAGAAGAGTTTGTTTTTTCTTTTGAGTCTTAGATTAAAAAGGGGTCCACCATCAAAGTTCCACAGTAGGGCCCCCCAAAATTTTTTACCAAGCCACCGAATAAGCCTATATCAGAAAAACTTTATATAAACATAACATATGAACAGATGGACAAAATAATACTTGCAAAAAGAATAATTGTTATCTAATTGATACATAGGCAGGAGATGAATACATTTTTTATTGCTCTGAAGGGCTTAAATTGTCATTTCCCAAATTATTGCAAATTAGTGTTTTGCTTTATGATCACCATCTCCATAAGAAGGTATAAGAACTTCTTAACAAACCAGTTAGTTTTAAGGGCTAATGAAAGTACATCAATGAAATTGTGTGGCCACTGCACAAATTCCATGTATTAATTTACTTACAAGTTTGAATTCTTCCTCAAATTTGCGGACTGTGAGACACTGTTTCAATTTGGACTCCTGTCGCTGCCAGAACTCTCCAAATCCAGTTCTACTTTCATCCAGTTGAACCAGTAGCCTGCATATGAATTTATACATCTATTGGTTATAAACAAAATGTGATAGTGTGTAGGGGAGCCAAGATAATTAATGTTAGTTAATTAATACATTAATTCATGTTAATTAATGTTTAAATCTACAGGTTTAATGCATTTCTTTTGTTTTAACATCATTACAATTGTTTAAACTTAAAAATATCATAACATTTGATTAATTACTAAAAGGAAAGAATTCTAGCTTTGGAATGAATTTTCTTTTTGATAATTCATTTTTGTATGTCTGAAACTATACATGTGATATCTATACATCTTCTTCTTCCTTCTCAAAGAGTTTTGATTGGAGGCTTTAGACATGTCCAAAACTTGTGTTGTGGCTGTCAGATAATCCAGTCCACCATATACTTTGTCATTGAAGGTAGTTTCCTAAAGCCATATGAATGACCAGGCAGGTTTGAAGGACATTTTCCACATTTTTGGGAGCTATTCTGCATGGGCACATTTCACATGTTCATTTATACATCTGATATGTAAACATCTGATATCTGAGCCTTGGTTTTAATTTCTACAACTTCTTAGTAGATTTTGTCTTTTTAATGCTAGATATACCGGTAGTTTCATGTTGGTACAAATTAATTTATATGACAGAAACTAGATCTAAAAATGTTGAGCATATTTGAAAAGTCATGATTTTTCTCTTTAGACATTAATGGGAGTTGCTTAAGTTTCTGCTAAGTGCAACTACCAAAGAAAATTTACTGATCAGATCTGATTAAATGATTTGTTGCTTTTGTAGTACAATAGTATAAGAGATGTTTATGAAAGGGTGATTAATCAAACATTGATACATTTTTTTTTAATTATCTCCCTTCTTTCTCAGTAGTCCTTATTTTATGTTACAGATAGGGGCCTTTCTAAAAGGAAAATAACTGCAACAGAAAGTAGGCCTAGACCTCTCCTATTGTTTCATCAAATGGTTTTTAAAGTTGTTTTCAATAAAGCTTTTTTACTAGTGATTATTTACTATGTTTTTTTTAACCTGCACCTTATTTGTAGACTGTATATTACAGATTCTTAGATGAATTTTTAAATGTAATCTATATTTCCTTTGCAATTAGAATAATATCTTTTAAAATAAACTAGTTTCCTACACACATAGTTGCTTCCCTTGGCTCCAATCACTTTTCCGAGCATAAATTTTTTTTATTACCAGTAATTTAACTTACTTGTATATCATTGTGATTTAAATTCTTGATAAAATAAATATCCAAGTTTACCTCTCTAGTTCCAAAATGTGACAAAGTTTTGTCAGCGGAGTACTTGTACTCTCTCCCTTGATGCACTTAAGCAAAGTTTCCCCATGAGCAGATGCACTGTCGATATCTTCAAGCAGTTCCTTTCTTTCTGCCATACAAACTCTTATTATGGCTTCTGTGCCTAAACAATAACAACATTCATTAATCTAATGTTGTATTTTCAAAATTCCTTTATATTAACTTCACCAAATTGTTTTTGTTGCTCTCTAGAAAAATCTTCATAAGCCTAATTGACCGACTTCCCATCATCCTGTCCAGCTGTATTTTAGCACATAGCACAATGACAACACATTTTAGTCAAATTTTCATCCTCATCCTCCCATTCCAACCCTTAAAAATCTTATTTTCCTTTTGTGTATGTTGCTAAATCTTTTAAAGTCTAATAATGGTTATTGGTGTAAATTCCAAAGTTCTGGCTAAAAAAACTAAAATGCAAAAAACAAAATATACTGGTACATAATAATCCAATGCATTAATAAATTTATTTGAAACTTTATTATTGAATAAAAAAATTATTTTCTTTTTTTTTATAATTTATTTGAAACATAAGAAATTTTTTAGGGGGCACGGTAGCCAAGCGGCAGCACGTTTGACTGGCGATCCGAAGGTCCTGGGTTCAAATCCTGCTGAAGACTAGGATTTTTTTCCAGGATTGGAGGGTGTCCCTTAGTCTATGGGTACCTGACAATAGTTGGGGTAAAGTAAAGGCGGCCACACATCTCCTAGAATACCGTGGTAACAGAAACTGATGAATGCTGCTTCATCGGCCCTATGGATCAATTTGGTCCGGGAGGAACTTTACTACAACTACTAAAGAAATGTATACAAATACTAACCAGTAACATCATTGGGAAGTTCTCTTTCTTCCATTTTCTTCACCACGGCTGAAAGACTGGTAGATATCTGAGCTGTGTTTTTGGAGAACTTTTCCACAGCCTAGTGGGAAAAGAAACAAACAGATTAGGCCAATTACAAAAACTAATCCAAAATTTTTGGCTGATCTACTTAAACGGTTTTGTGATAATAACAAGCTACAAAGTTGTAATACATTAGTCATTAGTGTTGTAATTGGTTGGTTCAGATAAATGATTACTAGCAAAAAAAAAAGATGGTAACCTAAAGAATTTATTTAGTGAAAATCATAAGACTTTACAGGGTATTGCACTAAATACCAGTTAGCTGTTTATATCACTTGCTATTGTTATCTAATATAAATGTTGAGTCACTGAAATTATTCAATAACTTTCAAAATTATGTATCTATAAAAGTATGCATTTCAAAACATTTTTTACAATGCATATATAGGCCAAAATTAGATAGTTTATGGACAGGTCAACATTTGCTTTATACAAAGATGTATCCAGATCAGGATAACAGCAATGTTTTTATTTTGTTTTCTTACATTTTGGGTCTAGGCCTATACTTTTGATTATCAGCTATTAACCCCTTAATTTCATTTCATGCCTATTTGCTACAACTTGAAAATAGAGCAGGAATACGTACAGATCTATGTTCTGTCCATTCATTGGCATCAAACTCTAGGTCACCACCCACATCTGAGGTCAGTTGTGAAGGTTCTATGTAGTCTTCCATGTCTTTCGGGCCATCACAAAGAACAACCTGTGGAGAGAGTGTATTTTTTAAAAAGTCATTGCTCATATTTATTCACACCACTTTGGCATGATGGGAAGGATAAAAATAAATTACTAGTAAGAAAAAGAAACGATTTACACAATAACTCATGTCAAAGAATGTGTCTTATTTACTCATTACATTGATGGTTGTCAAATAAGATTTGAAATATTCAAATCTTGGCCTAATGTAAGTCTAATATTGGGCAAATAAACTGTGCTATTAAAACAGGAAGTATTTAAGATCTAGTTTTTTTTTATGGAACATGGTGGTTTAGCAAACTCTAAAGTTCTCTGGTTTAAATTTAAATCCATTAAAAAAATGCCAGAATTTATTTTGCATGTTCAGATGATGCCCATTTCTGTTGTTTACAAATTACAAATTTATCTAGAGAAAATAATTAGATATTACATATTAAGCTAGAGAAAGTAAAGAAAGCTGGGCATTGTTTTATTAGAACGCATAGAAGGGTTTAACACAATTTTACACAAACCTTGAATTCTAACTCTTCCTTAACGAATTTGGATCTAAAATCTGCAAAAGCTCTTTGGAAAAAACCTTTTGGTTGAAGTAGAAATACAACTTGGATATGAACTGGAAAAAACGCCTGGCAAAAAAAATATTGATAAATTATTAGATTTTTAACATCAACAAATTTTATTAACTAATATTTTTACAAGAGCTTTTTCTTGAATCTAACACAATGATTATTCAATAAAGAGTTATTTAGGTTGGCTATTGTATGTATTCAATGTGTTAATTTTGGTTAATCCTTTCTTGTGTAGGCTACTCCAGAACTGTTTTACCTAATCAATCTGATGCTAATGACCATTTACTAAAACTAAATTCTAGCTTAGTTGAAACTGTTTTTAGTTTCTTTTATAAAGTTATTATTCTTTTCTTAAGTTTTTCTAGCTAATGGCTTTTAGGAGAATTTTGGAAAAAATGGGTGTGATTTTCAACATTCATTTAAAATACAAAAAGCTAAAGAAAATCAATAGGTGTTGTGTTTAATGTTTAGGACTCTAACAGTAGTCTATGTGTTTGATTTTTTAAAGAATGGGTACAAGGGAAATAAGCACAGTGGACTGGGATTGTCCAATAGACAGTCCAGCCAACATGGTCAAATCTAAAATACCATCTTGTGGATTGACATAGGTTACAGCTAAGAAGAGATGAAAGAGATAGAGAGAGGGAGAAGGAGAGAGAGAGATAAAGACAGAGAGAAATTAAGAGAGAGAGAGGGAGAAGATGAGAATTAAAGATGTATAGAGACACTTCACATGGAAAGGCTCAAGAATTATGTAGAGTCCTGAGTGGATACTTATTTACTACTAGTTTTGATTTCATGCATGAATGTCACTTATAGGTTAGTGGTTAGATTTCCTATGTGGACTTTGCAATCAGCTTTATGAACATTAGAGGGACATGTATTTGTACATTTTCTACTTTTATCCTGGCTATGGGTTGTTACTGGAACAAGTGGTTGAGGTTGAGTAATTGACAACACTTGTGCATAACCGAGGTATAATCAACTACTCATTTGTTTAATATAACATTTGACATTCCTAATCACATTAAAGACTTACAGAAAGTTTAAGCAGAATGGCTTTAACTGCTCCCCAGCTGTCTTGCCTTCTGTCTATCACTATGACAAAACCAGCTTCTGACTCATGCAACCTAACAAATGTAAAAATTCAACAAAGGTAACAATGTTTTTTGAACAACCTTTTACTTACCTAAAAACTAACAACAAAATGTAATGTGAAGTTTTGAAAATAGTGATGGTAAAGTAACAATGACTTGCATGAATGTTATTATAAAATTGTAACTATGGTGAAGTTACATGAAAATAATTTCTAGTCATGTCCTATATGTTATAGGTCAATGATAAATGTTACAATGTGGTCAAGTCTTAATCAGGTAAAACTAGTAATAATTTCTAAGAATGTTATGATGAAATGTTAATAGTATCATATAGTGAGGTTAAAGTAGTGATAATTAGCATGAATGTTAAACTAAAATGATAATATTAACACAATACATCTACTACATCACAATCAGGTAGAGAATGTTAATACTGTGATTAAAGAATCAAAATGACTCATTCCAGGAACTAAAAATTTAAGCCAGTTGTGACAAACTGAAAAATCTCAAGTAATTGCATTGGAAAAGGATCAGCTTTACTTATAAGCCCCTGGCTACAGCAGACAGTAAACAAATAGCACTTCAATAGCTAACAAAACTAAAACTGCAATGCAGATATTAATAGCCTATATAGCATTCCATATTTTTTAAACTTTCAAGAATTATGGACATTATAAAAACATTACTTTTCCTTTTTTTTCATTAGCCAGAATGATAGTCAGTAAACTACCTTTTGGACCAAACTGATAATAGGGCTGGTGAAGCAGCGTTCATCAGTTTCGGTGGCCACAGTATTCTAGGGGATGTGTGATTGTGTGGCCAACTTTACCCCAACAAATGTCAGGTACCCATTAGAGCTGGGTAGACTCAGAGACACCTTCTTAAGTTCTGGGGAAAAATCCTAGCCTCCACCAGTATTTGAACCCAGAACCTTCGGATTGCCAGTCAAACACACTGCCGATGGGCCACAGTGCCACAGAATGATAGCTATCTTATATTACATGTTACAGATGCTCCTTCTAAATAGAAGATTATTGCGTCCTACGCTTGTCTGTGGATTGCGTCTAGAAGTTTTAATTTAGAAATACATCATATAACAATAATGTTCTCACAGAGCTTCTGACTAAGCCAAAAAGCTAAAGTGAAACTAACAATTTTCATTTTGTTTTGTTACAATATTATTACTACATGTACTGTTTTAAAGATGGCATGAAAAATACAACTAGGCCCTAGTCATAAAATGTACAATAGTAATACAGCAATAATATGATCCATTATAATTTTAGTATGATAGATTGTTTTTACTCCCCAGCACACAAATAATTAATGAAGTTCAAAGCTTCAACCCTCTCTCTCTGTTTACATTTTTCTTCACACTCGTTATTGATTATTTCTTTGAGCGTTATTACATCTTGGTTCTGTATAATTATCTTGATCAGATATGATTACTTTGACACACAAGGGACATAAACAAAACATGGGAGATAAGTCATTGCTCATATTTATTTATTTTCCCTCAAGAAATAAAAAAGACTTTATTGATCCCCATGCGGTGCCAGAATATTTATTAGTGCCAGCATGCTCATGGAGGCCACTTGGGCATGATGGGAAGGGTACAAAGATATTACTAGAGAAAAAAAACAAACAATTTACACAATTAAATAAACAAAGACCTAATAGGGAAAAAAAAAGTATGGTATCTTACAAGAAATTTGCTATATGTTGACATAGAATGAGTATTATGTACTCCTTATATTTATATCAGACACATAAGTAGGAATTATTTATGATCTAGTTTCCCCAACGTTAATTTTAATATATTTTATTGGGTTTTGGAGTTGGGTTTTACTGCTTCATGTGTGACATAGAAATGGCTAAAGGGACTTTAACCCTTACAGTCCCGGGCGCGTATATAGCGGAACTGAAAGCAGCATAGATAGAAGTAGGTCGGTACGGGAAGGGTTAAAATCAATAATCATAGGACTACATGTAAGGGTCTTTTTCCTCCCATTTCTTACACCTTACTCCTACTCCCACCCCTTACATACAAATTATATTTAAAAAAATAAGCTGCAGCATTACAGGCATGCAATTTCGGAATAGGGAAATTGTATCCTAGCAAAGCTTATAGAATAGGGGAAATTATATCATGGCATGTAAGAGAAGTGGGGAATATGATAGCTTTACATATGATGTGACAAGTCTAGCGGTACCTTTCATCGCAGCATGTGGATACTAGGAAATATATCCCAAAATACAATAATAGACATGACACCCCAACATACATTTAAAAAAAGAAACGAAATAAGTTTCAATTATCTCAGCATATATTTTGATAAAGGGATGAAGGGGTCAAAACTCTTAGGGAAAGTTATGTCCCCTTTATAAATTTATACAATTTCTAAAGTAAAAAAAATTGCATATAATACAACTGAAACTGATTTTTCAACTAAAACTTTTTGAAGTTAATAAAAATTGCTTAATGGTATAGATTGATTAGTATCACATAATTTTATTATACTATAGGGCAGGGGTCGTCAATCTTTCGATAAAAGTGGGCCTAATAAGGATTTCTAGCTCGTTCAGCGTGCCAAAGAGTGTAAAAGTCATCCCGTTTTAGCACTTAATTTCTTGTAGAAGAGACTTCAATTGCCTTTTTGCGGGGTCCACCATATGCCATTGAGCATGCCGTAGGTTGCCGAACCCTGCTTTAGGGGATATTTTTGAATTAAGTTGGCTAGTTTCGAGACTAGTATAGTCTAGTATAGTCTATACTATACAAATGGGCTGTATCTAAAACCAGTTCAAACATCATCAAATTTTTTGAACGTATCTTCTTTTTTGTATGTTTTGTTTTTTATTCCATCAGGTTACTTTGTTGTTGTGACTAGGGTTGAAGTTATAGGTGTTATATCTTATATGTTAGTAACTGTCTGTTACGGTTGTTAGTCGCCACACTCACGGAGTTATTCCAGAAAGGTACGTGACCACTTTTCCATAGTCTTCGTCTGAAACTTCTGCCAGCGTTGGTCTGGACGGAAAAGTCATGATAGGGGCCCCGTTCTTTGCTTTTCCACCTAAAAAGTGAAGAAAAAAAAAAAAAAAAAGTTTAGATACGCACTATATGCGTTGTTGTAAATTTATGTTAAGTTGTACAACCATAGACTATAATATACATGGACCGCTTGCTTTAGTATTTCTGCTATATGATGACTCGAAAGACTGCTTTTCGGAATTTCCGATTCGTTGTTTCCTTTGCACTTCCGTTTTATTGAATTGCTTCGATTTTCTCAATGAAAAATTAAAAATTAAAATCGAAAGTTCTATACAGCGGAAATATTTAAGAAACAACGAGGTGCGTAGAAGTCATTTAAGACAGCGTTATTGGTTGCGCACGCAAAAAAAAGTACATATAAGCTCTAAAAATTAGAGCAAGCGGTCCATCTTATTATAGTCTATGGTACAACAATTAATTCGGACTAATAAACACGATAGATGAATGTCGTGAACATATTGCATGACTATTTACTATTTAGGGCCTGCTCATGTAAGACTTACAAGGGGACAATGTATACAGAAAGATTCAAAAATAACCAATGAACATGTTATTGGCTTTTTTTTTTCATTCACACAAAAGTACACTGTGTCATATTGACCACTGTGTCCAGTGCATTAGAACATGTTTTTTCCGTGTACAATTAATTATATACTCATGTGTGTTAGTGTGTTATTGTTGTTTGTACTTTTTTTTTACTATGTCATTCCTATAGTGACTGGCAAGAGACCGTGGAAAGTGGCGTGCTTGGACAGAGGCCCTATGTTCCACAAGGAACCCAAAGGACAGATGATGATGATGATGATTCCTATAGCATAATTCAATCAGCTACGACAGGCAACCAGCATGATATAGTCTGCAGTTCGGCAAACACTCATTGAACGGCATATAATCTTAATCAGAACTGTCTTAAATATATTAAAGACGCCCCTTCTGTACAGAAGATTATTGCGTCCTATGCTCTTACGTTCACATAATAAATAGGTGCCTTAGATGTTCCATCCTGGTGGAGGCTAGGATTTTTTCCCAGGACTTGAGTGTGTCCCTGAGTCTTCCCAGCTCTGATGGGTACCTGACATAAGTTAGGGTAAAGAAAAGGCGGCTGGGCATTGTGTTGGCCACACATCCCATAGTAGGCCGTGGCCACAGAAACTGGTGAACGCTTTTTGAACAGCCCTATGATTAGTCTGGTCCGAATGGTACTTTACTTCCAGAGACTGCCTTTGAAGAAATGACTTGATGAACCACGCCAGATTCTCCAACAATTAGCCAAAATGGACCACACTACCAAATTAAACCGAACGGGCGCATCCATTGTCTCCCGAGACAGATGGAACCAATATCTCATTATCATGAGCCTACTTAGTAGGCCTATGCACACTTAGCGCATAGGTCTACTTAATAAGTACGCATGGCGAGACTGATTTTGACTCCCCCCCCCCACACCGCGCCAACCTCCTAATTATGGATTAACCACCCGCAAGATCATATATGGCCTCTTCCACCTCGCCCCCACCCCATTACCCAACATTTAAATATCACCAAAGGGCCAATTCAACCCCCCAAAAAAAAATTAACAGATGACAAATAATCAATAAAATGGTTTTTCGTGGAAAACAATCCAAAAGCATAACAAATGAGTCATACTTGTGACCATATAGTCTTTCACTCTCCCCCCTCTTTCTCTTTTCTTTCCTCCCACCTGTTTTCTCCTCCTCCCGGTATCCCCCATGTCTACACCCATACTCCACTTTCTTCCAAGAGTCAAAAAATGCCTCCATCATTGCCTAATCATTATATCACTGCTTGAGTACTTGTATAAATTGTCTGGCTTTATCTCAAACTCACATTTACAATAAATTGTAAAGCTATATTTTTAAAACGAATAGGGCCTACGTATGTCTTGGAAATCAAGACACCACACAAATTTACATTTTCTCTCTAAGTGTAAGATAAGATAAGATAAGATGGCTTTATTGATCCAAATAAATGGAAACTTGATTTGATTACATAACTTCCGTCTTTCAGCATACTTAAAACAATATTAAAGAACCATTTGTACTCAAACACAATAGACATTCGCGCACACCATCATACCATTTATCATACAAGAAAAAAGTAGGCCAATGAGACTCAACATAAGATATGCAAATTTGAATGCCCAGTTTAAAATATCGGGCATTTATTGATCACCAGAAGTTCTCTATTCCTTTTTATTTCTTCTGCTTGCCAATACCACCTTCCAGATAAAGGCAATTATAATTACATAGTAAAGTAGACTACAGTGTCCTGTGAAGCAATTTTGATTGACCACGTAATACTAAGGGATTGTGTGTCCAGCATTATGCCTAGCTGCCTAGTAATGTCAAATACACATTTTAGGTGGGGTAGACAAGAGAACGCGCTTCAGATCCGGGAAAATAATCCTAGACTTCACCGCAAGGATTCTATTTCAGGAATTTATTGTTCTCTAGCCGGGCGCGCTACCGCCAGACCACCGTATTCTATAGATCATATTTCTTAACCTTTTCGGGCTCACCGCCCCCTTTTTACAATTTGTATCCGCTCACCGCCCCCACCCCATTTCTTTAAGCGCCCAATCTCCACTTCCTTTCCGTCCGTCTAGACTATAGTTTCCGCTATTTTTTTGCCGGACTAGACTTTTTGTGTGATTAATTATCTTTAAAAAAAACTGAAAAGTAAACATATTGTAAGAATTAATAGATAAAAAAAATTACCTAAACAAAAGGTTTAAGTAAATCAATAATAATGTGAATCGTTTGCCTGGTGTGTTGCTAGCAATTTGTCTATTTTTGTTTCAATTTCGGTTGCAAAAGCCTTAGGTCTAATAATTAGTAAGATTTTTTATATTACAAAACAGAACTTGTTCTGCATCACTATTGAACTCAAGGTAGAAACATTTTTTTTATTAAAGGGAGATAATTAGCCCGTTTTTTTTAAGCTAATAATTCTGGGTTTTTTTCTTTTATAAAAAATAAACGGCTTACAATCTATAACTTTAAAATGATCAAACTGTAAACAATATTTGAAAATTATATAAATATCAAATGACTAAAGAATTTATATGTATATTTTCAAACATTACAATAACTACCCAGTTTGTATGATTACTACTTATCTATACCGCTTAATTTTAGTAATCATTACATAACGTATAAAGGTTGCAAATATAATTATTAAGGACATCTCGGTAAAACTGAGATCAAAATATTAATATAAGCAGATGTAAGAACGATAGTGTTTGGTCAGCAGGGTTGATAGTCCGATGAACCAACCACAGGACCAGCCGGTCGCACCATATTTGCCAAATACTGACCCCTACTTCATCGAAAAGTCACTGCGATTCCTATTTCTTATTACTATAATAATATGTAGGCATACTGTTGGTGATATTCCGTATTCTTAGTTGTATGTTAAACGCGCTCTGAGCTTACATTATGTTTGTTGGCAGCGCTATACAAATATTATTATTATTATTATTTAGCAGCACTTGCGTTTACATCACATTTCATCCAAAAACGAATCGATTTAATTAGCTGAGATGTTCAAATTATATCAGGTTTTTGTACCGCCCACTTGCCCTTCACCGCCCCCAATCGTCCCCGGGAATGTCAGCGCCCCCTTAAAGCTTCTCACCGCCCCCCGGGGGGCGATATCGCCCCCGTTGAGAACCTATGGCATAGATCATCATCATTATTCCCACCGTACTCGCCTTGGGCAGAGGCTACAAACAAAAGCTCATGAGGCATCTCGGACTTTGACAAGTCTCTGCCGGTGTCTCCAGTTTTGTCCCATCATGCTGTTGTCTGCTACCAATTCCTGCTTCCGGGTGGTTATTTTTTTTTTAGGTCTGCCACTTTTCATTTTCGCTTTGTAGGTTCCATGTCTTGTCTTGTTATGCTGGTTGTGTGGCCTATCCATCTCCGTCATCTTTGTTGGATTACCTCTTCGATTGGTTCCTGTTGCATGCATTGCCAGAACTCTTCATTGCTGGTGACCTTGGGCCAGCGTATCATAGGAATCCTTCGGACGCAATGAATTGATGAATGCCTGTATCTTCCCATTGCAGGCTGTGGTAGTCCTTCGTGTCTCAGCTCCATCTACCAAAACAGGTTTTACAGTGGTGTTGATTAACTTAAATGTTGTTTCTTATTGATAAGGCGTCACAGTCTAATGCCGATGCCTTGTCGATTCTCACCTTTAACAGAGACAATTTTAACAGTGGATTGCAAAATACGAGATGGTAACCTAATAGCGATCCTCAAATTCCTTTAATGGTACCCAACCTTCAAGCCATATAGTCCAAGCAGCTCCATACCTACACGCCCCATCTTTCTGTATCTTTCACACTTTTGTTAAAGATATAGTTACTCGGTACTGTGCAACAAATGAATAAAATTAATACATCAAAAGCTGCCTGTATGAACTCAAAACATGATTGCTGCTTACCCGAGAGGACTGTGTACTTTGTCTGTAAGAGAGCAGCCACGTCAATCACCTTGTACTGCTGGGCCGTCTCGTCCAAGGCACTGCCTGGAGAAAAAAAAGACCACACGCGTATTCATTAACATGAGCAGTTATACAGTTGTATCTCCCGTTGTATTGTGTAACAGATTCTTTTGTTCAGCCCATCTCAAACTTGCTTCCTTGTCCCCCTTCAACCCAACACCCCCTCCATCCATCCCCCTTTCCCCAATAATCCTCAGAATGTCTGAGTGTTTCTCAATTCTTTTAAAAACCTCTTGGAAGTGGACCTGTGGCGTGCAAAAGGTTTACAGTTATCAAAGAGATCTTCGTCAAAAATAGTTTAAGAAAAGCTGGCGAAAGGATTTGTGGTTCGATGGCCGCTTATCACTCAAGAAGAATTTAATATCATAATGGAAAATAGCTCGATAGAAATTGCATGATGGGATCTGCATTGAAGACCCTTTGTGACAGATCTGCAATTATCTCACATGTATCGACCAATGGGATAACAAACTCCCCCCCCCACACTCCTTATTGTATGAAGGGTGACGTAACCTAGCAGACGGCAGGGGCTTTGAAATCGAATTTTCTGGCGCCAACTATAGCTCGCGATGTCTGGTAAACGGGTGAATTGCTTTTCTTTGGACGAACATGTTGCACATAAATATTTTATAATGTTTCAAAAATGTTAACAATGTATAATATAGCTCTAGGCCTAAGTATTATTCCTTTCACATTAAAATAACCTATTCGACCCAAGCCACTTATTATTGATTGAATAAAGAAAATAATGGCGCATTAGTAAGAAAAGCTTATTAAGTTATTTATGCATAATACCTAAGCCCTCAGGCCTAAGTTACTCATAAGTAGATTATATAAATAAAAAGTTTACTGTACTTATTAATTAATGAGAAATCCACAAAACATACATGCATTAGTAATAGGAATTAGGTATAAAAACATGCATTGTGATTGTAATATACATAAAACAAAATCATAGCAACATAATATTTTTTAAAAAAAAGTCATGCAAATTGTGTACGTTATAAAAATTGAAGCAGTGGCCTAAATGCTTTGCGTGTTGCATAAAAATAATAATAGTATATAGAAGAAAACAAACAAACATGCACAATGAATAAAAAAAAAATCTGCAAAACATGAGATCACAGTTAGAAGAGTTGAGAAATGGTGTGAATCAAGATGAAAAGCTTGGTCTAATGCAAGGGTTAATGTTCAATACACAAAAGGATACAAACAAATTAAAGATAGATAGATAGATAGATAGATAGATAGATAGATAGATAGATAGATAGATAGATAGATAGATAGATAGATAGATAGATAGATAGATAGATAGATAGATAGATAGATAGATAGATAGATAGATATGGGATCGTTCATTCTGGCTTGTTTATTGAATGTTTATATGTTCAGAGTTGAAAATGTCCAATACAACAATATCCGTTATTGGCATTGTTTTAGAGAACTTTGTGGGAAGGTAAGAGTGGCATGAGGTAATGGTGATGGGCGAAGGTATAAGAAAGGAAAGATGGGAAGGGGCTAACAGCATAAAGTAAGACAATGTAGGCTATGGCCTTTTAGTTTCACGAATGAAACCGTCTATTAAAAGAAGGTTAGATAGATATATGGATAGACAGACAATAGATAGATAGAGAGGCAGACAGACAGGCAGATACCCAGATAGAAATATACTTAGATAAATAATTATTATTAGATACATATAGATAGATAGACAGGTCGATAGAGCGATAGATAGATATACAGATAATTTGATAGATGGGCACACAGACAGATACTCAAGATAGATAGATACCTAGATAAATAGATAGGCCTAATTTGGTAAGTATGCAGATAGATAGTTAGACCTAGGTAGGTAGATAGGTAGGTAGGTATGTATGTATGTATGTAGGTAGGTAGGTAGGTAGGTAGGTAGGTAGGTAGGTAGGTAGAAAGGTTGGTAGGTAGGTAAATATGTAGGCATGCAGGTATATATTTCGCATAGATTTTTAGTCCAGCAAGCACCAGTCGATAATTTCTAAAACATGTGCGAAGGATGGGGGGAAAGGGCGGGGCGGGGGTGGAACAGCAGTAAGGTGATCACTTGTATAGCGCGTCTATCCATGTTGTTAACATTTAAGGACGCTCCGCTCATTGCTGTCTGATTCCAAATTTCAGCTGTCGAACTCAAGAGTGAACCAACAGACTTTAAAAGAAAGCCCCCCATTGGAGCATTTCATCCATCATCAACATTAGCATAATGGAAAGCTGAGATGACTTGAAGCAAAGTTTTAGCTCCGCGTCTTCATTCCTGACTACTGGAACAGTGTGGCTGCTTCTCAACGATTTTATTTTTACAAATCGTATCTCTTGAGATGGTTAACCCTTCCCGTACCGACCTACTTCTATCTATGCTGCCTTCAGTTCCGCTATATACGCGCCCGGGACTGTAAGGGTTAAGAAAGGAAAGGGGATAATAGCAAAACGTCAAGGGAAAAAAAAAGAAAAGAACAGACATACAGATAGATAGATAAATAGATAGATAGTGCTCCTTCTATACAGAAGAGTATTTCGTCCTACGCGTACACTCATCCTTGGTTCGAGTCTTGAATTTTGATAGCTGTTTTAAATGATGTTAAGTTTTTTGGTTTTCCTGGTTTATTCAGGCAGTCCATTCCATGCCCGGATGCCACTCGAGAAATATATAGATAGATAGATTGGTAGATATATATAGATAGATAGATTGGTAGATATATATCGATAGATAGATATAAGCGGTAATAAAATGGTAAGATAAAACGATAATAAAACAATAGATAGCTAGATAGAACAATAGATTAAAAAAAATATAGATAGATAGAAAGATAGATAAATAGAAACATAGATAGATTGCAATGGTAAATAAATAGAACACTAGATAGGACAATATAACGATAGAGAGATAGATAGTTAGACTGATAAATTGTTGACAGATAGAGGTCGCCTAAATTGTGATAGACAGGCTACACTACAGAAAGAGAGGGAGAGACTACACATCCATGATCATGAGGAATCGATCTGATCTAATTGGTTCAACCAGATACCAGAACAAGTTTGTCTAGAGATACGAGTTAATTTGTCCCCGTTTATTATCAAGTAATTTGACTGTTACATGAAAACTCATGTTTATCACTCGAATGTGCTAACGTCATTCCATTTCCCACGCATTGCTTTTCAATTAAGGGGGCGACAAAGGAAGGGAGATATATTGCCCCAACTCAATTATTTTAGCGTGGTAGTCATATTACTTCTCAATCTTGATAATTAGATCTAGTTTTATACACTTTTTTTTTTCAAAGATAGGAAAAGTTTTGTTTAATTTAAACAATTTTTTTGAAGGAATCTTAGCCGGGTAGAATGCTTTCCGAAGCTTTGGGCCCCGACGGGATACGATAGTTAATAATAATAATGGTTCTTTATATTGCGCTTGTATCCATGCTATTACATTTAGCATACTCATCGCGCTCTATGTATAAATTGCAGTGGCAGCTGTATTTGGTACGCAAGGCACACAACCACTAGATCTAAAGAGACAGGTCTTAAAACTCTTTTTAAAAGATGCTTTTGTCTCAGAATATTTCAGTGTCTGAAGGCCGTTCCATACAGAAGGCGCCACAGATTCAAACGAGCGCTCTCCAAAGTACCATACTTCTTTTTTATGTCCAGCCACACGGGGAATTCTTAGGAGTGACTGTGATGAGGGGGGACAACCCGTAACCATACTGAAATGTATAAACTAGTATTTAGTGCAGAGTACTAAATCAATCAAGTTCCACTATCTTGACTGACGGCAAGACGCCCCACTTCCTTTACAAAAACTTTAAGATGACGCACATGGCTAGAACTGTCCGAAATGTCAACTCAACTGACCCAAATACTGTGACTGTTTCTGAATGGTTACGACACAGAGTACTGTTAAAAAAATGTTTTCGACAAAGTGTACTGTTATAAAAATGTTTCAAAAATTATTCCATTTATTCCATGCGTTTACGTACGAGTGCAATGGCTAGATGCCCTGACCTAAGCTCTCAAGTAAAGTGGCACATGCGCCATTGGCTCCTTTTTCTCCCCACAGTGGCTGTGGTCAATCAATAGGTCCTTTAAGGGTACGGCAATTATAAAAGCCCTGTTCGCGTGTAGCTATCAGATGCCATCAATGATAATGATAATCACTGGTAGAAATATTGGCTACTATATCAGAAAATTATGTTATTACTAAAAGTTCTGCTGTTTTTTTTTCTTACTTTCATTAATTCTTTTTCTTCACCTCAAAACCTAGTAGCCTAAGCTTACTGGGATCTCATTACCGCGGAACGTTGCTAAGATACACAAAGCCGTTACCGAACAACACTCGTGGATTAATATCCCCAAGGACAGCGGTTCCTAAAATGTGGTATTCTCAATATTTGGTATGCCCCAAAAAAGGTATTCTTAAAATAAGGTATACTCAAAATGAGGTATTTTCAAAATATGCTATTCTGAAATATGATATTCCCAAATAGTGATAGGCCCATTTCCAAACTGTGATTTTCCCAAAAATGTGATATTTCTACTCCTACTGGGTTGGGAAGTTTGGTTAGTAGTAGACTGCACCATAATACTATTGACAATGGCGGAAACCATCGACAAAATGAAAACAATCAATGACCCAGTCAGACCAGTGGGGAAATGTAAAAAGACAAAGACAAAACCTAACCCTGCCTACGGAATAACAGGCAGGAAGAGCTGCATGACAAAAAAGAAAACCAAAGCATAAGACAAAATCCTGTAACGATTCCATTCTTTCAACTATTTTTATTATTGTATATCATAGCTTTACTTGAAAACAATAATAATAATTATTATTCCAAAATAAGTTATAAAATAAAGGGAAAGGCAAGCATCAAAAAAAAAAATTTTAAGGTAGGCCTAAATGAAATTTGGTCAGCTTTTGTTGAGATAATAATTTATTTTAATTTGTTTTTACTTTTACTTTTGGTTGATTGTTGATTTGTGGCTTTTGTTATTGTTAATGTTTAAAGATACAATTCACAACATACTAATGTACATGGCGATAAAAAAACAAAAACAAAAAACAACAATAAATAAGCTGCTATGAGTCTATCAGCATTTCTTCAACCAGTTCTTCCGGGAACTCTGGTCGTTTTCCAGGAATCTCAATAGAGTTTTATATTTTAACCGCCCTTCTTTGATAACGCATTGATTATGAATTCATGGCAAGGAAAACTTGTGAAACGCTGATTTCCATCATAAGAACAATCATTAGTATATAAACACAAGCATTGCTTTGAAAAGTGGAATACAATATTAAAAGAGGGACATGTTATAGTTTACATAGGAAACTTGGAAAATGGAAAAGTTTTGAAAAGGGGGGAAACAAAGGTAGCTGAGAACCGGGAATCCCCAGAGCTATATTTGAGACACTTTGACAAACCTGGAGGCTCGTCTTTGGATTCAATAATTACGTAGTCGTTCATGACGTCATGTGTCAAAGGATCTGAGAAAAAATGCCATCATTAGCAAAAGCAAACGGAAGTTAAAACTAAATTTAAAAAAAACAAGCTGAAAACACATCTTAACACAGGGGTTGGAGGGAACAGGGGGAGTGAAGTAAGAAAACAACAATAAAAGACAAGAATCAACAGCATAACAGATGCATAGCCAATATAATCGAATAATTATAAACGAAGAAAAATAAATAATTATACATTCATATTCCTATATACTGGTACTAGGTATGTTACGTAGGTTGGTTTCTAAATATTATTTAATTTGTAATAGCGTACTTCTATCTACCGATCATATACTATTTCGCTTTTATTGGCGTAAACTATATTGTATATTATGATATCACAAAAGTTAAAACTATTTTTTATTATATCAGTCTATAAGGTTATTATCAACATATAAAAAATGTATATCAGCATCTAAATATACAACTTTTTCTATCATAAATAGAACACAGTTGTTGTTAGGAGCAGATATGTCTTTCAACATAGTTTTTAAACAAGACAAAACTTTTTATGTAATAAGTTAATATCAAATAGGTTATTTATATTTATATCTCAATAGCACAATATGTGTATGACAACAGTCAACAGGTATATGTTTTAATATTAGCAGAATCGAATGTTTAAATGTTCACATACTGAGTAGCCTATAGCTTGATCAATAATTTTTTTTTTCTACAGAATCATGTTTCCCTCGACAGATTTAAAATATCGTGTTTCTAAGTCTAACACAAATATCCTGTTTCTATCTCAAATGTCCTTGATCAAAAGAAAAATACCACGATCACATCATTAAAACATTCGAGCAAAAAATAACATCATCAACTAGATCTGACAACAACAGATGAATTAAAATCATATTTCTAATTCCGATCTAATATATTTCTTTCACTTACGTTTCAAAGTATCCAATCAAAGACTATAATATTATAGTCTTTGATCCAAGTAAGTAAAATTTGAAGTTATCTTCACAAAATGAATTCGGTAAAAACAAACAAAATGCATGTTGTTGTTTTTTTAAAACTAATCGTCTGGCTATCTAAATTCCTCGAGTCTCACTGTCTGCATAAACACGAAAAAAACAAAAAATACGAACACGTTAACCTAACGAAGAAATAGGACAGTGTCCAGGGGAGAGTTATTTGGTCAATTATATTAGGCCAAAGTTCTTTTTTTTTTTTTTGCAGCAGAATTTATAGAAAACTAAAAGACTGAGGCAAGACTTAAATTACTGTTCTTTGTTTAAAGCTAGTGTTACTACATCTTTATCTTTCGTGCGTCATTCACATTGGCTTTTTGTAACTTAATATAAAGCTGAGTTTAAACTTTTAGCAAATTTGTGATAATTGAATTTTTTTTAACGTTGGAAGATTTTTTTTGTGTTTCTGCTGGTTATTGATATTTTCTAGAACATTTGATTTTGGGTGTTGCTTTATTAAAG
Source organism: Anisus vortex (assembly GCA_949126835.1). Taxonomy (NCBI): domain Eukaryota; kingdom Metazoa; phylum Mollusca; class Gastropoda; family Planorbidae; genus Anisus; species Anisus vortex. Next base: position 28,493,133 of record OX421508.1, read on the forward strand.
AAATAAAATTCAAACTACAAAAGACAGGAAAGATAGGTTGAATCATCGTGATTGATTTTACTTTGGGGATGGCCTGCATATAATCTTATATTAGTCCAACACCATCCTAATCCTACAGTCTAAATTTAGTTTTTACACTCATCGAGGCATGGAATAAATCACAAGTAAAGCGAATGGCCATGACATGGTGAAAAATCTGGTAATAGTCAGTCTATCTTTGCGACAGCGGGAAGCGGGTTGAGCAGACGTTAATGAATTTATTTTTTTTAAAATAGATGAATGAAGCGTTTTACGTATTTGATATAACACACCTACGTTTGCTTTCAAAATAAGCTTATACAACTATATAGCCTAACTATCCTGTAAGAAATTTAATGTTATTTAATCGTATTTATCTTAGAAGAATTAACAAGAAATTACCGATTCGCAAGGGAAATTACTCTTATGAGTGAGTTATGCGCATTTGAACTTTGAACACGTTTAAAAAACATCATTTTACGTTTGTATACCCATTTGTGGCATACGTAAATTGTTGTTGTCTTATCTTATATGCTACAGATGTTCCTTGAGAGTATATATATAGCCTAACTATAATGCCTATAACAACCTAAATCAACAGCACACCATTGCCATTGGATTATTGGCAAAAATGCAGAACTTATAAGTTTACAGACGTTCCTTCTAGATAGAAGATTATTACGTCCACTAGGCCCAAAACTCCTGCAGGGCGACAGGGATCCGTCAATGGCAGGGATAGAACCCGCGACTTGTCCGTTGGCTTTTGGTTGACAGTCCGGTGAACTAACCGCTGGACCAGCCGGCTTCACAATATACAGAATATTATTGTGTCCTACTCTTATCCGTGGTTTTGAGTCTAGTCTTACATTTTCATTTGTGTTCTAAATAATGTTAGGTTTGCTGGTTATACTGGTTTGATTATCATCATGCAAACCATTCCTTGCCCGGATGCCACTCGGGAAGAAAGAATAGCCTACTTATTTACATTTGTACTTGTATATGGGATATATCTGCACATTGTAATAGATTGTTATTGTACTATATTTCTAAGTTAAAATTTAATTCCTTATGTAATAATACTAAAGTAGTAATAATGAATAAGGCATTACATTATCTGGTCAGCTGTGAATATCTTATTGTCTAGTAATGAACTTTGCAGCTCTTTTCTGGATTTGTTCTAATTTTTTGTTTATGTTTTCTTAGTTGATGGGTCCCATACAGAAGATGCATATTCCAGTATAGGCCTAACTAATATGTTTGATAGCATTTTAGTTTTATGTTCTTATAACATTTGTAGGCTACCAGTTCCTATTTATGAAGTCAAATGGTTTTTTTTTATTACTTCATCAATAAGTTGATTCCAATCTTAAGTAGCCTACTCGATTCCAAACTTAAGTAGCCTACTCGATTCCAATCTTAAGTAGCCTACTCGAATCCAATCTTAAGTAGCCTACTCGATTCCAATCTTAAGTAGCCTACTCGATTCCAATCTTAAGTAGCCTACTCGATTCCAATCTTAAGTAGCCTACTCGATTCCAATCTTAAGTAGCCTACTCGATTCCAATTTTAAGTAGCCTACTCGATTCCAATCTTAAGTAGCCTACTCGATTCCAATCTTAAGTACCGTTAGTCTACTCGATTCCAATCTTAAGTAGCCTACTCGATTCCAATCTTAAGTAGCCTACTCGATTCCAATCTTAAGTAGCCTACTCGATTCCAATCTTAAGTAGCCTACTCGATTCCAATCTTAAGTAGCCTACTCGATTCCAATCTTAAGTAGCCTACTTTGCAATTTTAATTTGTGTTAGATAAAGGTCTTTTTCATGATTGAAGTAGGTTGTATCTATTTTTTTTTTCTTTTCTTTGATACTCTTAATTCTAACAGTTGGCACTCTTCTAGATGGAAAGTAGTTGTAAGTAAGTAAAGTAACCGTCGGACCGAATTATCTTCTTATCTTATACATTACACAAAGAGGATTATTGCGTCCTAAGCTCATCCGTGGTCCGAGTCTAGTCTTGCATTTTTATTATTGTTTTAAATGATGTTAAGTTATTGGTTTTCCTGGTTTGTTCAGGCAACCCATTCCATGCCCAAATGCCACTCGGGAAGAAAGAGTACTTATATGCATTTGTTCTCGCATAAGAGACAAGGAAAGTGTTTTTGTCTTTTTGTTTATCTGAGCTTTGCAACAGGTTGTTATTGTGTTGTATTTATAAATTAGAGTTTAATGCCTTATGCATTATTACTACTTTACTCTTTGCCCTTCTGTCCTCTATTGTTTCTAGGTTTAGTGATTTGACTAATGGTGTTACTCTTGTTAATTGGGAATATTCACTAGTTATGAACCTGGCAGCTCTTTTTTGAGTTTGTTCTAATTTTTTTATGTTTTCCTTAGTTAGTGGGTCCCATACAGATGCTGCATATTCTAGTAAAGGCCTAACTAATGTGGGATAGCCTTTTAGTTTTATATCCTTATTACATTTGTAAAAGAATTGATCCATAGGTCCGATGAAGCAGCGTTAACCAGACCTTAAACCACATTTCACCGGAGTGATCGAATCGAGACTAATCTCTTAGGATTCGGAGGACAAACACACTTGTACTAAGTAGCACAGCTAGGTTACCATATAGGTTCGGTGCAAACTGTTGACCGTTCCCATCCACTCTTTCCTCCTGCAAGGCAGGGCAGTCTAAAAGCAGCGTTCACTAGTTTCTGTGGCCAGCACTACCTTTACTTTACCCCAACTAAGGTCAGGTACCCATCGGAGCTGGGTAGATTCAGGGACACCCTCTAGACCCGGGAAAAAGTCCTAGCCTGCACCAGGATTCGAACCCGGGACCTTCGGCTCGCCAGTCGAACGCGCTGCCGCTCGGCTACCGTGCCCCATTTCTAGATGGAAAGACATACTCCATTTAGATTCTCATTTTTGTAACTCATCTAGGTCTTTTGGTAAGATTTCAGAATCTTTTCTGTCTTTATTGTTCTGTAAATTATGCAATTGTCCGCTAATAACTTTACTTTTGTTCAAGTATTGATGTTGTTGAGTAAGTCATTAATATAAATTAGGGTGCATAGAACAGTTCCTTGGGGAACTCCTGATTTTACAGTTATTTTTTGATGATTTATAGCCATGAATTATTACAGTTTGTTCTCAGTTGTTTTTTTTTATGTTGCTTTTAGTTTTGTTATTTGTGGCAGGGGTAGTTGCGTTTGTGTGTGTGTTGTTTTAAAATATATTTATGTGTCATCACTTTGGGATTACAACTACTCTGCTTTATGTGAAAGTCTCTTCTGTGCAAAGCATAAACGAGCAAAGGACAATTTCGAAAAGGAATAATGTTAATAAAGAAGCCTTCTCTGTAGAGAGCGTTGTAAAAAAATTGGAAAGTGCCGGAACAACTGATAATTAAGTTAACCCGATTCATTTTAACGTTTCTCGCTCAATTCATCCTGTAATTTTGTGATCTAAAAATAGGTCATCAAAACCTCTTTGTGGACGATCGATAGCCAAAACAGCCAATCGAATTCGGCGTTTTATATGTTGTTTAAATGGTGGATGGATAATTAATATAGTTTATGTAAATGATATGAACGGCTCGATATAATATCCTATGCCTTTGAAAGGTATAATATGGGTAATTAGCAATCCTTGACATGTACATGGAATGAGAAGCTGTGTGGATAAAATGGACTTGCAGGACGGACGGACTGACAGATAATAGGTGGGAATGGGTAGAGGCGAGTAGTATGCACGTATTATAGATAGAAAGTAGGTAGGCATAGGTAGAAAAAAAAACGGTTAGGTATTTAGGTATGTAGGTATGTGAGTAGGTATGTATGTGAGTATGTAGGTAGATGGGTAGCTAGCTAGCTAGATAGGTAGGTAGGTAGGTATGTAGGTAGGTAGGCAGGTAGGTAGGTATATGTAGGTGGGTATGTAGGTAAGTATGTATGTAGGCAGGCATGCGGGCAGGCAGGTAGGTAGGCAAGTATGTGGACATACAGACGACATACAACAAGCCTACATATAGGTAAGTGGACAGACAGACGGACGTGTGAATGGAGGGACGTACAAATAATCTAGATATAATCGTAGAGGCAGAGTAGAAAAAAAAACCATCACATTACCAGATGTGAGTTAAGCGACACACACACCATCTGCTCACTCAGCGTCCACACGCGACACGCCAGGAAACGAATATGTCTTGCTTTTCTGAGCGTGTAACATTGTGTCTTAACACACACAAGACGTAAAACATGACACCGAAATGCAAGAACCAGATCTGACATTGGTAGAGTCCACGGCATAAAGAAAACAACAACAACACTGGATTAAAAAAAAAGACCAACAACAAGAACAAAGACCTTGTACATCGCATAGAGTGGAGTTTCACAAAATGCCGGGTTGCAACCCGGTATGCTATCGGGCCACACAAGTTACATTCATCATCAACAAACCCTTGACCGTTGTGGTCGTTAAGGGGGGGGGGCGAATGGACATCTCAGCAGTCATCTTTCTCCATTTTTGCCTGTCTTGAGCGGCTGGTCAATAGTTCAGTTTGTCCGACTAACTTTCCCCAGGCTAATCTGACACCTTGTCAACGGAGATTAAATTGTGTGTGTGTTTTTATTTTCTTGTCGTCCATACTTTGTCTCGCACATTTTTCAAGTGTTGAAATTGACAAGGCTTCATTCTTAGAAGGTAAAAATTGTACCTTAATTAATCGTCGGCATAACCATGTAGATTCTATGTTTTCTGGAAGTTCTTTTTGAAGTGTGTAAGCATAAAGAAGATATATCACTGATCCTGCGGGCCTGGTAAAGCCAATATTTATGGCTCAGAGTACGCTATCCCAACATTAACCTTTCAACTTCTTTGCCTTAAGTAGCTTTCAAACCAGTTTAGAGCTTGTCCTTCAATATCAAATTTAGCTTCTAATACTGATAATAAAATGTCATGATCCACTGTATCGAATGCTGCACTCAGATCGATAGCTATCAATGCAGTTACCACCTGACGTTCCATTGCCCATAGAAGATCATTCATTAATTTGACCAGTGCAGTTTCATAACTATAGTGTGGTCTATATGCAGATTGATATTCCGGAATTAGTTGTGTTTTGTTGTGTGTGCAGTGTCCATAAGTTGCATAGAGCTGCGTTTTCTAAAACTAAAAGGCAAGTTGCTTACAGTAGTTGTTGGCGATTAAGTCTAGCCCAACTTTTAATCAGTGGTCTGATGATTGCATTTTTCCAGCTTACTGTAAAGATTCCTTGTTACAGTGATGAATTTATTATCCTTTTTATAACGGAAAGAACGCTATCTAGTATTTCTTTTAGTAGATTTGTTAGCATGCAGTCTAGTTCACAAGTTTTTTTCCGATAAAGATTTGATTAGTTGTTTTTTTGTTTTTTTAATGCTATATAGATCAGCGGATGCTGCATTGTGCTTAAATGAATAGAATATTTATAAAAAAATGAATACAAATCCAGTTACGTCTATCGGTCTGTTTGTCTTTTCGGTACGTTCAGCGTCTGTAGGTGAAAACCCAGATTTTGCTTCTCGAGTACGTAGATCAAAGGGATGTGCCAAAAAATCACGTTAATGTTAACTTAACATCTGTATTTGTTGTTGTCTGTGCTTGTGGTGCAAGCAATATTCAAGATTTAAAACCATCAATAGGCATTTGAGTCGCCTATGACTAACTAATGTTTGCAATTCATTTAATTTTAAATTCTAAGGAATTGTTTTGTGAGAATCAAACACGGTTTTTAACATATTTCTAAAACAAATATATATATATATATATATATATATAAATAAATCGTGGGACACCATATTTGAAATTGAAATTGCCAACTTCCAAAAAAATCGAAAATCGGTTTTCGTTTAGCATCCCTACTTACAATATTGCTCAATTTCCTCTGTCCAATATTAGACCATTTCGTACTGAAAGCTTAAAAAAATAAGGGAACTTCTTAGTAACATAATCGATAAGTAGACTTAATCATTAAGTTAATAACGGGTTACTAGCGGCAATGATGGATTATCTCCCCCCTTGTACCCTCGTGATTAATGGGAATTTTGTTGTTGCCTCGTCGGTCTCATTGATAGCTCCCCACTAACCACTCTCCGCCCTTAACTCTCCCAACGTGTGGGGTTAACGCTTATATAATCTTGTGCTAAGATAATGTGGAGACAGTCTATGTTCAACCGCTATCGCAAATCTTATTGAATCTACAGTGATATCAGACAAATCTTACTTACCAGACTAAGTCTAGAATTTCCGTTTGAACAGAGAACTACTATTTATCTCACTGAGGCCACAAAACATCACGCTGATGTTTGGCTTAATTAAAGATGTGTTCAGATCATCATCATTAGCCTACCATCATCATATACCTATTATCTATAGACCTATTATCGATAGACCTATTATCGATAGACCTATTAGCGATAGACCTATAACTGTATATTTCGCCACAAACGGATATTTTGTGAAATTTAAACCATGGCATATCTTAGCCACACTTTCGATTACCATAAGACTTCAAAGAGTAAAAAATTACTAGCAAATTCGTCATCTGTTTTATAGGCTAGAAACGGCCAGGATATGCGAAAATAATTTCAGTGGGGTAAGAAATAGAAGTTGATAATGAGCGGGTCACGAAAAAACAAAAAACAGAAACAGTTTCAGAAATGCTGATCTGACATTTGATGTCTTAGTTCAGAGATTCCCAAAAGGTGTTGCCTGAGAGATCTCAAATGTTTCTGTTGGGCTCCTGCACCAAACTCAAATACAAATTTCAGGCAGTTTTCAAAGAGTTTTTCAGGAGAAAATCAAACATTTCAGGAGGTGCGACGAAATCGAATTCACTTAATATTGACTCATTTTGTGCTCTGATTAGATATTGTCAGTTTTAGATATTTAGGTTTTGTCGAACGAATATTTAGCATTCATATTATTTTTTTTTGTTCTACGTCAATTTTGAGCTCAGAAAAGTCGTAGAAGTTCGAAATATTGTTGATGATTAAACCAAGTAATGAGAGTTTGTATGTCGCTGATAAAGACTTGAATAAAAAACTCTTTGCCGGGCAAATCGTTGATTGCCATGTCTGTCACAAAATATGTTAAATACATTGAATGACGTTCGCGCACTTTTTTAAATATTTTTTTTAAAATATAATTTTTGAATTGATTTACTACCGCCAAACAAAATGTGTAATAAGGAACCAAAAAAAAAGTTTGAAAGATATTGTTATAGTAGACAAGTTTAGGCCTAGATCTAATTGTTCGCCTATAAAAATATTTCATGAATCCGTTTAGATGAATTTTTCCATTTCCAAACATGTAAACCCAGCAAAATAAAAAAGTAGCGATGAATTATCATGAATTTTTTTTTATATATTATATAGAGTGCATTATATACATATATACATAGGTGAATACGAATAAAATTTATGAATAGGCCTACCCTTTATAAAATTGAAATAAAAAGTCGAAAAGAAACCTAATGGTCTCTAACACTTACGTGGCAAATAGTAGGAGCAACGCCAAAATGAGCTTTCGCAGTTTTCTGCTTTATTACGGGAACAATAAGCAATTTCTAATTACAAATAAAGTCTTCGTAAACAGACACAAACACACACATACAAACGTACCACGCTAAAGAAAATCTAATTTTTTTTTATTGTTTTTTATTTGAATAATTTTTTTTTGCTTGCCTGGGTCATTTGCAGGTGATTGTAACACCTTTAGGCCACACCTTTAGGCAACTGATTTCCGTGCAACCCGCTACCAGGTGACAGGAGTCTTAATGGGTACCACCCGCCTCCCATCCTGTCAACTGTCAACATCTTTATCCCAGTGAATGTAAATAATACTGACCCATTTTCAAATAAACTAATGTATATAGGCATATACCCTCTATCTCTCTCTCTCTCTCTCTCTCTCTCTCTCTATATATATATATATATATATATATATATATATATATATATATATATAATTATATATATATATGTATATAGGCATATATAGCTATTAAAATCGATCTACGTCCACTAGAATTTAACGTTTTATAAGTTAGAGACAGACTTTGCCTCCTCGGTGTTATTTGCATGTTAAGGTGACCTGCATTGGAAACGAAAAACAAAAATCAATAGCACTTAAATTAGACTAGAAGGTTGACAGGCTCCGTGAACCGCCCCGATTTTGCCCCGGTCTGTCTCTTGACAATGTAAAAGTAAGGTACATTTCGGACCAAATCGATCACAGGGCCGGTGTAGCAACGTACACTAGTTTCTGTGGCCACGGCACACTAGGCAACTGTGGGGCCAGCACATTGCACAGCCGCCTTCACTTTACCCCAACTAATGTCGGTACCCATTAGAGCTGGGTCGATTCAGGGACACCGTCCAGATCCTAGTCTTTACCGGGATTCGAACCCGGGACCTTCGGTTCGATCCTTGGCAATGACGTGATTTTAATTTATATTTTTACAAACTCGTTGAAATGTATAGTCTACATTGAAAATAGATTTATTTCTTGTGCGGATTCCCTGCAGATGGCATACAACTTTCTGGTTCATTACATGATATAGGTCTAATATATAGGCTTGTGTATATATAAGGGTAGGGGTACCTTTATTAAACATTAAAATTTGTAAACGTTAAAAGAAAAAGAAATTTTAGATACAGCCGAAAACGATTTCTATAACTTAAGAATTACAGTAACCGTTTTACTATATGCATGCGGGCAAGCATGAATACACCGACATGTAACGAATAAACAAATTAGGGTTGAGTTGATTTACACAGAAAAAAACAAGCAAAACACTATAATAAGCGGTCTTGGTTTAACATGCAGAAAAAACAACTTACGAGGTGGGTGATAGGAGCAGGCGCAGGGCGTCTCCTGGCTCCCTGCAAAACGAGCCTGGCGCCAGGCCCACCTTGCGATGCGGCGGCTCTCCGCGATGATGCCTTCGCGGTCGATCCACGACGCGGAGCTCCCTGACCCGGCCGCCCCAGCCGACGCCCCCGCCGGGAGGTCGCCGTCCCGCTCGGGGCTGTCCGTGGACAGGTCGTCCGTGGTGGATAGGGCCGAGCTGGTCCATCCGGTGGACGAGTCCCCAGAGTCCGAGCTGGGCCTCCTGTCCAGCAGTCCTGTCTTGGAGGAGTCCACGCACCAGGTCTTGTGCCGGAAGGTCTCCAGGAAGGACTCGATGTTCTCCTCCACGTGACGGTGAGCCAGCGGGTCCTGCTGGTAGTTCTTGCTGTTGCAGCTGTTGTTGTTGTTATTGTTGTTGTTGTGGTTGCCGCTGCCGCTGATGACGATGTGCGGGCAGTGGTGGTGCATGCCCAGTTTTATACCGATGCCCAACGGGTCGTCGCTGTCCGGGCTGGACAGTGTAGCCATTATGTGTGCGAGTATTCTAAGTACTGACTACTCGAGAAGAGATTATCCTGCTAAGCCGTATGTGTGTGAGCACACATGTGTTGTGTGTTTCACACATTTACTTTTTTTCACAGTAAGTAGACGTGATCAATACGACGGTGACTAATGTCTTAAGCCATGACTCACAATATTAACCATACAAAAAAAAAACGATATTGGAAAATAAAGTATCCAATATAAAAATAGTGTTAAATTTTACCTGAAGAAAAAAAAAGGGAATTTTAGCATTTCAGGAAAACTGCAACAAAGCCTTATGTCCAGGAAGAAAGATTTGAAAAACGTTGTTTTTCCTCTTTCAATATTAAGCTTGTAATCCTTTAAGAATATAATAGAAGATTTCCAATATTTTTATTTTACGAAATATTGCACATACAGAAATGTCTATATTGCAAGAATGCAATGTCCTCGCGAACTATAGACGCACACGTAAAACGCTCACAAGTAATGGAGGATCAATTTTGTATACCACATGTCACAGTGTTTTTGTAGCGGGTGGCGGGAGGGATTAGGGTAACTAAAATGAGATACGCATCTGTTGATGTTTCCGCGTGTGATGGTGTTGGGGGTGGGGAAGATGTGTTATAGCATAACTTTGAGTAAGTGGATGGTGCCCTGGATAATATGAGCTCTGCTGGTGTATATGTTATATAAATGACATTGTCGAGATGGACTGAATCATGAATGTGATTGGAAAGGACTATAGTGTAATGAATGTATGTAAGTGTAATGAATGTATGTAAGTCAAAATATTACGGACATTGATACAAATCGAGGAAAGGCTGGGAAGAACTCCCGTAAATCTAACACAACCACTCCGAAGAATACAAACGCTAAGGAAACATTGCAAGTTGAAAAACACAACACTCGCACATATTTTTTAACCTATGTAACTTTGGGCCTTTACTGAGAACCGCCCAATGCGACCATACGTTATATAGCACCTATAACAGTACGACGACAGACTGACGCTAAAATGTGTACATATATTCTATATAGTAGATGCGAGATACCTTCCCACTAAAAAAAAAAAGCTGACGACGTTCCTTGTTTGTTTTGCTAAAAATAAACTCTTCGTTGACAATGAATGACCAAGTCTGGGTTAAGTTCAAGGCTTAACTTGTGTTGGCTAAAATTTTAAGGTATAATAATAAGTCTAAAGATTGTAACAAACAAACAAACTAAAAACAAACAAGCTTCGGTGGATTTCAAATGTCAACATGGACATCAGTTGTTCTCTCGGGTGTTTGTTTGTTTTTTTCTAACATAGTTACGTGGTATCTCATTAAAGCTAGGATTTCTTTTCAAAGAAATCACGAAATGCACATCTAATCTTAACTTTAGAGTCAGCGCTCAGACAAGCAGCTCAAAAATGTGCGTTAACGCTTGTGCGCTCAGTGGTGAGAGCTTTCCCCAAATGTACATAGTCCTCCCCCCCCCCTTTTGTTGTAGTAGTTGCTGTTGTAGTTGTAACATTCGATGACACACAAACCATTCACACGCATTCATTCAACGTCTAACTATTATACGTATGCCTATATCAAATAAGCGGATTTTCGTTTGTTTGTTTTTCTTTCAGTTTTATATTTGTTGTGGCTTTTGTATCAAAGTTGGCAACATGAGCGTTTGAGTTTTCTCTATTTGTTTGTATTTGGGAACTACAACTAAGCTTATGGACCAAAGTAGCCTGAAAAGGATAAGCTTATAATCTTTGTTTACTTTGCTTAACGAATTTCCTTAAGAGTCAACTTAACTAGCGTTGCACCATTTTTTTAACACTTGCGTGAATTTGTATAAAGATTATATTCATTGACAAGTCTTAACGATTATGCATGCATGCATATTAGAGTATTGAACCCAAAAGGTCGATGCATCCCAACACCTCCGGTCCTATTCTTTAATTTACTAACAAGACATGCCTATGTGATGCGTTCCTGGTTGTGTTGGGAGTAAGAAATGATGCAAGGGATAAAATCATTTCCAAAAGATGTTGCAGAAAGAAAACGATTGATTTTGAACGTCAGACGTGAAGAATCACTTATTTTGAATGTAAGATATTTTTAAAATTCATTTAACCAGAAGTAAACCGGAAGTACATGTATGCGTTGACTCTTGATCTTTATAGTTTAGATTAGTGTTATTTGTAATTAAACTTAACGTGACTAACACGTCGAATATTTCTACTATGCATACTCACTTTGATGTTAGAAACGGATCCACCATAACTAATCTTGTCGCCTTTGTATATTTCTAAAAGCTATACTTGAAAAAGGCAGGAAACATAATTTAAAGTTTGTTGCCGGAAATGAACCGGAAGTTCATGTATCCATTGATCCCAAAAGGTCAGGCCTAATTAAGACTTGTCAACAGTTTAATATTTAAGCGTATTAGTAAAATGTATTTTTACGAGTATTTTTTATTAGGTGTTTTGTTATGATATAAGCTTATACATAAAGTGAAGCCGTTTAAATACTACTCTTTTATGTATCTGTCTATGGTAAATTAGGCTTACATGTAATAAGTTTAAGTGTGTATAAGAAATAATCTTTAATTACACATAATTGAAAATCAATATTCTTTTCAATAAAAGCTGAAATAATAAAATAAATTTGGGTTTTCTTCCTAAATGCTTCTAAAATTTGGGCAAGTGTTTTCATCTCTGGTGACATTTGTGTATGGGATGTAAGTTCTCTATAAGTTAGTCAGAAAAACAAACACGGTAATTTATAAACCCAAATCGAAATAGACTAGACATAGACTTAAATCATGGACTTAGTTAAGGACAAGCATAGAACGCAAATAATCTTTCCCTATAAGAAGGAGAACATGCTTGTTATTAGATCAGGATAAGATCAACTTAAAGATATGCCTACTCAGAAAGATAATTTATTTCACATAACATGTTAACATATGTGTGTGTGTGTGTGCGTGAATTAGGCCTAACGCTAAATCAAAAAAACGATTCCGTATTGTTAAATATGTTCCACCCTCAGAAGTAGAACACGTGTGACGTTGCCAATTTGTTTAAAAAAAAAAAACTATCTGAAAGTTATATGCATAAATTAGCCAGGTAAAAGCAACATTTTCCCATTTTAAACTAGAACGACATATGGTTAGTGGTAAGTTAATTCATTTATTGAACACAGACACGGGAAGGGGCGAATGGGAAATCGATGATGACCTAAGCTGCTTTCTTGGGGACAGAGTTCAGATGGGAATGTGTTTGTCTGTAGTCTGTCTGATGTGTACGTCTGTTGTGGTCTGTTTAATGTGTACATATGTGATCATTACAATGTGTATGTCTGTTATCTGTCTAATGGGTTTGTCTGTTGTCTGTATAATGAGCATGTTGATTGTGGTCTGGTAAATGTGTATATATGTGAACATTCTAATGCATACCTATGTCCGTGGTCTGTCTAACGTGTTTTTCTGTTGTTAGCCCATTGAGCATGTATGTGGTCTGTCTAATGGTAATGCGTGTAGCTTTTATTTTTTACACAGTGTAGGCTATTCTGTGGTCTGACTAAAAGGCCATGTATATAAGTGTTTTAAATGTGATTTTTACATTGCGTAAATATACACAACAATAGTTCAAAAAGTGTTTGTCTTTAGTTTTCTAAATCTATATTTCTGTTACATTCTATCGCCCATAAGAATCTCGAGCAGGGGTCGGCAACCCACGAAACGCGCGCAACACTTGGCACGCAATGCAATTTTCAAAAGCACGCAAAAAAGACCCACAAAAGTCAATTTAAGTCTCTTCCAAACAAAATGTATCGGTGGCACTGGTTGACTTTTATAGTGTTGGCACACTGAATGAATTAGAAATCCTACTTTGGCACACAACAATTATCAAAAGGTTGCCGACCCCTGATCTAGAGCATGGCTATTATTTACTTTGTCCTTTAGTACATCTTGTTAGTGTTTACAATGTAAAATGTTGTTATTTGTAAGCGTTACGTTGTCGTGCTATTGAGTGGGGCGCTAAGCTTGAAATACAATACTGAATACTTCCCTCCCGCCCTCACCCACCTTTTTTGTTTCTTGTAACCGCCAATTTACTCCTTGTCCCAAACTAAAAGGAAATGCACGTGCATACAAATCCGCATTGTAAATCTTCAAGGCACAATTAAACACACATATTACACGAACGTAGACTAACAAACGATTTTACTCTTAATTGAACAATTGAACGCATAGTAAAAAAGCGAACCGACACTTAAAAAAGGCGGTCGCGTACATGACCGAATCACTAATTATACAATAACACAATCACTGAACTATATAATGATATACAGACGGGTGAACACAAGCCCGAGCTCCTATCCGCTATTTACCGAAACAAAACAAATGAACCAACAGCAACAACTATACACACACACACAAAAAGGCAGACGACAAGACGAGAACAATAACCGAAATGTTCAGTTGATGTAGCCTACAATAATCAACCGAAATGTTGGTGAGATCCAGCAATGATTAGCAGAAGTAAAGTGGGAAATTTTAATTTAAATGGAGGGAAAAAACATTGTTTATGGCGCCAAAATAAAAAGTCAAGAAAATTACCATAACAAGAGCTCTAAAGATACATTAGATTTCTTTCTTTATATAAAATAGATTAATATATTTCGACAATTCAAGCCAGGTAGGCCTACATCTAAACAACTGAGACTAAATAATTATATAGTCTAGTAGCATATTGTAGGCTATCTGGTGAATAAAGCTATGGCTTATTGTGAAAGGGAGAAAAGGCTAAGATTAAACACAGAATCCTTGGTAGAAAAAAAAACTACACAATCAACAATCATGTAGTCCGAGGCCGCCAAGCAGACGATTAGCTATGACCTCATGGTAAGCCTCCATGAGTGAAGAAAAAAAACATCAACAAAACGCGAGAGAGGACAGAAAAAAACAACGTCCGGCGTTGCACAAATACACACTGACCTAAATATCCCGCGTAACTATTAGTAATAATGAAGCGACACACGACACACACTACGAATCCACATTGCAGCTTACATAATAAATCATATATCAACCTCTTCCTCCTCCGACACCACCCTCCTGTTCCCTGCCCGATTCGAGGTAGCTGTTGTTATTTTGTTTTGTTTTGCTTTTTTTTGTTTTTACATTTTTGCTTCCCAGCCTCCAAACCAGTTGCAGGAGAGAGAAAGAGAGAGAGAGAGAGAGGCACGCAAGTCGATAGAGCGCCGGGGCATGCTCACCCAAACACTTCGCATCGATCCGGCCCTCATTGGTGGGTGAGTAGGAACTGTGTAGGCTAGTCGTGTACATATAGGCAGGGGGGGGGGCAAGCTGAGCTGTTATGTCACACACACACACGCACACGTGGGACGTTGTTAGAAGCGCTGGTATCGTGTCCAGACGTCAAAATCAAGACACGGGGACAACATTGACAAACAAAAGCTTGTGATCCTAAGAATAATATGGTTCTCTTGTTTAAGAAATTACAGGTTGGCTAAAGCTTATTTGGGGATTGTGTGGCAGTTATCATGACCAGCCACGACACCCTTTAACTCGCCTCGACTGATGTCGGGTCATTCCTGTTAAATTTCTGTAGAAATCTCGGACGGCCCGGTAGTATATAATGTCCGGGGCCGGCTTTGATTGCGTGACTTGTCGTGATAGTTGATGTACCTGGGTGGACTAGTTAATCGGATCGGCGTTGTATCTCCTTAAGACAAAGTAAAGTTCCGAGTTCCGTGTGTTTTGTTTGTCACCACAAAAAGATTTTTTTCTGACGTCAGTTGGATGGGTGGGTTACGGTAATTTGGCAACGGTAATTTCGGCAAAAGTATTAAACAATAAAATTGGCAACGGTAAAATTGGCAAACATAAAATATCCATATTAACTTTATCTTCCACTAAGACAGCCTCGTTTCAATTCTTTTACTTCATTTAGTAGACAATAGTGTCATCCTATCGATAGTTTTAATAAAAACAGTTGACATTATACGTTTGCCAATTTTACCGTAGCCAATTTTACCGTTTTGTGAGTTTTGCCGAATTTTCCCTTGCCAAATTTACCGAGCACCGGAGGGTTACTCGCTTTCAGTCCATTGTGAGTTTTGACCTACCCACCATCACTCCCCACTCCATTCCCTTCCGCTGCCGCGTATTTTACTCTTTTTTTTTTTACTTTTTGACATCTTTATATATTTGAGAACAAAATGTATCATGAATTCGTTCTTGTTAATGAAGCAGTTTATAAAAATCTAATAAGACAGAGCAAATAAAAAAAAACATTTGTATAAATCATAATAAATGTAGCAACACTATAACACTAAAATACCATAAAAAAATTAGTTAGACCTATACTAAAAAAGGCGGCTAATTAGCAAAGTCAACAGTGAGCTCGTCTCACAAGCTCGACACACGGTGCAGACAATCAGAAATAAGAAAATCCACCGCCGACTTGGAGAGGAGATGGGCGCCACTAAGTCTACCAAGCCCACTGAAAGGACTAGACTAATGGATACGCAGTGTCCAAAAATAAAATGTATACGAAAATGAAACAAGAACTCTTTCAGAATTAGCTGTAAGAATTATTACAGATGGATATCAACATCTGTACGGTGATGGCTGAAAACACTTAGTTGAACCATTATTTACTTAAACACTTAAAATTTATACATATTTTTTTATAGTAGTTGTAGCAATACATTATGCCAGGGGTGTCCAAACTGTCGCCCGCGGGCCGGATTCGGCCAGCAAGGCCCTAACATCCGGTCCGTGGAAACGAATAAAAAATTACGGAAATTTACTTGTATCCTTGGCAAGATCAGCCGACACTTACATTGACGTTATGTTAATACCTAATTAAAATAGAGGACAGCTGTTCCACCTCTCAACTGCTTGTGTTCATTAGAGGTGTGCATAAACATAACACAAGAGCTGGCTTCCCTACATACTACATAGCATGCATGACACTGTTACCGGAGAGGATGTATTCAATGAACAATATTTATTAGCCACTTTGTACGCAAGTACAATAAAGGCATTGTAAATTATAACATTAGTAAATATAATAAAATCACATCAAAACAATAGTAATAATAATAATAACAATAATAATAAATACATTATAGTATACCATTAAAGAAAATACAAGGGGCATAATTTAATTTAATATTTAATTAAATAATAATGAAAAAAAGACAACAAAATACAATAGAAATACAATAAATTGTGATAATAAATTGTTTAAGAGATCACTCGCACTTTTCTAGCAGCTTTTAACATTACATTAATGTCACTATAAGTTGGCATTAACACAGTGACTAAAAGAAAATGTGTAATGAGAAAATATTCCACAATCAATGTTCCTGCACAGTATTATTCAGCAGCAAAACTTTGTATGCTAAATATGTAGACATTAGCAGTGCACTGAATCCTGTGGTGACGATGTTGAATTTAATAAGGTCACTTGGGCTCAACCATAGACAGTTCAGAGACATGTTGAAAGATATAGACACAAAATTGCAAGATTTACCATATAACACAGCAGTAAGATGGCTAAGTTGTGAGAAAGTTCTGAGCAGAGTATTTAAGTTTAGAAAGGAAATAGGTGACTTCCTGGAAAGTAAAGGCAAGCCACAGCCATTAAGTAAAGTACACGTCGGACCAAATTGATCATAGGGCCGGTGAAGCAGCTTTCGCCAGTTTCTGTGGCCACGGCAAACCAGGTGATTGTGGGGCCAGCACAATGCACAGCCGCCTTTACTTTACCCCAATTAAAGTCAGGTGCCCCTCAGAGCTGGGTAGACTCAGGGACACCCTGCAGACCCAGGAAAAAAATCCTAGCCGGCACCAGGATTCGAACCCAGGACCTTCGGTAATAGGCCTACTGCAAGTCTGAGATTGGAAAATGTAGGTCAGTTTAGAATAGTTTAGAATATTAAAGCAGACAAATTCATGTGCCTTTAAATTTTGGGGCTTGTAATGGTTTTCCTGAACTAGCCAGAAAAAACAACAACTATGAATCATTAAAACACTTAGACTATCAAAATGCAACTCTTGGTCAATATATTATTATAAGATAATAAAAATGCAACTCTTTGTCAATATATTATTATTAGATAAGGCGCAAGATAATGTGTCTTCAAACATTCAAGTCCCATGAGGTGGACGTTGTATTTTTTTCCTTTTTCAAACACGCATTTATTAAGTACAAACATTCATCTTCCGTCTGAAGTTACTGGACAGTTCCCTCCCCTTGTTTACATCAGTGAAACAGAGGTGTCTGAAACTGAAAATAGCTTTTCTTCCGGTCATAAAACTGTGAAACGAGTTTACGAAAATCAACGCGACAGTAGCGAAATGGCGACTTTTCCGGAAGGGTTCTCAAATTTTAGTTTACCGACATGCATTGGATTGGGAAGTGTTTCCCGTAACTATATATTTAGTTTACTTGAGTAACAAGCAAAACATTATGTGCTAGACATCAGCAGACATCTATATCAGTTGTATTTAAATACCGGTATATATATAATAAATGTGAGCAACAACGGCTGTCATAATGTGGCTTGTCAATAAGCAAAAAAAAAAAAACGGTGATTCGAATAACATCAAAATTCTTATTATCTTATCGTATACATTACAGACGCTCCTTCTATAAAAAAGATTATTGTGCCTACATCGGCGGTATGAGTCTAGATCTAGTCCTGCATTTCTATTAGTGTTTTAAAGTTAAGTTACTGGTTTTTCTGGCTTGTTCAGGCAACCCATTCCATGTCCGGATGCCACTCGGGAAGAAAGAGTAAGCTTACTTATATGCATTTGTTCTCGCATTTTCAGAACCAGACCCAAAGTTACCTTCAGTAATAATGATTATCATTTGTATGACGCGTCTCTTAATGCTGTAACATCTAGCATGCCGGGTGCGCTCTATTTTCACAATTCTTGTGGATTTTATTCCGAAAAGTTAAATTCATACACCATCTCTCCAAGGGTCGCTTAGCTCAGCGCCATCTTGTATAGTCGTAATGACACTAAAGTGTTTTTAGTACATATACTGCCCACTATATCAATCTGTTGAAGTTCATCATTGTAGATAAAGGCATAGGCCCATAGTTGTATTGCTAATCGGTGTATTAGGTTCCTAAGGCGCAGGCTCGAGCGCTCTTTTTTTTAGTCAACCTTTTAGTCTGGAGGGTAGCCAATAACAGCTTGAAAAAAATAAAAAATAAAGGCCGATGCTGGCTACACAATCATTTTCTATAATATACAACCACTTTCTATAATATACAATCACTTTCTATAATATACAATCACTTTCTATAATATACAATAACTTTCTATAAAATACAATCATTTTCTTTAATATACAATCGCTTTCTCTAACACAGAATCCCTTTCTATAAACACAATCACTTTCTATAATATACAATCACCTTCTCTAATATACAATCACTTTCTATAATATACAATCACTTTCTCTAACACAGAATCCCTTTCTATAAACACAATCACTTTCTATAATATACAATCACTTTCTATAATATACAATAACTTTCTATAATATACAATCACTTTCTCTAATATACAATCACTTTCTATAATATACAATCACTTTCTATAATATACAATAACTTTCTATAATATACAATCACTTTCTATAATATACAATCACTTTCTATACTATACAATCACTTTCTCTAATATACAATCACTTTCTCTAATATACAATCACTTTCTATAATATACAATCACTTTCTCTAATATACAATCACTTTCTCTAATACACAACCACTTTCTATAATATACAATCACTTTCTCTAATATACAATCACTTTCTATAATATACAATCACTTTCTATAATATACAATAACTTTCTATAATATACAATCACTTTCTATAATATACAATCACTTTCTATACTATACAATCACTTTCTCTAATATACAATCACTTTCTCTAATATACAATCACTTTCTCTAATATACAATCACTTTCTCTAATATACAATCACTTTCTCTAATACACAACCACTTTCTATAATATACAATCACTTTCTATAATATACAATCACTTTCTCTAACACAGAATCCCTTTCTATAAACACAATCACTTTCTATAAACACAATCACTTTCTATAAACACAATCACTTTTTATAATATAGATGCTCTACCTACACTCTGGTTGTACTTTCTCCTGAAGTATAATCTCTGTTGAGTTTTTTAATGCGAATCTTTTGTTTAGTTATCTTTCATCCAAACAATATAAGGATCCATGTACATTCCATTGGGTTTTCTTTATATCACAACCACCCTCCATCCTCTTAATCTTATAATTGTTGGTTACCTTTTAAATTTCTTCTTGATCTTATAAAAAAAAACGCCAGAAAAATATTTTCGACTTGTACAAAATTTTTTTGTTATTCAAACTTAATTTTGAACACCGTGCAGGAATATAAATAAATTTAATGTTTTGCGTGATCATTCATTCGTTTATTAAATCAAGAACGGTAATCGCAAATTTTCTTATCATCCCCTACTGACGAGACAACCCGCCGATCGTCCATGCTATTGCGCCACCTCTCACCGCACCGCAACCCCCCCCCCCCTCTTCCCATCACTCCCGTTTCTTCGACATGTCACGTTTACTGCTGGCTATAGCCACTGGATACCTTGGACGTCTGCCAGCAGCCAACAGAGATTTGGGTTATTGGTTAAAGTGATCTTTTTTTTTTTTTTTTTTTTTTTTTTTTTTTTTTTGTTATGTTATCTAAACACTGGAGATTTCAGCGTGCTTAAATAAACTGACCTCCGCGACTGTCACGTTATTCTACTGCCGGGCGTCGGGGACACATTATAGGCGATAATAAAGGGGCATTGTGTGGCCTGGTCAATACACTGATAAAGTCAAGCTTTTTGTTGTTGTGTTTGCTTCGGCATTTTTGTTCTTCTTTAGATATTGGAATGGGTCACTCTGTTTGGTCAAACTATCACCACGGACACTCCCCTCTCCACCCAAAACTCCGCAACTAACTAGACTAATTGTGGAAATATAAAGCACTCAGCATCAGCATGCTAAATGTATTAGCATAGAGAATGGAAATATGCGCTGTACAAAGTTAAAAGAAAATTAACCCCGTCGAACCAATTTGATCCATGGGGCCGATGAAGCAGGTATACAAATAATCATCATATTTATAAAGAAAGAATCATGTTTAAATAAAGAATTAATGCTACTAATGCCTCTATTGATTATTACTTAAACAAATATAATTATGGTCTATTATTATTACATTATATTTATTAGTGTGAGCTAATATACTCGAACCTAGTTAGCCGTTTAATATAGGATGGTTGGGAAAAGGATTGGGGGGGGGGCACTGACAGGTCTTTCGCCAAGGGGAAACCTAGTTACCTTTTATTACAAGGACAAAACCAAGAGCATCACGGCTTACCTACGGCTAAACTTAAGAGTGTCAGCACACTTCATCAAGAGCAGGTTGATGTGTCATCACAGTCTAGGAAGCTGTACGACTCTTGTCTTAAACATTCTCAGCACGTCTGAATGTCAACACTGCCGGTAAAAGACCTATATATGTACCTGCCAGTAAGTGTGGCAAATGATATGGAGCCCAGAATAGTATACGCTCAAAACATAAACACAACACATGCCATATGACAAGTGGCTAAACACGTCCAATTAAAATCATTTAAAATTTTAAACAAATTGACTAATCTCTATGTGAGAGAGTGATAGCCGGAATACACACACGATGCCAATAGAACGCAAGTAGGCCTGCATGTATCTGCTATATACAAGGAACGTCTATAACAAATTATATAACATATAACGATAAGAGAGACACATGGGATAAAACGTGAGTGGGCATAGAAAAAGTAATTCAAATTGCCAAACAAATTGTGTCCCTTAAAATACTTCTGATGCAATTTCCTTTTTACGTTAAAACATTAGTCAAAAGTGCAGCCACCGATTCAGGGCATTCCTTGTCACCCCCCCCCCCCCCAGTCGCGTGATTTTAACGAACTAATATACCGATTAATACAAAATAAACGTTAGGGTATTTTACAAGCTTCGTTCACCATTCGCTTCATTTTTTTTTACCAATTAATTATTTGCACGAACTGTTTAATAATATATTTTTCTTATAAGGGCAGTGTTAAGGCGATGCATTTAGAGTCAATATTTATAAAATTATGTCTGACGCATAGATCTAGAATCTAGACTATATATTATATTATATAGTTCATTGATATGATAAAACAGACTGGGGTTTAAATTGAAGACAACAACAACAACAACATGATTCTAAGCGTGAGTCATTTACGAACAATCTAACTCAACACAAAATGCGTATCAATCACCCATGTGTCGCCATACATACGTCATACAAGTTCGATAACCACAAACAAGAAAAACGGCTCAAGGTAAGTCAAAGAGGCTTTATCAATTTTATAACAGAGAAAGCCCCCTAAACCTGGTCATGGCCTCAAGGTGCCACTATGCAATCAAAACTCTTGGTGGGAGGAGGGGCTAAAAAACATGTCTTACAAAGATATTCCCGTTCATCAGATAGACTGAAACTGGCAGTCTTAAGCTGTTAAGTCTGTAAAAGGATATCTAAATAAAGGAACACAGAGGAGGAAGAAGAAGGGTGAGCGAAAAAAATGAAACACTCAACATATGCCGCTGCTCACATTCACGTTTACTGCTATCCATCGATTTTGTTTTCGACGAATCAATGAGAAAATCAATAACGATCTTATTTCTAAAACAAAATAAAGACTTTTATTTTCGTTCAGAACACGTTTAGCAGTTCTATTTATGGCACTTCTATAGGGACGGTGAATAGAATTTTCTCTTCGGCACTTGGCTTTCATACTTAGCATTTATGTTACACAACTTGTATAGTTAGGAATTCTGAAACTTAAAAAGAGCACCGACTGAAACTGTGTAAGCTTAGTTATGTTTCTTTAATTCACCCTGCATTCATATCAAATTTTATTTATAGCCTATGTAAGGCCTACAAGCTAAAAGTAATAAACTATAGGCCTACATAATTAGTTTGTTGAAATAATAAATTTAGCGCAGACTAATGCTTCTAGAATCAATAGTTAATATATATTTTTTTATAAATACAACAGAACAAATAACGAAATGATGAATATATCTAGCTCGAAACCATGCTAATTATATTGTTGGCTCTACAATAGGCTAATATAAGACTCATATATTCATTGAACTTTGGGGATTCAAAGGAAATAATAATAAAGGGCGAGGGGGAACTTTCAAAATATGTAGAATTCCTATATCATATTAGATATCTATAGGCTACTTTTAGAAAAATGATGGTTATATACTAATTATAAGACTTATCTAGTAGGCTATACCTAGACTTTCCTATGTATTATCTGTAGGCCTAAAATGTTTAAATAAGCAGCATTGGTAAAATTAGCTTTCACATAATGTTGCATGGTTATTGTTACTGTTGTTTTGTAATTTAGAAAAGCCATATCATTTTCTGTGATAAAATTATTTCCTACGTAGGTTTTTTTGAAACCAAAACCAATAAGGATTAGTCTTAGGCCTATATATTATATTTTTTAATTACAGTCCTTGGCATATCATATCTAAAACGTCATTTAAGTTATTCTAAAAAAAAATCTTTTAAAAACATTGAGCAAGAATAGAAAGTATGGCCAACAAATGAGAAACCAAAAAAAAAATATAAAAAATCCCTACATTTCATCTTTGAACCCTTACTTTAAAAGTATACCGTATAAATCTAATGGAATAATAGGGGTTTGGAAAATAATTCAATAATAATGACCATAAACAAATGGGTGTGTCCGGTGTTTACGACATTTAGCTACAACTACGGTACATTCTAACCTACTATATCTATGATACTACTACTAGTACCAGCCAAGTCACCAAACAAAATAATAATAAAGAGCATAATTATATAAAATATCTACCTACCTGTCATTTTTGTATTATATAAAAAATCGAAATAAATATGTTCACTATGGCGAAATAATTGCGTTGATATTTAATCCTTTTCTTTCATTACACGGCGTTTCATAGCGCCTGACTGTCGTGTGTCACCTTTACCTGTAACACACCTGAGTATTGACAAGAAGAAGAAAAAAAAATACAGCACTGTGATTTCCCACAGGTATGATTCATGGGGAATAACCTAAAATTAAACTTTTTACTCTACCATTACCGCCCCCACAATTCTTAGTGTGTGTTTTGTGTCTGCTGCTTTTCCAAGGGAGCGAAATGATTAAATTGTAGTCTTTGTTTTAACGAAACATGATGGCGGGTTATTTGCCGTTGATTAACATAACGTAACACTGTTGTTTATTAAAAATAAGATATTTTATATAATCACCATTAAGTGTCTGCATGAAAGAAAACAGCTCTTCATTTTTCTTTAAATATAGACCTAATATTTTGTTTTCTCGCCGTTCATAACAATATACATAACCTTTTCAATGAAACGAAAGAAGGCCTTATGCCTTTTTTACCTTATTATAGGTTAATAGGCCTATGTCGTAGGCCTAAACACTATTAACCTATAATTTACTAATTTATAATAATATAACTAAATGTAATAATTATACTAATTTATCACGAAAACAGGAAACAATTGGGGATGGGGGATACAAAAAAAGTAACAAAATAATACTAGGCCTAGTGATACAATATTAGGCAATAGGCTATAGCGGCGTATAGCCTAATATAATAACACTTGATATACGGTATGTAGGCATATGCTACGGGGCCAAGGAGAGAGGGGGTGCAGCCGGTAGGATACATTACTTTGGGGCCTATGATGTTTAAGGGAGCCACATGAAGCAGGACAGTAGACTGCATGTAAAAAAAAATTAGCCTTAAGCCTCTTATTATTTATAGGTAGGCTAGGCTATAAGGTTTGCGTGGACCCAGAGTCACTCCGTCAGCCAGTGTGTTTCTACAGTAGACCTATATTATTAGGACAAACGATTACAAGATTATGCATCAGCATATCGATCTAGGCAGAAAATAAATAAAAAATAAACAGCAACTGTGATAATGTAGTTTTCATTCATGACCATACAAAGGACAGTCATTCCAAAGCATGACAAAACTGACAATATAAATCAACTTACATAATATGTATGTCAGTGTGATACAATAGTAAGAATGATCTCCCCTGGTTGTTAGGGACACCATTTTGGATGTTTTCGACCTAGGTAGTTGAGTTCATTGAGCTTGTTGTAATATATTTAGTATATTTTCCAAACCAAAATGAAGACAGGGGAAGTATCTGAAGTTAAGAATAAAAACCCCATAGATGAGAATTTTAGTGACTTAAGTCTTGGTGTTAAAACCGAAGAAGCAACCGTCCAAAATACTTATATAATCAGACCTAATTACTCTCAAAAGTAAGTATGAATAGGCCTAAGTGACCCTAAGTCTAAGTTTATAAGTTAAGTCTAAGTAGCCTATTAGTATTACTAAAGTATTAGTTTACTAGAATTAGGCAATAGGCTAGTAGTAAGTAGGGTAGGCCCAGACTCGGACCACGGATGAGCGTAGGACGTAATAATCTTCTTTATAGTCTTTAGTCTTCATAGAAGTCCTAAGAAGTTGAAATAGAAGGAGCGTCTGTAATGTAGGCCTAGTTGGCCTAGGCTATACTATAACTTGCTATTAAATAAGATTTTAGATAGTTAATAATTCAGTAGGCCTGCTCTGGCTCTGTAGGCGTAGGGCATAGGCCTACATAATTATTTATTTTTTATGTCACCTAAATACTTTATTGTCTTTTTCCAACATGTAGGCCTAGGCCTACAATTTGTATAAAATGTGTATTGAAATATGATCAAAACAACGTATAGAGTAGCCTATAGGCGCTAGGCCTAATTATAGAAAGCACAAATGTAAACCTAAGTAAAAAAAATGTAGGCCTACTGTCTATTCTCTTGTGCCTTATATTTTAATCATTAAAAATTTATTGATTTAATTCATGGGTTTGTAAAATTTACCTTTAAAAAATATCTGTTGTCTAAAACTTAAAAGCTGACAATATCATTTGTAGCATCACATAATGCAACAACCTTTACTATTTCTCATTTAACTTCATGGAATCATGGTCCAGCTCAGCAGAACACATAAGCCATTAGCAGACCTGCCTACCATAAGGAAGTTTCAAAATTGTTCAAAATTTGTATACGTTTTCAACCCCATTAAAAACAATTGCAAAGTTTTGTAGCCAATAAATTAAAATATGTTTTTCTCCACAAACCAGACTTTATGACAATATCCTGTTTGATTTTTTAAGCAGGAAAGTTTTCTCATTTCTTGATGATCATATTTTCCCTATTATTTCCACCTTTCATAACGCATAGGCCTACATAGAAAAAAATATTTATTTAAAATGCCAGCCTCTGTTTGAATTTAAAATGCAAAAGTGAACTTAAAAGTTAACATGTAACATGACTGAGACTTATACCTTTACAGAAATTCATTCTAGATAGAATATTATTACGTCCACTAGGCCCAAAACTCCTGCAGGGCGGTAGGAATTTGTAGGCGGCATAGCTAGAACCCTGGCTGTTATGGTGAACTAATCGCAGGATCAGCCAGCCTCACGCATTTGCATAGTATTTCTTCCACATAAAATTATCAATTATAAATGTCAACATACCACTTTGGCCATAATTAGAATTTTTGCATAGGTCAGAAGTAAAATATAAAATGTATAGGCCTGCCAAAGCACACTGAGCATGCCAATTCAATATCATGGAAAGATGTACTATGTAATTAGTCATTAGTATTATTATTTCTCTTAAATTGAACCCCAAACTTATTGGTAGTTTTTAAAATTAAGTCAATGTTAAGTCCCTTTTAGAGAGAAGGGACAATTCATTTTCATGTTTCATAAAAATCTTTCTTTGCATAATGTAACTAAAAAAAATATATTTTTGTAATAGATTCCGGCCAGCTAATGTCAAGGAGTTGATCCACACAATTCTGGGAGAAAAACTTACAGGAGTGACATATTCCTCCGAAGAATCTACGACATTAACAAAAGATATTGCAGACACAATAAAATTGAAACTAAAAGGTAAGTAGTGGCTTATAGAGGGAGACAAGCTAGCAATAACTCTCTTTTTTTAGTGTTAACGTTAAAAGCTAATTTGTTTGATGATTAACCCTTTGTGGCCGGAACGACACGAGCCGTGTCGATCGGTCTACTCAATTTTGAAGGAACGACACGAGTGGTGTCGTTTTCGGTTATAATTGTTTTTATTGTTTTACGTCTAATCCATGTTTTTAAAAATAAAAATAACTTCCGTTTCCTTTTAGCAGAAACCAAAATAACATTTCGCATTTGATTTTCGTTGTGAAAAGTGCTGTTTTATATACTTTTATTAATTTTTTTTTGTGGTGACTTTTTTTTTCTCCTTTTTTTCTTGTTGTTGAATATGTAATGGTGACGTATAAAGAAATGGCAACTACTAGCAGACTAAGTACTAGATTATTATGTCTTATAGTGATACTGTTAGAAAAATGCACAGTGTTTGATAATTTAATAGTTTAGTTTCATTTTGTTCTTTTTTTTTTAATAAAAAAGATTTTTTAGCAAATTTTTTGGTGCAAAATTACGTGTTTTTTTATATAAATAATTGTGGATTATTTTTTTAAAGATTGTTATTTAAAGTATTTCAAAATAAAAGTTATACACTTTCATTAAGCATCCAATTACCTTTAATTTGATATATGACACTTAAATATATTTACAAAATTTGATGCAGAAAAAAATAAAATTCTGGGATATACAAAATAAGTTAAAAAAAAACTCCGTCAAAACAGCTAAAAAAACTCCGGCCACAAAGTGTTAACAGTAGAATTTCCTATACATAAGGCAGAGCTAGAAGTAAAAAAAGTGATTAAGAAAAGATACCACTTAAACAAGGGGCACCTAACAATTATAAATAATTAACTCTTAGCAGTCAAAGTAAATAACAATAAAAAGTCTGTATTTGTTTATTTATTTATAACCCTTGACTGGTTTTTCATTTAATAATTACATGCAATGTTTAAATTCTTTCTTTTCATCTATCAGAACTAGGTTATGACAGATATAAATTTATTGTGCAAGTGGTAGTAGGAGAGCAAAGGGGAGAAGGGGTGAAGTAAGTATTTTATATGAAATAAGTCGCATAATAACTGAACTTCACTTTCAGTCATTAAACAAGCAACTAAATGATGTGAACAGCTGACTTTAAATTGCATATATGTAGATGTCTTATTCAAAATTAAGGTAGTATGTAAATTTCACTAGCTAGCTAATAATTTTAAGCATATCATTGAAAAGGTATTCTTATCTTTTTAAAATTTGTTTTATAAATTAAAAAATTAAAATAAAAATTGTATTTAACAAGTATCAAGTAAGCTTTAATAAATGTGTACGAAACTAATTTAGATATTGTTTCCCCCCCCCCCCCAATAGAATGAGCTGTCGATGTTTTTGGGACTCTGACACAGACAGTTATGCACAAGACATTTTTATGAATGTAAGTAGGACTCAATCAATTTAAATGTATCTTATAGGAACTTAATATATGTAGCATTACTTTTAAAAAGAACTTAATAACTCATTATTTTTAGATTTACCTTCCTTGAATATTTTTAGACCCCCCTACTGTTTTATTTTTGTATTAAGTTGGTAAATACTGTAATCTTTTGTTCTGTCTTATGTTGTTTCTTCGTAAAGTTTTGATGTAATCAATAATATTTTTGTAGATGTATTTAGCCCTAGAGAACTGTAGCTATAGCTCTATGTATGTTTTTCTGCTCAATCTTAAATGCACTCTGGGCTTATATTATGATTGTTGGCAATGTTATACATAATATTATTATAATAAGTAGAAATACAATCATATAAATATGAGACTCGTTTGACTTACTTATTTTTGTGGGCTACTGTAATAGAAAACTTGAACAAAAACATAAATGGCACAAATTCATTTTCATTATTACAAGGATTTTGTTCTTTTTTTGTGTCTGTTTTATTTAAAATTAAAATCACTTCTGAGTTGACAAAATAAAATCATTTTAGACATTGATTAATTTTATTCACATGGAAGAAAGACTAAAGATAATGACTCATTGTCTCGAATTATTTCAGGAATCGTTATTCTGTGTGGCTGCTGCGTTTGGTGTTTTCAAGTACTAAGAGTCGACCCTCTGACAGTTACCACAAAAATAAAAACAGTTGCCGACAAAAAATGAAAATGAGAGAGAAAAATTATTGATTATAAATAATAAATACAAAATGTTACAATAGGTATAATTCCACTGTGTATAAGAAAAACTGCTACTGGCAGTTAAGTGTGCATCATAAAAAGATTGAAAGTGAGCGCTTGTATTAATCTATGCATCAAAGTTGTACGTATTTGCCCTTGGTACCATTCCTGTTTTCAATCAAATACTTTTCTAAAATTTGTTTTTTTGTTTTATTTGCTATTATTGATTAAAAGCAGAACCATTTTTCAATAATTAGTCTCTATGTGTACTCTTTCATTTGGTAATTGCATCGCTCAGAATAATATTGCATGTTTTTTTTATATATTTTGTTACTGTCAGTTTAAAAAAAACATTTTACGTACAATTTTACATTATAAATTAACTAGCGTTCACATTTCAATTAGTATGGCGGTGTACTCTTATAATAAAATATTTGCATGGTTTTGAACACTTCATCATCCAATCCATTATTTTTTTCTCTTGTTCTAAGTTCTTGGCATTTAAGTTACATTTTTTCTTTTATGTTCTATAAACTGCTTTGGGAAGTTTCCATAGAATTATCCATGTACAGCAACCTGCACGAAGCTAAATGATTTTCCTCTTTCGGATTGTTGCACTTGGCATTTTTTCCCTCCCCTGTCCCCCGGAGGTTCACTGGCTCAATGACGCTCTCAGGAACATCCTTCTGCCCCTGGCTCTTCTTGCCCATCTCGCTGATGATGAAGGGCCAGTCTTTGCTGTCATATGCTGTGGCATCATCCCTCGTGTGATCGCAGCTTGATTTGGCCACGTCCTCCGGGTTGATCTTGTTGAATAGGAACAGCAAGTGCTTGTAGCTGATGTCTTCAGGGATTTTGATAAGCCGGCTAGCCTCTGTGCAGAAGCTAATTTCTTTTCTTTTCAGGAGCATCTTTTCTGTGAGACGCCAGATAAAAATACAGCCATCCATTGAAGTTGAAATGATACGATCTCCTGTTTTATGAGGAAAAGAAAAATAGCTAGAACAGAGATATTTATCAGATATAATTACTTGTTTTAATTTTTTTATTTTTTTGCTACCATCTTTGGCTACTGTCAATAAAGCCTACTGCCGAAAATAAGATTTTTCCCCACTTAATGTACTTTAAAGAAAAAAAAGATATTTTGTTGCAGATGTTGAGTAATCAGTAAAATGTACCCTTGGGACCCAATTGATCATAGGGTTGGTGAAGCAGCGTTCACCAGTATCTGTGGCCATGGCATACTAAGTAATTGGGTGGCCAGCACAATGCACAGACGCCTTTACTTTACCCTAACTGGGTAGACTGAAAAGGTATCTGACGACGATATGTAGTAATAATAAGCTTACATAAGGCCTATTAAACTCTAATTTAGAAATACAAAACAATAACAACCTGTTGAAATGCTCAGCTAAACATATAGACAAAAACACTTTCCTTATCCCTTATGCAAGAACAAATGCATATGGGTACTCTTTTTTCCTGAGTGGTATGCGGGCATGGAATGGGTTGCCTGAACAAACCAGAAAAAAACAGTAACTTAACATCATTTAAAACACTAATAAAAAAATGCAAGACTAGACTCGGACCGCGGATGAGCGTGGGACGCAATAATCTTCTTTACAGAAGGAGCGTCTGTAATGTATCAGATAAGATGTAAGAGTGATCTCGTGCTTAACTCTGCACTTGCCTGTAGAAGAGAAAATGAGGCCAGTGACAAACTTTGTGTGCCCTGGGACACTGATGAGGATTTCACCGTTGTAGAAGTTGATGACATTGATAGTCTTATCAGAAGCAGCTGTCACCAACAGAGCACCTTTGTCGTCTAAACAGATTTTCTGGATCTGTGCTTCTTCTGAGGGACATCCGCGGAACATTCGTTTTTCCTAGAAAAAAACATACAGTTGATATTGGAGTTCTTTATGCAACGCTAAGCAATAAAAATTATTTACACAATGTTGTTGTTTTTTCTCTATAGCATTTTGAATTTAGCCTAAATAATAAAATTTATAATTCAAATGATATGTGAATAAAGGGTCGACAATCTTCCGGAAATGGGATCCCGAAAAACACATAGGGCTTGCATTCTCTACATATTTGTATATTGCATATTTGTATAGGCCTTAGCATATTTGTATATGGGTCTGATCGTTTGAGGGGCACGGGTGACTGGCGTATAGAAGGTCCTGCGTCCTGTAATTATGTGATGAAAAAGTTAACAAAAAAGGTATTCTGACAAATGAGTAAATTTAACTTGCCTGTAAAAGTGCCATGTCTAGGATCCTAACATGGCCATCTTGGCAACCCAAAGCCACCTGTTCTGTGATGAAGTTCAATGTGATGTCAGCAGGGGATGACACGATGGATGCGCATTTGGTCAGGTGAAACAAGGGCGGGTGGCTCGCCTCGTCCACACCTTCGATAGGTGCCGTGCAAATGCTCAAACTTCTGCACACACACACACAAACAAACAACACGAAATTATTATGGCAAAACTGCAGTTACGGGATAAATTTAGGCCTATGCATGGAAAAAAAACAATGTGTCCTATGAGTGGCAGTGAATAAAAACACTTTTGCTACAGATAGTCTACACTAGGTCATATGATAGGCAGGTCGGGCCTGCAGGCTCTTTTACTCTAGAGCAGCTTGGATATCCTATTGTATGTAGGCCTACTCAGAGCTTTAGATCAGTGGCGTATCCATGATTGCAAGGCGGGAGAAGGAGGAAGAGGGTTAGTGTAGGGGAGTGGAAGAACTAGCAGGTCCCCAAACCTGTGCTCAAGTACATTCTAAACTTTTTACAAACGAATGTTCTTCTGAATAGATAAATTTTTAAATTTAAAAATAGAATTTAGCATTTCAAAGATGTAAATTACCCAACCAAATTTGTAATTATTCTCAAGAATTCAGTTTCAAAATGATACAATTGACAGTTATGATGTAGCATAACGCCAAAGTTAGCCTACAATTTCGAACAGCATAAAATTGCTGATATGTCTAATCAATATTAGAATAAATACACAATAAATTTGATAGAAACTTTTCAAAGATAAGTATTCTTTCCTTTGATCATGTGCGATAACCCTATAACTTCAACAAGTTACAAAACAATTTGAACAGTGCACACCGTACATTTTTTGGGTCTCCGTGGATAGTGAAGCACAAACCAATCGTTTCATTGGTTATGGCCTAGTGGGGGATTGTGTGACAAGCACAATATCCATATGCTAATTATTTTGCCTAAAATAGAACGAAGCTCTGTGTGCGAAAAACTGTGCGCAAATATACTAGCCTACCGGTAGGCCTATAAGCACCCACCTGTCGGCAGCACAAGAAATCATGCAAATGATTCCACAGTACTCGTAAATCATCAGAGCCGTGATCGACGAAGAGTGGATATTTAAGGTGGTAACCAGCTGAAAGTCATTCTTGCCATCCATGACATGAATCAGCCGGTCACGGCTACCGCTGACCAGCACAAAGTCTCCTGGGTTTCCGTCCCTAAGAATAAAATTAAAGACCTATTGTCCTAAATTCACAAAAACGTCGGCAAATCATTTATTAAATTCTCAAAATATTTTTCCACTATATTTTTAAGTTTATTTATTGTTATGTTTGTGTTTTTATGTACTATATCTCTATATATAAAGTATAAAGTAGACTGTGTGTGTATTCAAACAATAATATTAGCTAATTTAAACTCACGTGACCTTTTTGTCTCATAGTATACTTTTGCATTTCACTAAGTGGTTCACGTATCGGACTGCCATACGGGCCACCATTGTTCGATCCTCCAGTTAGTCTAATACCTTTCTTTTTATATTTTTATTTCAATTAATATTAGGCTACTATTTTAAAAAAAAGGATTGTAAATCTACGAGCATCACACGGCAATTTAGATTTTTTTTAAAATAAAGAGACTTGCCTATTTTTTTCTCTCTCTTAGTCTTTATCGCTCCCCGTGGAGCCTATTTTTTTACCAGATTAAAATATTTTTTTTATATTACTTTCCTAAAACTCTTCAGTACAAAAAAAAATTATTAAAAAAAATTATTAGATCTAGATCTATAGGTTTCTGTTCATTGTAGTTTAAAAAAAAAATTATCTGTAGCTTATACAGGTCTGTTCCTGATGATGATATATTATATAGGTTTGTATGGAGCTAAAAGTAGACGATGACAATATTAAGAATTAAGATTTTTTGTGACGTTTTGCGGTGCAATTCTCTATCTAGCAATAAACAATAGCCAATCATAATGTTGAATCATTACCCTACAAGCGTAGGGGGTGAAAAATTGAGTTTCAAGACTCATTAACTTGCTCCTCTACACGGAAACCATTAGTAAAAGGCGAATGGTTTACACGCTGTGCAGAGAAGCCAGAGTGAATAACAATAAGTGATAATCAAAGCCTACCGGACCATATTGGTATAATTTACGCTTATCGGCCGTGAGTAACTAACATGCATAAAAAAACCACAAGAAAGCAAATTTTTAAAACATTTTATCTGTTTGAAATATTTAGAATGCATTTGTAAAGATTTTTATATATACAAACAATGCATTATAAAAATGTATTGGCTTATATTTTTATTTTTTAATAAATAAAAACTATTAACTAAGAGCTGTTTACCTTGAATCGTATTGAAAAAATTTTTCATTATGCTCTCCCTTTTCATGAAACTTTATAAAAAAATTTTAAAACTTTTGTTAGATTATCCATATAGACCTGAATAAAGTAGACGGTTTCGATCCCCATTGGTTAAATTAAAGACAGAGGCCGTTATTGTCTTTTTATTTTCCTTTTGCGATTTCGCTTCCTATGTTAATTATGTGCCCTTATTCTATGCATTGTGGTTACAAGAGTTAGTTGGAAGCCACCAGACAGACTTCCATCATATGAAAGCTGACGCCCCCCCCTCCAAAAAAAAAAAAAGAAGGTGTCAATGGAGTCGGTTAGAGAAACTGGCATAGATATTTTTTGGAGGACACTTGTATGCATCATTGGCCCCAGGAGATACGAGAGGCTTTAAGTAAGTAAAGCCAAACGAGGATCATCCAATGAAGACTGCTCAGTGAGGCTTGGTTTTTAAAGTATACTTTTCTTTGATGCAATAAAATATTAACCCAAGTTCTCTATTAGCCCATATACAGAATCCTATTAAAACAATAAAGAAAATTTAAAGTTCCCTTTACATGAATGTTTGGAAAAATAATGGATAGTGAAGAGGGAACTTATTTAAAACAACAAAATAAGTCAAATAAATCTAGGTCAACTTTGCGTCACACTTAAAAAAAATCGAAATACCCCCGTTGATTATAGGAACA
The DNA here is from genome assembly GCA_949126835.1 of Anisus vortex. Taxonomy (NCBI): domain Eukaryota; kingdom Metazoa; phylum Mollusca; class Gastropoda; family Planorbidae; genus Anisus; species Anisus vortex. Next base: position 28,527,239 of record OX421508.1, read on the forward strand.
ACCCGCCATTTGCGATCCGAAACAACCTAGTGGGTTTACCTGGTAGCAGAGTCTGTTACCCTGGGGATTTGGCAATACGACTAGAGAGAGAATTATTGGAGGTTATATCAATTATAGAGGAAAGTGTATAGATGATAAAGATACTCGCTTTTTGGAGTAGAATGCCAAGCAGGTGACCTCCCTGTTGTGGGCCAGGATAGTCAAGGTGTGCTCATAGGTATCCTTGTTGTAGACGAAGATGTTCCCCAGCTTGTTGCCGGTCACAATGTACTTCCTGTCGGGACTCACCTGGAACAATGCAATGCTGATGAGCGGCACGCAACTCATTATAACGACTCAACAACAAGCGAGCTGGGCAAGGGGAGTAATGCGCGTTGTTCAACAAAAAAAAAAGAGCAAAAAAATGGGCTCACATATTTTTTTATATAGGCTAGTTAACGATAGGTTTTAATGCTAGTTAAATGTCATGTAGATTTAAACGAACATTCGGAGTTGGTCATGGTATTTTTAGCAAGAACATAGATTCTTTTTCTCATCATTAAACAGAAAATTAAAAAAACACACACACACAAACAAACACACACAAACAAACACAAACAGCACACACAACACACACACAAACAACACACATTAACAGCACACACACACAACAAACACAACACACAAAAACAACACACACTAACAGCACACACACAAACTACACACACAAACAGCACACACACAAATTACACACACAAACAGCACACGCACAAATTACACACACAAACTGCACACACACAAATTACACACACAAACAGCACACACACAAATTACACACACAAACAGCACAAAGAGGAATCACTCTGTGTTTTAACCTTTACAGTCGTTATTACGCTGCTGTCATACTGGGGGTCTCCCTGCGTGTCCTCCGTGGCCGTGGGGGGCAACTCGGTGTAGAGTATGCTGAGCCTGTCGTAGCAAATGAAGCTGGAGATCTGGATCCCCCACAGGTGAACGCTGAAGTCGTGCGACACCGTGACCAGCGTCTCCCGCACCGGCTCCCCCATCTCCCTGGACATGAAGATGTCGATGTTAGCTATGCTCTGGCTGTGATAAACCGCCACATACCTGGATGACGAGCAGACGTGAAAAGGGGGGAAGCCCGGAAGTACAAACGTGGTAAAAAAAAAAAAAAAAAAAAATATGCTGGGGTTTTATGTTAAAACACGGGTCGGAAACCTATGGCATGCATGCCAGAATTGGTACGCATAGCGATTTTCAATGACACTTAAGCAGACAATTTTACTTTTACGTTGTTGGCGCAGCTGGGTGAATTATGAATCTACTTTACAAAAAGATGGCCGACTGACTCCTGTGTTAAAGGGTCAAGGACGAATTACGTCATACCTTAAGCCTACCGTGTTTAGTTGATGCGCATGCGTTTTCCTATTCTTCCCCCTCTCCACTCCCAGTGTTTACCAACCAATGAGCTTCAGAAGAAAGGGATCAACTTGCAACGTACGATTGTGTGTCGCTCAACTCTAGATCTATTGGCAATTCATATCCGGTGTAGCCGGAATGAGTGAGTTTTTTTTACGGGTTCTGGTTGAGTCCATCTCTTGCAAATATTGCAAATACCCAACATCCATGGGGGAGGGGGGGGGCGGTGGAGTGAAGACTGCTGGACATTGTGTCTACCACACAGCCCCTCATGAGTTCAATGAAGTGAGGAACAGCACTATCAAACCCCTCTTGATCATGATCATAGCCTGCATTGCATCAATTGAGGAACGTTTAATATAATTTGGGACACACACACAAAAATACCAAGAACAAGGGTTCACTACTCTGAGACACGAATTAAACTCTCTTGAAGTCTCCAGCTCCTGCTCTAAACCTGGGAGGCCATCGAAACATCAACTTGGTCGAGTAACGGATTCTAGATTATATATGACTCTAGAACTGTGAACCAGTTAGATGTTATAATGTTAAAAATGACAGCTTTCTAAACAGACGAAAAAAAACAACAGTTTAACGATTTCTATTTATAAATTTCATTTCTCAATGGCAGAACCAAAGACTATACCGTAATAAGATGGACCGCTTGCTGTAATATTTCTGCTATTTGATGGCTCGAATGAATTCTTTTCGGAATTCCCGATTCACTTTTGTATTGTACACTTTCGTTTTATTTAATCGCTACGATTTTCTCAATGAAAAATTAAAATTAAAATCGAAAGTTGTATATAGTATATAGCGAAAATTTTAGGCAAACGTAGGAGCGTAGAAGTCATTTAAGACAGCGTTATTGGATGCGCACGGAAAAAAAAGAACATATAAGGTCTAAAAATAGAGCAAGCGGTCCATCTTATTATAGTCTTTTGGCACAACTTAAAAATATCACGACGCAACAAAACATGCAGAGATCTAGTCTATTCGCGTTGAGAATTAAAAAATAACATTAACTCTATTTGAGTTTACTTTTGCTTGATATTGTTCAGATCGTTGATATCCCAAATACACATGCAAGAGTTTTTGTAAACTGTAGTCAAGAGTGTCTTGTTCGGGTTGTAAACCATGGTGAATATACCGCCAACTTTTTGGGGTGTCTGCAGGAAGAACGCGGGGACTGGTAAGGTGGCAAGGTGCTGAGGAGAACAAACATATTTACCTCTTTTACACACACACACACACACACACACAAACACAAAGTAAATTACACACACAATTTTAATGCAATTATGAATATACTTTTTAAAAGTAATGATTAGAAAAAAATATTAGTATTATTCAATGTGTACCAGTTTCATTACTATGGAAAGGTGCTCTAATGCAAGAGTCGGCAACCTACGGCACGCTTGTCAGACTTGGCACGTGGAACGATTTTCAATAGCACGTAGAAGACTCCTTTAAAAAAAAAAACTATTCAAGTATCTTTTATTAGAAAATGAGTGCTTAAGAGGGTGACTTTTAGGTTACTGGCACGCTGAATGAATTAGAAATCCCACTTTGGCACACCATTATCAAAAAGGTTGCCGACCCCTGCTCTAATATAAAGAGTCATTATTGTTGTTGTTACTCACAATTAAGAAAAGGGAATGAAAGAGGTGGACGTGGCCTCCACTGAACCCAAGGAAGAGGATTCGGTTCTCGACTTTGGCGCATGTAGCCTGGGAGCCTTCTATATTTGTGTGACTCTTGATCTGGCGATCATCTGCATTCAGCTATATATGAGAGTTGTTGTTGTGTTGTTGTTGTTATTCAGTGACAAAAGATGAGTTAATTAATTTAAAATATTTATAAAAAAAACACACACACACGCTACAACAACAATGCCGACATAAGGCTATTAGCGTATTGAGCTAGATGTATAAAGTTATTGAGCTAGATGTATAAAGTTATTGAGCTAGATGTATAAAGTTATTGAGCTAGATGTATAAAGTTATTGAGCTAGATGTATAAAGTTATTGAGCTAGATGTATAAAGTTATTGAGATAGATGTATAAAGTTATTGAGCTAGATGTATAAAGTTATTGAGCTAGATGTATAAAGTTATTGAGCTAGATGTATAAAGTTATTGAGCTAGATGTATAAAGTTATTGAGCTAGATGTATAAAGTTATTGAGCTAGATGTATAAAGTTATTGAGCTAGATGTATAAAGTTATTGAGCTAGATGTATAAAGTTATTGAGCTAGATGTATAAAGTTATTGAGCTAGATGTATAAAGTTATTGAGCTAGATGTATAAAGTTATTGAGCTAGATGTATAAAGTTATTGAGCTAGATGTATAAAGTTATTGAGCTAGATGTATAAAGTTATTGAGCTAGATGTATAAAGTTATTGAGCTAGATGTATAAAGTTATTGAGCTAGATGTATAAAGTTATTGAGCTAGATGTATAAAGTTATTGAGCTAGATGTATAAAGTTATTGAGCTAGATGTATAAAGTTATTGAGCTAGATGTATAAAGTTATTGAGCTAGATGTATAAAGTTATTGAGCTAGATGTATAAAGTTATTGAGCTAGATGTATAAAGTTAGATTTTTCAATTGGTTTATTGAAGTGACGATATATATTTTTGGAAGTTGTCTATTTGACTAATAAAAATATGTGTTTTTAAACATACTTATAAGCTTTACAGAAGTTCCTTCTAGATAGAAGATTATTACGTTTACTAGACCCAAAACTCCTGCAGGGCGGCAGGGATCGGTCTTCGGCAGTGTCGGTTGACAGTCCGGTGAACTCACCGCAGGACCAGTCGGCCTCCCTTTGCATACACACAGAAGCACAAACTCTTCCAAACTGGTTTATTCACATCATTTTTTATTAAACAGTCAATATTTGGAAATCGGGGCCGTCTATAAATGATTCTGGCAAGTTCCCCTCCCCCCTCCCACTACTGAATCCAGAGCAAAGATTTGTTCCCGATTCTTGAGGGTGTACCTGAGTCTACCCAGCTCTGATGGGTACCAGACATTAGTTGGGGTAAAGTAGAGGCGGCTGAGCATTGTGCTGGTCACTCAATCCCATAGTATGCCGTGGCCACAGAAACTGGTGAACGCTGCTTCACCGGTCCTATGGGTCAAGTAGGTCCGACAAGATTACTTTACATACTGATATCACGAACACATCAGAGCTGGGTAGTTTCGAGCACGAGGCTTTGGACTGGTATTCCAAAAGCTAGACCAACAAGCACAGCGGAAACAATTGTTTTTTTAACTTAATATAACAGTGACGACACTTACAGTGATGAGATCGCCCGCCTTGGTGATGGCGTAGACCCATCCTTTGCTGACGCCGTTGCCACAAGAAACGTCAATGAAGCTATTGTGCTTGCTGCTACCCAGAATGCCCGGCCTCCCATACAGCGGCTGAACTGTTCCGGGTTCATGGTGTTTTGCAGGTGTGGAGATAGATGAGTGGCAAAAACGAACGTAAATTTTGACATTCATGAATCGAAATTATTGTGTCGCCTTATTATAGGCATACCTTTGCATACCTTTCGTGGTTTAAAAAAGGTACGGTGAGGGCCCTTTGTTAAGGTGGTAGCGGAGGTCGATAGCTTCTTGCATAAACCCATGTGTTGGCACTTGATGCAATGCTAGTAGGACTATTTAGTTGGTATTCAAGTATTGGTTGGATCGAGGCAACATCACAAAGGCCTAGGATGTCCAGACTCTTTTGGAATTATTTTTTTATTGCCGCAGATGATTCCAATATTTTTACATGAAAGGAAACCGATGTTTGATTAATATTCAGTGTAGGGTTAACACCCCTAAAGGCACTTAATTTAGCCTACACTTAAAAAGATTATGGTGCCCATTGCCTACTTATATTACATATGTGAATCAAAATATAAGCAATTTAAAAAAAAAGAATAACAATAAAAGTTATATTTCTCTAAATTAAACAATACTTTAAAAAATTAGTGCAGAGAATGCAAACTAATGGCTACCGTGAGGGATTGTGGTCTGGAACACGTCAGTATCTAGAAATTTCGGATACCAAAATTTGAGATGCCTGCACCCTGCCGTCACAAAAAAGTTGCCACAATCAGAAAAATCCACTGCCCTGATTATATCTGGGGAGGATAGAAACACACACACAATTGTTATATTATGTGTATGGATTTTAAATGAACACCTAAATACTGCTGCCCCTCCTTCTCACCTACACATTCAAAGACACACAGTCTATTATTCATGCGATTTTGCTGAAAATGAGACTTTTCTTTCTAAACGTACATTAATGGTAGACTGTCGACGTAGACTAATTACTAATTGTCTGGTAAACGAACTCACTACTGTACCCATGGGCCTCAAAGCGGCGTAGTGTGTAAACCGCCAGTACTTTTCTTTAGAAAAACCGGCGGGCTAACGCATGGGGGACAGCCCCCGCAGCATGTCCGAGATCCATTGCACTGCCGAGAGACCACGGGGTCTCGGTGGGGAGCAAGCAATAGATGCTGCAACCCAGTCTCACGACCCACCCGGTGCCTGGATGCCTGTACCTATAGTACAGGATTTGTGCTACCGGGTGACAATGCAGATATACGGGCGATCCACCACGATAATGATCCTTAGGGGAACCGCAGCGAACGGGCGCTGGCCTGCGGAAACCTTCCCTTTTACATGGCACGCCACGCCTTTGGCGTGCCGTGGGGTGACTGGAGCCCGGTCAGAGTTTTAAACTCAATTCTAATGCGTTACGCCCCGGAGTAAGAGCTTCGGCTCGTCCGGGTTTTAAGAGACTTATAGTATGGTAAACGAACTATCTGGTAGACGAATTGTCGCGTCAGACGAAGTGTCGATAGACGAACTGTCGCATTGGACTAATGATTAGACCAAGTATCGGTGGACGTAGACGAATAGCTAGAGCTACAACGATAGACAAATTAATTTCTCTGCTGATATCTCTACTGTTGAGAGTGCGCTCCCGTGGAAGACAGTCTTACCAACAATTTTATTGGTTGCTAGGCGATGCTTCTCCGGCCACGCCCACACGTTGACCTCGTTGTCGTGCTCAAGCCCAACTGTCACTATGATGTCCATGGCTGGGCTAAACAAAACGTATTTGATCCCGAAGTCATGGCCGTATAAAGCAGCCACTTCTACCCCATCCTATAGAGAGAATAGGATAAAAGTCGCTGAACGTATTATATTCAACATAATAATATATTATATAATATTATTACAAAAACACACTTTTAAACATAGAGTGACGATTAAATTGAGATAATATTGGTATTCAGAGAGACTGCTGGAAAGATAGACAGATGAATAGATAAATAGCTACACTGATAGCTTGATAGATAAATAGGTTGATAGTTAAATAAATAGATGGATAAATTAACATAGTTAGGATAGATAGATAGAGTGTAGGTAGAAAGACAGACACAGTGGTATGTACGTAGGTAGGTAAGGTATGTAGGTAGGTAGGCAGCATGCAGGTAAATAGGTAGAATCACTAGGTGGATGGATAGATGAATCATTCAATAGCTACATACATGGATAGATGAATGGTCAGACGGATGGGTGAATAGATGAATACATCGATGGATGGGTGGGATTTAGATATATAGATTGATAGATAGATTAGCTTAGATAGTTTACCTTGACCCTCCAAACCCGGGCCGCTGGCCTATAGCCAATCTCACCAGTCACAATGAGTTTACCGTCCGATGAGAAGTTTACTGAAGAGACACAGTTTTTACTAAGGTGCAGATACTTCACTTGACTATAGAGTTTCAAAAATAAACACGTGACTTACAGGCTTTTCTATTGGCTCAAAGCCAAACTATTTAACTATTATCTGGCTCACAAGACTACTAGAGAATCGACCACTAATGAGTACTCAATTGAAACAAACAAACGATATTAACATATTGAAATAAGGATTAATAACCATCTTATTGGATTTTTTTTTTAAATAATAGGGTTAATATAAAGCGACTAAGAAGACTAGCTGTCCGTAAGTAGCGCTATATAAATAGGCCTATGTAATTTGATTTAGCATTGAGTGCTATACAAACGTATTATTATATTGTATTTTAACCCTTACAATCCCGGGCGCGTATATAGCGGAACTGAAGGCAGCATAGATAGAAGTAGGTCGGTACGGGAAGGGTTAAGATATTAATGAGTTGCTTTTTTTAAGATATGCTATTATATATTGCTTTAACGTGCCATTATTAATTAGCAGTAGACAAAGTTAATACCAATTTTAATAACGAATACTCATCTTGATCGCGTTGCAGTTTAAAATACTTTTAAAAGAAGACTACTCAAAATGTGGCCAAACTCGCGAGTAACTAAGCAAATCCATACTTTGGACCTTTTGAAATAATCTCCTTGTTTTTTTTTACTTCTCTTTCTATTGCACAAAGCAATCCAAAGGGTTATACCAGATATGACAAAAAATGATAAATCAACACTGTCAATTTATTGGGCAGCCGGGGCTGTGTCAACTGTAATTTTTCGAGCTCACTGACTTATAAGTTTACAGACGTTTCGTCTAGAATCTAGATAGAAGATTATTAGGTCCTAGGCCCACAACTCCTGCAGGGCGGCAGGGATTGGTCGGCGGCAGGACAGACATGTCCGTTGAACTAACTGCAAGACCAGCCGGCCTCACAAGTAGGGGAATGCAGGAGCAATAGAAAGCATGTTATAATTTTTTAAAATTTTTAATAATTGGATTTTAGCCCGAATGGGCATAGGCAACACACGCGTGATGGTAATTACCTGTTGGTTTCGGCGTCTAGTATGACCAGGACACCAGCGGCCGTGTGAGCGACCAGGCTGCTGTTCCGGTCACATGCCAGGCAGCTTATGTTGTTACAAGACATACCCAGAACGAGATCCAAATTCATGACCGGTCGCTGTGGAGCACATTCAGCTAGTTGATGCTTCAATAAGTAACGTACCCCAATCTCAGAGTATTTCATGGACTAGTGAAGTAGCGTTCACCAGTTTTCAAGGCCACATTCCCTCCAATAAAATATCATTGCTTCCTACGCTTAAATAATTAATTGGGTTTGATTTATGCCCTTCAACCAGGGTTAGATGATGCTATTTTGTTGCTTTTCCCCGGTATTTTCGGGCAAGGGGATTGTGTCGCCAGTTCAACGCCTCGCCACCTAGCTAATACCAGGCCTAGATATTCCAGCTTAGCAGACTCAGGATTTCCCGCCAGATCCTGAAATTTACCCAGCCATCTTGAACTCTCTACATATTGAGTCTTGAATTCAAAGACTTGTATGTGTGGCGGGACCATCGGAATAACTGTTGTTGTTTTTTTATTAAGTTAAATTTCAAAAATATGATATTTCATGATAACTATTTAATCCCTGGTAAAGAGATTTACTTCTAAAACTAGAAATTATTAATCAAATGTTTGGGACGCCCTTCAAAATGACTGAAAAAAAGACTGACAAATTGCTTTATACTTTCTATAGGTTTTGGTTAGATTTTGATATTGTCTTTCTTAGGCTACATCAGTTATAGGCCTATGTATGCCTATATCATACTGGGGAAACCTTAAAGATTATAGCATATCGCCATTTACTCATTTACTGTTTATATTTTCACTACAGTAAATCATACTAGAATAGATGTAAATGTGTGTCAAGTCTACTCGATTAAAAAATTGTTAAAATAATCAACAGATCAGGCTGATGTGTAGACAGCATACGTGATGCAATAGACAATAAAATTGTACCAATAAATTCTGTATACTTTATATCAACAATATTAATTTTTTTTTTTAATACTGTCGAGGGATTCGTTGTGTTGTGGTTGCCTGAATCCATATTCATATATTTTCTATTATCCACGAACAAACCTTAGTCTGACTTGTGATTCATAGCAAGAAATTAATAGTTTAGATGTGCATCAGCTGACGAAGAGGAAAGAGTGTCACTTGAGAGCGACATAATTTTGTTTACTGGGCTTTCTGTAAAGTTTTGTTTTAATTTCACCCGTTCATCTTCCGCGCGATTATTTCAGTGCGCAATTCCACAGGATGGCAAAAGTGTGGGCCAGACATTTAAACCCGTGCACAAGTCTTATCTTATCTTATACACTACAGACGCTCCTTCTATAAAGAAGATTATTGCGTCCTACGCTCATCCGTGGTCCGAGTCTAGTCTTGCATTTTTATTAATGTTTTAAATGATGTTAAGTTACTGGTTTTCCTAGTTTGTTCAGGCAACTCATTCCATGCCCGAATGCCACTCGGGAAGAAAGAGTACTTATATGCATTTGTTCTCGCATAAGGGATAAGGAAAGTGTTTTTGTCTTTATGTTTATCTGAGCAGTGTAACAGGCTGTTATTGTGTTGTATTTCTAAATTAGAGTTTAATGCCTTATGTATTATTACTACTTTACTCTTTGGCCTTCTGTCCTCTAGAGTCTAGTGCATAGGTTCTCAACGGGGGCGATAAGAAGCTTTAGGGGGCGCTGACATTCCCGGGGGCGATTGGGGGGCGATGAAAGGCATGTGGGCGGTACAAACGTACCTGCTATAATTTCAGCTATTTGAATCGATTAGTTTTTGGATGAAATATGATGTAAACGCAAGTGCTACTAAATATCTGATACCCCCCAACAGAAGGCATAGCCTACATATTATTGAACAAATAAGAATCGCAATGACTTTTCGATGAAGTAGGGGGGTCAGTATTTGGCAAATACGGTATGCGGCCGTCTGGTCGTATTGTTGGTTCACCGGACTGTCGTCTTGACAACTGCTAATATTACTCTTATGATCTGTTTTACCACGATGTCCTTTAGTGCGTTTGCATTCCTTCGTAAAGATATAACCACGAAATGATTAATTATCTCCCTTTAATTAACAAAGGTTTCCGCTAAAATTAAGTTGGGGGGTCGGTGAGCGGAAAAAAATGTAAAAGGGGGCGGTGAGCCGAAAAAAGGTTGAGAACCTATGGTCTAGTGTTTCTAGGTTTAGTGATTTTACTAATGGTGTTACTCTTGTATCTTCCGATATTGCCTACACAGCAAAATCGGCACACCTTCCAAATTTATATTTATACAAGCTAAAGTCTCCGGAGTTGAACGGGGAAACATTACATTAATTCTAATCATTATTTACTGAAAACGTTTAAAAATGTAGTTTAATACGTATAGTGATCCAAAACTTGGTTACACGAAGTTCGCGACTACTGATACCCACATAATTGAAATGAAAGAAGAAAAGAAGAGCCTTTTTAAGATGAAATTCCGTTTGTTAAGGATATAACCGTCGGGCATGGTGTTTTAACAGCTGAGATGAAAAAATTAGAAAAGAATAGAGCCTTCCTAAAACGTATCATAGAGACAGTGTTTTGTAACTGACACATACATACAGTACGGTAAATTAAAATATTGAAAGTTGAAACTCAATTTTTGGTGTATCTCTTTAAAAATGTATACTGGCGATTTATCTAGTCTTTCAAAATTAAAAGAAGAACAATGCAGTAATATAGAAGCATATATCGCGTTGATTCTAAAAATATTTTTTTATCTAGCAAAAAGAATCGTGAATGTATAAATAAAAACTGCACTATTACACAGTGTGTGCATCCTAAGGCACGTGATATTCTCGTTATCCATGGTCTGAGACTTGCATTTTTATTAGTGTTTTAAATGATGTTAAGTTACTGGTTTTGCTGGTTTGTTCAGGCAACCCATTCAATGCCCGGATGCCACTCGGGGAGAAAGAGTACTTCTATGCATTGTTTCTTGCATGTGGCATAAGAAAAGTGCTTTTGTCCTTACGATAATCTGAGCATCGCTATAGATTTTTATTGTGTTGTATTTCTTAATTACAGCATTTCCCAAACTTTACATAAGAAAGCCTATGGCATATGTAAATGTAAACTGTCTATTAGCCCAGGGGTCGGAAACTGTTTGCTAATAGTGTGCCAAACTAGGATTCCTAAATCATTCAGCGTGCCAACAGCAGTGCCCTCACATAGGGGAGGGCAGAGAGGGGCATTATGCCCAGGGGCGACACTTCGAGGGGGGCGGCAAATGTAGTCTAAATATAGCAAATATAGCACTAAACAAGCTGTTACAGTGTGCAGGGGAGCGGCGCTGAAACTTTTGCCCTGGGGCGCTACATAAGCTTGTAAAGGCTCTGGCCAACAGCCTTTGCCTTTAGGCCTATTTACAGCTGCGTCGACTTGGTCAGATACGACCTTATTTGTCATTTGACTCAGCAAAGAAACTTAAGCCTTTATACTCTCACGCCTCGACTACTGTAATGCTCTGATAATCGGGATACCTGACGATAAAGTCGCAAAATTACAGCGAATTCAAAACAGTGCCGCCCGCCTGGTCATGCGTAGGCCCTAAGTCAAGGCGTGATTCTGTGACAGTTCTCCTGCGTCGGCTCCATTGGCTTTCCGTGAAAGCCAGAATTGAATAGCCTATAAAGTGGCCCTACTTTTCCATCAGTTTTAATAATGAGATTCCGTCCTATCTCAAGGAACTAATTACACCATATGTCCCGCAAAGAACACTTCGTTCTGCCAACTCATCGTTTCTGGGAAAGCCCCGTTTCTCTCTGACGACCGTTGGCCTTAGAGCCTTCTAAGTATCCGGTCCGATGGTGTGGAGTCTACTTCCCATTCAACTCAGGCGAACAAGCTCTATTGTTACTTTAAAAAAAGAACTTAAAAACTCATTATTTCAATATTTACCTTAGATAACATTTAACATGCTTTAGACCCCTACTGTCTTACTTATTAGAAAGAAACCCGGCCTCGACGTAAATAGGTGCAAGAATTACCGCCCAGTATCCAACCTCCCCTTCCTTTCTAAGATCCTGGAGCGAGTTATTTTTGAGCAGTTAAATGCACACCTGTCTCTGCATTTGCTGATGCCCGTGCACCAGTCCACGTATCGCCAACATCATAGCACTGAGACAGCGCTTTTGCGGATCACCACTGACCTCCGAAACGCCACAGACAGAGGTATGGTCTCTGCCCTTGTACAGTTAGATCTGTCCGCTGCCTTCGATACGATTGACCATCACCGACTCATAGATCGCCTCAGCTCTACGTTTGGCATTCGCGACATCGCCCTTTCCTGGTTCACGCGCTTCCAGACCGTCATGACCGAGTCCTTATCAACCCAGTCCGGTCATGTCTGCTATGGTGCGCCACAAGGGTCTGTCCTCGGCCCAGTTCTTTTCACCCTTTACACCCAACCCCTCTCCTTTGGCATCGAACGCAACCTAAAATATCATTCCTTTGCCGATGACACCCAGATCAATAACAGTGCTAAGCCTGAAGACTTCGATGGGCTCCTTTCTTCCATCTCCATCTGTTTCCTGGACATAAAGAACTGGATAACGGAAAACAAGTTGAAGTTGAACAGTGAGAAGACTGAAGCTGTCTATGCAGCCCCACATCTCCTTCCTCGCCAACATTTGCTTTTTCCTTCTGCATCGCATTGCCGCCATCCGTCGCTATATGACCAAGGAAGCTTGTGTTAAGCTCGTCATCTCTCTCCTTTGTTCCCGCTTGGTTTACTGCAATTGACTCTTGGCTGGCCTTTCGACCTCCTCCCTTTAGGGCCTCCAACGTTTTCAGAACTGTGCTGCCCGACTGGTCCTTCAGAAGAAGAATTCGACGCACACCACTCCTCTGCTCCGATCTCTGCACCGGCTTCCCATTAACCACAGGATCTCCTACAAGCTGGCGTCTCTATGTTACAAGTGCCTGAATGACTCTGCCCCCAACTACCTTCGCGCCTGTCTCGAGCTATATACTCAATCCCGTCCACTCCTCTCAGCTTCTGATGCGCTTACCCTGAGGATCCCTCGTGTGAGGCTTGTGTCCGCTGGCGAACGTGCTACGCGGGACCGACCGCTTGGAATCACCTCCCACTACAGCTTCGCCAGAGCCCGAGCTTCGACACCTTCAGAAGCCGACTGAAGACTCATCTATTTAGTTAGTAATATTTTCGTATACATATTTTCATTTTCGTCTGTTGTTGTCGTTTCAGCGCATAGAACTGTTATCAACGGGATATGCGCCATATAAGCATCATCATTATTATTATTATTATGTTGGGTCGGTTAAAGCTGCATTTTTTTATTTGTCTTTTTAAATTAATTATCAATTAGCTTTGTCACCTAGCCTAGAGTAATATCCGTGTTCTAGTTGTATGATAAATGCGCTCTGAGCTTACATTATGTTTGATGGCAGCGCTATGGGCTACAAATATTTATTTTAATTATTTTTTGTAAGACAATTTAAGTCCGTAGCAAGACAAAGGCCAAAAAATAAGGAAATTTATTGAGAAAATCGTTTTATATTAATTTAAAAAATAACATATTTGTGATTATCCTTTTTATTTGCCTTTATACAAAATGTTATTAATAAATTTTAATTATTTAATTTAGGTTTCTAAATTTCTAAATGTTTTGATTGGTTGTATGGATTTAGAAACATTAATAAATAAAGTTAATCGGAATTGATACGTCGTAATCATGAAAAACGGGTAGTTAATGTATTGTCAAAAATGTGCATATAAATTCTTTAGTCCTATATTTAATCTATATAAATTTCAAATAATTTTTACAGTTAGATCATTATAAAGTTTTATGTTGTAGGCCATTTAGTTTTTTATGACAACATTGGAAATATTATCCCTAATAAAACTAGTTAATTACCTCCCTTTAATTAAACTGTTTCAATGTATTCAATAGTGATGCCAAACAAGTTACATTTTGTATTATAACAAATATTACTCATTTTATTTCCTAATATAAATCTAGCTTAATGGTATTCATTACAAAATTTTATTATTAGAGGAATACTTTTTATTTACATCAAACAGTTGTAAAAAAAACATTTCCTGCATTAAAAGTTGATCCATTTAAGTTTTTCTTTTAAACTTTTATAATTACAGCAATTACACAATCGTCGGCATCCGTCCGTCTCCAAGAGACGATGGTGTAGCTTCACGGCAAAGGTGACCAGCTGCACCGCCAAGAATGGCTGTGGAGGCCAACTCGGGAGTGGCAATCCCTGCCGCACTTCAGGCATTTGAAGGTGGATGGCTGTTGTAAAGGAACCTTCCGTCTCGCTCTTTTCTGGATGGCAGCTTCCATGCGCCCAGTTTCTGCGCGGGATGTGCCAAGCCTGACTGCGAGCCTCCAGGTTGGTCGGTCAGAAGCTTGGCATTCCCATGTGTCAAGGTCAATTGAGCTCTCGTTCAGGTCTCTTTTGCAAAGGTCCTTGAATCGCAGTTTTGGGCGCCCTATCTTCCGGTGGCCTTCGACCAGTTCTCCATAGAGGAGGTCTTTAGGAATGCGACCTGCATTCATCCTTTTCACATGGCCGAGCCACCTGAGGCGTTTCTCACTGAGCACAGCGTGAAGGCTGCTCATGTTGGCTCTCCCCAGCACCTCTGTGTTGGAGACCCTATCCTGCCACTTGATCTGCAGTATTCTCCGTAGGCACCTCATATGGAAGCTGTTGAGTTTCTTCTCGTGCCTCGCGTAGGTGGTCCATGACTCACAGCCATACAGGAGAGTGCTGAGTACGCAGGCGTGGTAGACGCGCAGTCTGGTCCTCTCGGTGAGGCTGGAGTTGTCCCACACTCGCTGTTTTAGTTGGGCCATGACTGTGGCTGCCCTGGCGATCCTGCTGTTGATCTCCAAGTCGATGGACTGTGAACTCGAGATAATGGACCCGAGGTATGTGAAGCTCTCGACAACCTCCAAGGTGTGTCCATCGATGACGATGTTTGGAGGGGTCTCCGTGCCCTGAGCCATGACGTTAGTCTTTTTCAGGCTTACAGTCAGGCCAAACTCCTTGCATGCATGAGAGAAGCAAGTGACGAGCTGCTGGAGTCCGTCTTCGGTGTGTGATGTCAAGGCTGCATCATCAGCGAAGAGCATCTCTCGAATGAGGACCTTTTTAACTTTGGTCTTGGCACCAAGACGCGCTATGTTGTAGAGCTTGCCATCAGACCTGGTGTGAATGAAAACACCCTCGCTGCAGTCCTTGAAGGCGTGTTGGAGGAGCATGGAGAAAAAGATGCCGAAGAGTGTAGGCGCGAGGACGCAGCCCTGCTTTACTCCGCTGCTGACTGGGAATTCCTTGGAGGATGCGCCATTGTAGCAGACAGTGCTGTGCATGTTGTCGTGGAAGGACCTGACCACCGCAAGCAGGTGTGGGGGACATCCGATCTTCTGCAGCAAGCTGAATAGTCCGCCTCGGCTGACCAGATCAAATGCCTTTGTGAGGTCGATGAAGGCTATATAGAGTGGCATCTGCTGTTCCTGACACTTCTCCTGGAGCTGGCGTAGTGAGAAGATCATGTCAGCCGTTGATCGACCAGCCCTGAAGCCACACTGTGACTCTGGGTAGATGCGTGAAGCGAGGGTCTGCAGGCGGTTAAGGATGACGCGGGCGTACGCTTTACCAACGATACTGAGGAGGGAGATGCCCCGATAGTTGTTACAGTCACTCCTGTCACCTTTGTTTTTGTACAAAGTGATGATGTTAGCGTCTCTCATATCTTGTGGAATGTAACCCTGTTCCCAGCAAAGGCATAGGAGGTCGTGAAGTTGCTGTAGCAGGGCTGGTTTCCCGCACTTTAGTACTTCTGGTGGGATTCCGTCGCTCCCAGGTGCTTTACCGCAGGCGAGACGGTCGATGGCCTTGCTGAGCTCATCCAAAGTGGGTGGAGTGTCAAGCTCCTCCATGACCGGCAGGTCTGATATCGCTCTGAGAGCGGAGTCTGTTACAGTGTTCTGCGTTGCGTACAGTTCGAGGTAATGCTCTACCCACCTCTGCATCTGCCTTTCCGGATCGGTGATAACCTCGCCTGTTTTGGACTTGAGGGGGGCTGTCTTAGAGGGGGTTGGACCTATTGCCTTCTTGATGCCCTCGTACATCCCTCTTGCGTTGCCTGTATCGGCAGCTGTCTGAATGCTGTCACAGATATTCAGCCAGTAGGTGTTGGCACAATGACGGGCAGTCTGCTGGGCTTTGCTCCTGGCAGTCCGTAGAGCTTGTAGTGTACTGGGGCTAGGCTTAGCCTTGTAGGCCAGAAGGGCTTTCCTCTTAGCCTCTGTCACGGGTTCCATTTCCTCCCAATGGGCTTCGTACCAGTCAGCATTCTTCCGCTCTTTCTTCCCGTAAACAGTGATGGCTGCGTTGTACATGGCGTCGCGGAGGCGTGGCCACTTGGAGTTGATGGTGTCATCAGCTGTTTCCACTTTGAGGGCGCCGTCGAGTATGCTAATGAGCTGTTGGGTTTTCTCGGGGTTTCTGACACAGCTGGTGTTGATGCGTGGGCGGCCCTTCTTCTTTGAGTGGTGCAACTTCTTCGGCGTTAGGCGCACCTTGCTCGCCACGAGGGCGTGGTCCGTGTCGCAGTCTGCACTATGGTAACTACGTGTGAGGAGGACGCTGCCAATGTCCGCTCTTCTAGTTAGGACAAGATCAAGTTGATGCCAGTGGCGAGAGCGAGGGTGTCTCCACGACACCTGGTGTATTTCTTTGCACTTGAAGTAGGTGTTGGTCACGCACAGACCGTGATGGCACGAGAGCTCAAGCAGTCTCTGACCATTTTCATTTATATGTCCCCTTCCAAAGTTTCCGAGGCATGTGGGCCAGGCTTTCTGGTCAGCTCCTACTCTTGCATTGAAGTCTCCAAGAAGGTAAAGGCTCTCAGTGCTGGATATCGCTTCATCCAGGGCTTGGTAGAACTGATCTTTATCCTCATCGGTAGAGTGGAGGGTTGGGGCGTACACACTGAAGATATTGACTGGGCCAGAAGAGGTTGACAATCGGAGGGAGAGTAGTCTATCTGTGCCTGTTGTGGGAGGCTCTGTGGAGCTGACAAGCGTGTTTCTCACAGCAAAGCCGACTCCGTGCTGTCTTGGTTGGTCCGTAGGCTTCCCTTGCCAATAAAAGGTTTAGTTGGCTTCCCTGATGGTACCGTTGTCAGCCAGCCGGGTCTCCTGCAGAGCGGCAATGTCAACGTTGAGTCGCGAAAGTTCCCTATCAATAACGGCAGTCTTTCTTGCATCGTCTATTTGTTGGGGGTTTGGGGTGAGGCCGGGACACATGGTCCTGACGTTCCAGCTAGCAAAACGAAGAGCTGGATGCTTCTTTCTTGTTTTTGAGTTGCCTGGTGCGGTTGTTTTTTGGCCTACTTTTTGAGAGATGCCTCTCTGATCCCCACGCACCCAGTGGGGCAGGTAAGCCATGGCGAGACGACACCTAACTGGCTGGGGGCTGCCCAGCTTGAGGCGGGCGGTAGCCATCCATTGAGGTACGATGACCTCTCCCACCGTCGAGGGGGACCCCTGGCGCTCGTTTCCTTCGCCAATCGGACGAGCTTATAACCGGTAACTGCCCCCTCCCGTGTTGGGTCGGCATCTTGCGATGACGCTGGAGTGTCCTCTCCAGTTGAGCTACAGTGCCTGGGCAAAATAATATGGAGAGCCAGCTGGTGCCCATGCAGCAGGCTCCCCCTCTCCTCGCAGCTGACGGATCCAAAGGAGCGACAGAGTCGATACATCTTGGCTTCAGTTGCGCTGCAGGAGTTGCCGGTGATGACGATACAAAGTCAAACCGCCTTAGGGACTCCAGCTCCTGATTTTTTGTCAGGGTTTACTCCCTTAGCCTTTCCCATGAAGGGGTAAGCCGCAAGGCAGCGGTGGTTTGGAGTCAGAGTATCCTTCTCTTAGATAGGCTACCATCCAAGGTTAACGAGCCCCATCTGCCCGAAAATTACACAATATAATGCTATTAAATAAGTCTCTTGTATTTATTCAATTAATTTAATATATTTGTTTTAGAAGTATTTATTTTATGTTTAATTAGAGGGGATAAGCGTAAAAACTCTTTTAAATGTAATTAGTCTGTATCAATTAATTAGCGTCTTGTCTTGAATGCTCTTTGCTAATTTATAATGGCAGATATATAATTTAGTCGTTTCTGAGTAATAAAGTGTAAGTAACCCCTTTGAATGCTTAACAAAGCTTTCATGTCGAAAAATACTGTTCATAAGTGTAAGTTGAACCAAAAGCTGTGAGCAGAGCGAATGCCTTCAAGTTGAGAATAGCAGATGATTTTTTTGCCAATTGGTACATTTTGATGCCCTTTTTTTTATGTTTAAAATTCAACTTGCTGCATTTTTAAATCACCATTATCCCCCAACGTAAAAAACATCTACATCTAAGAAGGCTGTAGTAAGATCGAACCTGGAAGGCTTGATGCGGTATGTAAAATGAGTCCATGAGTTTGAAAGTCTCGCCTTTGTTTAGAAAACTCCACATTGAGTGCTTCAATGGTACAGCTGAAAAGCGGAACTATCTATTTTACCATAATACATGGCTTAATAAAGGGAAGTACATGTAGTTAAATGTTTTGAAATTGATTTCACTCAAGATATATGCAAATCCATCCCAGTAGTATAACAGTTCAAGTGTTTTTTTACAAGTCGTTGTCAATGCTAGTTCAACACACTAAAAAGTGTCTCTATGTCCTTCAGAAACATCAGCTTCAACGGTTAGTTTTCCTCATTCTGAACCAGAATTTTTATTTTCATCAATTAAAAACACCTCTTGGAGGTACCTTGCGTGCCATTGAAAATCGCTTTGCGCGCCAGGTCTGGTACACTTGCTTAGGTTGCCGACCTCTGTATTAACCGATAGTTGTTGTACAAAGTCAGAATAAAGCATTTTATTCGTGGATTTTCAGTGCTAATACAAGATAGATCTAACAGAAGTATTAAAGTATGTTTAATTATGCATTTAAATTAGCTTTCAAAATGGACAAAACATAAAATCACTAAAGAAATTAAAAATGAAAACAATACTAGGGGAGATAATTGTGTAGATGTTTTATTCATATACAAACTCCAAGTTGTATAGTCATAATACTATAAAAATATATCTGAGTGTGACAAAGTCTGGTACTTTAAATTTAGAATTGTTAACAAAATTTGTTCCATTTTACATATCATTTACATGGGTTTAAAATGAATAGCAAAACTTTAATTTCATCATAATATCTGTACATTTGACCTGTATTAAATTAAATGATAATAGATACCATGGAGTAATTTAAATAGAATGATAAATATTTTTCAATAAAAATGTAATATGGCACTTTGCATGCTAAATCTGGGCGAAATTGATTTAATATAGAAAAATAAAAATCAAGAATCATTACAAAAAAAAAATCACTGACTTAGTAGTTAAAAAAAGAAACACCACGAAAAAACAAGAGACTGAGAATGGCATAAAGTAATAAATGTGAAACACTACAGATTTCTGAAACAAATATGACAACATCACAGTAGCCTCCCTTGCCTAAACATTTGCATCATCAGAATGGGCATTTGCCGAGATTCCAAAAACAATAAATATTTTGAGAACTGTACAGGCGTGGATAAAGTCCCCAGTCAAACTTTTTGAAAAACAAAAGAAGTTCTTTTAGTGATCTTTTCAAAATTCTATAGGACCAACGAATACGAAGGCTGGATGATCAGAACATGCCAACAACTATAAAAAAATTTACAAAATAAGTATCTAGATGACCAGTGCATGCTGTTGAGGTGGAGCTAGGGAGAACAATGCATGCCCTAAAGGATTTGAAACTGAATACTTTTATATAGGCAATAAATACAGAGATAGGCCACTAGACACCGTAAGTCAAGTATCCCAATCTGATCAATTTCATCCATAAGGCCCGTGAATGTGAAGCAGCGTTCACGAGTTTCTGCGGCTGTGGCGTACTAGGAGGTTGTGTGGCCAGCGCAATGCCCAGCTGCCTTTACAATTCCCTAGCTTCATGTCCAATCAGTCTCATAAGAGCTGGTTAGACTAAAGGACACCCTCTAGCCCGGGGAACAAACCCAAGCCTTCACCATAATTCGAACCCATGGCCTTCTATATGCCAGCTGAAAACACTGCCGCTCAACCACCGAGCCCCGTACTAGACAAAGTCAGACTGAATGGCTTAGAAACTGCGATGAAAGTCTATCACTCGTATATCATTGTGAATTTCTCAGAAGAAAAAAAAATCCCACTGAATCATTTTCTTTCATAAGAAGTGAATGACATCAACTAAAATATTTTAACAGTTTTTTCCCCATGTGATTTGAAATTGAGAAAACAAAAATAAACTAGAAGAGACAAAATACAAAATGATTTTTTTTATAATTAATGATGGCATTAATAAAATTAAATATATTTACCGGTACTTATTTTTATTTTGAGTAAAATTTTTATTTTTTTAATTGGGAATGTTGTTAAGTATAATTACACGAAATACATTTTAGTCCCTAAAACATACATATTTTGTTTTACATAATTTTGCGATGTAAAGTATGTCAGAGTTTTATGATCACTCAACTTCCAGAAACAAAAAGAAATTCTCTGTATATCCAAAATTAAAATGATTGCATTTTAACAAAATGTTTTACTGAAACAACAGAAATAATATTCTAATAATTATGCTGGTTGTTCTCCAATCTGTTCAAAAACTGTTCTCGTTTTCTGAAAATAAAAAGGTTATTGCAACAATAATATTAGCAGTAATATGTTTGGATCCACATGAGCAGGACAGATCCACTTTTCTATAAATAGAATGGATTAGCCATGGAAACAAAATTATGGAATCCAAGCCCTTGCCCTTTTTTAATCATCATCTATGACCTAGACAAAAAAAATTCCTAAACACTGACCTGTAAATACTATCAACTGACCATCACTTCCTAATGGATCCACTTAATGTATTAAATTTTACATTAAAAAAAATTATTATACAGTTCAAATCATACAACGGGAATTAAACGCAGACAAAATTAACTTTATTTGGAAGAAATTTCTAGCGTTTTACGACCAATGAGCGCTATAAAAGACTCGAGGAAAGCTTCCCAACCAGAGTCTTAGTAGACACCTGGAAGGGTAAGAAGAGAATAAAGATGCAGTCCTTTATGCACCACGCAACAAGGCTGTCATCCAAAATCGACCTACCCGATACAAGACTGCCTATGCAAAGGTACTCGAGTTTCTCTCTGGGGAACACGCCAACGCTCCCCGAAATACGGACAAAGCAAAACGTCCGACCCAAAACTACTCAGAAAAGTAGCCATGGACACGCTAAATGCCCTACCGCCCGGGGCTGTCCATGTCTACACCGATGGGTCAGCTAACGCAGACACCGGTACCGCCGGCTTTGGTGTTTACATAGAGTACCCCGGCAACTCGAATAGAGATGAACTATGGGGGCCTTGCGACGGTCTCTGCAACTACGGCGCAGAGATCAAGGCCATCAGTCGGGCTCTGGAGTGGATTCGCCTTCGCCACGTCGAAGGCGCCCTCGACTCTACGACCGTCTTTATCCTGACTGATGCGTTGTCGGTGATCCAGGTTACTGAGAATCTGAACAACTGGCCCCCTCAGATAGAGAAAATTCTACTGGCTTCAGACGAGCTAATCCAGCGCTTTGGATAACGCGTGCTACTGCAGTGGGTCCCAGGGCATACAGGCCACCTTGCCAAAAAAGGTGGGCTGAGCACACCCACCTCCGAGCAGCCTGGCAGCACGCCATGCTCCTTTGAGAAGGCCCGTACATTGATCCGGAGGTGGGAGACAGAAAAGTGGAACGAGAGCTGGGACAGCTCTGACAAGGGCCGAGAAGTCTGGCGGCATTTGCCCCGCCCTAACTGCGCCGACCCATGGTGGTGCCTAAATAGGTCGGAACAAAGTATCATATCTCAATTCCGCACTGGCCACTGCCCCATTGGGGCATACTTCGCCAGGTTCCGGCCTAACTACGACTAGCGGTGTCGCCACTGTGGGGAGGAGGAGGAGACAGTGGAGCATATCCTGCGGGAGTGCCCCCGTCTCGTCGAACGAGGAGATGGGACGGGTGACCCACTATCCACTGATCTCTACGGAGACTGAGTTCTTGTTCAGAGCTACAAAGGAATAATACTCCCAGCTCTCGCTTCCAATAGGAGTTCTAGTTAGTTAGCGTTTTAAAAAAGACTGCTGCATTTCTACAAGTGCAGAACTCTAGACACTCTGGGTTCAAATATGTATAGTGCATTATTTGTCCTTTTGATCATTAAACTTTGTTCTAATTATAGGAGATGTTTTCCCATTTAAATTTTTCTTCTCGATTTTTCAAATATAACTTTCAAATTTTTGCAAACAAGATTTGGTGGTTCCATAATCTTAAAGTAAAACCCCCATTTCATAATTGCAGTACATGTGCATAGCATCTGTTACGGGGGCAGGACGACTGGCTGCCTTTACCTGTGGGGCTATTGCTACCATATATAAGAATCTAATAACCAATTTTAACAATGGACCATGACTATAGTATGTAAATAATAATAACATGACAATCTTATGAACCAACCAATGAATACAAGTGTTAACCCTTACAGTTCCGGGCGCGTATATAGCGGGACTGAAGGTATGCATGGGAAAGTAGGTCGGTACGGGAAGGGTTAACATTTGACAGTAACATCTTTTTTTATACTAACATTTTAGTGTTAGGCAAGAAAACATTTGCAGTTCAACAAAAGAACTGGGCACTTTGTTCCCATTTGGTTTGTTTTCTCAGAATTTACTTGGATGAATTCAGTAGAAAAACTAAATATGCAGATGGAATTGATGATGTTTCTGACAAAAGTAACACACACAGGAAGGGGAAAAGGGGGGGTTGGGGTCAATTTACTCCACCTCACTGAAAATACAATGTAACATCATTACTTCATCTAAGAGCTAAGCCAACTGAAACCTGTTTGTTAATTTGACACTCTTGATGGACAGAATGAGCTCCCAATGCCTAACCTACTGATTCCACACCCCTTTCCCTGTGCCATAGCCCATGTAAAAAAAAAAGGTTGATGTTAATTTGAGCATTGTGAAACGGAAGGAAAGGAAATACAGTAACATGCAATGAATAACAGGAAATACCATTTTAAGTAAACAGTAATGGTATTAACAATAAAAACAGCAATGGTATTAACAATAAAAACAGCAATGGTATTAACAATAAAAACAGCAATGGTATTAACAATAAAAACAGCAATGGTATGAACAATAAAAACAGCAATGGTATTAACAATAAAAACAGCAATGGTATGAACAATAAAAACAGCAATGGTATTAACAATAAAAACAGCAATGGTATTAACAATAAAAACAGCAATGGTATTAACAATAAAAACAACAATGGTATGAACAATAAAAACAGCAATGGTACAGGCAAAAAACATAAAACAAAAATTAAAATGAATTATCAGAATAAAAAAAAAAGCTAAAAAGACACTTACTTCCTTAAATCTTCAGGGTCAGCCATTCTAGCCTTCTCTCTCAATTCATTTTGCTCCGCCTATAAAAAAAAATGAAAGAATTGACTTGATGGACATAAATATGCCTAAATGCTAAAGCAAGAATGAAGGAAAGAAGTACAGGAAGACACAAAGACTGAATGAAAGAATCAGAACAGGAGCAATGATTGGTAGCTGATGATAAGTATGTCAAGTGAATGCCCAAAGTAATCAAATACAGCATGTTGACAAGACAAAAATACAACATTACAAAAAAAAATCGATGAAGTAATTATTTCTAAAATTTAAGAGTAAGCAAAATAAAATGAAAATTTAAACAATGTAATTGTGACAGGGATATCTAATGTATCAACAACTTGAATACTTAATGAACTGATACTTCAATACACAGAAAATAAGAAGCTCTTTCTTATGGCAATGGAGTAGTTTTATGTCACGTAAATGTAGGTCATTCAATGTACAGCAAACCAGACACATCTTCTATCGCACAAAGTCAAATGTCTCAAGACTCCACAGCTCAACTGTTATCGCATTCAGTCCGCAAGGACTCCTTTACTCCTTATTGCAGATTGACCAAATCTTCAAGCACTCTTCTCTTTTTATTTGTCAACAACCAAATTGTCACACAGTCACTTCCTGGTGTAACAATCAACGCTCACCATGTTGAATTATTAAATCTTTCCATTCACTTTTTTGCACACCAATCATTACAGTCAGTAATAAGTATTTCAGTCACCGATAATAATTTACTAAATACTATACCAGAGCACATAAAAAACAAAAACAAAATAAAAAAAAAATTTTTTTTTACCTTTCTCCTAGCCTCAGCTCTTTTTTCTGCAATGGACTTTTCTTCTTGTCTCTTAGCATCCTCTTTATATTGTTGTTGACGTTGCTGTTATAAAAGTTAAATTGTTGCAGTACAGATATAATACTGTATGAATAATTTAATTTATTATTACCGTTATATTATTATAATTAGATAATATTTTTAAAAATTTAAAGTTTCATTTAAGAATCCACATTTTTTTTAATTACCAATCTAGCGTATTTTTGTGTCCGAACAGCCTCTGCTTGTTTCAGCCTGGCCTGATCCTCACTGGTGCTTACACCCCCTTTTTGTAAAAAAAAAAAAATAATATTTCCTGAAAGCTGAACTGATAATGATTCAAAACATTTTTAGAATAACTGTAGTACAAATTTAGCAAAAGTGAAAGCAAACTAATATTCATACTAATAGTACATGTTCTTAAAGATTAAATAGATTTAAGCTTTTACAAACATGTGGGCTACTTTTTTTAAAACGATTTCCTTACCTGCTTTCCCAACATAATTAAATGACTTGGCAGATGTTGATTGTTTGAATTGTTCATACTGTTCTGACTCTTTCCTGGCCACTGAAAAAGACTTACTGCCATGACTATATGATATCTTCTTAACTGACAAACTTATGCAATTTAAAAAAATTGTCACCAAAGACTAGAACTCCTATTAAACAAAGACATCTCACCCTAAGTACTTTAGTGTGGACTCTAGGTTTGCTCATTGTGCTTGTGGGTCTCTGAAATGGAAAGTTGGGTTCCCCAACTCATCCCATCTAAATCTGTGGAGCCAGAGAGGGTACCAGGTGACCAGCTGTTGGATCTATCCAGGCAAAAGCCGATCGGAAAACCAATGTGGGCAGCGGCATATCTAGGCATGTTCCATATGTTCCCATGGAACAGGGGCTTTCACACAAAAGGGGCCCACACACATTCCAAAAATATGTTTTTAGTATTTTCTTTTGGCAATTAGAATAGTGCTGTTGTATAAGCGCACCGTGAACAAATGCACTTAAATACTGTGAACAAATACTGTGAATGGGAAATTACAATTGATTGTTAACTGACACTTGCAGGGTCGAGTCCACAAGGGGGGGGGGCGCCCCCACATAAATTTGGCCTGTCAGAACGGGGCCCCCCACAATCCTAAATACGGCCCTGAATGTGGGGATGGATAGGGCACACCCCGGGTTCGAAGAGGGTAACCTCAACCTCAGTCAATTGTAGTTCAGGGCACACCCCGAGAAGACAGAAGGGAGATGTGGCCAGACAGGCACTAGATTGGAACCAATCGGGGAAGAGAAAAGTGGGCAGACCAAAGCAGACTTGAAGAAGTTTGGAATGTGAATGAGGCAAAGGCTGCGGGCCTCACAATGACCCAACTGAGAGGAGCCACCTAAGTTTGAGATTGATGGAGAGGGGTCCCTTTTCTCCAAAGGGGATCCCAGGGATTAAGTCAATTAGGTCATTTTATTGTGGGGGAAATGGAAACATTTTTAATTAAACTTACTTTCGTGAACTTTCTGTCTTTTGCTTTCATCTGGTACAAAAACTGTATAAGCTTCACGACTGCAATTTACAAATCATCAAATAAATTTTAGCCGTAAGGTTATATAATAACTAGAATTAATGGTTACATTTTGTATAATAAAACTACTACTACTATGTTTACCATAATATTATAATCTGAATAAATTGATAATAATGATACATGCAAAAATTAATTTAGTCTTAAATTAATTGATGAAGTGGGGTCTATATCACAGAACTAAAAATGCATGAATTTATAACATTATTAAATAATAAATATGAGCTAACCATAAATATAGGCCTAATATACATACAAGCTAAATTGCCCAGCGTTGCCCGCGTGAAAAAAAAAACGGATTCTATAAGGTGCATATAAAAATTTTATAAACTATAATTAAAAGAAAGCTATAAATCTAATAATTTAAATATTAATTCTCTTTAATGAAGACTTTTAGGAAAATAATTTAAAATATTGTAATCGGGTAAAAAAAATAGGCAAGTAGGCCTATTTTTATTTAACAAAAATCTAAATGGCCCTTAGATTTTACAATGTCTTTTGTTTTTAAAAGTAATATTAATTTTAAAAAAAGGTAGAAAAAAAGGTGTAGACTAACTGGAGAATCAAACCCGGGTCGCCCGCATGGCAGT
Source organism: Anisus vortex (assembly GCA_949126835.1). Lineage (NCBI taxonomy): Eukaryota > Metazoa > Mollusca > Gastropoda > Planorbidae > Anisus > Anisus vortex. Next base: position 28,554,066 of record OX421508.1, read on the forward strand.
CCGATACGTTAACCACCTAGCTAGCCAAGACACTTGTCCGATGTAAAAAATTATTAGACACTATATAGGCCTAGGCCTATATAGGTCAACAATACAAAACTCACGTGTTTTTTAATTGACCAACGGGGATCAGTTTGTCTACAAACACGGCCTTTTTATATATATAGATATTCGCAAATGCATAAAATAGATGTGTATAATAACTTTCAATAAATATATGGTTAAATATTGCAAACAGTAAATCCCTTCAAGAATCCTGTGCCGAGAATAAACCATGAAATTGGATTTTGAAATTAAGTGCATACTAATGCATTTAGTAAGCCTACCAACTTTATCTATTCACTTTTTTTAATGACTATAAATGAAATTGACTTACTGCTGTCCCCTGGATCGATCAGGAATCTGGTCACCACTTCTACCAGCTATATTTTGAGGCTGGCCATATTCACCATTGACACCCCCTTCTGTATATAAAAATTTGTGTCTAACATTATATAGCAATTACAAATTCAGTGGTACCTCGGGTTACGAACGCTTCAGGTTAAGAAAAACAATTCAGAAAAAAATTGGCTCAGGTTAAGAAGGAAGAGAGACAGATAGGAAGGTTTAACATTAGAGAATACTGATCGATTACAGTACAAACAAAGACCTTGCAGGACTTAGCTCTAGCCTAGTAGGTATATCCTAGTTTTGCATGCTTGCGCAACCTCAATTTCATTGGCCTTAATATACAGCAGTAATAGATTTCTTAGCCGTGGTACTCTGTTCAGTTTTTATCTTTTGTAATTTGTCCTTGTTGACCCCATCATCAATTATAAATAAGAAGAACGGTAGTGGTGCTGCTAGGAAGCACAAATTTATAATAGTGGAGGTTAGAAAGAAAAAACTATGTTATATGTAAATGGCGTTCGTGTGTGTGACATCGTTAATCTGTACAGAACGGGTACACTTACTACACTATCATAAAGAACAAAGAGATGCTCAAATCAGTCGATGTGGCTAAATGCATATATGCTCATCCGTGGTCCGAGTCTAGTCTTGCATTTTTATTAAAACAAATGTTTTAAATGATGTTAAGTTATTGGTTTTCCTGGTTTGTTCAGGTAACCCATTCCATGCCTGAATGCCACTCGGGAAAAAAGAGTACTTATATGCATTTGTTCTTGCATAAGGCATAAGGGTCATACTCATAAGTGACTCATAAGGGACAAGGAAAGTGTTTTTGTCTTTATGTTTATGGGAGCTTTGCAACAGGTTGTTATCCTTACCACGGGATACCCCACCTCACTCTCCATGACTGTTCATGACAGCAAACCAGTTGGTCTGTGGCCACTTATGGTGTTGTATAAACGTTCTAAATTAGAGTTTAATGCCTTATGACTTATGTATTATTACTACTTTACTCTTTGCCCTTCTGTCCTCTAGTGTTTCTAGGTTTAGTGATTTTACTAATCATGGATAGGCCTAAGTAAAAGTATAAGTTATAACTAACTTATAACTGTTACCTCCTTGACCGTGTTGGTTGTTAGTAGTTCTAGGACCGCGTAATGGACTTGTATTCGATGTACGTTGGACAGAATGCATGGCCACAGAATTTGTTCCTCTACCTCTGGCAAAATGTCCTCTACCACTTGTCTGAACAGAGGGCCTCTGTGTAAAACTACGGCTCATAGTTGTGTCATAAATTCCCATAAACGGTTTTCTGAATTTCGTTCAGGGTAAACCCTGATGAAAATGAAACTGAAATTTCCAAACCTAGTAACTTGAGTTTGTTTACATGTGCAATTGTGATTCAAAAATGACACTAAAACAAGCGAAACAAATATATTAAATAATTAAATTAAAAAAAATTACAAAGCAAAAAAAATAAAAAAAATTACTTTTATTATAATTAATGAGCCATAAATGAAAATGACGTTCTTTTTATTCAAAAAGTTTTAGCTGAAACTGAATCAATTTTATGTCAAAAGTCGACGCTTTTCGGACATAATTTTGTATTGTGTCATAAAAAATTAAAAACATAGATTTTTAAACTCCTGCTTTAAAAGTAAACAAACAAAGAAAACGAGCAAAACCCCGTGCGGGTATCGCTGCCTTATCTTATAATCTTTTATATAGTACATAATTTTCCCACTTTAACATATAATAATTATATATAATCTTCATTGGTAATAAGTATAGTGGTAAGTAGTATAAAAAACATTCATGCTATGTCCACTTTTAATCATATTATTATTTAATAGAGGCAGGTTTCACGATAAGGATAAGGTTTCAGTGTAGTTTCAGGGACAGGAGTTCCCTTTTTTTATGTATTTTTTTTTTTACATTAATAGATCTAGGCTAATAATAATATTAAGCTATAGTACTATAATATTATAGTATAGACAGTATAGTATTATGTGTAATTTTAAAGCCTATAAGTGGCTATAAGCCCAGAAATCGAATACAAAGTAGCCTAATAATTAATAATAGTAGCCTAATAGAATACTAATTAATAGTAGATACTCTGGTCTAATAGTAAATAAAAATACAGAATAGGCCTATAGGCTATAGCATAGCTATAGGCCTACTCGTATATAAGTCGCACTTTTTTTACAGAAAATTTAGAAAAAAAGTAGGGGTGCGACTTATAGGCCTACACCCGACACTGTTTTTTAAAAGTTCGAAAAACATCACTAGGCCTACTCTGTCATAAAGTTTCTTACATAACCCGTATAGTTGATTGTAGTGATGTAGAATTACTAGGATATGCCTAGGCCGACATTTTACATTTAGAAAACTTTCACCTGTGTAAATATTACTATCTATATATAACTGAAATTGAAATGGACAAATATTTTAGGTTTTTCAGACACCCCCCCTCCCTATTTCTTTTGAACTTTTGGGCCGATTTTGTATTGCCGAAAAATTAGTTTAAAGTAAAGGCGGCATTTTTTTGGTAGGCGTATTGAACACAAATTACAGTATGGAAAGAATCGTAAATTTGTGAAAGCCTGTCTAGGCCTATAACTATAATGTAGGTAGGCCTAGGCCTAGTAGCTTAAGATGCGTTTTATTTAGGACCTAAGACCTAGGCTTATATGCTATAGCCTGCTAGTGTTTAGCATTCCGCCGCGTCATGTCTTAGCAATGTTTCCAAAACTACGATCGGCAGATTGACGTGTGAAATGTAAATAGTTTTTTTTTTTTTTCATTAGTTTCATTTTTTTAAGAGTTGAAAAAAAAACACAGCTTATTCAACTTATTGTCAGTCACGTAGTCGCGCTTGAAATTGTAACAAACAATGTTAATGGTAATAAGGTCACTTATAAAGCGTCATCAATACGGTGCCTAACCGTCTGGGCGACGTTCAGTCTAATGACGCACATCAAAAGATTTTTTGTGTGTTGACCCACTTTAGTATGACAATAAAGATAGGAACTTGAGTAGGGACAGGGACTTACATGGAGAAACAGATACCTTACTTTCCCATATATCACTAATGTCTGTAGACCTATTGATCGGTTGTTTAAAATAAATGAAGCCTTTATTTGATTATGTTTGCCTTATGCACCATTGAAACCATTTTTAAGGAAAGTTTCCAAATTAGGGTTAAAATTGAAAAGTTAAAAGGCAGTGTAACCCCTGGAAGTCGGGGTGCGACTTATACGCGGGTCAATGACAACATATAAGAAAACAAATCTTAAACTAGGGGTGCGACTTATCCACCGGTGCGACTTATACATGAGTATATATACGGTAGACTAAATAGTATGAGTGTTAAGTCAAGTTAAGTAAAGACGTTATGGCTATGCTTTGGGCATGGGGCACAGTGTCACATTGCTCACACTCTTGTCAGATGTGAGTGTGTATGACATTAATAAATACATTTTGAGGAAAGTAAAGACAACGGCCTAAAGAAATCTGGGCATTTAATATTGCAAAGTAGCAGTTACTTTATTTTCTGCGTTTTCTCGCCTAGCTAGAGATGACTGCTATCCCTGTCTAACGGTCTGGTCAGGGTTTAGAGTTTGAGCGCTCTATGTTTGCTTTTTGCATTCATTTCCTTGGATTTATGATACATTTTCTAAAGAGTATCCTTACCACGGGATACCCCACCTCACTCTCCATGACAGCAAACCAGTTGGTCTGTGGCCACTTATTTAGTATTCACGTCAAACCCTTATACTTATAGGTTATCTAAAGATCATTCCCCTATCCACCACCTGGGGACATGCTTGGTAGGAGATGATAGCTCCCCCAAGATGTGTTACTATAATTTTTAAGATTTTGTTACTTATTATATAGTTATCTGCTCTGTCCTATATTGACATCATTCATTGCATACTAGGGGATTGTGTGGCCAGCACGAACGCAGAGCCGCCTTTACTTTGCCCCAACTAATGTCAGGTACTCATCAGAGCTGGGTAAACTCAGGAATACCCTCAAGTCCTAGGAACAAATCCTAGCCTTCACCAGGATTCGAACCCAGAAACTTTGGCACACCAGTCAAATGCACTGCCGCTCAACCACCCCATAAGTGCCCCATAAGTCACACAAGCAGACCTATTATAGATACTGCTTATTGTATATGTTATAGCAGTGCCGTTGCAAAGGATTTGGGGGCCCGGGGGGGGGCTTGGCCTCTTTAGGGGCCCCTGCATTTTGACATTGGACATTATGACATGAGAAAAACAATTCGAACACTCATTTGGGGGCCCCCCTCAAGTAGGGGCCCAGGGGGACTGTCGAATTTGGACCCCCCCTCCCCGAGCTACGCCACTGTGTTATGGACACTCCTACTTTACAGAAATTATTGCTTCCTATGCTTATTGGTGGTCTGAGTCTAGTCTTGTATTTTGATTAGGGTTTCAAATGATGTTAAGTTGTTGGTTTTCTTCTTTTTTTTCAGGTAACCCATTCCATGCTTGGATGCCACTCTGGAAGAAAGAGAGGGAGAGCCATAGTCTTAATATATATTTTTTATACATTTAGTCTAGAATGCTGGAAGATTTGCTAGCTGGACAAGAACGGAGTAGATTCATTCTTATTAAAGGTGAGACATTTTGTTGCAAGTTAAATTTGCTCTTGCTAAGTTTCAGAAATGGGATTCATCCACATATGATGTCCTGCAGTTAGAGGGGGGGGGGGGGCGAGAAGGATTATTTGTGAAAGGAAACTGATACAGAGCAATTGTGATTTTAACTTGAATTTTTGCTGTCTGTATCTGCCTATAAAACTGCCTACAGTACACATTGGCTTAGCCATCACTTGCCCGCCACACCTTAGACTGGTATTTCTAAGCTGATCTTGAGAAGATGATAGAAAGATAGCCATGAGGTTGTGTCAATTTGGCTGTAATCAAATCCTGTGTCTCTGAATTATAAATAGGAATCACATCTTTAATACAAACTAATGAGACACACAGCTGGTGGAAAACAAACACTTCTGTACCCATGGGCCTTAACTCTACCGAGGTGTGGAAACCACCAATATACACTCCCATTAACCAGTGGGTTAATGCATGGGGGACAGCCTCTCTTGCGAGTGGAGGATCATTGCACTGCAGAGAGGCTCCGAGACTCAGTGGGGATGAGCAGCCTGTCTCAAATCTGACCTTGTGACTTGTCCAGACCTATAGTCTGGAATTTGTGCTATATACGAGCAAGCCGCCATTATAATGATCCGAGGGGAATTCTGCAGGTGGGGAGAGAAGTATAGTGCATGTACTGGGGAGACCGTACCCAATGTTATGCGACACACCTTATTAGTGAGATGTGGCATGACTAATCTCGGACAGGAGTTTGGTGTGCCCCCCTTGATTCACACCCCCCCCCCCCCAACAACATTATGTCCTGGACATGAGAGCAGGAAGGCTCGTCCATTTTTTTATGTGACATTATAGACCAGTGACATTTATGTGACATTTATGTGACATTATAGACCAGTGGACAACAACAGTCTTAAACCCTACCGTAAAAAAGTAATTGATTCTTGCCCTAATTATACTTTGAAAAGTTAACTAATAACTGAGACATATTGTTATATATATACAAACATTCAACATTAATTGTTCACATTTGATATATTGTTTTGAAGTTAAGTTCCAAAATTACATTTGTGTATTTAAACCCAATTAATTGCATTTCTTTTTTAAAGAGTAAATCTTAGAAAAAAAAATGTTTTTTTACAGACGATGCAGATTGTCCAGGAAGACATTTATTGATGAGTTGGATCAAGAATCTGTTAAAAAGGTGACTATTATAGCTTCTGTCAACTTTCTCAAATTATATACTTGCATTAAAACTGGCCTATCATGATGATGAACTGCTTTGTGCATCTCAGGGTCTATAGGGCAACTATATGGTTTGCCCCTGATCAATATTTATTGTGGTCAGTGCTTAATCCAAGGTGCCCATAAACAGAACTGATATGAGCATTGGCAATAGCTCATTAAGTCAAGTCATAAAGCTTTTAACAAAATTGTATTGACAAAGGTTTTATTTTCTGTTAAAAGATTTGCAGAGTATGTCATTGTCAGAATATGGTCATGGGCCGAGTTAAACTCTAACCAGGACTTTACCATCAGTCTTATGTTTTTTTGACCTCTTTAAGTATTTAGCCTGTTTGCAATTATTGATTCATCATTAGCTTAGTTTAACTGTCATCTTGTTTTCATGCCTTAGCCAATACCATGACTTGTGATTCTGTTTCTCTAAATATGTTATCTAATGGCTAAAATACTATGTGTAAAAAAATCATCTAGATCGCAAATTATATGTCAACAGGTGTGACAAAATAATATTTGTTTCTTATGAGCGGCCTTCTGAATTTTTTAACAGCTGGCTGCCTGGAGAAACTAAAGACAGGTAAGGCATTGTTTATTCTTTTCATTTCTTTAACTCGGAAAAAGGGGTCAGGTTTGAAATGAACAGCTTTTTAGTTTTTGATTCTAAACTTGTATTTTTTTTTAAAAGGTGAAGTGCATGGGGCGCTGGGAAGCTGTCTTTTTTTTTAAAGGAGCCTTGTTCCATGCCAGTGTTCCATAAATGAGGGTCTTCTTCCAGGGACTAGAGGAGGGCTCCCCTAACCACCTGAAAATACAAACAAATGTCATTACTAATTATTATTGTCCAATTAAGTCTTATAAAAAAATAAAGAATGCAATTTTATTAAATTAATTGAAAAGATTAATTAAATAGTAAATTGGTAAACTTGTCTTAAGGGTTAAATGTAAAAAGTGAGACTGGCAAAGCTTTTGATGGGAGAGAACCTTAATGAGCTTAAGCTGTAGTAATGCATGTTTTTTCTCCATTGAATGTTTTCTTATGCTTTGAAAGCACTATATCTTATATTTTATAAAGGGACAATAAAATTATTCTTGTTAATATTTGCCTCTTTAAAAAATACAATTTAAAAATTTAGCCTTACACATTTTCATTAATAAGGTAACTGAATTTTTTTTGGAAAAAAATATATTTACATTATAGTGGCTTTGATATAAAGGAAAGACTTTGTTGTATTGTTCATTATGTGTAAAAACCACATTCTTCGTACTTTTGAGCAGCTTGTTGTAATAAGCCGTGTATTAAAAATTTCAGTATATTATTTATTGATGGGAACCGGAGTTGTCCAGCGTTAAAAGAAGACCATGATGATATTTTATTTGAAAGCACGATTAAAGAGGCCATCGTCGGGACTACCGGGATTGTCTTTGATTCCCTCACACTTCCACTTTTACTGAGACAAATACCCCAGACTTGTTCAGTGATACACAGGTTGATTACAAGTAAGCCTTTTTCAGCCTGATTTAACATAGTTGTACTTCTAATCTAATGCATTCATATTTATAAGACAATAAGATACCATAAGCTTAAGTAAAGTAAGTAAAATACCGTCGGACTAAATTGATCGAAGGTCCAGGGTTAGAATCTTGGTGATGGCTAGGATTTGTTCTCGGGTCTGGAGGGTGTCCCAGCTCTGATGGGTACCTGACATTAGTTGAGTAAAGTAAAGGCGGCTGTGCATTTGTGCTGGCCACACAATCCCCTACTATGCAATGCTTCACTGGCCCAATGGATCAATTTGGTCTGATGGGATACTTTTTTTGTACTTTTACGTAGACAGAAGAAAAAAAACATGTGTCCCTAGGATAAAGCAAAATCTCTTTAGCCAGCAGATAGCTAGACGGAAACAAAGATGGATTGGCCACTCTCTCAGAAAGCCAGCTTAAGGGAGCGCTAAAGCGATTAATTCATTCCACACCGCAAGCCTCTGACAGCGGCAAGTTTGTTTCAACGCGTTAAAAGCTAAATTTTTTCAGTATTTCTTTAAATTTTCTTCAGAAATTTGTCATTATCGACAGGAAGTTTATTTAAGAACCTGTTTTTGATTCCAAAGCGTAAACATTCTTAGTTTTTGTGCTAAATTTCAGTAAAAAAAAAAATCAGAAACCAGCATGCAAAAAAAATGGGACACTAATTTAATTCGGCCACAGCTTGTTTTTTTACTGCTTTCAATTCAGTATTTAATCAGTTATGACATCAAAAGACTGGTACTTCAATCTTGTCAATGGAAAAGTCAATTGACCGATGACCCTACTGAGAAGCTCAACAGAAAAGTCTGTTGATCGAAGATCATTTGGAGAAGGTCATGCCAGGAATAGATGAGGCAGTGCAGCATGACATTGGGAGAGCTGAACCGATCCACCATGTCTGAATTGTGCTGGAACCATGCTGCATAGACACTTTTTTTCCCACGAGGAATACAAGGACATAAGCAAGCCTTGTCCAGTGACAGCATCAGAATATTTTAAAACCATGTCAATTAATTACACCATGACACTCCACTTGGCACTAACCATTAACGTTTACACGAGTCTCTCTGCCTCATTGCGCATATTATGGATGTCTGTTGTAGTTCTTTGTTGTTGAATCACACGTTTCCCGTTGCCAGATGAAAATGTCATTCAAACAGTGGCCGTACTTCATAAGGATGTCCATGATCAACACAGTTGCGACCTGGTTGGATCGCTGGCGTCCAGTGTTGTGGACATGAACCCGGTCTCACAGATTCAACATAAATGTAGCATACGGCATTGCAGGGTGACTGGGAAAGTTTTCAAAACTGTAAGTTTTCTTTGAAGAACATCTTCAGAACACTCAATCCAAATCTAAATGTTCAAATACTTCTTCGGCTTTTTTTCTATAAGCACTTTTCTTAAATTTTTTTGTATTGTTCTAGGATAGTAGAAAAAGCAAACTATTCTGTGTTTATAAAGAAGTTTAAGCGATCTGAAGAATCTGGAAAATACCAATTTCTATTTGGGATCCTTAGAGTTAGAATTTTTATTTTGGCCCAAAATGGAAAAGCTTTAAGTTTTCACTTTTTGGTTAATTAAAAAAAAACATTTAAAATAAATTGGATGGACAGCTCTTATAATAGTCAAAGTTTAACTACTTTTGATTTCATTTACTTAAACATTCAAATTTTTTATGCATAATTTAACTTTTAAAGTTTAACTTTTTTTAAAATCTGCTTATCATTTTAGCTACTTTGATACGCTCTCTTTACACTTCGTATTAATTATATTTAGAGAAAAGGTGACAGTGGATTTACGCGAAACTTGGACATCTTTGAAGGTCTTTTACAGTAAATTTCTTTTTATTGCCTTTTCCAAAGTCTTTTACAGTAAAATTCTTTTTAGTGCCTTTTCCAAAGTCTTAAACAGTAAAAATATAGTAAAATTCTTTTTTTTGCCTTTTCCAAAGTCTTTTACAGTAAAATTCTTTTTTTTTGCCTTTTCCCCTACATATTCTCTTTTTGTGAAATACTAATAACTAAGCAGTTTGTTTTGTTTTTTTCACTAAGTGAAGCTATTGTAAAGAGAGATGGATATGTCTCCATATCTTTCTTATATAATAGCAACATTGCAGTATTATTATGAGTTGTTTTGAGCTTCTATTGATATATTTCTTTCTCTCATTTTTCCCCAGGTAGAGTCTGTCACCTATGACAGTCAGTTTAATATTGACAAGATAGGACCATGGACCACTTCAAGCCCTAATGTGCCCTTACAGACACCCCAGGTATGAGTGTACAAGTATGACCTTAATTACAGGTGTCATACTTGCAGTAGTCAATAGCTGATATGTGGTTTCATAGTCCCATTACTTTTTCTTTACTTTTTATTTTCATACTTTTTTTTTCTCTTTTGTTGCATTCAATAACTTTCCATTTTGCAGCAATAACTTTCCATTTTGCAGCAATAACTTTCCATTTTGCAGCAATAACTTTATGTTTTGCAGCGATAATTTTACTTTCTGCTGCACATGACCTTTTTTATACATTTCTTCTCCTTACTTTTTTGTATTCATTTGATTCTATTATTTAGTATTATAACATAATAAATTTTGTTTATAAAATTATTGCATGAAAATATTGACTTTATAATTTTACTTTTAGGTGGATTCCCTTGCCCAGCTTTCCTTCAACTTGTCCCTTACAGAAAATGAAAAGGAGGCTCGGAGTCAAGTTAAACTGCCTTACCTTAAAGACTTGTGAGTACCCTCAATGGCATGGTTGATCCTTGTTTTTATATTACACTAGCCTCTTGAAATTTCCAATTGAAACATTAATAACGCTCTTCTTTCCTGTCATCTCCCTCGCATAATGATTTTTTATTCTGATGAAGTATAACTTTGTATAACAACATATTTTTAATTTCGAGTATAATAGCCCTGTTCCAAACCATAGACTTTTCTTTTTATGATGGACTATTGACTAGCGCCTAAAAAGAAAGTGCTGTTGATATTGACCACGGACGAGTATGCACACAACTGGGTTTTATTATTATCATATATCCTGAGTTTTGATTCATTAACTATGTCTTTTGCAAATGAAATGATTAATAACAAAATTTATATTTTTATAAAATTATATATTTTATATACGGTAGATGTTATAGATGCCAAAAGACCCTTTTTTTTTATATTATGACTAGATCCACTGAAATGGACAGTAAAGCCTCAAGTGGTAAAATTATTTATCATCCTGATGAAGCTGACGATATTGATGATGAAGATCCAGATGATGACTTAGATATTTAGTGTTTTGTGAAATAAAATTAATTTTCAATTAAAGCTTTCTTTGTCTTTATCAGTTATATATTATATAATATATATACACAAATCTTAAATCTATATTAATTTCATTTCAATGAAAGTTGTGCAAACTATCCATTATCTTGTTATAATGGCTAATTATAATTAACATACAGAGTGGCATCCGAGCCTGGAATGGGTTGCCTGGGACAAACCAGGAAAATCAGTAACATCATTTAAAACACTAATAAAAATACAAGACTTGTACCACGGATAAGCAAAGGACGCAATCATCTTCTTTATAGAATGAGCGTCTGTAATATATAAGATAAGTCATACATTAAAAAAAGGGAACTTTGCGATTGACCTGAAGGTTTTTACTCTATATTTTAAATTTGCAGCTAAAACGGACCCAAGTACCGGTATTTCAAGTATAAATATTGTTTTGCAGCAAGGAAAACGTGTATTAAATATGGTTGCTGCGGTAATAACATTATATGGGCAAGAGCTTTTTTATTTTTTAGAAGCAAGTAGCTAAACTCTAAGGATATGGCCTTGAATATATTTGACAATCGTGTGACAGGGTGGTCCAATGGCCATGTGTTCAGATTTCCACCTGTGAATGTCTTGGGTTCAAACCCAGGATAAACGCAAACGTTATTTCCCCTGTTCAGAAAGTTTCCAGCGACAGGAATCCAAACTGTTATTTTTTTATATTGACATATAGAAAGTGGAGGATAAATTGCTTATAGCTTAGATAAACTGATGCTTTTTACTAAAAGTACTAGAGCATGCACTTAGTGTCCCTGTCAGACCAATTTGATATATAGGGAATGTGATGCAGCATACTAGGGGATTGTGAGGTCAGCACAATGCCCAGCCACTTTTCCCCCACCTAATGTCCTGTAGCCATCAGTGCTGGGTAGACTCAGGCTCTAACCCTGGGGAAACAAATCCTAGCCCCCTCACTGGAATTTGAACCAGGGACCTTCAGTCTGCCAGCTGAGCACTCTGCGGCTCCACCACTGTTCTCCCAACTTCATGCTCACAGCAGTCTTTGTTATTAATTTAAAAAACAATCAGTGAAACATATATTTTCAATAAAGCCAACCAAGTCTTGTGTGGTTTAAAAAAAAAAAAAGTTTATCAATCACCAGAATGAAGAGTAAAAAGAAATTTGTACATAAATTATTGTTTTTAACACAAACGTCTCATATAATGAAGGACATAAGACATTTATATCTTACACATTTAAATCAGGATGATTAATAAATTATAATGCCATACACACACACAAAAAACAACAATCAAAATTAAAATAAATTGCTTACATTTTTTTGTTTAAGTATTAAGGGGGGACATAATGTCACATTTAAATGTATCAAAGCATGACTTCTGTCCCTTTACATTGAACTGTATTGGTACACACGCCATACATTGTGGATTCTCTCTCTTTAAGGGTGTAAAAAAAAAAAAGACAACTGATATCAAACTAAGATGTCATTAAATCAAAAACAGTACAAGCTTTCTTGTGGAATGCAATAGTGTTATCACAATACAGTCCTTAAACATGATGCACAGCAGAGAAAATTTACTTGTGTTCTAGAAGTTTATGTAGGCAAAATAGGCCCTATTTAATATCCCCCAAAACGAAACCAAAAATTCAAATTTGTTTTAAAAAAATGCATAGTTGTTGAACTGTATCAATATATAATTAATTCAATTAAAGGGCACACAAGTGATTTATTTAGCAATTCGTCACGGCTTAAACGCTGGGGTGTTGAAACAAGAACATATGGTATTTGCATACCATAATAAGCATTCTTTCTTTAAGCCACATTTAACACTTCAATAAACCCCATAGAATATTTCATGGGCATTAGTAATTAGTGGCATTTCTTCCTAATTATTATCAATAAATTATAAATCAACTGACGAGGGAGAGTGATCTGTGAGAATACCTAGGCAATCGAGAACAACTCTTCCCCTCTCCCACAACTCCCACACCCTAAAAAGATACCCAGGTCCCCATGCAGATTTTTATTTCATGTCTACCAAATGAAAAGTTAGTCGGCCAAACAATCTTCTTAGAGGCCAGGGATATACATCATAATTAGGACTGCCATGAAAATGTACACATTTATATTCAAACACCTTCTTGAACAATCGAAATTGCCCTGAAGAAATTATTTCATAAAACAAATGACTGGCTGTTTCATATAGAGCCAGTCTGTCCTCACTAGCTGTTTCAAATAGAGCCAGTCTGTCATCACTGGCTGTTTCACATGGAGCCAGACTGTCATCACTGGCTGTTTCATATGGAGCCAGACTGTCTTCACTGGCTGTTTCATATAGAGCCAGTCTGTCATCACTGGCTGTTTCACATGAAGCCAGACTGTCATCACTGGCTGTTTCACATGGAGCCAGACTGTCATCACTGGCTGTTTCATATAGAGCCAGTCTGTCATCACCGGCTGTTTCACATGGAGCCAGACTGTCATCACTGGCTGTTTTACATGGAGCCAGACTGTCATCACTGGCTGTTTCATATGGAGTCAGACTGTCTTCACTGGCTGTTTCATATAGAGCCAGTCTGTCATCACTGGCTGTTTCACATGGAGCCAGACTGTCATCACTGGCTGTTTCATATGGAGCCAGACTGTCATCACTGGCTGTTTCATATGGAGCCAGACTGTCATCACTGGCTGTTTCAAATGGAGCCAGACTGTCATCACTGGCTGTTTCATATGGAGCCAGACTGTCATCACTGGCTGTTTCACATAGAGCCAGACTGTCTTCACTGACGTTTTCATATAGAGCCAGACTGTCCTCACAAGCTGTTTCATATAGAGCCAGTCTGTCATCACTGGCTGTTTCATTTGAAACCAGAACATCATCACTGGCTTTTTCATATGGAGCCAGACTGTCTTCACTGGCTGTTTCATATAGAGCCAGACTGTCCTCACTAGCTGTTTCATATGGAGCCAGACTGTCTTCACTGGCTGTTTCATATGAAGCCAGGCTCTTGTTCACGTTTAGAATGAAGGGGCTTTGTTTAAATGGAGTTGTTTTTTTTTAATAAAAACAACCAAAAGTGACATTTAGCAGATTTTCTTTAATTTGTTTGATTTTTCTTGGTAAGAAGCCGCCCCAACATTCAGTTCACTTGGAATGTTAACACAGCAAAAACTATCTTCACAAACTTTGAATAGTTAGTACATCCATGAAAAAGAAAGACAACACACATTCACACACTTTGACAAAGAGGAAATAATATTTCATTAAAAGAATGCAAAGAACAAGTTCTGAGTAAAACTATGACGAAAGCTTAAATTACAATTTCCATAGACTAGTTTAACTCAAACAACTGCATCCACTAAAAAAAAAAAAGGAAATTAACAACAAAAATAAAAATATTATGATTATGAAAATTTAAAGTTTTAAAATGTGAGGGAATTGGATTTCTAAGGTATTTATATGCCAGTGACATTAATGATGTCCTAACAACTTTTTCATGTAAAAAAAAACAAAAAAAACAATAAGGTAGAAAGTAGTAAAATTTGCTCGACATTAGAACTGAAACAGAAATGGCAGCAAAATTATAGATAGGCCTAAAATAATTAGACTTAGCTAAAGATTGGCAGATAACAAAATAATGTTTTGTGGCCAGTGTATTTAAAAATTTTTTGTTTGTTTCTTCTTTCTGTAGAACAAATGAAACTACTATGTTTAAAACAAACATTAAAACAACCTATTATGCATGTGATAGCCTTCCAAAATAAAACAAAAAAAAATGCAAAAATGGCATATTTATAAAATTAGTAAGCATCAATTTTTTTTGTATCTAATTAGGCATGCACGCAATTATTGTAATGGACTAAATTTGTCTTCCTTTCCGTACTTAAGAAAAGACAAAAAAAATGTTAAGTGCAGTACAAAATAAAAAAAAATTTCCACAAAATGATTGGTGCATTACACATCTATCAACAAGACTTTCTTCCATTCATAGTAATACACTCAATACACACAATAGAAAATAAAAACATATTTTTCTAAGGGATATATTTTCTGTTTTGTTTTTTTGCTCCTTTTCTTCCTTTCCTAAAGGCACGCAGAGAGCATTTGTTCCTATTGGGGGGGGGGGGGCTTTAATTACTGACCAAAACATAACACAATTTTCTGATTGAGAACAGACTCTGTGTACAAAAGTCAAAATCTGTTACATTCAATACTATGTGCATGCCGCTGACCGTAAACAAAAGAAAAAACGAACAAACATAATGGCAACCTGGCATAATTATTGAGCAGTTTGCCACTCTTGAGTAAAAAAAAAAAAAACAACAACAGTCAATAACAACATATTATGCACACACAAGAAGCTCTCCCACTCACCACAATTAAAGAAATCAGATATTCATCATGAAAAAGTGAAGATCAAATGGAACAAATTTTGTTTTAACACTATACTTTTTAAAAAAAAACAAAAAAAACTGCAATCAACTTGATGCTAATCTTGAGCTATTGTTTTTTTGGGGTTTTCATCTTCTCTGGCTCACAGAAAATACTTTTTTTGTTTTTAGATACAGAACAACAACATCCACATACATGGATCTAGTTTTCTGGAATAGCGATGGAGAAATACTCAGCAGCAAAGATTGCTTTCAAAGTACACACAAAAATGGACTGACATTCATGAAAAGAAGACTTAAGATTAAATTACTACTGACCGCTGGTCAACTAAATGATTCCATCTTTTCACCAGTCGAATCAAAATGCATTTGTTATATAATAACATTTATAAAAAATATTGCATAGGGAAAAAAACTACATAAATATTTTTGTCTAAACAGAAAAAAATGTAATATTAAGATATTTTTATTACTAAAAGGATTTGTATATATTCTTAATTCAAAAAGTACAATTATTATATAAAATAATAAATTAAGACTAATATTGTATAGTTAATTACACTTCAAAAATATGTTTACATCTACAAACTAAAAACAAAAGATGTTTTAAACACTAACATTGCAAAATAAATGTATACGTAGCCTTACAATTTAGCAGGTTACAAAAAGTTAACAAAAATGTTTTCTCCGAACAAATAAAAACACAAATAAATGGGACTTTTATAAACCTGAAACATTTCCTTTCATTTACTAAAACAGTTTTCAACATTTTCCTATTCCAAGTCTCAGGAGACTTTTTTTGACTGAGCCAAACTATGTTATTTCTTTTTGTGCCACAGCCAGTTGCCATGGATATGGTAATGTCATCATCATGAACACAAACAACAACAACATAGGCCTACATCAAATGTAATAGCTGCATTTTTGTTGCTAGGCAGAGGAAGGAAACAACACAACTTTGCAAAAATCACAACTATCAGGCTGACTAAATTTGTAAGATTAAAACCTTATGGTATAAAAATACGTTCAAAACTTATTTGCACATACAGAGAAGATTATATATGCAAAATCAAAATTTGACTCGAAAAAAAACAAAAAAACAATGATAAGCAATATTTCAGTTCAGAAAATTGAATCTTGCGTAGTGTATTATTTTTCAATTCAGTCAAAAGAAGAAAAAAAAACGTAGAGTTTTTCAACAACATAAAAAAAAGATTTTAAAAAAAAAAGTCGCACCTGCACCATTTCCTGCAGTCTTACACTAGATCACGAATCACAAACAAACAAAACTACATCTGCACTGTGAGTTGTTTTAAGAGTGCCAATTCTGGCTTGCCTCTGAGTTTTTCATAGTGCCAAGAGACCCCAATTTTGAAGTGCTCAGTGATTAGTTATTTTTTTTCCTTTAGCTAAAGGTATCGGAATAGCCATTGTGGTTCACCTCCCCTTTAAAAAGAAAGGGTATCTACTCCCATTTACCAAGTGGTTCCCAAAAGTGTGCGCCATAGCACAATGGCAATTCATAGCATCTTTAAATTCAATGTGATGAAATGTGACATGTAAGGCTTCAACGTAGGAAAGGGCACCACAGTAAAAAGCATTACTTTAAAAATGGAGCATGTCTAATGGAAAATGTTTGAGAACCTTTCCTTAACCCTGAAATAAGTTTTGTAATGTGTTCCCAATAGTAATTTTTTTAAACTGCACTCACTATAAAGCATGGACTGTTCTTCCAATAGAATCCAAGAAATTTATTGGGAAAGCATGAACAAGCTTTGGTGTTATATACACTATATACACACCATTATCTATGATGTACATATGGTGCATGGTTCCACTGCATGTTCTCCAAATCCATCCTACAGGAGTCAACAGAGAGAGCCACATGTTTATTACCTAATTAGCTAGACAAGGTTGTTGATTGATTAATTCAGCACAAGGTATCACAGAAAAAACAAGCATTAAAAAAAAACAACTACTTTTTTAAAAAATAAGTAACTTCACATTAGAAAATTAAAAAATTTGACAAACATGTGAACATCATCCTAACACACACCCCGTCCCCAACTAACCACCCCCACCACAAAGTCAATATATCCGGGTTCCACCCCCTTGACATGTCCAGATCTGCCAAATTAAACTATCAAAAGCGTTCATTCATTTTTCAGCAGACAGAAATAGTATTTTTAAAGGCATTTGTTTTTGAGAGAAGAACAAAAGAAATTAAATCACACATTTGTGATCACATGATAACATGATTAAATAAAATGTGAAACAAGAGCAAGTCAACCGTGAAGAAAGCTCACACACGACACAGCTGGCAGTTTATGGACACGGCTGGGGTTAATAATTATGGATTGGAAACAAAGCAGACAGACTACATCAACAACAACAACCAGTCGACCCATACTGTTAGAACCCAAGCATGTCCGGCATGTGGAAGTTCCTTTCACTGTGCCGTGATCGCCTGAGCTCATTTTGAAAATATTCGATGGTCTTGTTTAGTCCAACCATTAATGGGACCTGAGCAGACAAAAAAAAAAAAAATTTCGATAAGCAATCAATAATGATAGCTGGCTCAGTGTTAATTTTTGGGGCAACTTTTCATTCAGAACAAGTCCGGTTCATACTATCGCAAAAGTTTTTTGGCCTTTTGATACCACCCCTACCTGAATATATTCAATGTATTAGTTATTTGAAGCTATTCACCCTAAAGTTGTGTAAATAGTTGTATACATTAGGATGCTGGTGCCACACTGCACTGTATATTCTATAATAATTTATTCCTACCCCCCCTTCCCCCCAATACTTTTATTAACTTTTCACATTTGGCTGCCGACCCAGGTACTTCATTGCTCTGATAAAGTTATTCCCCCTCTATGTTATTAATTTAGTGTTACTTCACCTTTGGCTGCCAACCCAGGTACTTCATTGCTATTGTGATAAAGTTATCCCCCCCCTATACTTAATTAATATTAGAGTTACTTCACCTTTGGCTGCCAACCCAGATACTTCATTGCTCTGGTGATATCAGGTTTCCTTCTCTGCGGGTCGTCCTCCATGGCGGTCTTTTTGATAATCTTACTGTCGCCACCTGGATGGACAGGAAAAAAAAGGTTATTGAATGGGGTGAAGGGTTTTATTGAATTTTGTGGTGCAACTGGTCAAAAGTTTATGTTATATTATAAGCACATTTGCTCAAATTGTAAATGTAAGATTGTGGATAGTAAGTAATACTCTCTAAGCAAATCAGTCCATAGGGCTGGTGAAGATAAACAAAAAAATTAATTGTATTATATATGTATGTATATATATATATGGGGGCATGTTGGTTGAGCAGCAGCACTTTCAGCAATGTAACGGAGGTCCTGGGTTCAAATCTTGGCTAGGATTTTTTAGGAAGATACCTGTGACCTTAGTTGCGAAAAATAAGGCGGCCGGGCATTGTGCTGACTACACAATCTCCTAGTATGCTGTGCCCATATAAACTAGTGAACGGCTACTTTACCGGTCCTATGGATCAATTTGGTTTGACTGAATTACTTTTTTTTACTATACTATAGATATACAAGCTACATTGCTCGGCGTTGCCCGGGTGAAAAAAACAGGACTTTAACAAAAATCTAAATTGCCCATAGATTTACAATGTCTTTTGTTTTTAAAAGTTTGAACACATTCATTCTGTGTTTGTGGTTTGTGATACAAACATAACTTATTTATTCTGTGTTTGTGATACAAACATAACACATGTGAAAAATTATTAGACAGTAAGCTTATATAGGCCTAGGCCTAAATAGGTCAGTGACACAAACTCACGTGTTGTCTAATTGACCAATGGGGATCCGGGGGGACACAAACACGATCTTTTTAAATAGATAGATAAATGCTCTTTCATTCCACAATACAGTATATACAAAACTTCAAAGCTACTTTAAAATTTCCAGGACAAAAATAAACTGTTAGGCCATTACAGCCTGCCTAGAATATCCTGTTTTTTCTAAATGAGAAGAAGATGAATAGGTCATATTTTTATTTTAGTCAAACTAAATTTATTTTTTTTGTTTTTATTCAGCGGATATTATTCAATGCTCATTTCTTTTATGCAGAAAAAAGTGAAGAGATGGGTTAATCCGAAGAAAAACACCATACATGCACGATATTTTCAAAAATCCACTAATTTTATTGGTAAAGTGACCCAAGAAAGAAAGGCTACACAGACGCTTACAACAAAAATGTAAAATACAAACATTTTAATAAAGAAAGGAAAATGCTTTGAGTTACAATTTACTCTAGCCTTTACAGAGGCTTATGTACAAAAATGACAAATGCTTTAAAAAAAAAAAAGCTTTTTAATCTCTTATTTTCTCTTTGTACATATCTTACAGATTCTGCCTCCAGTAGGTATGATGGTAGATTAAAGACCTATCTTACACATTCTGCCTCCAGTAGGTGTGATGGTAGATTAAAGACCTATCTTACAGATTCTGCCTCCAGTAGGTGTGATGGTAGATTAAAGACCTATCTTACAGATTCTGCCTCCAGTAGGTGTGATGGTAGATTAAAGACCTATCTTACAGATTCTGCCTCCAGTAGGTATGATGGTAGATTAAAGACCTATCTTACACATTCTGCCTCTAGTAGGTGTGATGGTAGATAAAAGACCTATCTTACACATTCTGCCTCTAGTAGGTGTGATGGTAGATAAAAGACCTATCTTACAGATTCTGCCTCTAGTAGGTGTGATGGTAGATAAAAGACCTTCAGTAGAGCAGTGTCTGGGTGAAAATGTTTCAAAAGCTGCCAGAAATTACCAACAGGAGATCTAATTATTCTTGCAAACTCAATAAAGATCTGCTCCTCAGCTTACCAACAAGGGATCTAATTATTCTTGCAAACTCTATGATGGTATGCTCCTCAACTTACCAACAAGAGATCTAATTATTCTTGTAAACTCTATGATGGTATGCTCCTCAGCTTACCAACAAGGGATCTAATTATTCTTGTAAACTCTATGATGGTATGCTCCTCAACTTACCAACAAGGGATCTAATTATTCTTGCAAACTCTATGATGGTATGCTCCTCAGCTTACCAACAAGGGATCTAATTATTCTTGCAAACTCTATGATGGTATGCTCCTCAACTTACCAACAAGAGATCTAATTATTCTTGTAAACTCTATGATGGTATGCTCCTCAACTTACCAACAAGAGATCTAATTATTCTTGCAAACTCTATGATGATATGCTCCTCAACTTACCAACAAGAGATCTAATTATTCTTGCAAACTCTATGATGGTATGCTCCTCAACTTACCAACAAGGGATCTAATTATTCTTGCAAACTCTATGATGGTATGCTCCTCAACTTACCAACAAGAGATCTAATTATTCTTGTAAACTCTATGATGGTATGCTCCTCAACTTACCAACAAGAGATCTAATTATTCTTGCAAACTCTATGATGATATGCTCCTCAACTTACCAACAAGAGATCTAATTATTCTTGCAAACTCTATGATGGTATGCTCCTCAACTTACCAACAAGAGATCTAATTTTTCTTGCAAACTCTATGATGGTATGCTCCTCAACTTACCAACAAGAGATCTAATAATTCTTGCAAACTCTATGATGGTATGCTCCTCAACTTACCAACAAGAGATCTAATTATTCTTGCAAACTCTATGATGGTATGCTCCTCTGGGTTGCCCAGGTTAATGGGCTGGGAATAGTTGGAGTTCATCAAGGCCATCAGCCCATCCACAAGGTCATTGACGTACTGGAACGAGCGGGTCTGCTCACCTTCTCCGTAAACCTAGTTAAATCAACATCACAGAACAAGTTAGTGTTGTTGGACTCCTGATTATCAACCAGTTAAGTAAGTCATGCCTTTCTGTTGATCCATAAATATGTCATGCTTTTAAAATACTCAATTTTTACTTCACTTATGTGTCTTTTCTGGCTGAGTGGCAAAGGACACAAATAGTTTATATGCTAACTGACCCACTTCCTGTCATCCAATTGAGCTGAAAATAGTTCTCAGTGACAAATCATTCTATCAATATTTCGTAACCCACTCCCCACCCACCCCAAAAAAAAATCAGATTTAACTATTTGTCCTGTATTTTTATCTAACCTATGGTGCACAATTTCAAAAATTGTTTATGTTATTGCCTGATAGAATTACAAATGCATATAAAGCACTTATTAAAAAAAAATCAATTTTATTTTTAGGGAATATTTAGTGAAACCATCTTAAATTATCTTTAGTCAAAAGAGACGACTACCTTAAGCTTACTTACAGTGATGGATTCATTCTGCAGTGCCTGGAGGATGAAATTGCTGACCACTCTCCCGTCATTCATGTGCATCCTCGGACCAAAGGTGTTGAAAATCCTGGCCACCCTCACCTCTACATTCTCCTGGCACAGAGAGTTGGAAAGAAAGAAAAAAAAATTGTTTCAATAGACCTCTTGAAATGAAACTCTCGTAGAAGCGGAGATTGGAGTTAACAGATGGCTAAACAACAACAGCTAAGTGACATGGGAGGAGGGGGGATGCCTTGCGGCACGATGCTCAGATTGTCCTATTGAAGTTTTGAATCCTGAAGGATAGGCTGTTTTTTCTTGCGTCGAGACGGTGTCCCTGAGTCTAACCAGCTCTTATGGATACCTGTCACTAGTTGCTGAAAAGTGAAGGGCAGCTGGGAATTGTCTACACTATCACGTAGTACGCCATGGAAGCTTCACTTGCTCCATGGACTAACATGGTCTGTAAGGGATACTTTTTTTTTCCTTTTTCATAAACATAAAACTAACAAATCAGATAGTGTCCTCCAAGACTCTCTATGGCACAATCATTCTTACAGTGGCGCAAATGACTCGAAAGGTAACTCACTTGTTTCTCATAAGCATAGCACATGGTCTCAGCTACTCTCTTTCCTTCATCGTAACAAGCCCTGGGACCAATGGGATTCACATGACCCCAGTAGTCCTCATTCTGAGGGTGCAGCTCAGGGTCTGAAAAAAACAAACCAAAAAATAATATTTAAAAAAAACTACACTACATAAATAATGAATTACATATAAAAAAAATAATTCCAATCCAAAAGAAAACAAAATAGTAAACATAAAAATATCTATAACAACAGTTTTTTTTTTAAATCTTGGCAGCTGTGTGTTGTGCTGGGCCGCACATTCTCCTGCTAAGCCATGGCCACAGATTCTGACAAAACTTGTCCTGACTTCAGACAAAATTAAAATCGTCTGATGCACCTCCAGACTATGTTACAAGAGTAGGAGACATGCTCCATAGAGTCAGAGGGAGAGAGGGCTAAAAAATGTACTTGTGTCTCGAGGGGCATAGTGAGCAAGTTGACGTAACAATTTTCATGACCCAAGAAAGAAAGGTGAGCAATGCATCACTAGAGTAGCCCAATGACCCAACAAGTTCCAAAAGGAATAAATAGCTTCCTTTTCTTTAATGTCCCCCTCAATTTTTAACCTTTTAGTTTCATTTTTGAATGAGGCAAATACTAAAAGCCTCGGTGAAGTACTAAGCTGCAGCATCAGTTTATGCCTTTCCAAGAAGCATGGTTGTATTGGCAGGCACGGGTTAAAATGTTGCAAAACATATAGGAGCTGCGTGTTCGGCACAAAGATAAAAACAAGGTGTTTAATTGTGCTCGGTACAACAAAGATGAAACAGTTGTTTAATCAAACACGTCCTCTTGTAAGACTAATTACACTGAGCCCAGCTGTAAAGTGACAAGGCTTAAATTAGGGCTATTGATTACCTGCGTGAAAGGTGAAACTGTTAACATTGAGGAGGGAGGAGGGGGGAGAGAAAAAGAAACAATTGAAATTGCATATTGAGCTGCAAGGTTGTACACAAAGCCAAGACTGCTTGCAAGCATAAAAGCTGTCCAGTTATTCAAATGTGCACCCACAGTTACTGGGCAGGATAAATGTTATGTGAGAAAGCCCAGGGAAGGCCAAACATAGTCTTATCTTATATACTACAGACGCTCCTTCTATAAAGAAGATTATTGCGTCCTACGCTCATCCATGGTCAGAGTCTAGTCTTGCATCTTTATTAATGTTTTAAATGATGTTAAGTTACTGCATTATAATATTATAAGCAGACCTATGCATGAACCTAACATTAGAAGCCCATGTGTCCTCAACTGCCTAGAAGTAGAATGAATGTATAGCTTTACAACTTTTAAAGTATATAATACCTGCTCTGATCTTGTTGAAGTTTTAAGTCTCAGATTTAGCTGAGAAGCTGTTTAAATTAAGAAAAGCTGTTTTAAGCTAAGCTAAAAGCATATTTGTTGAGAAGCTCTGTTTAAAAAGAATCTTTGGTATTGTAGTTGGTACACTGTGTCAAAGGAGTTAAACAGCTGGGGTATGTTTACAGCTTAGCAAGGTCAAGACGCAAAGGTCAATACACCTACATCTTAAAGATGTTCTATCACAAATAGGTCTTATGAATCACTAAGAAAAGAGGGAGCCTTAGATAAGGTGATGCTCCATTTTGATAAAGTAGAACCCACTGAATTCATTAGACGGTGGGGGCTGGGGGAGGGGGGGGGGGGCGTAAAAAGGGAACAGTGTAATGGGCACAGTGCTTAAACAACATCTGATACCTGGTACACCTGGTACCTGGGGGAAAAAAGATAAATTTCAAACAGCAAACTTTCCTGCTCGTCACCCAACTCACACCACTCCCCACAATTGTAATCTCAAACCACTGTACCTCCATACACCTCAGATGTTGAGGCCAGCAACAGACGGGCCCTCACTCTCTTTGCCAGGCCTGTAAATAATAAGAAAACAAAACAACAACATTACAGCACATCATTGAAATGTGTTTCCTGTTATTGATTACTGAAAAAATAAATCTTCATCCTTTTTTGTATGTGTATGAATATGCTAATTTTTTTATTTTTGTCTATGTACAAAATATTTGAACAAATAATTTTTTTTTTTAAATCTGAACTTTGTGTACTCACCGAGCATGTTGATAGTTCCCAGCGTATTGGTTTTGAGGGTTTTTATTGGGTTGTACATGTAGTTTGGTGGTGAAGCCGGGGAAGCCAGATGGTAGATTTGATCCACTGTGAAGAACCGAATGTTTGGTATGGTTGAACAAAATGCACACAAAGGTTGTTGAAATAAACAAACAATTTTTTTTTTAATGAATTTGGAAAATTTTGTTTTTTTTGACGGTTTAAAAAATGTAATACATTAATTTCTTATTCAATTTTCAGCTGTTTCAAAGAAAAATAAATAAAAAACCAATGATTTAATCAATTTTTTTGTAACAACTTTGAAAAATCTGTTTGCCTTGTAAGCACTAAAAAAAACAACTGGAAAAATTCTTAACACATTACAAACAAACAAACACATAGCAAACTAATGCACATGAATTTAAATTGAACTCAGCTTCAAGTTTAAAACACAATTAAATGACCTGAAATGCTACAACAGGAAAACAAATAGCTTTCCAGTTTTTTCCCTTACAATCAACATGCAATTAAAAAACGGGAATCTTATCTTATATATTACAGACGCTCCTTCTATAAAGAAGATTATTGCGTCCTACGCTTATCCGTGGTCTGAGTCTAGTCTTGAATTTCGATTATCGTTTTAAATGATGTTAAGTTACTGGTTTTCCCTGGATTGTTCAGGCAACCCATTCCAAGCGTAGATGCCATCAGGAAGAAAGAGTAATTATATGGATTTGTTCTGGCATAAAGGATAAGGAAAGCCTAAAGTTTATCAATTTGTACTTCAAACAATGGGCACCTTCAATGTACAGCGGATTGACGATGTCGTGGTGAAGAAGCTCAAAGTTCTCGTGGCCAATCCAGTGCTCCACGTTCCTCTTCCGGCCGGTGAAGAAGTTGTCCACGACCGTCACCTCGTGGCCCTGCATCATCAGCCGGTCCACCAAGTGCGACCCCACAAAGCCGGCACCTCCTGTGATCTATAAGAGAGGGGCCAACCGCAAAACAAACAAAAACGGTGACAAAAATGGAAAGGTTGTTGTGTTTTTTTCTTATGCTAACTGATTGGTGCTTGGTGTTCTGCAGTAAAAACAAATTATTTCTTGCTTTTATTTTGTGTTTGCTTTCCCTCTATCGAGAAAATGCAAGCCTGGGAGATGTTGTGCACATTATTATTGTGTTTATGTCTTTAAAGATCTTTATTTTAATGCAAGTCTAGTACAACAAGATACGACAGAGCGCACATACCAAAATTCGTTTTCTATCCTTGTAAGTGAGAAACTTGACCTCGGGGTAAGACTTCTTCCTGTTCAGCGGATAAATTAGGTCACACACATATTTATATATCCATATATACATATATACGGCATATGGACAGATTTTAAAAAAAAGATGTTAAAATATTGATTTTGAACAAAGTCAGCCGTATTGATTTGAAACACTTAAGTGTCAATATTGAGAAAACAATAAACTGATGTCCCCCATCTTCCCTTTTATTCTAATTAAGGTGAAGCTGCTGTTGAATCATGAGCAGGGTGTGCTTGATTTAAGTCATTGATTGAAGTATCAGTATACTCATTGACACCCTTTTATTAGGGTATTTTATTTATTTTAACCAATCGTCTTTTTTTAAATTTCTGATCTAATTTTAGTTTCCCGAACAATAGAAAATAGAAAAATTATTTTTAGGTACAAATAAATACTTTTTTTTTAAATCAAACATTTTTATTTTATAAGTTATAAAAACCTTAAATCTTCAAACTGTACAGAGCTAATTACCCAATATAAAAAAAAATACAGTGGTGAAAACTATACATTTTGGATGCTTGTTCTTTTTAATGGAAAAAACTTTTTGGTATCAATCATAGAATGCAATCCAGCTTTGCAATTCACCCCAAGAAATACAGTTTCAAAATGTCACATCAAATTTAACCACAAGTTTAGCCTAACTATTATTTATTTTTATTTACTCATCTATTCTAACTGCACACTTTTCACAAGATTTGCTGGCAGTGTAGTCCCCAAATAATAAAAAGTTTGAGGATGTCTTTTAAGTACAGTTTTATTAATGACTTATCAACTTACCGGAAACTACCCCTACATTTAAAATATGTATTTTTCATGCTGTTTTATAGATTTTAGTCCGATTCCCAAACTTTTCCAAACCATGGTCAGTTTTTTCCAAACTTGGAAAAAAATCTAGGCAATTTTCCAAATATTTCTCAAACCAAATGAACGCTGACAATTTAACAACAACATTGAATTTGCAAACTACGGAGGTTGAGAATCACTTGCCTATATAATTGTTTTTAAAAAGGGCCCATAAAATATCTATGGCTTTGTAAGCTATTAATATCCAAATAAAACCAGTTTAGCAAAGGCTTCTTTTTTCAATCAACAAAAAAATGTCTGTAGCAAACGTACTTCTCAACCTTTCAAATGAACTTAATACCAAATTTCTTAAAGACCAGATAACTCTAACATTCAATTTTTAAAAATCTGCAAAAAGTTAATTACCCTTGTTCTATGTTCCGTATTTGTTGCTTGATTTCTTTTATTTCATCATTGGTACTACTGAAATGTATATACAATAATTAATTGTTTTATTGAAAATTCATGTGCACATACACAAATATTACAAAAAAGTATTACTCATTGTCTCTTCTAGCCAATACATTTTGTTTATCACTATCATCTTAACAGGGTTCTCACATTTTTTCTGAAAAAATTCAAGGCTGTTTCCAGACTATTTCAAGGCTATAAGAGCCAAATTCCAGGCTGCTGGGACACGATTTTTGGAAAATGGTCACACCCCTCCTCTCCCTAAGTGACCTAGATATTGCGTGAATGAGGTATTAATCTAAGGCTCGGTCAGTGGGCGTTTATGGCATATAAAAATGGGATTGGCGTTGTCTGATCTTGATTTTTATAATAAATTTAGATATAAATATAGATTTAGATAAATGTCCAGGCTGACAGGCTATTTTTCCAGGCTAAAATGCCAATATTCAAGGTTGTCCAGGCCTTGATTTGTTTATTTGAAACTCCAGAATTTTATTCCAGACTTTCCAAACTGTGTAAGAACCCTGTCTTAAGGGTGCAATTATGATTAGGAATGTGGTGGTCATTTGTATAGCATCATTCTCAGTGCACCCCATTTCCACAAATCAGTTGATGCGTTTTAGGGTTGTGGGAAGCAAAAAAAGACTAGTTGAAGAGAAGGTGGGAGGTGGGGGAGGGGGTCTTTGATAAACTTCTTGAAAGACTCTTTTTGTCTCAGAATCAATGACTGGGGCAAACTGTTCACTAACTTAGGCCCCACCTTTAACGACAATTTAAATATAAGCAGAGATTATGTCCCCATCTGTACTCATGCGCGGGCGAGGGCCCTTCAAAACGTTTGGTGGGGAGGAAGGAATAGGCACAATAGTACCAGTCTTGCCCAGGCCTGCTGTCTGGTACTTGTATTAGATGAAAGTGCAAAAGGGCCTGTGTACAAGTTAATAGTAAAGTATTACGTCAGACTAAATTGATCCATGGGGCTGGTGACTAATTTCTGTGGCCATGGCATACTAAGGGATTGTGTGGCCAGTACAATACACAACCTTATTTACTTTTCCCCAACTAAAGTCAGGTACCCATCAGATTTGCGTAGACTCAGGGACACCCTCCAGGCCAGAGAACACATCCTAGCCATCACCAAGATTCTAACCCAGGACCTTCGGTACACCTGCCGAACGCTCTGCCACTCAGCTAACGTGTCCACTATACAAGGTATTAGGTAATGCTGGGGAGTTCCTTATGGTGAGTGGGTGGGGAGTTTTAAAATTACTTTGGTCCCAACATAAAAAAATATCATTTAAAGTACACCACTAGCACCTAGCAGCATTATTAGAATTGATTTGATTTTGGCTCAGTTTTACATTTTCTGCAACTATTTTTTTTCTTGTTAATAGTTTGTTACATTTCTATGAAATTCGTTTCAGTTTTGATGATTTTTCTGAAATTATTCTTCCCCCGTTACTAATATAATAATACTCTATAGTGAAAAGTAAAATATTTTTACCGTTCAGTTTTACTACTGTCTGGAAGTGGAAAAACTTGATAAACAGCTGAAAGAACAAAATGGTTCTATTAAAATATAATAATTTTTTTTAGATATAATCCTAAAAATATTCTATGGACATGTGTTCATGAAATGAACCTAAAACTATCTAGACACATGTATTCATGAGACAATCCTAAAACTATATAGACGCATGATTTCATGAGATCATCCTAAGACTATCCAGACGCATGTTTTCATGAGATCATCCGAAGACTATCTAGACGCATGTTTTTATGGGATCATCCTAAAACTATCTAGACTAGACACATGTTTGATATACAGCTGAAAGAAAAAAATGGTTTTGTTAAAATAAAATAATTTTTATGATACAATCGCACAAATATTCTATGGACACATGTATTCATGAGATAATCCTACAAATGTCTAGACACATGTTTTCATAAGATGATCCTAAAACTATCTAGACGCATGTTTTCATAAGATGATCCTAAAACTATCTAGACGCATGTTTTCATGAGATCATCCTAAAACTATTTAGACGCACATTTAATGACATCATCCTAAAACTATTTAGACGCATGTTTTCATGAGATCATCCTAAATCTTTCTAGACACATGTTTTCATAAGATGATCCTAAAACTATCTTAAATGTTTTTCAGAGATAATCCTAAAAAGTATCTAGACATGTTTTCATGAGATAATCCTAAAAAGTATCTAGACATGTTTTGATGAGATAATCCTAAATCTATTGCTACACAAACACACATACAGTGCATCAAAGAAATATAAAAAATCAAATAATGCAGCTCTTCTTACCCAGTAAAAGTACAACAGCAAAACCAACTATGCCAATCATTTTAAACCTTTTTAATATCATACGAACAGGAAAAGAGCGACAGGGCATTCCTTTCAGGTCCACATCACATCTTCAATGAAAAGGAAATAAAACAATAATCAAAAAGTACACATTTAAGAAAAGCTTTTTTCTACTCAGAAAGCTGCGGTCTAATTATGTTTGGACTGTTGGCTGATTCTATGTAACACTAGTTGTTTTTATTTATGCAAATATTCTAGGTTCATAAAGTTTATTATATTTATATTCTAATTGGACAGGGCTGGTGTACATTTTTATTTTGACTGATGGATGATTTTATGTAACCTTGACACTTTGTCTTGAGTGCGAACATATTCTTTGTACAAATGTCTCTTATTCTGGGGACATGCTTTGTTTAAACTATTAGGGCTGAGGGCTGACTCTTGTGCAAGTAAGGCCAACAGCGAAAACCAAACATTTACAGTTTAAACATAAGAATGTTATTAATATGCGGCACGGCGGTCGAGCCGCAGCGCTTTCAGCTGGCGTAACAAGGGTTCTGGGTTTGAAACCTGGTCAAGGCAAGGATTAGTTTCCCGGTCTGGAGGGTGCCACCTGAGTCTATCCAGCTCTGCTGGACACCTCAAGCTGAATTAAAGTAAGGTAAAGCCGGCTGGGCATTGCGCTGGTCACACAACCCCTAGTATGCAGAGTCCACAGCAACTGGTGAACACTGCTTCACTGACCCTATAGATCAATTTGGACTGACTAGATACTTTACTATATGTTTTAATTTAAAATGACCCTTAATAATTGTTAACTTTTTATTTGAGAACGTTCTTTGATTTGATTTTTTTTTTAAATCTGTCTTTTGTAGATATTTATTTTATTTTTTTAGAATACAAATAGAAATATGTCAACTATATCTACATACATCATTGTCAATATTTGTCAGTCTGTACATATCTGAATGCAGTTTTTTTTACTTCATATAATTCAATAATTGTTTAGCAAGTGTAGCGTGGCGGGCACTCTACTCTACGTAGTTATTTGGCTCGTGTAGAGGCTGATTATTGCGATGTCACAATGACGTTGGGCCTTAGAATTATTTATATTTTTCCGTTTCCCACGTGGCTGGCGTTGGGCTGTCGATTTTAGCAATTCCACTACAAGACAGGAATACTACACATAAACAGGTACAAGAACAAAGATTGATTCAATGCCGGGATGAATTTCAAATACTGTTTATTTAGGCATAAGTTGATGGGTAGCAGAAGTAATCCACAATACAAATTTACAGCGTGTCGATATAATTGGAGCCGTAACACACAGGTCTGAGCAGACGTGTTTACGGTGGTGGCAGTCAGGAAAGCTTGGTCAACATTATGGCCAAATATTTTGGTGGTCATTGATCAGAAAGCTTGTAAGTACTTTTCTACAAACATATACAGACAATAACTTTGTGGACTAGACATTTCAAGTATGCTTGTGGTCAAGTCTGAATTCTAAACTGTAAAATCCTAAATCGAAAAAGATCACACACACCAGATAAAAAAGACTTGCATGTGTGTCAGCAATGATCTGTTTTATGTTTTGAAAACTTTTAATCAACCCTGCAGTAACACATTTGAAGTGTCCTCCTTGTTTTTTCTAATATCACAAAAATTGGTTGAATAAATATTATTGAACGCACATATCTCTAATCAAGCGGGACAATGTTTAGTGATGGAGAAATAGAGCTGTAAGGTAAGTGCTATATAAAAATGCCTCAATAATAATAATAATAATTATAGTAGAATCATAGCCTACAACAATAAGTTGAGTTATTTAGATTGTATGAACAGGGCGGGGCGGGGGGGGTTACCATTATGTATCTTGTTAGTGGTGCAGAAAAGCAACTTAACAATGCTAGACAATAAAATAGTTCCCTCCAAGATCATCTCCTAAACAAGCAAAACGCTAAACAAAGTCTTCCTATAGTATCTCTTTACATCTTTTACCCATTAATGCATCTTTTCATTTTTCTTTTTTCAACAACCCACTACTAATAGTTCCCCCCCCCTCCCCGTAGTCAGATTTCTCACTCTCGCTCGCTCTGAACTATTTACAACTGGGTGTGTAATATCATACCCTGGCAATGACAGGTGAATGACTAGCTATATGAAAATCCTCTAATGTAACAAGTCAACCAAAGCATGGCCAAGATTACATGGCCTAACCTCTGTGTACTGAAGCTAACCTTGAATAATAAGAACTTTAAAGAAAGTGAAAAGGGTAGGGGGGGGGGGGGCAAGGTGTAATGTATTTTTTTGTGTGTGTATACAAATTGAAAAGCTTTCATAGCCCCCCCCCCCTGTTAAACCTGGCATCATGAGGACTTTACTTCTTCTTTTTTTTTATTACTTGCTATTGACTTTTCTACCTAGGATAGCCATTACCTCAATTCACTTGGACAAACTCTTCCACCCCTGCCAAGATACAGTTTCATATTGTGCTGCATGAACAACACAAAGAGAAACTATTTTGCTTAAAGTTCCCCCACCTCCCCTCCCATTCAACCAGGTGGGTGAACCAGAAAAAAAAAAAAGGCTTTAAAAAAAAAAAAGCGGGGGTTAACGTCATGCCACTAAGAAGTGTGAAGTGGCACTGCAAAAAAAAAGAAAATTCATATTTATAAGACATTAAACCCCACTTGAGATGATCTTGCTACAAGGAGGTGATGACTTTTAAATGCAGGACACAAAAATAAACTCTGTTTAAGTATTCAATTTCAAAGAAACCTTTCTTTATAAACAAATTTTTTTCAGCCATATTAAATTCAGTAGATTAAGGCTGGTTTAACATGAAAGTAAATACAAATTTTAATGAAATATTTAAACAGTAAAATATCATTTCAAGCCAATCAATTAAAAACAGGGACCAAGTCAAGACAGATTACATGGCCTAACCTCTGTGTACTGGAGCTCACCTTGAAAAATAAGAACTTAAAGCAAAGTGAAGAGGGTAGGGGGGGGGTGGGGCAGGGTGTAATTTTGTGTGTGTGTGTGCATACAAACTGAAAGGCTCTCATAACCCCCTGTTAAACCATGAGGACGTCTTGTTTTTTTTTTATTGCTTGCTGTTGACTTTTCAACTAGGATTAGACTAACCTCAATTTTCAATTAAATATATAAACAGTAAAATATCGTTTCAAGTCAATCAACAGGGACAAAGTCCTTCCCACATAAATGCTAATTCTTTAAAACTGCTTACTTAAAAGAGGGTGGGGACATTTTTTTTGCTTTCACAACCAAAAAAGAAGAAATGTTATTTAAAATATCATATAAAATAAAAACACCTAAAAATGAAATAAATGACGGAGATGCTGAGAGTTCATTGTTTTAGAAATATAATAGCAAGGCAAATAAAACCAACATATTTCTTTAATTTCATTTAATGATACTTTTTTCTTGTATAATAAATGGTATGATGGTAATAAAAAAAAAGTAAGCATTATTCTTACAAGATCAAATAATGAGGTGGGACACGTGAATATTGCAGAGTTTCCTCATCTTAAAAGCTGGGTCAGGCCATAAATCAGAGGG
Source organism: Anisus vortex (assembly GCA_949126835.1). NCBI lineage: Eukaryota > Metazoa > Mollusca > Gastropoda > Planorbidae > Anisus > Anisus vortex. Next base: position 28,587,036 of record OX421508.1, read on the forward strand.
TCACAGTAGAAGAAAAAAGTTCTACATCAACTCCAGAATGTCATGGTGTACTGGAGATAGGCCCAAAGCAGTAATAATAGATGCAAAAATAGAAGGTGAGTCTGTAACATGTAAGATAAGTTACAAGTATATTTTGCTCCAAAACTGATATTTTTGGACTTTTGAGCATGATTCCAGTTACAGCCCTTGAGCATAGATGTCACTAAACTAGAAAAATTGTGATGAAAGTCATATCTGTAAAATGTTATTTATAGGCTACTAAATGTGATATAATGTCATGAAATAGATGGAAGTATAAGCGCAACCTGACCATTGAAGAAAAAGGTTTGGGAAACGCTGGCATATAAGGCAGTACAAATTTTTTTTTAGAAATGTATTTTTAAAGGAGCCAATTTATGACATTAGGCTGGAATTAAAGTGAATTATTTGCCAGCACAATGCCAAGCCAACTTTACTTTGCCCCAACTCATGTCAGGTATCCACCTGAGCTTGTAGACTCGGGGACACCCTCTAGACCCAAGGGCAAACCCGAGCCTTCACCAGGATTCGAAGACAGTACCTTCGGTACACCAGCCAAAAGCGCTGTTGCTTGTCCACTGCGCCCCACGAACCGTTTGCCAAGGAGTTTTAATTATAATAGCCTTGCAACTTAACGCCCCCCCCCCCCCATGTAATGACAACAGGTGGTCTATAATAACAATAAAGTTAAAAGAAGAAGAAAAAATTCCATACAGAGCCTGGTCCCTGCAGACATTAGCACAAACAGTCTCGATGCCTAACCCATAATTTCATTTTGAAACAGCTAAGTGAAACAGGAAAGGGTGAGTGATGGGGACACCAGCATGTGATATTGCTGATACACACATGAACATGTTACCAACAACATACGGTACTTCCCCCCCCCTTCCCCCACTGCCACTACCCTATAAAAGAAATTAATTCAATTATTCCAACATGCTTTAGATCCTATTCTATGCATATGACAAAAAAAATGTAAAAAAAAATTTAAAAAAAAGAAGTAAGATTCAGAAGTTTGAAGGAGAGAAGAAAAAAATATACCACTAAGCTTATAATAGAGATCGAACAAAGTGGATGAAACACCACTACACAGTAGAATAAGAGCTGAAATTGTTAAGTGAAGTATCACAGAGCTTTAGTTGAATAACTAAAAGACTTGTCAGTTTCAAAGACTACTTGACACTATTCAAAGTACTTTTTTGTGTGTAGAAACTAGCGGTAAAATGGATCAAGAGCTCCCGCGGATTGATACGGGCGTGGGAGTCAGAACAATGGTTTAAGGACTGGGATGAATCTGACAAGGGCCGCAGCGTGTGGCAGCAACTAGAACGAGCTAATAGAGCACAAGCTCCGCAGAAGGGATCAGGCAACGTTGCTCAATTTCGCACAGGGCACTGAGACCTACTTCGGAAAGTGTAGGCTCTGCCCATCGTTTTCCATGCCTCATTAAAACCAAAGTCTTTCATGCCATATTAAAACTATAGTTTTCCACGCCATATTGATACGATAGTTTTCCAAGCTACATTTAAAGCCATAAATTTCCATGCTTTAATGAAATAATAGTTTTTCCATGCCACATTTAAAACATAGTTTTCCATGCCACATTAAAAACATAGTTTTCAACGCCACATTAAAACCATAGTTTTCCACGTTACTTAGCGCAGCCATTGAAAAAAAACAATTCCCTTTAGCAGAGTAGGCTTGCTAACACAGGCAGTGAGGCATGAACTTATATTAAAGAGATCTTAAACAGGTTTTTTTTTGTTGCAGACTAGACAGGCAGACAAGTAGAATAAAACCAAAGACTATAAAAATAAATTGCAAAAAAAACAAAACAAGTTTAGTCACATACACAGACACAAATACAAAAGACACAGCAAATTTGAGAGGTAATTAAAAACTTAAGATTTAGTTGCGTTGATTGGCAGCCAAAACATGGCCTATGATCGTAATCACACTATTAAAAATTAAAAAGCTCTTAATTTGGGTCTGTGGAAACAATGTTATCAATCCCATGCCAGGAAATTCTCCTGAGGCAGTTGAGAAAATCTAACAAATCAATAGGCTTCATACAAAGGAACTTTTATAAATGTAATAAGAACATAAAACTAAAATGCTACCTCACATTAGTTAGGCCTATACTAGAATATGTATCTTCTGTATGGGACCAATCACATAAAGAGAACATTAAAAAATTAGAACAAATTCAGAAAAGGGCTGCAAGGTTCATAACTAGTGAATATTCCCAATTGACATCCCCATTGGCGGCTGGTTAGCAAAGTCGACAGCGAGCTCGACTCCCAAGCGCCGCATCAGGGGTTCGACCATCGGTGCAGTCAGCTATAAATCCACCGCCGACTTAAAGAGGAGATGGGCGCCGCCAAGTCTACCAAGCCCAAGAGAGGACTAATGGACACCCAGTGTCTCACACCCAGTGTCTACTAGCTCCACCCAACAATCGCCAAGGTTAAGGGACTACAAAAAAAAAAAAACATTAGTCAAATCACTAAACCTAGAAAACACAAGAGGACAGAAGGGATAAGAGTAAAGTAGTAATAATACCTAAGGCATAAATTCTAATTTAGAAATTCAGCACAAAAACAATCTGTTACAATTCTCAGATAAACATAAGGACTAAAACACTTTCCGTATCCCATGTGTGAGAAAAAATGCAAATGAGTACTCTTTCTTCCAGAGTGGCATCCAAGCATGGAATGGGTCTCCTGAACAAACCAGGAAAACCAGTAACTTAACATCATTTCAAACAATAATAGAAATGAAGGAATACACTCTAATCATGAATGTGTGTAGGGCGCAATAATCTTCTTTATAGAAGGAGCGTCTGTAATGTATAAGAAGATAAGAACCACCATGTCCCAAAGGAATTTCTGAAAGCCCATTTTGTTATATTCTATAACATGAACACAACACATTGGCACATGAATATTTTCTACATCTCTTGTTCTTGTTTAATAACTGCCTTAACCCATTGAAGTATTAGAAATACAAGCTGCCTCACTTTTTGATTGGTTGGTGGGGGTTAAATGTCACTAATAAGCATTATGAATTGTAAATTGACTATTAAATTGCATACTAGATCCCAATTAAACAAAACTAGAAAGGCGTCGACCTGATTAATCGATGAATCCCCAGCTATAAGCTGGAACAGTAATTAGGTCATGGGCTTGTAAATAAGTTGTATAATATTTGTTTTCCTTTTTTATTCTTATTATCAAACTGCAAAAAAAAAAAAGTGTAGTTTGATTAGGTAGTAACCAATTACTTTCATTATAAAAAGGTCAAATATTTAATAATACAGTCTTTAGTAATTTAAAAAAACTAAACTACCTATATCATTACTAACTTTATAAGAAATATAACAAGCTTAGAAAAAGTAAGCAAAGTTGCTAACAGAAAATGTAGTGTGTTTTAGATCATATGACTTAAGTATTGGAGGCACGGTGGCCGAACGGCAGTATGTTCAACTGGCGTAGCAAATGAAGGTCCTGGGTTCAAATCCTGGTGAAGGCTAGGATTTGTTCCCGGGTCTGGAGGGTGTCCCTAAGTCTACCCGTGCTCTGATGGATACCTGACATTAGTTGGGGTGAAGTAAAAGGTGGTGGTGCATTGTGCTGGCCACACAATCACCTACTATACCGTGGCCACAGAAACTGGTGAACGCTGCTTCACCAGCCCTATGGATCAATTTGGTCAGACAGGATACTTTACTTTACTAACATAAGTATTGACATTAAGAACCCAAACAAATATATATTAGACATACCTGTAATACTTTTACCAATTGATAGGCGCACATCCAACAAAAATTGAATGCCAAAGAAAAGAATGCTACCTTTGCTTCAGATATCACCAGATATCTATTTTTGTATCGCTTGATGAACAGGGGGAATGCACTGTGCCAATTCAAGCATAAACATTAAAAATCTCAGTAAAATACTTTAGATTTATGCCCAATTAGTCTAGAGTTTGTTTTTCTTTCACCCCATCAGCTACCAGTAATTTATTTGAAGAGTTAGGAGCACTGCTGCCTAACAATAGTCCCACTGACATACACACAAGACATAGGCTTACATATAAGATACAGATACGCCTTCATTGCCATATTTGAAAGACAACAACACAGTACTAAGAAAACATGATTTTTACTAGTCTAGTTCCTAATTAGATTGTACAGAAGAAAGTTGTTATATTATATTAGCATACACTTTTCTTGTGTTCATTTGCAAGGACTAATTCATATGAATTTGATTTTTTTTACTGAGTGTGTGATTCAGGCGTGGGATGGGGTTGCTTGAACACAATGGAGGAAAGCAACCCTGCATCATTTAAAACCCTTATATCAAAAATGAAAGACAAAGCAGTTATCTTCTGTAAGATAGAAGAAGAAATAAGAGAATAAGTAAGAGAAGAACAATGGACTATTTATTGCAAGGGTCCTTGGTTCCAAGCCATACCGTATGTTTGTTTTCTTGTTTCTAGAAAGTGTTCTTGCGGTGCATTTAACTCTTTAAGTGGGTACATGGCACCAGGCTGGAAAAACTAAGGGTAATCTGACCCCCCCCCCTTTCCTTGCTATGTAATGATCCACAGAAGGAGGGAAAGAAGAAACCTTACCTTCTTTGTTATCTCAAGCTTAAGGAATACACACAAGTAACAGTGACTAAGAGCTAACCTAGCTGTAATGTCTTAATTGTACACCATCAAGCTGGTGTTAGTTTAATTCTGTCCCACCAGCCACACACAAACCCCTCACTGAAGTAACCCAGGCTAAATCAGCTGGATTTATTGTTTGGGGGGATATCTGCTGGTGTGTGGTTTAGGGATAATCAAATCAGGCCAAGGAGATAATATTGGCCAAATAAACAAATAGTATTGAACAGAGGAGACCAGTAATATTATGCTTTTAAAAAGACCCAACATTGGTTTTTAAGAAAATTAATTCAATTGCAAGAACAACAATATTTATCTCTACTTCTGTGTTTAACATGAAAAGCATGTTTATCATTTCCCATGTGTATCTTATCCCTTTTTCAAGAACTAATGCATTCGGGCATGGAAAAGGTTGCCTGAACAAACAAGGAAAACCATTAGCCTAACATCATTTAAAACATTATTTAAAATGCAAGACTCGGATCACGGATGAGCGTAGGACGCAATAATCTTCTTTATAGAAATAGGGTCGTTAATATATAAGATAAGATATAAAAAAAGTAAAAAATATACATTCAAGGTTTCCCCTTCCCCCCCCCCCCTTAAATTAAAAACAATAAAATGTGGATATAATTGGTATCAAGGTACATGTGATACAATTGTGTTGGATTTACTCCGCACATAACTTAGTGTTTACAAAGTGCAAAAAAAAATATATTTTTTTACAGCTGCTACTTACTTGAATGCTCATTTACATATCCTTGTTATTCTCAATGGACCACTGGTATAATAATAATTAGGCCCACAAGTGGGAGAAGGGAGGGGGATATAAACTGTGTGTGTTTGTTCTAAAGTGCAGACCCTACAAGGAAAATATTTCCTAACTCTACAGTCAATGTCTGACACTAAAGAGAGAGAGAGAGAGGGAGGGAGGGAGTGGAGTGAGATAATAAAATAGTGCAGTACTTAGTCAAGGAGGCCATAGACTGAGTGGTGTAGGGTCATAAACAAATGGTGCCATTATCCCCCCTTGTGTTAAAATAGACTATTTGTACCATGTCTCTTCTTACCAGCCATCAAGGAAATCACTACAAAGGGCTACTATTGTATGTTCCCTGTGGGGTCAGGTTACTTCAAGGATCACAGCTCTCAGCTTGTAGGGGCGAGGGGGGGGGGGGGGAATAGGGAGCCCCAGTGTTTAGAAATTTGACAGAGACACTACTGGGTTCTCTTTTAACACACCTTGTTAACAAGACATATGTGGTTACTTAAGAATGTAGATACTTCAGATTATAATATAAGATAAACATTTTAATGTGCTGCAGAAGGGTTTGATTCATTTTAAAACTTAAACAAAAGGTAATAGGGCAAAGAAAGAAATGTTTTAAAAAATGAGAGAGGGGGGGGGGGACATTTTAACAACAGTGAACCTTTTAAAGATCAAGATCTTCTTGCGCATGACATTATTCCATTCAGATATATATTGTGCATGTGTGTGTGTTATATACATTGAAGATGCATGACATTATTCCATTCAGATATATATTGTGTATGTGTGTGTGTTATATACATTGAAGATCAATTTAATCAGTCATTTACAACACACAAAAACAATATGTTACAATATTCATAGACATCAAAAATACATTTTTCTTATTCCATATGCAACAATCAACCCTTCTATAGGTTCTCTTTCTTCCCAAGTAGCATCTGAGCATGGAATGGGTTGCCTAAACAAACCAAGAAAACCAAAAACTAAACACAATTTTAATACCCTAGTCAAAATGCAAAACGACTCAAAGCAAGGAAAAGGGTACGACACAATAATCTTCTTTATAAATGGAGAGTCTTTAATATATAATATAAGATTAACATTCTTGATTTATAATTATTTTCAAAAGGTAAACATTTTTATAAGTTCAGGTAAGTTTCTCGGTTAAAATCATGACCAGTTATATTGTATTTATTCTGTATGGGCCTAGTATAGATTTATTGCATGCATTTATTGATAATATAAAGGTTTTTTACAAAACCTCTAAACCCAATAAGCTATATTGGTAATGTTCTTTTTTTTTTAAATTTCTCCTCGCAGCCTTAAAAGCTTTGGGACATACAGCGCAATTTTCAAGCCTTTCTCAAACATGAATCACATACTGGTTAAACAGTTTCATCAATAGGGCAGAACACCTGGGCCCCTCCCCCCTCCCTCCTTCCAACCCTTCCACTGTGAGCAAACAAGACAAACAGAAGTAATCAATAAATATTGACAAAATGTCTTTTGTCCATTAGAGCCAATGGAAACATAGATATGAGTACACGAGTCCTTCAAACGCACATCCATGAATCTGTGTTTTTAAAGAGAAAAGGAGAAGTAATATTTCCGTCTGTCTGTGATATGCCCCAAGACTAAGTCACAAAATGTGAGCCAAGAAGAGAGATGACAGCATGTCAATAGTGTGAGCTTACGAACGGGGCTGTACGTCAGGACTTTTGCCATTTTTGTCAAGGAAAAAAAATGAAGTTTGCGCGTGTTGATACAGGATGTAGGGGATAAACTCTCCCCCCCTCCCCCCCTCCCCCCAATGGTACTTTGGCATTAGCTTAAAACTTCTTTTATGATAGTAAAAACTGAATTTCAATGGGTGTGTTATATTGTTTTACTACTCACAAAATTCTAATATTTTAACAGACTCTTTTAGTCATTATAAAAAGGGCCCAGTTAAAACTTTAATACAATAAACGGGAGGCTGTGTTGGCATAAGCATAGAATCTGTTTGTTTTTTCCATCTTCTTACTTACTAAACAAAATCTGACATTACTATTTACTTTTATAGCAATTTAGAGTATATGTGAATAAAATTGTATTTTTGTGTACATCTGTGTAAGTAAAGTACCTGTCGGACCAAAATGATCACAGGGCCGGTGAACCTGCATACACCAGTTTCTGTGGCCATGGCATATTAGAATTGTGTATCCAACGCAATGCCCAGCCGCCTTTGCTTTACCCCAACTAATGTCAGGTACCCATCAGAGCTTGGTAGGAAAAAATCCTAGTCTGCACCAGGATTCTAACCCAGAACCTTCGGATGATTGCAAGTCCAAAGCGCTGCCGCCTGTCCACCATGCCCCATTTTCTTCTAATTAAAACCATTTTATTTCGGCTCACACCCCTGAACTAGCCAGTGCAAGACAATATTTTAGTGACCTAAATCAATAGTAGGACTGCTTTGCTCAAAATAAAATTATTTTTTTTAACTGCTTTACTGAAAAGTTAAGTCTTATTTTATTACATTGTTAATTAAAGGGAATGTGTACAAGCTCTATACAACCGATCTTTGTGTATCCAATTAATGTTTTGACATTGTAGTTTTTTGTTTTGTTCATTATTTAAGATATACTAATATAATAATTTTTTTGGCGAAGACTAATTTTCTGACTGGGTATTCACTTTGAGAATAAAAGGGTATATATGACATAAAATGCTCATTATCATGATTACATTAATAAGCTGAAGAAAAAAAAAATGTTTGGTTGATGCATCCAAGAATGTTATGCTTGATCAGCATGAAACATGAATTCATTCATTTCCCCCATCTCTAATTAGTGTCAACCAGCACCTAACAATCTGTCATTGTTAAATTACTCTGTTGCACTAAAAGAGGCACCACTGGGTAAAAGAATAATGATTTTTTTTTAATCCATGTTCAAAGCCAGTGGTAATCAAAGAAAATTAAGATCAATATAACAAATCTTTTCTTATAATTTAACACAGCAATTGTGCAGTGGAGTGTTTCCTGACTAATAGAGTGTGAAACCCTCTCAGCACATTAAACAAAACAGTCCAGCTGTACATAGAGTAGTTTGGACAGCATTTATGGGTCAATGATTTTCAATCTTGAAATCCTAAAAACAAATGTGATGCAACTGTTATGACAAAAAATACTGGACTTCATTTTTCTAAAAAAAATCAAGTCATGCATAGCTGGTTAAGAGAAAAGTTAAGTTAAGGTTTAAAAGAAAAGGTACTAAAATGAGACAAGGAATATACATTGAAGTTAGCCAAAGATATTTTGTTTAAACTTGTCTAGGCAAAACGTCAATAACCATATCTTTTCTAATTAGAATGTGGCAAAATCTTTGAAAATCTCATTAATCTTGAATGAGAGGCCTAATAATTAGTGTTTGCAAGGCACTTAATGAAAAGTGCAAATCACACCACAGGAAGGCCATAATAATTACCTTTCCAACAAAAGTAACAATTGGTTTTGAAACTTTCAAAACTGATAATCATTCCAATGTTCATTTATCTTCTCTAAACAGGATTTAAATATTGATTTTCATTTGAGAAATATATATATTTGGACATGGTCCTCCTTTTGCCGGACGTCTGTCAACCCTAGTCTAGCGAGACATGGTGACTGGAATAACAAAGGAACACACACACCAACAAACTGTCTGCAGAGTACGTTCAGAAACCAGTTTTTTGCTGTTCATCATCATCAATCCCACGACCGTTGAGGTGAGTGAATGGACACTTTGGCAGTCAACTTTCTCCACTTTTGCCTATCTTGCGCGGTTGTCAATAGTTGAGTCATCTGCAGCCCTGTCCAATCCTTGACAGTGTCAAACAAGTATTTCCGCTGACGGCCTCTCCTACGCCCACCTTCCACCCTGCCCTGGAGGATTGTTTTTTGTTTTTGTCAGGCTGTTGTGCCGCAATATATGACCGAACCATGCCAGTTTGCGCCGTTTGATTGTAGCCATAATGTTTTCTTGAGGGCCTGCAATTGAGGATATTCTGTCCCACACATACGTATTAGTCCTGTTTTTTTACGTAGGAGATTTGAAGTATTTTTCTCATGCATTTATTTTCGAACGCCTTCATCTTGTTTTCAGTTGCTGATAAAAGTGTGCATGCCTCACATCCATACAGAACAATAGTTCTGACAAGGGCTCTGTAAAGTCTGAGCTTTGTTGGGAGAACAATTCTTTTACTAGTCCAGATTCTGCCGCCGTCGCAGTCCCTATCTTTGCTCAAATTTCTGGCTCAAAGTGCCCGTCTGCGGATATGATTGCTCTTAGATATTTGAAATTATGCCGCTCAGTACATCTAAATTAGTGCTCAAATTTCTGGCTCACAGCGTCTGTCTGCGGATATGATTGCTCCTAGATATTTGAAATTATGCCGCTCAGTGCATCTAAATTAGGCGCCAGAGACTGGCGTTCGTTGTGTAAGCCATGTAAGCGATGGCTGGGATTGGCAATAGAACTAAAAACAACCATAAACCTTCTCCGAGACTATAACTAATGTTTGCAAAGCATTGAATGAAGTGTATCGTGTGAATCTCCAGCATGGCTATTTTTAAATATTTCCTACAGAAAAAAAATTCGTGGCCCACCACATGAAGTATGAAATACTTAGCCTACCTTATTTCCTTTTAATATCCCTAATTCTGATATACAGACTAATATATTTTTGCTGACTACGATATAATAGGTGAAACATTAAAATTAAGGTCGATTAGGCTACATAGATCTATTTAGTAATTTTTACGTTTTAATTTCAAATTTTCTGGAAAAATTGTATGAGATAAAAATATATTAGTATCAGTGACGTCGCCAGTATTGCAAGGAGTGGTGGCAAAGAGTGCAACTACCGTGTGAATAATGTGTGTGTGTGTGTGTGTGTGGACAATAATGCAAGAAGGAATAGTGAACATATGGTTAAAAAAGAAGGCTATAATTAACAACTGGTGGGTGCACAATTTCCCCCTCAATTATTTAACATTGTACCAAAAGCTCATTAGTGAAACCTAAAATAAGAAAAGATTAAATATTTATATGAAAAGAACAATAGTAAACAATTAATTACAATTAATTATAGTATAGACCTTTCTGTTTCAAATCTTTTTTAAACATAAAAGCAAGCGTCTAAATTTTTTTTACTTGTTTAGAGGTTTGGGGGGGGGTAACAAATTGTTGACATAATTATGGGGGGGGGGCCTCTGAAAGTTTGACAGTTGCTGACAAGGGGGGGGGGGTAAAAATTGCCTAAAAATGGTTGACGTAATTAATGGATGTCCCTAAATAGTGACTAATGAGAGTCTGAGAGCCTATGAATCATGAAGCAAAATTGAAAAGGCCTACTCCTAGAGTTATTTTTAATAAACAATGAAAAATATGTAGGCTCTTAGCAGTGGCGTAGCTAGGGGAGGGGGAGTCCAAATTTGAAAGTCCCCCCGGGCCCCTACTTGACGGGAGGGGGGCCCCCAATTGAGTGTCCGAATAGTTTTTTTCTTATGTCATAATGTCTAATGTCGAATGTCAAATGCAGGGGCCCTAAAGAGGCCAAGCCCCCCCCCCTCGGGCCCCCAAATCCCTAGCAACGGCACTGGCTCTTAGGCTTAGGGGCCTACACACGTCATTTACAAATTAGAATTTTAAATATTCTATTTACTATATTTATCCTATTAGATGCTATGCAACTAGTTTGAACTAGGTACTTTGAACTACAATAAATTTATAAATTCTAAATAGTTTAATAGTAATAGGCCCTATTTTAAAGTAGGCCTAATAGACATAGATCATAGTAGTAGTAATAAATAAGTAGGCCTAATAGTAGTAATAGTTAATAGGCCTAATTAAAATACTAAAATAGTTTTAAAAAGTAATACTAATAGTAGGCCTATTAGTTATTAGTAATAGTTAATAGTAATAGTACTAATAGTGGCCTTCTTAATAAAAATTAATACTAATAGCTTACAGCTTACAGCCTACACTACAGTCTACACTAGTCTACAGTGACTCTAAAGTCAGGCTACAGCATAGTCCGGCCTAGTCCTAGTTTAACTAGACTAGTTAAAATAGCCTAAATAGGGTATGACGGTATGATTAATTCTTATTTTTCTAAATAGTTCTACATAAATAAAGGTTATTACACTTACACTTACCAAAATTTGTATTACATGAACACTATATTAAAGAGTAAGAATCCTTCTCATTCGAATAAACAGATTTTAAGACTAACTGACGTGTAGAATTTCCTCTCGCGTAAATATCTTGGACTATCACTGAAAGATAGCGGAGTATTTTTTCCCCGAATGTTATTTCCGGTGTGTGAGGATAATAATAATAAACAGTAATGTCCCTTTTGCAGGGTGACTACGCCTACAACTTGTACAACAGTAACTGGGTACAACTGCAATAATTATAATATTAATAGGCCTGCGGCCTACCACGTACTGCCACTACCTACCACTATCACTAAGCCATGCAGAATAACTGTACTATTGCCTTTTTCACAGTAGGCCTAAGCCGGCTGGTCCAGCGGTTAGATCACCGGACTGTCAACCATGCAAAAACCAACTGACAGGTCGCGGGTTCTAGCCCTGCCACCGGTGGATCCCTGTCGCCCTGCAGGAGTTTTGGGCCTAGTGGACGTAATAATCTTCTATCTAGAAGGAACGTCTGTAAACTTATAAGATATAAGATAAGCCTACTCAGCTTGTACAGTGTGAAATGGCACATAAACTGTTCATCATCATCAATCCCTTGGTCCTTCAGACTGTTGCGTGGTCGTTTGAGGACAGCGAGTGTACACCTCAGCAGTCAACTTTCTCTACTTTTGCTTATCTTGAGCGGTTTGTCAATAGTTGAGTCAACTGCAGCCCTGCCACTAGTGCCCTCACATAGGGGGGGGGCAGAGAGGCATATGCCCTGGGGCAACACTTCTAGGGGGCGGCAAATATAGTCTAAATATAGGCCTACACTATACAAAGCAGTTAGTCAAGGGGGGGGGGGTCGCTGAAACTTTTGCCCTTGGGCGCTACATAGGCTTGTGTGGGCTCTGGCCCTGTCCAAGAGTTTATAATATGTTGTCGAACCAGCATCTCCGCTGACGGCCACTCCGACGTCCACCTTCTACGGGGCCTTGAATGATTGTTTTTTGGCAAGTACAATTATTATGCAGCAACACATGACGACCGAACCATGTCAGTATTAGCCCACATTTGGTTTAAACTGTTATTCGATCCATATTACTCCAATGCTGATAGACATATAGGCAGCATAGGGCATAGGCTATATATAATATATTATAGACCTAACTATATATAGGTAGGCTTATAGGCCTATATGCTATAGATAGTTGGCGCTATATTCGGGGACGTCCATGAACTACGTCAACAAAATAGGGGGAGGGGGGTCTGAAAAAGTTTGACAATTGTTGACCTTGGTAGTACACTGTCTCAGGGTGTTGTCATTGATGATGTAAACCTCCGTATCTCAAAAGCCAGTGCAACCTTTGGAAGTCTGTACAAAAATGTCTGGAACAGAAGGGGCATTAGCACCCAAACCAAAATCTATTTTAAACATAAAAGCCAGCGTCAAAAATATAGGATACAATAAGAACATAAAGCTAAAGTGATACATACATTAGTTAGGCCTATACTAAAATATGTAAGAAAACCTAATAAAAAAAAACAAATAATAAAAAAAAAGCTGCAAGGTTCATTAAAATTAGGCGTAGGCCTACTGGTGAATATTCACAACTGGCTAGAGTAACGCCAATTGTTAAATCAAGGGCATTCAATTATAACTTAGAAATACAACACAATAACAATATTAACAATATTATGCCCGAATAAACGTATAGGCCTAAGGACTAAAACTGAACTTGACTCAAGCGTAGGCCAGCCAACAGATAAGCGTTTAACGCAATAATCGTCCGTGTTTCTATAAAAAGAGCGTAGGCCTATGTATAACATACAAGGACAAGATAAGATCAAATTCAACAAGACTAGAATCAAACTCCGGATATGCGCAGGACGCAATTTTAATCTTCTGTATAGAACAGGGGTCTCAAATAGAGGCACGCGGGCTGCATGCGGCACACCAAGTGGATTTTTTTTTTGCCCGCCAGTAGGCTAGCCTAATCTTACAAAAAATGTAGGCCTAATTCGTGAAATTCAGACAGCTAGTATAAGGGCCTATAACTGATAGACCTAGGCCTACACATTAAATTTTATTGTTAATACTTATAAGAATAAAATCTGATTTAAGCAAGTAGCAGGCCTACAGCTGTAGTTAATAAACCATGGGATTATTTCAATATTGGCTGTTATAAAATTGAACAAATAAGTTTAATAGGCTATAGGGTCGGGTTGTTGGGGAGGGGGATGCGGCCCTTGACACATCTCTTAAGTGATAAAATGGCCCATGCCTTCATCCGAGTCTGAGATCCCTGAATATAGAAGGGGCGTCTGTAAAATATTATTAGAATAAGATAGCTAATAGCCTATACGGCTTGTGCTAATTCATATAACTTACAACCTACACATAGGCCTACACTCTATTTCTTCCCAAGTAGCATTTTGGTTCACATTGGCCCTAATTATGGGTAAAATGCTCTGAATAAAAAGATATTTGAAACACATATAGGTCTAGACTAGACTATAAGCTTATTTATCAAAACGCGTTTTGACTTAAAGGCCTAATACACAAAAAAATCTTCTTACAAGATTGTCTGTAAATTATAAGATAGCCTAAGATGAGTTTCAATATGTTATAGGGTCAGGGCCGGCTCTAGGGTTTTTGACGCTCTAGGCGAGAACAAATTCTGCGCCCTCATTAAAGTTCCTTCGGCGGGGTCTGTCTGGTATGGAACTTTGAAAATGTGCTTTTGTTAATAATTGTTATAGCCCAACAAAGAATTTTATTTTATAACCTTTGATTGATGACTGTGAAATGTAAACAGTTGAATGAAAATTAACATTGGCTTTGCATTATAGATTAGGCCTAATTATTAGAAATCTAAATTATTATTAGAAAAGTGACATAACACCATGGGCGCCCGCAGAAAATTTTCTAGGGGGGGGGGCAAAATATTTTTAGTAATGTTTTAATGTAGTTTTAATTTACTGAGCGCATTTGTATTGCTAACGAACGGACAGAACACTGAAGTAATTGTAGTACACTGTAGCAATGAAGGGCATACTGTAGCAACACATTTTTTATTAGCACAATATATGTATATAATAGACGTAAACCATACAAAAAAACTTACTTTAAACAAATACTATTACAACGTAAATTTAAAATAAAATGTATTATTTAAACAAGAACTGGAGTCGTCTGTTATCGCTACCAAACAAATCTACAATTTTGTCCATAAACTCTTTTTTGTTGCCGTTCACTTTGTCTCTGTGTACTAACAACATGCACAATCTTGAAAGACGTTCATCTGACATTGTAGATCTAAGCCATAGGTTTTCAACCTTTTTCGGCTCACCGCACCCTTTTAAAACCTTACCGCTCACCGCCCCCCCCCAACTTAATTTTAATTAAACATATATAGGCCTATCATTAATTCTAAAAGAAATTTATTTGTATTATTAATTTAGAAATATAAGAGACTTATTTAATAGCACTATATCATGTAATTTCTGTAATTATTAATGTTTTAAATATAAACTCCTTAAATAGACAAAACAATTAATGCAGGAAATGTTTATTTACAACTGTTGAACGTAAATTATTTTAATCCTCTAATAATTAAATCTTGTTATGAATACCACAATGTTGAATGTATATAAAGAAATAATAATAATCAGTAAAATTTGTTATATCACAAAACAGAACTTGTTCGGCATCACTATTGAATCAAACTTAGAAACATTTGTAAATTAAAGGGAGATAATTATGTCGTTTCATTTGAACTAATATTTCTGTATTTTTTTCTTTTATAAAAAAGAATTAATGGCTTACATTTATAACTTTAAAATGATCAAACTGTAAAAAGTATTTGAAAATTATATAAATACAAGCCGTTATGTGCCCGGTCCTCCGAACCGGCTAAAAGTTATGTTTACATACACTCTAACTACTCAGGCAGTTATAATGAGATTGCCCGCATGACCTACGACACGAATTTAAACGTGAGGTAATTTTTTATTTGCCCGCTACAACATGAATTACCCGTTAAAATCATTACTCATCACCCATTATAACAATTACAAAATTGCCCGCTATAAATTACGACGCAAATTAAAACATGAATATATTTTGTTCTATTCATTGATTAAGAACATTCGACAGTACTTTTTTTTTTTTTAATGATTGTTTGATATATTTTTTTTACGACAAACATTAAGTCGCAGACCTATGTTGTGTTGTTTTTGTCTATTTGCTATTTATTTATTTATTGTTGCTTTGGAAGCAAACTTAGAATTAAATTTTCTATTCAACATGTAAAACGATAACAAATGAAACCCATATGAAATAATGTTTATAAAACGTATACGACACGAATTAAAACTTTAAAAAGTTAGTTCCAGCAATTTGAACATTGCCCGGCAAATTAAACATTGCCCGGTAATATAAACATTGTCCGGTAATTTAAACATTGCCCGGTAATTTAAACATTGCCCGGTAATTTAAACATTGCCCGGTATTATAAACATTGCCCGGTAATTTAAACATTGCCCGGTAATTAAACATTGCCCGGTAATTTAAACATTGCCCGGTAATTTAAACATTGCCCGGTAATTTAAACATTGCCCGGTATTATAAACATTGCCCGGTAATTTAAACATTGCCCGGTAATTAAACATTGCCCGGTAATTTAAACATTGCCCGGTAATTTAAACATTGCCCGGTAATTTAAACATTGCCCGGTATTATAAACATTGCCCGGTAATTTAAACATTGCCCGGTAATTTAAACAATGGCCGTTACCAAGGCGATAAGCCTAAAGGTGCCCAGTTCTCGGAACTGTATAAAATAACCCATGGAGTTATAAGCAATAGTCTTTTCCGGTAACTTAAACCATTTAAATATTGCACTCTACAAATTACGACGCAGATTAAAACAAAATTTGTTTCCCTTCTTAAACGCATAAATACGCAAAATTTGATGACGCCATATAATTATAAGCTTAAATATAGAGTGTAACCAGGACCACTGCGTTTAAATAAGCTTAGTAATGCGTCGGTATTACTTCCCGAAACAGAAAAAAAATGCTAAATCTATTTGCTTTGTCCTATGTTTGTAAAGTTTTAAATTATTAATTAGCTTTAAGTCATGTATTCACAGTGTAAAGTATTAAAGTAGTGATAGATTAAGAAAATCAACTACAGTATTGGTAGTGTAAAGAATTTATGTTGTTTACGGCACGTAGACAATTTAAACATGAAGAAAATTTGTTCCCGTCATTGAGTTGAGATAATAAAATCCATGCACATAGTTTGATGACGTCAATTTAAACATGAATGAAAAATGTCCCTTCATTGCTAAAAAATCCATGCGCAAAGATTGATGACGTCATAAAAATAATCTCAGCGCATCCTTTTTTTTCTAACTTTGTGACGAAAAACTATAAAAAGTTGTACTGGCAAAGACAATGTGAATCAAAAGTTGTGTTTTTTTCGCGTTTTTTGACCAAACTGACCACTGCGGTCATTTTAATTTTTTTAAAACCTTGACAGTGTTCACCGCCGTAACGCAAAGAATATTTGTAGCAAATTTCACGTTTTTATGTCCAGTATTTAAAAAGATTATGCGGTATGTACATACCCACATACATACATACATATTCCTTTTGAGATTTATATATATACAAGCCGTTATGTGCCCGGTCCTCCGAACCGGCTAAAAGTTATGTTTACATACACTCTAACTACTCAGGCAGTTATAATGAGATTGCCCGCATGACCTACGACACGAATTTAAACGTGAGGTAATTTTTTATTTGCCCGCTACAACATGAATTACCCGTTAAAATCATTACTCATCACCCATTATAACAATTACAAAATTGCCCGCTATAAATTACGACGCAAATTAAAACATGAATATATTTTGTTCTATTCATTGATTAAGAACATTCGACAGTACTTGTTTTTTTTTTAATGATTGTTTGATATATTTTTTTACGACAAACATTAAGTCGCAGACCTATGTTGTGTTGTTTTTGTTATTTACTATTTATTTATTTATTGTAGCTTTGGAAGCAAACTTATAATTAAATTTTCTATTTAACATGTAAAACAATAACAAATGAAACCCATAAGAAACAAAGAAGAAATATTTTTTTTTTACATTGTGTTCAATGTAATCGCATAATGATCTTTTACATACACTTTACATATCCATGGAGTTATAATGACATTGCCCGCTACACAGTTAATATATAAGGCAATTAAAGGTAATTTTTTATTTGCCCGCTACAACATGAATTACCCGTTAAAATCATTACTCATCACCCATTATAACAATTACAAAATTGCCCGCTATAAATTTCGACGCAAATTAAAACATGAATATATTTTGTTCTATTCATTGATAAAGAACATTCGACAGTACTTTTTTTTTTTAATGATTGTTTGATATATTTTTTTTACTACAAACATTAAGTCGCAGACCTATGTTGTGTTGTTTTTGTTATTTACTATTTATTTATTTATTGTAGCTTTGGAAGCAAACTTATAATTAAATTTTCTATTTAACATGTAAAACAATAACAAATGAAACCCATAAGAAACAAAGAAGAAATATTTTTTTTTTACATTGTGTTCAATGTAATCGCATAATGATCTTTTACATACACTTTACATATCCATGGAGTTATAATGAGATTGCCCGCTACACAGTTAATATATAAGGCAATTAAAGGTAATTTTTTATTTGCCCGCTACAACATGAATTACCCGTTAAAATCATTACTCATCACCCATTATAACAATTACAAAATTGCCCGCTATAAATTACGACGCAAATTAAAACATGAATATATTTTGTTCTATTCATTGATAAAGAACATTCGACAGTACTTTTATTTTTTTTTTATGATTGTTTGATATATATTTTTTACGACAAACATTAAGTCGCAGACCTATGTTGTGTTGTTTTTGTTTATTTGCTATTTATTTATTTATTGTTGCTTTGGAAGAAAACTTAGAATTAAATTTTCTATTCAACATGTAAAACAATAACAAATGAAACCCATATGAAATAATGTTTATAAAACGTATACGACACGAATTAAAACTTTAAAAAGTTAGTTCCAGCAATTTGAACATTGCCCGGCAAAGTAAACATTGCCCGGTAATATAAACATTGCCCGGTAATTTAAACATTGCCCGGTATTATAAACATTGCCCGGTAATTTAAACATTGCCCGGTAATTTAAACATTGCCCGGTAATTTAAACATTGCCCGGTAATTTAAACATTGCCCGGTAATTAAAACATTGCCCGGTATTTTAAACATTGCCCGGTAATTTAAACATTGCCCGGTAATTTAAACAATGGCCGTTACCAAGGCGATAAGTCTAAAGGTGCCCAGTTCTGGGAACTGGATAAAATAACCCATGGAGTTATAAGCAATAGTCTTAAGCGGGGATAAAGTATTTTCCGGTAACTTAAACCATTTAAATATTGCATTCTACAAATTACGACGCAAATTAAAACAAAATTTTGTTCCCTTCTTAAACGCATAAATACGCAAAATTTGATGACGCCATATAATTATAAGCTTAAATATAGAGTGTAACCAGGACCACTGCGTTTAAATAAGCTTAGTAAGGCGTCGGTATTACTTCCCGAAACAGAAAAAAAATGCTAAATCTATTTGCTTTGTCCTATGTTTGTAAAGTTTTAAATTATAAATTAGCTTTAAGTCATGTATTCACAGTGTAAAGTATTAAAGTAGTGATAGATTAAGAAAATCAACTACAGTATTGGTAGTGTAAAGAATGTATGTTGTTTACGGCACGTAGGCAATTTAAACATGAAGAAAATTTGTTCCCATCATTGAGATAAAAATCCATGCACATAGTTTGATGACGTCAATTTAAACATGAATGAAAAATGTCTCTTCATTGCTAAAAAATCCATGCGCAATTTTTGATGACGTCATAAAAATAATCTCAGCGCATCCTTTTTTTTCTAACTTTGTGACGAAAAACTATAAAAAGTTGTACTGGCAAAGACAATGTGAATCAAAAGTTGTGTTTTTTTCGCGTTTTTTGACCAAACTGACCACTGCGGTCATTTTAATTTTTTTTAAACCTTGACAGTGTTCACCGCCGTAACGCAAAGAATATTTGTAGCAAATTTCACGTTTTTATGTCCAGTATTTAAAAAGATTATGCGGTATGTACATAGCCAGCCACATACATACATACATACATATTCCTTTTGAGATTTATATATATATATGATATGATTATATGACTAAAGAATTTATATGTATACTTTTAAGCATTACAATAACTACTCAGTTTGTATGATTACTACGTATCTATACCATTTAACGATAACTTGGACATTAATTTTAATGGATTCAAACGGATTATAGGACATCTCGGTAAAACTGAGATCAAAATATCATTAATATTAACATGTGTTAGGGCGAAAGTGAACGGTCAGCAGGGTTGACAGTCCGGTGAACCAACAATATGACCAGCCAGCCGCACACCATATTTACCAAGACGCGTCACACATCCATTTAGCAGATTTCGTTACATTATATAAGAACAAAGGGGACCGCAGCGACTGCAAAAAGACAGGAATCTCCCTTTTGAGCATAGTTGGTAAGATCTTTGCAAGAGGCACTATCAAGGCTGCAGGTGCTGTCATCTAGAGTCTATCCTAAGTCTCAGTGCGGTTTCAGAAGCGACTTATCCACTATAGACATGATCTCCTCCATTCGACTGCTACAAGAGAGGTTCCGCGAGATGAATAAGCCATTATACATTGCTTTCGTTGATCTCACTAAAGCATTTGATATGGTCAGCAGAAGTGGACTCCTCAAACTCCTGGCAAAAATAGGATTCCCTCAAAAACTGCTCTCTTTCATTGCCTGTTTTTTTTTTTAGAAAACCAGGTGCACAGTTAAGTTTAATCAGAGCCCTTTGAAGTCCGCAGTGGTGTTCAACAAGACTGCGTACTTGCACCCACCTTGTTTGGAATATTCTTCTCGTGTCTACTGCACTATGCTTATGGAGACTGCAACGAGGGTGTCTACCTTCACACAAGCAGATCTGGAAAGCTCTTCAATCTAAACAGGCTCAAAGCTAAAATCTCAAGCAGTGTTCTCCTAGATGGGGAGATAAATAGTAGAATAGCTAAAGCCATGGGCACTATGGCAAGATTTAACCAAAAAAAAAAACGAGTCTGGGTGAACTCACTGCTCACACGCTCCGCTAAGTAGCCAGTTTATCGAACATGCGTTCTGATTACCCTGCTGTACGGCTGTGAGACATGGAGCACATATTCCTGGGAGGATAGAAAACTGAACACCTTTTACCTTAGGTGTCTCAGACTCATTTAGATATAAGATGGCAGGACAGTGTTTCAATCGCAGAGGTCCTACGAAGAGCAGTGTCAAGACATCCGTAATACTCTCAGTAACAGACGTCTCAGCTGGCTAGGTCATGTACGCCGAATGCCACAGGGTCGACTTCCACAGGACATTCTATATGGAAAGTTAGCTTCGTGACAATGAACAATGAACAATATTTATTTGCCACATAGTACATAGACAGAGACCTGCTGGACGTCCAAAACTGAGATTTGCGGATGTCTGCAAAAGAGATATGAAACAACTCCAAATTGACCCAAACAGTGGGGAGATCATGGCGCAGGATAGGCCCACTTGGAGGGCAGGAATCAAAGAAGGTTTCAGGCTTGCGGGAGAGGAGCACGCCAGGAAAAAGACAGTGGAGAAAAATGTGGTCCACTCCACTACATTCAACTGCAGCAAGTATGACCGTGCCTGTACGTCCAGGATTGGCCTCTTTAGCCATATGAGGGCCCGCAAGGGAAATGAATCGTCTCTCGAGACGTAAAGTGCCGACGATTGTGCTAAACGATCGCTCCACCGTACATGTTGTTGCTGGTAATGTTAGCAAAACTAGTAAGGCATACGGCAAGGTAACAAGTCGATGAAATTTTGGCTACTTTTGTATTGTCGCGTTTTCCGAAAATCAAACTAACTCAAGGCTTTACTATCAAAATTGTCAATGTGGTATACCTGATTAATCCCCCAAAGATAATGAGATCGATATGACAATGGAAGGAGTCACACACATAAATGTTTTAATTATTAATTTTTTTGTTTATTTTAGTCCAAATTTTTTTTTTATCTATCAATCGGGGGGGGGGGGGCACTTTTCCAGGGGGGGGGGGGCAAGTGCCCCCCCCTTGCCCCCCCCCCCCCTGCGGGCGCCCATGCATAACACACAGTTTTACATTAGATATATGGGTTTATAGGTTTCCCTGCATTATGTACAGTTCTCTTAATAACAAACTGAAACTCACAGTTAGAGTAGATATTTTCTTCTGTTTTTAAAACAATAAAAAAAATACACAAAGACTAGGCTACTTGATATTGCTTGATATTGGATTATTGTTTTCTTTACTACGGTCCAAAAGTCACTTTTAAATACTGATTATCAGTATTTATACTCCTAAAGACTATACCCTTACGGTACTTTTCATGCTTTCTGCCTAGCAAATTCTTGTATGAAGGCTTTTGATTCTAACTTGCTATCTCACTTTCAATAGAAATTGTCGCCAGACCCGCAAGTCTCTCCTGACACTGTGTACTACGCAGATAGGTTTTAATTTTAGAAAAACTTCGTCCAGCACTACAGAAAGTGGCAACGTAAGCAAAATACGAAGGGCTATACAAATGTTAGGAAATCCATTTTCAAGATTATGTTGGTAAATGTAGTTTATGACTTCTTCAGGGTTTGATACTGAGTTCGGAACACTGTCGTATGCAGCAATGTTAGATTCATTCAATTTAAACCTTCATCTTTTTCAATTTATTGTTAATGCTTTTCCAAGTTTTTGCACATCGACTTAACCTCTGATGTTTCTTGTTTTTTAAGGTCAGGAATGTTGTACAAAAATCAAAAGACACCAGATACTTTATTTAACTGGGAAAATCTTTCTTTTACTGCATAAACAGTTATGTCTAAAGCAGCAACATAAAAGTGGATCTTGTAACTTTCTGAGGGGTCACCTGCAATATTTACAGATTCATAATTTGATTCGTAATTAACCATGTTCTTCTTTCTTTGAATTCGGACCTTCTCTTTCTCAAATGCTGGTTCTATCCCATGCAACTTCTTATGCTACTTCAATAGCATCAAAGACTCATCAACCAGAACTGTATTGAACTCTCAATCACTTCTAGATCTAGCTGTAACCGAAACCTTTTAGTTGTTTTTTTTTTCAGGTGACTAACTGCTCTGTGGAGAATCAAGTCCTTTTCTTGCAGTATCTTATTATATATTACCAGCATATTACTAAAGGTATGTTTACTTGAAAAAAAATGTTGTGCTATGTGATAAGTGCAACAATAAACTTGAAGTCTGAGATATGTTTAAGTACCGGTAACCCAAGTGCTTCTAGCTTCTACCTTCGCAATAATGCCACTAGATCCAACTAGTGTCTTCAGAAATCTCTTCCAAAGCATCACACATATGAGATAACTGGTGCCACATAGGTGTTAGTGCATCAATTCGACTGGACCATCTTGTGCCACTTAGGGGATCTAATGTACTCGTTTTCGTAATTAACAGTCTGAAAATGCACAAAAACAACAACTGCACTGCAAATGCAAACAACTCAGCGTCCTCACGACTTACGATTCACGAACTGACTTGAAGGTCACGGGAAGTGAGGGGTTGCCTTTTTGCACTCCGTTACGCAATGAGAGGTTACCAAACTAAGTAGGTACTGTTAAGGGTATACTTTCCTTTTTTCTTAAATAAAATCCCCTTCGCCTTTCATTATCAAGTAATTCATCTGCCTATGCTAGTAGCGCGCAGAAGCACTAAACTTTAATATAGTTTATATTTTTAAACCCCCAAATAAAAAAAATCCTAAATTTTGCGCCCTCAAAAATTTTGCGCCCCCCAAAATTTTGCGCCCTCCGAAATTTTACGCCCTAGGCAGCCGCCTAGTTCGCCTATATGG
The DNA here is from genome assembly GCA_949126835.1 of Anisus vortex. Classification (NCBI taxonomy): domain Eukaryota; kingdom Metazoa; phylum Mollusca; class Gastropoda; family Planorbidae; genus Anisus; species Anisus vortex. The sequence continues at coordinate 28,610,711 of OX421508.1, forward strand.
ATGAGCCGGCCCTGTATAGGGTAGGCCTATGCCTATATATATAAAGTCAAGCCCTCTATGTGGCCTTATAATATGGGGCCGGCGAAGCCATAATTAAATGTAGCCTATGACTTAATTAATTAGCCTAAATATGCAAAACAGTAAAACATCAGCGTATTACGTAGAGGTCCGTCCCAAACAGTTGGATATAGCTCTTGTTATAATTTTAAATAGCCCATCCTATAAACTATAAATAGTGTCTTTTCAAAGAAAATGTCGTAACTTTTTATGTGTGAACTTAAAATTTAATGTGATTTTTTAAAATGTGAATGCCTAAACAAACACGTGGTCTATATAAGGTCTGAACGTCTGAACTATACAGCACAAACATTTATTGGATACTTATTATTATAATGGCCTATCGATGAATGGGGTAACGGACGTGAGCTTTGAAGAGATATAGGCCCTACTTTAAATATAACACTATAATTGATAAATATATAGTTATATAATTGGGATATATATATAATTATTATGTATATAGCCTATACATAAAGGCATAGGCCTACATACATTATTATATAGGATGATATATAGAGACCATAATATTAGTATGTAGTAGGCTACTTTAGGGCCTATGTATGTAGGCCCTAATGTTAGGTTTTTTGGCTTTGTCGACATTTTGGTAGCATAATATAGGCCTAGATTATATAGGCTAGATCATATGTTCTCAACCTTTTTCGGCTCACCGCTCCCTTTTACATTTTTTTTCCGCTCACCGCCCCCCGCCCCCCCCCACCAACTTATTTTAGCTCCCACTCCCTCCCCCTTCTTCCGCCCATCTGGACTATATAGTTTCCGCATTTTTTTTAGGCGGACTAGACTTTTGTGTGATTAATTATCTTTAAAAAAAAATGAAAAGGAAACATATTGTAAGAATTAATAGATCAAAAAATTGCCTTAACAAAAGATTTAAATAAATCAATATTAATGTGAATCGTTTGCCTGGTGTGTTGTCTATTTTTGTATTTGTCTATTTTAGTTTCAATTTTGGTTGCAAAAGCCTTAGGTCTAATAATCAGTAATATTTGTTATATCACAACAGAACTTGTTCGGCATCACTATTGAATCAAATGTAGAAACATTTTTTAGTTAAAGGGAGATAATTAGCCCATTTTATTTGAGCTAATATTTCTTTTTTTTTGTGTTTTCTTTTATAAAAAATAAATTGCTTACAATTTATAACTTTGAAATGATCAAACTGTAAAAAAATATTTAAAAATTATATAAATATTATGTGACTAAAGAATGTATATGTATATTTTCAAGCATTACAATAACTACCCAGTTTGTATAATTACTACTTATCTATACCGCATAACATTATTGCGAGATCGACGACTGTTTAAAACACATTAGGACATCTCGGTTAAACTGAGATCAAACTATCATTAATATTAGCAGATGATAAGGCGACAGTGATCGGTCAGCAGAGTTGGAAGGACGGTGAACCAATCACAGGACCAGCATGCCGCATTCTATATTTGCCAAATACAGACCCCTACTTCATCGAAAATTTACTGCGATTCCTATTTCTTATTAATATAATAATATCTAGGCATACTGTTGGGGGATGTCATATATTTAGCAGCGCTTGCGTTTACATCACGTTTCATCATCCAAAAACTAATCGATTCAAATAGCTGAGGTGTTAAAATATATCAGGTAGGCTACGTTTGTACCGCCCACTTGCCCTTCACCGCCCCCCAATCGCCCCGGAAATGTCAGCGCCCCCCTAATGTTTCTCACCGCCCCCCGGAGGGGGGGGCGTTATCGCCCCCGTTGAGAACCTATGGGCTAGATGGTCCAGTAATAAGCTTACAAAGATAACAGAATCCGCGTTAGAAGAAATAATATTAATGCTTCTGACAAAGTAGGCCTACAAAATAAATACACACAATTAGTAGCCTAGGTCAAAGAAATAGCCTAACACTGGCAGCTAGTATATCCAACACATTGCCTCATAGAGTACACGCGTGACGTAGTCGCGAATACGCCACAATTGCTATAGGCCTAATAGATAATAAACTATTTATCTCCATAACAGCCATACTTTAAAACTCTTATACGATATATAGTGTATGCAAAGAATGTGCGTGTCAATCAAACCAACGCCAAAACACTTCCAAACAAAGTAGTTTTTATATAAACACATAGATCTAGTTTATTTGAGTCTACATGTAACTTTAAAAAAACAACGAAGGAATGTTGTTTTTTTTTTTGTTTTTTTTTAATAGACCTATAACACATTATTCGTTTGTTCAATTCGAGTGCATTTATTTATTTTTATCTAGCTATATTAGCCTACGTATTTATGTATAGAGGGCGATAATTCAGCGTGAAAACATAAATCGTGATAACATCTTTATAGACAACGAAAACGGTAAAGTAAAGATCAATAGGTAGGCTAATACGCCTAGGCCTATAGGCCTAGGTAGAATCCGTAGAATCCGATCTTCTCTTTGTTACATTTCAAGAAGAAGAGTTGTCAATAACATCATTTTTGGCCTGCCTAAAATTTGAGCTAAAATTATATTATTTTTAATGACAAATCTTTTATTGTTGGAAAGTAAAAACTTTTAGAAAATAGGTCCCATTTCGAAAGGAGGGCAGGCCACTTGAAAAGAATGTCAGAAGGCAGAGCAGCCAGAACACAACACCACCAGAGACAAAGAGGAAATAGAGGCTTAGGGGCAGACCAAGACAAAGATGGCTCGAAGCTATAGAGGCGGATCTGCATAAACTTTGTTTGCATGGCTGAGGAAAGCCAAGGATAGGCCCGAATGGAAGGAGGTGGTGAATCAGGCTAAAGCCATACATGGGCTGTAGCGCCATAGGGATGGATGTGTACAAGGCTAAAGCATTGAACTCTATCTTCAAAGACGAAATGTCACAAACGCTGGAGACATGGGACTTGCCTGTCATAACGATAAGGTAATAAGATGAGCACCCGCTTAGGTGTTCCAGCTCAGAGAAGATTCCCATTTCTATTGTCACTTCCTTGGCATGGAACATATTATGCAGATCCGTGTATGGCTTAATCTTTAATACAAGCATAATATAATTACTGGCAGGATCAGCCAAATTTCTGTCGTTTCGTTTACCAACACCAACCTAGCGACGTTCGGCCGGTTAGACTACTCGCACGGGGTGGGTGTCGCCGCTCTTGGCAGAACGTATCCCGTGACCTCCCCGGCCTCAATCACACTTTCTGCGTGAGGCATTCAATGAGAACTAGGTTCGACCACATAACTCGCACTGTATGACGCATATCTCGCACCGATTTTAAAAATGCCTTTAAAATTGCCTGCGAAATTCCCATCGGATCATTATCGCTGTGGCACTGTCACGCGGTAGCCTATATCCAAGACTATATTATTGGTCTGGACATCCAGGCAACCGGAGTCCAGGGCGGGTTTGAGACGGAATGTTGTGCTTGTTTGCTTCCTCTCCACCGAGGCTCGGAGCAATGAACCTCGGACGCGCAACAGTGTAAAGCATGCCCCCCTCCCCCACGCTTTAGCCCGCCGGTGTGCTCTTAATGTTAACGTATTAGCGGTTTACAAATTTCGTCAGTCTTTGAGGCCCATGACCTAGCTATCACTGGATCTACCATACGCCTCACTCCGTCACACACAAAGATGGTGGCGATCGAGGCATACTGCGACCGCACTCCCAAGCATTAGCCCACCGGTCTGACTCGGGAACGAGTGGTTTACAGTGGTTTTGCCAGCTTCGAGGCTCATTAATACAAAATTACAAAACTACATGGTTGACGCTTAGGCTACCAGAAGGACTATTTTTAAAAATTATTGTCTGTTATTTTAAAGATAAATGCGGCATTAGGCCGACATTCCCCATGCGTTGAATGAATCCCTACAATTATATATATATATATATATATATATATAAATATATATATATATATATATATATATATATATATATATATATATATATATATATATATATATTATATATATATATATATATATATATATATATAGCGTTATGATGTAGGCCTAGGCCTCTATAAATTGGCCTTATAGGCCTATGTGGTCCATGATTTTTTTTTACTTAACGGTGATAGTCCATAGTCTTACGAGACGGAAGAATGTCAACAAATAATAATAAATTATAATACTATAAGCTTATAAGTAGGCCTATTGAAGTAGATCACATGTATACGTGCCCAGGCCTATATAATATATAATAATATTAATAATATATTATATAAGCTTAGTCAATTATAAAATTGTCTAGATTATTAAATATAAACTGTAGCAGTGTAGGCCCTATAACTTGGTCTATTAAGTAAAAAAATAAATTAACAAATTGTAAAAAATATAATTTATTAATTTAAAAGAAACAATACAATGCTATAGCTATAGCTAATAGTCCTTCTGACCCATACACAAAAATAAGATAATAATATGAACATGTACAAAATGAACGAGGTTTTTGACGATTCGATCGTATAGCGGCGAAATAAGTTAAACTTTTTAATGTTTTTGAAGAGCGCGATTTTTGACAGTCTCGCTTGCAAGTGGATTTACCCGAAAAGTTTTTCAGTATTGTAATTTTTAATGTTGTGTAAGTTTTTATATTTATTGCTTTTTTAAATTGGTAAACCTTCAAATTTAGGTAAGCAGTTATATCCGAAATCCCCAGTCATTTCCTTACCAATCTTTTACAAATTCATTGTCAATCAGCCCCACCAACCCAACAGCCAACTTGACTGACTACAACTACAGACTACACTTAACACTGGACTACGACTACAGTCTACAGTGTCTACAGTGACTTGGACTTGACAAGAGTCTTTCAATGATGAGTATTGAATTGAGTCGACTTGACAAGACCACTCACCAGCTTAGCTACTACTACTAGACTAGTGTCGCATTTTATTTTGTTCTTTGCCACCCACTAGTAAGAAAAAATTAGGCCTATCTATACCAGACCACAGGCAAAGGCTTATATTATAAATACTTATATATAAATTATAAAATATAGGCCTAACTGAAAACCAAAACAAACTTACAAAGACAAAGAGTTGAAACACAAATAAATAGGCCTAAGTGACAAAGAGGTTTAACTTTCATTGGAATTTATGCACAATACTATAAAAAAATCAAAGTTAGTCACATAGACACATTCATAGAAGATAGATTATAGATGATAGATGACGATAAAATAAAAAAAAAACTAGGCATATAAATATAATATATATAGTATAGAATATAGGCAATATTAATATAGGGCATCATAATTAGGCTACTAAGTTTATTATAAGTATATAAGTAGCCTAGATACTACTAGACTGTCACTAGATAGTAATTAGGCCTATTTATAAGTTTTATTTTAGCAGTTATAGTTATAGCCTAATTACTAAATTACCTATCTAATTAGAACTTGGCCTGAATGAAAATATCACTGAAAATCTATTTTTTTTATGCCATAGGCCTACTATTACTAGCCTATTGATATTTTATGCTGTCAATAGTTATAAAAACAAAAAAGGCCTAAAAAAAGTGACTATGCGTCTATTGACTTGATATATATATAAATAATGAATAGCAAGAAGAAAATGAAAGTTAACATGTCCAATGTAAAGTTCAAGAATTGTAAAGGCAAAGGCTGAGTCACAGACTATTTTAATTTTCAGCCTCCATAAAATTGTAACTGCTTTTATTACCATTCAAATAATAGAATGCACTCTACTGGCTATTTTTAGATGACATTCCGTTGAGATAAACTAGAAATGCCAGTTGAAACAGACATGGAAGTAGATGATGAGCCAGCTAATGGTGAGGGAAACTTGAGAGCCCAGCAAGAAAAAACTGCTCCACTGACATTCAATCCAGCTGGTAAGCCTTTTTTTAAAAAATTATTTCAATAGGTAGACTGATCATTGGGTCCTGGTATACTGGTATTTGTTTTTTATAATCCTAATTTATAATGGCTTTATTAGAAAAGATATAGTAGTATAAAGAATGTCGCTTCGGCTTAAATATTTTAATAAAAATAATATTAGGAAATTTTTATATATCAGATCTGCTTTGTAAACTTTTTCTTCAGAAGCACACATGGTTTTCATGGTGCTGAAAAAAAAATTAAAAAAAATAAAATGTTGGATTTGCATTATAAATCAAAAGTCATTATAGGGGGCCTATATAGATCTATATACAAACAGTAATTTTTTTTTAAAATCCTTGTAATGCTTTTAAAGATGATTTCTCCAGCCTTTGACGTCATTAGGGGAGGTTCTTTGATCAATATAATGAAGGACAAAGTTTAAAAATCCAATTTCAGCAACATAAAAAACCGGTTTGATAAATCACACAATTAATATCTTGGAGAAAAATCATCCCTTTCAAAGTTATTGCCTTAGAAACCGATATATATATTTGAATTTACATTTATATACAATAGCTCTAATTTGAATCTCATTAACTTTTCTATGCCACATTTTAATAAATGTTATCTTTATACATTACAGACGCTCCTTCTATAAAGAAGATTATTGCATCCGTGATCCAAATCTAGCCTTGCATTTTTATTTTATGTTTTAAATGATAAGTTACTGGTTTTCCTGGTTTGTTCAGGCAACCCATTCCATGCCCACTCGAGAAAAAAGAGTACAAATGGTGGTCACTTTCACTATTTATTCTGATGGTTTTATAAATTACATTTATCAATCTCTTTGTTGGTTTAATATATATATTTTGGCTATTGATGTCCAATTTATGTTAACCAGACCTGCAGATTATCATCAAGCTAAGCATTATATTTTCAGACATTAAAGCTACATTTTTTTTGTCTGTTTTGTTTCAGACTACGGACCCGTTGAAGTTCCTGAGGCTGTGACATCTGTGGCCACCTATGAGGCAAATGGTCCACGCCTCATGATGACCCAGATTGTGAATGAAAATTTTAAGTCTTATGCTGGTGTGCAGACTTTGGGACCATTCCATAAAGTAAGCTCTTAAATGTTCAGCGAGTAGGGTTGGCAGTGCTTATAGAATAATACAGTAGAACCTCAATATTTGCCCAGTGGAAAGGATGAGAAAAAAAGAGGATAAATTTCAAATACATGTAGGAATCAACTAAAAGCGGTTTAATCCAATTTTTAGCACTGCAGCATGGAGGTATAGAGGCAGCCACCTTTCATTGCCGTACAGAAAGACCTGGGTTTGAATCCTGGTTAAGATTTTTGTCCCCAGGTCTAGAGGGTTTTCTTGTTTTTTAAGTTTACTCTGATGGGTACCTGACGTTAGTTAGGGAAAAGTAAAGGCTGCTGGGCATTGTGCTGGTCGCACAATCTCCTAATATGATGTGGTTACAGAAACTGGTAAACTCTGCTTCACTAGCCCTATAGCCAAAATGGTCTAAAAAAATATTTTACTTACATTCTGAAAATAAAAATCGTAGTTAATAGCACATAAACATTTTTTGTGTGTATAATATAATAAGATGATTATTGTTTGACAAATCCAGTGTAAATTTATTAGGCCCATTGATTGTTGTCATTCACAAAATTTGCAGATTGATCAAAACATACCATCACACTGCCCCATTCTGGCATGTCACAAGTTAAACTATGGCTATACTTTATACTTTTATATGTTTATACTGGAGTCAATCTATATCAAAAGTGAAAACCATGGATTACAAAAAAGTGTTTGCCAAGTATTTTTAACTATTTAATCCAACTTGATTCTTTAAAAAATGTTTCCTTTAGATCCAATATGTTGTGCAATGTGAGGTAATAGATTACCTTCCAGCTAAAATTTATCATCGTTTTTGAAACCAATAATATATTATGTGGAAATTTTCAGTTATAGCTTAAAACAGTCTTTTAAGTAGCTAAGTTTAAATCTGAGTGTATGGTATAAGATGAATTCAAAGTTTAATAATTAAGCAGAGTCAGAGATGAAAATATCTGTATATTGATGTACTTGTAAAATATTTCTAAGGAAAAAGGGCTTCCTTGCTGATTGTTTGATTATAATTGGATATAAAACTCTTCTGCTTTCTTAGTTATTAGGGAATACAATTTAATGTCTTTGGTTTCCATCTAAAAATGCTGGGTTGTTTATATTCATTTTTTAGAAGATAGTGTGTCATAAAATATTTTAATTTAATAATTATTAACACACCCGGAATAAACACTATTTTCATATTATTTATGTACTAATATTTTGTGTGTGTTTCATTTTTCCCTGGCAGAATTTTACAGCCATTATTGGTCCGAATGGGAGTGGTAAATCCAATGTTATTGATTCCATGCTTTTTGTCTTTGGATTCCGCGCAAACAAAATCCGATCCAAGAAAATCAGCATCCTCATCCATAACAGTGACAAGCATCAGGACATCAACAGCTGCACAGTGGCCGTACACTTCCAGAAGATCATTGACAACAAAGTTTGTTTACGCTCTTGTTACTACTCTTATATTATGTATTACAGACGCTCCTTCTATAAAGAAGATTATTGCCTCCCTACACTCATCCTTGGTCTGAGTCTAGTCTTGCATTTTTATTAATGTTTTAAATGATGTTAAGTTACTGGTTTTCCTGGTTTGTTCCTGCAACTCACTTACTCAAATTCATCAACATAGAGTTAAATTGTCATAAGCTTTTGTACTTTTAAGAACATATACTCTTTCCTATCAGGAATTAGAAATAAAGGGGTTGATTATGTTTAGACTCATTTAGGAATAATCTCCATACCGTTTGAATCAGTACTGGCCAGTTTCTTTGAAGATAACTTTTAAAAATAAAAATTAATAGAGGGGTTCGGTACTTTAATGTATCAATATATAAATATTATCATATTGACAACGAAGTTTGTTTACGCTCTTGTTACTACTCTTATATTATGTATTACAGACGCTCCTTCTATAAAGAAGATTATTGCCTCCCTACACTCATCCTTGGTCTGAGTCTAGTCTTGCATTTTTATTAATGTTTTAAATGATGTTAAGTTACTGGTTTTCCTGGTTTGTTCCTGCAACTCACTTACTCAAATTCATCAACATAGAGTTAAATTGTCATAAGCTTTTGTACTTTTAAGAACATATACTCTTTCCTATCAGGAATTAGAAATAAAGGGGTTGATTATGTTTAGACTCATTTAGGAATAATCTCCATACCGTTTGAATCAGTACTGGCCAGTTTCTTTGAAGATAACTTTTAAAAATAAAAATTAATAGAGGGGTTCGGTACTTTAATGTATCAATATATAAATATTATCATTTAGGTTATGGTTTCCTTTTTTTGTAGTATCCATGCAAATATATTTTTTTAAATTATGATAACTATACAACATGCAGCAGAAAAAAGCCCGTAAAAATAGCCTTGTGAAATTCAAAAGAACAGAAAAATAACTACGCCATCGACTCCCTGAGACCTAAGACATACAAATACTATTTGAATTACACAATTAATGTAATATTTTTTTTAGTTTCTGTAGTTTCATGATGTGTTCTTGATTCTGCTTTAGGTGGGTGACGGCTATACAGTTGTTCCCAACAGTGAGCTAGTCGTCTCTCGGGTGGCCTACCGGGACAACAGCTCCTGCTACTTCCTGGATGGCAAGAAGGCCACGTACAAAGAGGTCGCCCAGGTCTTGAGGCACAGTGGCATTGACTTGGACCATAACAGATTTCTTATTCTACAAGTTTGTGGTTTACATGTTTAAAAAAAAATTATATTCAGATAGTTTGTTTATTACTATAGTCAATTACCTTTTTGTATTAATCGCTGGTTTGTTCTTTTGTAAGCATTAAGGAAAACTAAACATTAACCAGGCTGAAACTTTCTGTTAGTGAATAACTTAAAGATGTGTCAATGGTGGTGTTTGTTGGGAGTTGTGGGTCAGCAAGGGTCAAATGTTTGTCGGGGTGTTGTTGTGGGGGGTAGGGGCAGAATGGTATTTTTATAGTAAAAGGAAATAAAGTGTGTGTGTTTACAGTAGTATTTGTTGTTGTAAAAATAGTCTTGAATGAACGGAATTTGGTTATGCATGACTTCCACCCTCCCTGCTTCCGGGAATTAGAGAAAAAACAAACAATTCAATCTGTGTAAGGAAGTAAATTGAGTGCTTTCAGACCCGATGGATTTTTGTATAGTTAAATAGTGATCTTATCCAGTTTTTCATGAGGCAGTCGATTTACTAAACAATAAAAGCAGGACTCATATCTTTGGGAGTTTCTTCATAATCGAGTTAAAAGTTACCTTAAATGTATTCTCATCTATTACATACTACAGCAAGCACTTTGACAGTGTTTGGTAAAAAAAAAAGAGGATGGGAATGAATTATTTTAGTTTTGACATTGCAACTGTTTTTGCATTCAGGGTGAGGTTGAGCAGATAGCCATGATGAAGCCAAAAGCTCTAACTGAGCATGAGGATGGCATGCTGGAGTTTCTAGAAGACATCATTGGCTCCAACAGATTCAAGCAACCCATTGAAATCTTAAGCAAGAGAGTGGATACACTTAATGATCTACGGTCAGAGAAGGTAATCACTTAACTTGGTTCTTAACCCTTACAGTCCCGGGCGCGTATATAGCGGAACTGAAGGCAACATAGATAGAAGTAGGTCGGTACGGGAAGGGTTAACTCATTTGCTACTAACCTACTTTCCAGACACCCCTGAAAATACTAACCAAAGGGAAGGAACTCTGTATTAAATTAAGTAGATTATTTTTAAATATTTTTTTTAATGACTTAATATTCCCCAAAGTGAATAAAAATTACATCATAAAATAGATAAATATCTTAGCTTTCTGAATTTATGGAAATGTATACTTTTATACATAAAAAATGCCGAATTATCGGTAGAATCATTCGCTGAGTGTTGAGACCCTAGGATTTGGCTAAATATTTTCTCTAGGCCTAGCGTCAAAGTCCGATAAAGTATAATAAAGCCCAAAAATCGAGTTGAAATGGAAATTTATCTAAGTCTATATCTGCAGCATCCTTATTATCAGAACTGTTGTTAAATGTTATATTTGGAGGTATAGAGCTATCGATTAATAAAGTAAAAAATTAAAGACGAAGGCTATAAAAAAAGTTTTACAAGAGGAAAGGCAAGTGAAAAATACCAGATTTTTGGACGCGCGTAGCAAAAAAACGAAACTAGATAAAAAACATCCGGTTTTTATTAACGAAACAGACTATATTCCTACTTTTTAAAAGCCGTGTTTGCAGTAAAATAAAACCCCAGAACGCATGTCGAAAAAAAATCAAGAAACGACAATGTAAGTCACACACGTGGCGGCCGCGTTTGGGCGCACGAAGCAGGACGTTTGGGCGCGACGGACGTTTTGGCGCGATGGACTGAAAACACATCACATCATTTAATCAAATTAACTTAATAACTTCATTTGATGAAAACAATATTGTGTGTATATTAAATGAAACAAATATCATTAATTCTGTGACCATCTTGTCTACGATTGAGCCTGGTCTTAATCACTCCCAACTATTTTACAACAGTCAAGTTTTTTGAAAGGTGTAGCCACTGAGTTACTTCATGAACATGTGTAGTTATTAGAATTTTGTTGAAAGACTAGCACGCGTAATTTTCGCATATAGGCCTATTACAGGACTAACGTTCTTGGGGTTTAATACAAAACAACAAACAACGTCCTTATTAAGACGACATAGATATACATAAACAGATAAATAGATAAACATTTTATGCCCACAAATAGATACTAAAATCTTTATGCATATATAAAAAACAAAGTTTTTAAAGTGTCTTATAAATGCATTAAAGTAGGCCTGCATCGTTTTAAATTGTTATTATTTATTATTATTAGTTTCATTTATTATACAACAAAAAAAAATGTTTTTCTCAATTATTTCCTCACGCCAAAACGTCCCGCGCCAAAACGGCTGCGCCAAAACGGTCGCGCTAAAACGGCTGCGCCAAAACGGCTGCGCCAAAACGCCATGTACCGTTGGGCGCATTAGTACGGAGGGGGGTATGTCGCATTCAGTCGCTGTAGTAGCAAATGAGTTAAGAAGATTGTTTATGGCATGTAATTACAGCTGTATTATGTTTAATTGCATTTCATTATGCTTCTTCTTTAAAAAAAAACAGTACAATAATATCTAAAAACCTACTTTTCTTATATCTTAACCTGCGTAACATTCTTAAGAATAGGGATTATAATATAGTTCAGTTTCATTTACTAGTCTTAATACATATTGAGTTTTATGCTTATTTTTCTTCAGTTAAACAGAGCCAAGGCTGTCGAAAAAGAAATGGAGAGCCTTGAAGGCCCCAAAAATGAGGCAATGGAGTTTATTATGTTGGAAAATGAATTGATGAGATTGAAAAACAGACTCTATCAGAAATACGTGTAGGTTGATTTTGCTCTGTCACATTGTTGCCAAACATGGGTTTCTGTCTGTGTGCACTAGTCCAGGGGTCGGCAATCTTTTGCTGACAGTGTGCCAAACTAGGATTTCTAAATCATTCAGCGTGCCAACAGCCTAAAAGTCAACCTGCTCGATGATACGTTTTAAAATTATTTTTATAGGACAATTAAAACATTGTAGTAAGACCAAGGCCAAAAGCAAAAGAGATTTATAGACAAAATCGTTTAAGTGTTGAATACAGTGTTTGTGTATATCATAATTTTTTTTTTGCATTTATATCAAAGACAATATTTTATTACTATTATTTCATATTAAATTTATGGTAATTAAAATGGTAATTATTGACTAAACATCATCATTTGGTAAAATAAGGATTTAACACCTGTAGATGTTATTTATATTCTGATTTCAGTTTAACTGAGATGTACTTAAATTTTTTTTTTTTTTTTTTTTTTTTTTTTTTACTTTGATCTCTAGCCTAACTGAGATTTCCTTTAATATTCTGAAAATAACACAGGTGCCATACTATTGTTAAGCGGAGTAGATACATGGTAATCACACAAACTGGGTAGTTAATATAATATTTGAAAATATAGGTATAAATCCTTTAGTCATATAATGTTTATATAATTTTCAAATACTTTTTACTGTTTGATTTAAACAAAATTATAAATTATAAGCCATTTGTTTTTTTTATAAAAGAAAAAGAGGAAACATGTTAGAAATATAAGCAAAAAAAAATGGATTTATTATCTCCCTTTAAATAAAAACCGTTTCCACATTTGATTCAATAGTGATGCTAAACAAGTTATGTTTTGTGATAAACAAATATTACTGATTAATTATTATTATTTTATATAAATCCAACTTAATGTTATTCATTAAAAGATTTAATTATTACAGGATTAAAATAATTTACGTTAAACAGCTTTAAAAAAATAATTACTGAATGCTCTTCGCTAATTCTATAATGTCAGAAACATATTTAGTCACTTCTGAGTGGTCAATCTTAGGTGACCTCTTTTATGCTTAAAACAGCTTTTCTGTTCACATATGTAAGTTGAACCAAAAGCTGAAAGTAGAAGAAGGAATGCTTAGCAGTAGCAGTTGAGAATAGCAGATGACTTTCCTAAATGTTAAAAAAAATTTAACTTGCTGCATTTAAAATCGCCAATATCACTCCACTTAAAAAAAAGATTACCGTACATCTAAGTAGGTTGTAGTAAGAAAAATGAGTCCATCAATTTGAAAGTCTTGCCTTTGATTAGAAAAAACTGCGTTGAGTGCTGATAAAGCCCAACTATCTATCTTTATATGTGCCTTAATGCAATTAAAAGTTTTGTAATTATTTCACGGCAAGATATGTCCAGTTTTAATGCAAATCCATTCCTGTGGTCCTGTAAATGCGTTTAATTCACTGAAATATGTCGCTATGTCATTCAGAAACACCGGCTTCAACAGTCAGTTTTCCTCATTCAGAACTGGAAGATGTTTTTTTTTTCATCAATAGAAAACACATATAAGAGGTCTCTTGAGTGCCATTGAAAATTGCGCTGCATACTAAGTTTGGCACACGTGCCTTAGGTTGCTGACCCCTGCACTAGTTTATGTAATTTTATGCTTTGTCACATTGTTGCCCAACATGGGTTTCTGTCTGTGCGCACTAGTATATTTAATTTTATGCTTTGTCACATTGTTGCCCAACATGGGTTTCTGTCTGTGCGCACTAGTATATTTAATTTTATGCCCTGTCATAGTGTAGTTTATCCATGGAGGTAGATGAGAATGTCATTAAGGTCACTGAGTGTGGGTTTAGAAATGGATGAAGAGTCCAATCCGAGCCCGGAAATGTCTGTTGCACTGAGGGGAATGGATGTACGGGGTGCACATCAGGGGGAGTAGAGCTGCTCTGTCACAGATAAACAAGCCCATTTATAATAACAAACATTCTATTTAATTACATTGCTCTTTTCATTGTTTTGACTAGATCTATATTGTTTTCTTCTATTTGTCTCTAACTGAATTTTTCATTGTATTTCTCTCCCCTTCTGGACCCTAACACTTAGTCAATACATGGTAAGATAGTGTGCGTGAATGTCTATTGTGTTTGAGTACAAATGGTTCTTTAATATTGTTTTAGGTATGCTGAAAAAACGGAATTTATGTAATCAAGTCAATTTTCCATTCATTTGGATCAATAAAGCTATCTTATCTTATCTTAAATTAAACAGCATCTTTTTTATGTGTTTTACTTTTCTGTCAGTCTGGAATGTACAGAGAATGAAGCCAAAGCTCAGGTGGAGTTTGACAAAGTGAATGACTCTTTGAAAACATTCAAAGAGAAACTGGTCGCAGTCAAAGAGAACAAAAGCAAGAAGATGAAAGAGTACAACAAGATAAAAAAGTAAGAAATAATGATAACAATAATATGTTTATATTGCGCTGCAAACAGCCAAGTGTAAACTCAGAGCGCATTTAACACTGAGCAACACCAACACATGGGCACAGTAGCCGGGCAGCGCCCTCAACTGGCAATCCGAAGGTCCTGGGTTTGAATCCTGGTGGAGGCTAGGATTTTTTTCCCAGGATTTGAGGGTGTCCCTGAGTCTACCCAGCTCTGATGGGTACCTGACATTAGTTGGGGTTAAGCAAATGCAGCTGAGCATTGTGCTGGCTATACATCCCTTAGCATGCCATGGCCACAGAAACTGGTGAACACTGCTTTCACCAGACCTATGATCAGTTTGGTCTGAAGGGTACTTTAATTACTTTACTTATTTAATTATTGGCAAAAACATACATAGAGCTGCAGCAAAGACTATAGCACTATTTGAAACATGAAACCCTACAATCTGATAAGCACCATGGCTGTACTAAACGCATTGTTGCTGCATGCGGAGAAGATATTTATCATGACCGGCTTTGTGCAATTAATTGGTTTTTTTCCATGTTAGAGAATATGAGAAGCTGGTGAAAGCCTGCGAGGAGAACAAAGAGAAGTTCTCGGAGATGGTCAGCATGGATGCCAAGTGTCAAGAAGATATCAAGCTCAACAAGGCCAAGGGGAAGAAACTGGAGAAATCCCTTGAACTGGAGCTGGCCAAGGTAAGAAGGTCTATTTTTTTGTTGCGGTGAATGTGAACCCTAATGGATGAATAGCATAGTCACTCACGTTATACTAATGGAAGTCAAAAGATAACATTTTGTCATTCTTTAAAAGGCTATGAGGAGAAAACCAGTACCAAAGGTTGTTCAATATGTGATGAATCGTTTATGTGAGTTTGTTTGTCTGGCTTTCACTGCAATAGAGCAAACAGCTCTGCAGAATGGCTTATAGTAATAGAAGAAGAAGAAGAAATGACTCGTTTATTTATTTTCCTCTTCAGGTGGAAGAATTCAAGCTGGTACCTGAACAGGCGCAGGCTGCCTGTGTTGATTTGGAGAAAAAAATGAAAAACCTGGAGAAGGCAAAAGAAAAAGAAGAAGATAATGAAAAAGCTGTAATGGACAGTTTAAAAGATGAAACTAAGGTAGATGCAAGTCTTTTTGCCTTTTGCCCTTCTCTACCTGCTCCTCCCCCATTCCAAACTTTTCACCCATGTTATCTTATCTTATATATTACAGACTATCCTTCTTTAAAGAAGATAATTGCATCCCGTAATATATTTTGTAATAAACTTTAAAACTTTTTACAGGCAAGTGGAACAAGTTTACTTTTCAAAAAGTTTTGACTAATTAAAAAAACTTACATAACCAGTGTAGTAGTGACTGAGAGATCTTTGAACAAAGTTAACTAATACACCAAACCAGTGTAGTAGTGACTGAGAGATCTTTGAAAAAAGTTAACTAACACACCAAACCAGTGTAGTAGTGACTGAGAGATCTTTGAACAAAGTTAACTAACACACCAAACCAGTGTAGTAGTGACTGAGAGATCTTTGAACAAAGTTAACTAATACACCAAACCAGTGTAGTAGTGACTGAGAGATCTTTGAACAAAGTTAACTTATACACTAAACCAGTGTAGTAGTGACTGAGAGATCTTTGAACAAAGTTAACTAACACACCAAACCAGTGTAGTAGTGACTGAGAGATCTTTGAACAAAGTTAACTAATACACCAAACCAGTGTAGTAGTGACTGAGAGATCTTTGAACAAAGTTAACTAATACACTAAACCAGTGTAGTAGTGACTGAGAGATCTTTGAACAAAGTTAACTAACACACCAAACCAGTGTAGTAGTGACTGAGAGATCTTTGAACAAAGATAACTAACACACCAAACCAGTGTAGTAGTGACTGAGAGATCTTTGAACAAAGATAACTAATACACTAAACCAGTGTAGTAGTGACTGAGAGATCTTTGAACAAAGTTAACTAATACACTAAACCAGTGTAGTAGTGACTGAGAGATCTTTGAACAAAGTTAACTAACACACCAAAC
Source organism: Anisus vortex (assembly GCA_949126835.1). Lineage (NCBI taxonomy): Eukaryota > Metazoa > Mollusca > Gastropoda > Planorbidae > Anisus > Anisus vortex. Next base: position 28,627,586 of record OX421508.1, read on the forward strand.
CAGTGTAGTAGTGACTGAGAGATCTTTGAACAAAGTTAACTAACACACCAAACCAGTGTTGTAGTGACTGAGAGATCTTTGAACAAAGATAACTAATACACTAAACCAGTGTAGTAGTGACTGAGAGATCTTTGAACAAAGTTAACTAATACACTAAACCAGTGTAGTAGAGACTGAGAGATCTTTGAGCAAAGTTAACTAATACACCAGACCAAGTCCTTTGTCAAACAAAATAAATACAAAAGAAAAACAATGCTAGCATGAAACGTAATTTAACACAAGCAAATAACACATCAGTCCATCAACTCTCAAAAACCAGTCCTCTTGGCAGTAACAGTCTCCTCTATCAGTCTTGCTCTCTCCCTAGCTGTTCTCCAGCAGTGCCCTTTTTATACGCAAGTAATATTCACACGTTCACGTTGTCATTCACTCACAACATTGCTAAAACAACACTGACACATACGCCCCCCTCACTTACATGTTCTCCTTCACTAAATCACGGCCACTGTCAAATCACAACCAGTGTTCCTTTTGGAGTAGTGAACAGGATCCAACAGGGTCTAAAAGCTTTTCAAAAAACACAATAAAGAGACTACCCCTTTAAGGCATATTGTCTGCCAAACATTTTGAAGTGCACTTCCAAATGATTAACCCTTCCCATTTCTTCATTTCCCTAAGGCATCAAAATAAAGATAAAAATGTAAAGATGTTGTCTCACTAAGATAACTAAATACCCACCATGTCCGCTCCATTTTAAAACATTGTTTTGTACAAATTTGTTTTCTGTTTACAGGAGCTACAAGAAGCTAAAGATGCCAAGGAGGCCAAACTTCTTGAGCAGCAGGGTGATCTAAACGACAGGAAATCAAAGGTATATACTACATGTTCTACTTTAAATTTTACATACTGGGTACCTGCCCATTTTTTTTTACGTATTTGTACCCTTTGTAGACCCTCATCAGTACGGTGTTAGCACAATGTTAAACAAATATGAGCAACGAAAAATTTGTCAATCAAAAAAATATTTTAGGAGGTTAGCTTAAAAAAGGAAATTGGTTTATCATAGTTTTGTTCCTTCTGGAGTTTTGGTCGAAACAATACTATTTGAATACTCAAATTACAGTGTTGAAAATCTGTCTTTATCGTCCGATAGTTTTGTCGTGAAAATGTCAGATAAGGTAAATCTTAAAGAAGCCTATGATTTTTATCGTCGTGTATGGTAATTGGTGTTTCTCCAATACTTTACGTCTCATTTATTTAAGGTCAATGTATTATATATATATATTTATATAAAGCCACCTCATTCCACATTATTTGGTCTGTATGCATGTTACCCGTCAAAATCAGTCAACAGTCTTTCGAGCCTATGAAAAATTATAGGTCCACAGGTATACTTGTAGGAAGTGAAAAAAAAGATATAGCACAAAAAGAATATAAACTGTATTGGATATTCTTGTCATGAAACTTTTTTCTTGCTCGTGGGAAATTTAATTTTTTTATGTGCTTTTTTTTTGCATGTTCCTAAAGCGAGAGGAAGTTTTTACTGGGTTAGGAGATCATTTTGTTTTTTTTTGTGGTCTGAGCATAACAACAAATTTTTTATGTTATTCTGATGCATCGTTGTTGGTTTAAATGTCCTCAGTTGCAAGTGGCTGAGTCTGAGCTGGAGCTATACACCAGCCGACAGAACGCTGAAGCCAAAAAACTGGAGACAATCAAGAAATCCCTGAAAGATGCAGAAGACTCCCTTGGGAAACGTCAGCAGTGAGTCTAACATTTTAGTGATAGAAATAAAATTAAAGAGATACAGTTTTCAGCTCAGAAATAGTTTTTCTGCGTATAATTACCTCAGTGAAACGTAAGTAACATTGAAAGTTATATTTTTTTTATTACTACAGTGAACCTAAGTGACACTATTGGGAGCGAAGACAGGATTTTTTTACGGGGGTGTGGAGTAAGGGAACTTTTGTATGACAAACATTTACCATTTGTGTGTATTTTGTACAGATTTTGTTACAAAGCAGCCCCTTAAGAACATTATTATTATTAATTTTTTTTAATACTACCGTGAACCCTAAGTAAATATTACAGGCTTTTTAACTTGTTCAGTCATTTAATAATTCTTTGTTAAAATCATTTTAAACATACGGATTAATCTCACACAATCTCCTGTTGGGGCTGTTGGTATTTGTCATTTTATATTAGTTCTTTTTTGTGAAGGAAATTGGTCCCAGGTGTTATGAATGTTTACGTTTTGTTGTTGTTTTTTTTTACTAATTATTTTGTTTGTTTCAACCTGTCACTAGTTGATCTAATAATAATTTGACATTGTAGGGATGCCAAACGTCTGGAGACAGAGATGCCCAAATTTGAAGCTGATCTGGCCAAGGCCAAGGAAGAGTTGAAACAAGTCACAAAAGCTGGAGACCAGTGCGAAGAGAAGGTCTTTTTTTTTCTTTCAAAGCAGCCATCTTAATAATATCTACTAGAACACTATCTCTTACATAATTTAAAATGGTTGTAGATTTATTTCAAATGTCAATTGCTGACTCATGTAGTTCTGAAAGTCAAAGCTTTATTCTGTGTATATGTTGTTACAAATCATCAGGTATTCTGTTTTCTGTCTAGGATATTGTTCCCTATAACTATAATAATAAACTCAAGCCACTCGATTTATGTTCAAAGAAGAATTTATTGCTTAAATGTATGCAGAATAATAACAATTCACTGGTTACTAATAAGTAGCAACCTTGTAGCTAAGAAAAAATCAATAACAACCGTAACCGCACTTTTACGTGCTTATATAGATTTGGTGCAGAAAGTACTAGAATGGATTTTCCAGAAGCTTTCCAAACGCAAAAGAAAAGGCATACTAGAAACTATTGGTGTATTAGGTCATAATAATTATCTTACTAAACAAATACTCTATGTGCATTAGCGACACAATCTCAAATATGATATAGAAGCTATCATTACATGCCTTACACACATAGGAATGTCGATTAAACCAAAGTGCTTAAAACATTTTTAGAGAAACAAACTGAGGAGCAGTGTTGAAGAGATCAAGAGTTCCATGGCCGCCTCCAAAAGCCAGAATCGTGTTTTGAGCGCCCTGATGGCAGAGAAAAAGAAAGGATCTCTACCAGGAATCTACGGCAGGCTGGTAGGTGTTGTGATTATTACATATGTAGTATTCTACTTTCACCTGTATTTCTGGAATCTACGACAGGCTGGTAGGTGTTGTGATCATTACATATATAGTGTTCTACTTTTACCTGTTAGTGAGTTTTGCATCCTGTGACAATTGTGTAACTGAAGCAAATCACTATAATTTGTTTAAAAACGCAAATGTTGATATAGATTACAAAATGGCATTGAGGTATAAAAATGTCTAAATGCCATGGGGCATCAAATGTTAGAAATCGAATGGAAATTCACCTATTTCATTGAAATGTAAGAGTTTATTTATAATATATTAGATGCTGATTTATTTATCATAGTAAGGAGACGATCTTTGCATTACAATGTTGATGTCTCAAAATGTCCGTTCTGTGTGTGTCTTCCAATCCAGGGAGATCTAGGTGGCATCGACGCCCAGTACGATGTTGCCATATCCACCGCGTGCGGGAGCTTGGACCACATTGTTGTGGACACCATTGACACCGGCAAGAGCTGCATCCAATTTCTCAAGCAGAACAACATTGGACAAGGGCATTTCATTCTGCTGGATAAAATGGAAAAGTGGCGGGAGGATACCAAGAAAAGAATTATCACGTATGTTTATTTGAATCTTTTCTCTTTTGTTAAGTGCTGCTCTCTATTCCATTAAAGACCAAGTGAAGAGCTTTTTATCAAAATTGAGTTAACATTTCATTTTGATATTAAATAGTGTATTCAGCATCTGAATATTAATAAAAATCATTTATAAAAGATATTAAAGATACATTTTAAGTAATTAGTTCACTATTTGCACTAAAATGTGTGTGTTTTTCGGAAGAAAAAAACAAATCTCGTAGCCATTTGAGATGTTTTTATTTCCGGCAGCATAGGAAAGTGACGTAAGAGAAAGGATTCCGATTAGGAGAAATGAATATTGTCACGTGTTTTGAATCTATTGCCACATGTTTTGAATCTTTTCCTGGTTCTTATTTTTAACAAAATGGTTAAAAAAAGATTTATAGCGTTGAGTTTTGTTTATTTATTTCCCTTTTTAAACGTCACATCTGTATGAGGCTATTTCAAATCTCGTTCCTTTGAGAAAAACCTCTTCACTTGGTCTTTAAAGATAATGAAGATATTGGCAGCAAATACTTACCTACAATTGGGCATGGTTTAGAGTTGTCAGCACTTCTGGGGCTTAAATTAATTTCTAAAATACAACACAGGTCTAAATATTTTCATAAAAAAAAAATCAACATTTGCTAAAACACATTAAAGTTGTAATTTTTTCTGAACAAAATGAAATCACTAAATATGTTTAAAAAAAAGCATGCATGTTTATCAAAAGTAGGTTCACAAGTGATAGTTCTGCTGTGCAGAGCAGTTTCAGAGTCCATCTCAGTTTACCATCACTTTAACTTTACTACTAATTCCATTACATCTCAGCAACAAAATCAAAAATCACTTTGGGATCTGAATCTGAATCCAAGATAATCAGCTTTTCTGAACAGAAAAAATTTCCTGCTGTTCAAGTTAAGACTGAACAAGTGCAGCTTATAAAAAAAAGTGCACTTTCTACACACACTTAGCAGCTTACTAGGCTGGAGTACACAGGGTGAACGTGCAGCCGAACTTTGCCAATTCAGAGCTTCCCTCATGCCGACCCCTAAAAGAGCTAAAGATGCATTTTTTAAATAGACAGTTGAAGTTTGATAACCTACCATTTGGCACACACACACACAATAGGGATGCCTCGCTAACTATCTTGTGGTCCTGCTAAAATCGTCCATGCTCACGGCTCGCTGCCCATCCACAGGCCAGAAAACGTTCCCAGGCTGTTTGACCTGATTCAGGTGAAGGACGAGGTGGTTAAGACGTGCTTCTACTTTGCCCTGAGGGACACACTGGTGGCCAAGGACATCAACCAGGGCACCAGAATAGCTTACGGCAGACAGAGGTACAGGGTCGTCACCTTAAAAGGAGAACTGATTGAAATGACAGGTAAAAAAATCTACAATAAGTGGATACAATTTTACATATCAGTGTTTTTTCTTCTATTACATTTCTTATTCTGTCATCAGGATGTTCAGCTGCAGTCAATCCCAAACATATTGATATATCTTTTTAGCTATTCTGTGTATGTATGCAGTTATGTCTGTTGTGTTTAAATCCCCTCTAATGAATGTTCTAATCTCAGACACTTTACTTTTCTACAATGTCTGAATTTCAAATCAATGTGTAAGGTGCTTTTCTTTCTTGTTTATAGAGTCAGAATTCCAGTACAGTGGCCTGTTTCCTATAAATTCGTATACATTTTCTGTTGCAATTATGTCTTGCTGTAAGTTGTTTACTGACTATATGCAGGTGCCATGAGTGGCGGTGGCAGTACGGTGTGTAAAGGGAAAATGGGTTCCTCGGCTGTGTCTGACGTGGACCCTAAAGATGTGGCTAACATGGAGAAATCTTTAGAGCAGGTGTTGTTGTTTTTTTATTTAATACTTGAACAGCTTTTGTTAATACTAGAACAGCTTTGTGTAAGCTAGAACAGCTTCATGTAATACTAGAACAGTAGTTTTAATTTTTAAGTAATTTAAAAAAAAAATATTTTGTTAAATTTAAAATGTGCGGGGGGCTGCACCATTCCAACAACAGACATGTCATTATAGAGGTACAGACATGGACTAACTTAAGCTTCATCATCATCTTCAAACCCTTAACTGAAGTGGTCTTTGGTGGGAGCAGCCATCTTTCTCCATGTTTTGCCTATTGTGAACGGCTGTCAATAGTTCGGTATTTGCAGCTTTGTTCGATCTTTTATGTTGTCCAACCAGCATTTCTGCTGACGGCCTCTCCGACGTCCACCTTCTACAGTGCCTTGGAGGATGGTTTTCGGGCAGGTTATTATGCCGTAACACATGTCTGAACAATGTCAGCTTGGGCTGCTTGATTGTTGCAATAATGTTTTTTTGAGGACCCGCAATTGAGGATATTCTTTCCCAGACATACTCATTTTAGTCCTGTATTCTAGGAAGAAGATTCGAAGGATTTTTAAGTTTACATGTTTGTTAATTTTGACTGACACAATTTGACTGCCACTGACACAATTTGACTGCCACTGACACAATTTGACTGCCACTGACATTAGCTATATTTATCTCCAGCTGAATGAAGAATCTGCCACCTTGCGTCAGAAAAAATTCAAACTGGAGGATACCATTGCTCAGCTGGAAAAAGATATCACAGTCATAAAGCATGATTTGAAGAAATTCTCCATGGAGATTCAGGTAAATTGTTTTGTGTTTTTTGGTTTAGAAAAAAGGCTGTTTAAACATTAGAACTAGGGGATAAAGTTTAGTTTTTTGTGTTTGTTGTTGAAAAGGTGGTAACAGAATTAGGGAATAAAGTTTAGTTTTTTGGGTTTGATGTAGAAAAGGCAGTTAAACAGAATTAGGGAATAAAGTTGTTTTTTTTTGTGGGTTTGTTGAAATAACTATTGGTCACAGAGCAAATTTCTTTATTGACACAAAACCACAGGGTTTGAAGGAACAGATCTCATCTCTAAAGAAACAAGAAAAAGAACAAGTTGCCTTGATGAGCTCCATTGTGGTTGATCAGAACAAACTGAACAGTCTTCAGGATTTTGTGGACAAGTGTCGTAAAGGTTATAATGATGATAATAATAATAAAAGGTCATTCATATAGCGCATTTAATTTTAATTTGTTCTTGGTCACTTCAGGCCTGACTATCCATGCCTCAATACCACCAATACAGCATAAAGAAGAGTTGGTGCCTGTATCTCTTTTTATCTTTCTGAGATTGTTGTGGTGTGTTTCTTGGTTAGAATTGAATGTATTATTCATTCTTTGCTTCTTCTTTCATAAGTTTTCTAAATTTGTTCTAAATTTTGATATTCACTATTATACACCTTACATCTTTTTCTGATTCAGTTTTTTACCATTTTTTAAAACTATTTTTTTACTTTATGTGTCACAATTTAATAAGCAAATTATAGTGTAGGTGTAATTAATGTCGTATTACACAATCATTCATAGAATTAGAAGATGCATCATTAAAAGCAGGACTAGAAATTAACACCCAAAAAACAAAATACATGTACACGTCAAGAGAAGAAGAACAAACAGATAAGGTTGTCAAAATTAGAAACTGTAATTTTGAAAAAATAAATAACTTTAAGTATTTAGGATCTATAATTATCACTGAAAATAATGAAATTTTAGCATAAATAAAGGAAAGAATAGCAGCAGGCAATAAAACCTACTACAGTAGCTACAACATGCTCAAAAATAAAAATATCTCAAGAAAAAACAAAAAAAACATCTTCAAAACAAAAAGACCAGTGGTGACTTATGGTAGTGAGACCTGGACACTCACCAAAAGTACAGAAAATATACTAAACACCTGGGAAAGAAAAGTCCTCAGAAAAACTTTTGGACCAACCAAAGATAAAGATGGATGGACGATGCGCACCAACAGAGAGGTCTACGAGACGAGCTATATGAAGACCCTACTATTGTGGCCGAAATAAAAAAGGGCAGACTACACTGGACAGGCCACCTGGAACAAATGCCAAACAGCAGAGGAGCGAAAGTGATATATGCTCAGAACCCCAGAGGAAAACGACCTAAAGGCAGACCCAGACTGAGATGGTTGGACGATGTCGAGATGGATCTGCGACACATCGGGATAAAGGCTTGGAAAAAGAAGGCAATGAATAGGTCTGAGTGGAAGGAGGTGGTGAGGCAGGCCAGAGCCCTCCATGGGCTGTAGCGCCAGAGATGATGATGTAATTAATGTCAGGTTTCATTTTATTTTCTTGTTACATTTTTGAAAAAAAATCTCTCTTTATTAAAGTCTAGCGTGTTCTTTCAGATTATGAAAAAATTGCCAAAACCTCTGGTGTGTTGGAAGAGGAAATTAAAGAGTGAGTATTGAACTATATTTACATTCTCTCTGTTTATATACTTTTAAAGGCTTAGTAACTACTATTTAAATTTCACAAAACATAAGTAAGACTGTGTTAACTTTCAAAAGTTGATTTAAAATCAAATGTGAAATGTTCACATGACTGCCTGGTTATCCACTTGTCAACTGTTATTGTTTTTTTTTTATTTAAAAAAAAAATCTTTTTCTCTTCAGACTTCACAACCAGATTCTAGACATTGGTGGTGCCAAACTGAGCGCAGTACAGACTCGTCTCAAGGCAATAAAGAACGACATCGACAAAGTCGTGGGCCAGATAACAAAAAATAACGTGGGGGTGAAAACGTCAGAAAGGTAAGCGCAACTAATTAGGACTTCATGTGTGGGTAATAGAAAGGTCTGGTTCAACGACACGGGCGCCTGACTATCTGAGTTGTCGGGAAAGTGTTGGGCATATAAGAGGCAGGGCTGCCTACTGTGACAGTTTTGGCAGTAACATTACAATTTTGGTACCCAAAATACGGTGTTACGGTAAGGTTCAAATCTGTTAAGCTTTTTATGGTTCAGCGGAAAAAAATATTTTATCAACAAAAAATTTTCTGAAAATGTCAGAAAAATAAGTTTAATTGTTATTACTGTCCGATACGGTAACTAAGAAGGGCTGTATTAAGGATTGTGGGGGCCCTGTTCTTAAATTTATGTGGGTAGCCCTGTTCCCAAATTTATGAGGGGGCCCCTAGTGGCCTCCCCGCCTGCTTTCCACATACCTCACCTCAGGAAAGTGCCGTTAATTCATGTTACATTCTGTAAAATCATAAATAAATTTTATGCTGCACTTAGCTTGGTTGGACTGGAGCGCTTAAAATTGTAGGGTAATAAATGAGTTTTATTTTACATTTTCAACGAAAGAATGGGGATGTACAAATAATAATTTTTGAGGGCCCCTTTTGTGTGGGGGCCCGTGTTCCAATGGAACATGCCTAAATACGCCACTACACATGTAAGGGGTGTCCTAATATGTTAACATGGACAAATATAATAAGTAAAAGGGGACGTTACCGATAGTTGTAGGAAAAGTAAACGGTAGGAACATGACAACTTTAAGTGACACGGGGTCTGTTGTCACAGCATGTAAAGAATCGTTGATCCCGAGGTCAGACTGGGCTACAGGGAAAACAACTATTCTCACCACAAACGGAGAGCATACCCAAGTAAGGAAAGCCTTAATAAGTATAGAAACACCATGCCTAACAGGCAGATTCATGGCGATACTATTAAAGAAAACCAACAGCCGACCTAACAGTAGGTAATGTTAAAGATGCTAAGCGCCTTTGTATTCCGCCCAAAACGTTTTGGCCAATGTGAAAACAAGGGCACAAACAATTGAGGAAAGGCAAAGTAGCGATAAAAGTGAACATGCACTATTGAACATAAAGGTGAATAAAGAAGAATTTAGTAATTCTACATCATAACAACCACCGATACAGTGATAGTTTCAACTTAATGATGGAGTAGTGATGTTTTTCAAACTTTTTCAAATATAATTTTTATAGAAATTATAAGTAAAAAAAGGGTGACCTATACGTGAGTAGATAAGTAATTTTTTTTTTTAACTTAGAGGTTTTTGGTCGTCAACCTAGGGTCTAGCTGTTCAGATCAATTTGGTCCAAGCGGTATACTACCTGATGCTTTATTTCCTTGTTGTTTTCTCTCTCTCTCTTCACTTGTTTTGCTGCATAGAAATCTGAAGAGGGCTGAAGAGAAAGTGATTTCACTAAAGGATGAAATAGAGGAAACTCAGCAGCTGATTGTAACACTGACTCAGAAACTCAAAGACAATGAAGGGGAAGGAAGAAATTTACTGGAGATGTATGAGAAGGCCCAGGTATGAGTATGAGATACACCTTTCCTTTTTTTTAAGGCTGGGTACACTGAATTTTAGGGGTTTTAAACTTGGATACTGCTTTTTGGGTTTTACTTAATTCAATAAGTTCAACCATTTCTGTACACAAAAATTCCACTCTTAAAGCGCAGACTGCAATAGTTTTTTTAATATATTTTTTTGAAATGTGTATGTCTGTGTGGTTTTTAGCTAAAATGTTCACACGTTTGACCCCTAAAAACAAAGTAAAAAGTACAAATACGAAATGCTTTATGTACTATATACTAATAGATACGTTATTTTTAGGGTGTCCCAAAAAAATGAAGTTTTGAAATGTTGATGTCTCACCCCACAGAATATGTCTGTATGGTAACAGTGGTTAACCTGCAAAATTTCAGCTCATTTGGACAATGTTTAGAGGTCCCCCAAGAGGTTTAAAGTTCCAGATTTTGGTGTAAAATCATTCGCGGTCAAATCTAATACAGCGTTAATGTTGCATTATATGCGAAACTGATATATTAAGTAACAAATTGATGCTTAGTATTGTTTATAATATTAAATGAAACAAAATATATAAATCTTGAATGGTTTATATTTTTAAATTTTAAATTTAAGTAAAAAATTATGAAAAAGAAAGTTTTATTCATTTTGTCAAGTTAATTCTTGAAAGAATGTCAATCTGCTTGAAAAATAATAATAAGCAATGCAATTAAGCATTCCTAATATTTATCTTGTACTTTGTACTGTAGGGTAGACAAAAATTTAAAAAAGTTCTTCAAATTTAAATTTTAGCCAGCTGTTCACGATTACATTCTGCAAAATTTTTCCGATGTTTGTCAACCACTTGGAGCAAAAATTGTTTTTGTTCTTCGTCCTTGGTGATACTGTCATTGAAATTTTGTTTAAATGCTACACCTCGCTCTGCAGAGTCATTGATACAAGCCAGATTCTTTACAAAATCGGCTGCAACTTTAAAAGATGGTGTATCTGACCATGCTTCAACAGGAACATCTAGAAAACTGGCATCAATGTTGGATGTTTAAAAAAATGTGGTAGAAGCACGCAAATCAACAACACTTTTTGGTAGTGTTTTTATAAGATGTGGTCCACGTTCTGATTGCATTGTCCGAACAAGGCCAGTTTTTTCTTTGTCCGACAAAAGGGTTGAAAATAACGCAAGCGTCGACAGTTCCGGACTCAAGTACCACGAGTGACGCACCATCATTTTCAATCCAGTCGATTGAAGAACAGCATCATCATATTCGTATAAACGCTGTATCAACAAGATATCATTCACAGGTGCATCTGCGGTGAGCCTGCATGAAAACCATGATTGAAGATAAACACCTATGGTAAACCGATTAAAGCGCTGAATACCTTGTAATTCTCGAGCTGTTAACTGAAAGATGGTTTCGTTGCCTGCAAACAATAGTTCGATTTTCAATGCATAGATTGCTTTCGCCATCCACCTTGCCCTATGTAGGGCACCAGGTCTGCGAATGCTGACATCAACCTCCAACCCAACCATTTGTGCAGCAAGCAGAAGAAATTCCAAATAATCATCACGTGAATGACTGACCTCAAGTTCTTTAATCGAATCGGACACGATTATCAAAGGGGCGGATCTGGCTTCGGGTGTGTGGTTTAATTCTGGCCATTTTTCTCGAAACCTCTTAAAAAACAAAATCTCTGGTCCTGTGGATGGTCCAAGACAAACATTAAATGCATCGGAAAGGAGTACTTCCAACATGTGATGACGGCATGCCATCCATAATAGATTATGTCCCAGGGCTACTTCTAACAGAGTGCAAGCTCCATTGAGTCTTCCAGTATTGGAAGCCGTAGTGTCGAAGCACATGCCGATGACCAAAGATTCTCACTTCCACGATTTGATATGTTCGTAGACTGCATCAGCAGCTGCTTGTCCTGACCCGGATGCTAATCGATCGACGTTGTTGGTAACCTCTTCGGTAACATCAGGCAATAGCTTACCATCCCAACGAACAATTGATTTTGAGGGAATATAGTCTTCTTTTATACGTGCTGCAGCTTGTTGACGACGAAGCTTGCGATGACGATGCATTGTGCTCTTGGAAAATACTGTGTCAGATGTGGGAACACCAGCTTCGTTGAATGCGGATGCAAGTATCATTGTAGATTTTCTAATGCTGGTGTTTGTTCTGTCCAGCACTGCAGCAACTTTTGGTGATATGATGCTTCGTCTGCGATGTCGTGTTGCAGAATTAGTTTTGCTTGAGGATGCTGATTGGATGACAAATTCTTCATCAGGTTCTGCATCGTCACTGGAATCCCGACAAATGGATGATGTCATTGAATGTGTGTCTGTATCACTGTCAGAACCACCTACATCCAGTTGCTGTTCTATGTCTACTGCTGACTCTACACTTGAACCTGATGGTAACCCATGGTGACGGCACTGTGATGTAGCATCTTTTGCTGCATCACCAACATCCCTGATAAATTGTTTCTGACGCTCAGCAACTCGTTTTTCTTTAGCAGCAAGCTTTTTGTCCACAGATCCAATTGATCCTGTTCTTGATTCTCTTTGCAACTTCAAAAACTGCTTAGTTTAAAACAATCATATCTTCAAAAAATATGCACAAGTTTTGCACATTAGGTATTTTATTTGTTTTCTCGCATTTATTACATTTTCTAATTAAGAATCACACAATTACAACTCTAGTTAATGGTAGCAATGAGGTAAATATAAGTATATTTAAACTTCATTTTATTCATATATGGCATGCAAAAACTACAAGTTATTTGAGCCACGATTCGTCTGGATTTTTATGTTGGCCTAATACTGGAATTTTAAAAGCTCTTGGGGGACCTCTAAATGTTGTTCAAATGAGCTACAACTTCACCAATTCACTCATTGTACCCAAGAGACACATTTCAGGGGGTGAGACACCAAAGATTTAAAAATTTTTTTTTTTTTAGCATTTCTGGGACACCCTAGTTATTATCTCCTACACAATAATCACCTATAATTGGTCGAAGAACCTAATAGTGGTATTAAATTAACCTGTACATTTTGTAGCAATGCTTTTCTGTGGGAAACAGTGTACTATCTTACATGTTACAGACGCTCCTTCTATAAAAGATTATTCTGTCCTACGCTTATCCAGGGTTTGAGTTTGTCTTGCATTTTAATACTTGTTACTAGGGAGTTGTGTGGTGTGGCAAGCACAATTTATTTTGCAGGTGTGTTGCTGAATCTACTCGTGTACGTCAGTATTTATGATAATCTTAAAGCCAAACGATTATTGACGCAAATCAAAAAAAAAATCTGGTTAATCATGTTTTTCTTTGATTTGTACCTTGACCTACCACGGTCAGGATAAATAAAATCAGCTGTGCCCTTTCCACACACACGCAAAATGTTTTTGACTCAGTGCTGTTTTTTTTTTTTAAAATGACTTGTCTAACAATACTCTCCCCTCGAAGGCTGACGTGAAAGAAATTGAGGACAGGCTGGGAGATATGAAAAAGGAAGTTGAATCTCTAGAAGAACAAGAGTCGACCATGGCCAAAGAAGGCGTGGAGTTTCAACATGAGCTGGAGAAGATTGAAGGCATGCTGAAAGAGAACCGCAACAAAATAAAGCACTGGAAGAAAGAGGTGAGTTGGATGCATGTGTTTGTGAGGGAAGAAAGAGGTGAGTTGGATACATGTGTTTGTGAGGGAAGAAAGATGTGAGTTGGATACATGTGTTTGTGAGGGAAGAAAGATGTGAGTTGGATACATGTGTTTGTGAGGGAAGAAAGATGTGAGTTGGATGCATGTGTTTGTGAGGGAAGAAAGATGTGAGTTGGATGCATGTGTTTGTGAGGGAAGAAAGATGTGAGTTGGATACATGTGTTTGTGAGGGAAGAAAGATGTGAGTTGGATGCATGTGTTTGTGAGGGAAGAAAGAGGTGAGTTGGATACATGTGTTTGTGAGGGAAGAAAGATGTGAGTTGGATACATGTGTTTGTGAGGGAAGAAAGATGTGAGTTGGATACATGTGTTTGTGAGGGAAGAAAGATGTGAGTTGGATGCATGTGTTTGTGAGGGAAGAAAGATGTGAGTTTGATGCATGTGTTTGTGAGGGAAGAAAGATGTGAGTTGGATACATGTGTTTGTGAGGGAAGAAAGATGTGAGTTGGATGCATGTGTTTGTGAGGGAAGAAAGATGTGAATTGGATGCATGTGTTTGTGAGGGAAGAAAGATGTGAGTTGGATACATGTGTTTGTGAGGGAAGAAAGATGTGAGTTGGATATATGTGTTTGTGAGGGAAGAAAGAGGTGAGTTGGATATATGTGTTTGTGAGGGAAGAAAGAGGTGAGTTGGATACATGTGTTTGTGAGGGAAGAAAGAGGTGAGTTGGATACATGTGTTTGTGAGGGAAGAAAGAGGTGAGTTGGATACATGTGTTTGTGAGGGAAGAAAGAGGTGAGTTGGATACATGTGTTTGTGAGGGAAGAAAGAGGTGAGTTGGATACATGTGTTTGTGAGGGAAGAAAGAGGTGAGTTGGATACATGTGTTTGTGAGGGAAGAAAGAGGTGAGTTGGATACATGTGTTTGTGAGGGAAGAAAGAGGTGAGTTGGATACATGTGTTTGTGAGGGAAGAAAGAGGTGAGTTGGATACATGTGTTTGTGAGGGAAGAAAGAGGTGAGTTGGATACATGTGTTTGTGAGGGAAGAAAGAGGTGAGTTGGATACATGTGTTTGTGAGGGAAGAAAGAGGTGAGTTGGATACATGTGTTTGTGAGGGAAGAAAGAGGTGAGTTGGATACATGTGTTTGTGGGGGAAGAAAGAGGTGAGTTGGATACATGTGTTTGTGGGGGAAGAAAGAGGTGAGTTGGATACATGTGTTTGTGAGGGAAGAAAGAGGTGAGTTGGATACATGTGTTTGTGAGGGAAGAAAGAGGTGAGTTGGATACATGTGTTTGTGAGGGAAGAAAGAGGTGAGTTGGATACATGTGTTTGTGAGGGAAGAAAGAGGTGAGTTGGATACATGTGTTTGTGAGGGAAGAAAGAGGTGAGTTGGATACATGTGTTTGTGAGGGAAGAAAGAGGTGAGTTGGATACATGTGTTTGTGAGGGAAGAAAGAGGTGAGTTGGATACATGTGTTTGTGAGGGAAGAAAGAGGTGAGTTGGATACATGTGTTTGTGAGGGAAGAAAGAGGTGAGTTGGATACATGTGTTTGTGAGGGAAGAAAGAGGTGAGTTGGATACATGTGTTTGTGAGGGAAGAAAGAGGTGAGTTGGATACATGTGTTTGTGAGGGAAGAAAGAGGTGAGTTGGATACATGTGTTTGTGAGGGAAGAAAGAGGTGAGTTGGATACATGTGTTTGTGAGGGAAGAAAGAGGTGAGTTGGATACATGTGTTTGTGAGGGAAGAAAGAGGTGAGTTGGATACATGTGTTTGTGAGGGAAGAAAGAGGTGAGTTGGATACATGTGTTTGTGAGGGAAGAAAGAGGTGAGTTGGATACATGTGTTTGTGAGGGAAGAAAGAGGTGAGTTGGATACATGTGTTTGTGAGGGAAGAAAGAGGTGAGTTGGATACATGTGTTGTGAGGGAAGAAAGAGGTGAGTTGGATACATGTGTTTGTGAGGGAAGAAAGAGGTGAGTTGGATACATGTGTTTGTGAGGGAAGAAAGAGGTGAGTTGGATACATGTGTTTGTGAGGGAAGAAAGAGGTGAGTTGGATACATGTGTTTGTGAGGGAAGAAAGAGGTGAGTTGGATACATGTGTTTGTGAGGGAAGAAAGAGGTGAGTTGGATACATGTGTTTGTGAGGGGAGAAAGATGTGAGTTGGATACATGTGTTTGTGAAACAAAACTAGTCTTTGTTCAAGATATCAAGCTGTATTTGTGGTCCTGAAGCTGTATGACGATTAACAAAACAATGGACATTGTAAACAAAGATGTAAAACTTGTAGAATTGATGCAAATAACTGATTAGATGTAGGTTGTGATCTCATGGCTGTTAAAAAACAAATAGCACTGGATTCCTACTTCAATTTTTAATGGTCTCGGTTTAAAACTTCACAATCAACAAAACTATAAAATTCCATTTTAAAAATCAGGGCCACCATTAAAGCATTGTTTCTATAAGGGGGGTGGGGGGTCCTTACCATATAAAGTATATTGTCCATCATTTAGCTAAATCCCTTAAGCTAAGGGGTTGGTAGATGTAAATAGTTTTTTAAGCTAAGGGGCTTTTTTTGCCATGACAATATTATTTTATGTTAGTTTTGCAGTCAGTATGTATAAAAGAACCAACATGTCTGAAACATTTTTGTGTGTTTGTTCTGATAGTTAAGTTCGTTGAAGCTAACAGCCACCAGCCGCGAAGAGGAACAGGCTGGTCTAGAGTTACCCACGTTAAGTAACGAAGAACTCCAGGGAGTCAATAAACAGGAAGTCCAGGTGGGAATAACTATCCAAGAAGAGAAGCTGTCTGTGATGAAACCAAATATGGCTGCCATTGCTGAATACAGGAAAAAGGTTTGCTTATCTTCACCAATTTGTATATCATTTGTTATAAACTGATTTTAGTATCACATTAAAAAGAAAGAACTATCTCAATGTCTGCATGCAAAACTAACCCTTCCAGTACCGACCTACTTTCCTGCTATGCATGCCTTCAGTCCCGGCCATTATTTTACTAATTATTTCCTACGGCCCAGACTTTATTTTAGAATGGTTGAGACATCGATAGGGTTCCGAAATTATTATATTACTTTTTTTGAGGCAAAAATTAATAACATGTAGAGAGTAAATTGCTAGAAACATAGTAACTTACCTTATCCAATCCATAAAATAATTGCATTCATTCTTAATATTAATTCATAAGAAAAAGTTTTATCAGCATGCAAGTCCATAATATAATAACAGAAAGTAATTCGGTAGTGTCTATTAGGACCGCACTTTCAATTTAAAAAACAACAACTCAGTACTCAGTAATTGGTCAATTTTCGTAATTTGAAAAGCAAAATAAAATTGAATTATTCAGCTATGGAATAAATATTATGCCTGAGACTTTGATGAAAGGTCAAATCCTTTATTTTGTTATTAAATAGACAACCTTCCTTGAGGAATAAATACGCGCCTGGGCTCCAGGGAATTTCGTATTTTGATGACAATATACGTTCCTGGGTCTGAGAAAAAGAAATAGGTCGATGACTTTATATGCGCCTGGGACTGTAAGAACTAAAATATTTTCATTTTAGTTAAAAATGTGACAATAGAGAATCAAAACTTATGTTGTTGTTGCTGTTTCACGCAGGAAGAGCTGTACCTCCAGCGGGTCGGTGAGCTTGATCAGATCACAAACTTCAGGGATGAACAGAGGCGTTGCCATGACAGCTTGCGTAAACAGAGACTTGAGGAGTTTATGGCTGGGTTCCAGGTTTGTTATTGTTATTCTTTTTTTTTAACTGTGCTGCTCTTGTGCTGTGGTGCCACTGATGTATAAAAAGAATGGATACGGCTCAATAAAAAATGTGTTTGTCCGAATTGAGGCTAGAATTGATTACACTTAAAAACACTATTTACTTTTCCATACAACTGAGTTACAGGTATAAACCAGCTCTAATTATAACAAATCTCTATGATAAAAAGGAAGTCTAAGTCACTTGAAATGTATTTACAGGCAAGCCTATTGATTTTGTCTTCCAGAATACAGTTTTCAGGCAATCCAGTATACTTGCACATTTAATAAAATAATTCATTCAAAAAGTATTATTAGACAACCATTAAATGAAGAAGAAAAAAAATAATTAAACCTTGTTTCTGCCCCCAAGCTAACCAACCTTCTGGCATTCGTTTTTAATTTGTTTTTTTAAATCATTTTTAAATGACTGACCAATCTTTTAGGCCATCTGTGTTTAAGTATGAAATCTTCTACTCTGCAGGTGATTACATACAAGCTGAAAGAGATGTATCAGATGATCACATTAGGTGGGGATGCTGAGCTGGAACTGGTGGACTCTCTAGATCCTTTCTCAGAGGGCATTGTCTTTAGGTAATGTTTCTTGGAGTTCATTAGTTTAACTGGGACATGGGCCTAGTGTTGGTGTGATTAGATTGCCCTTCTAAATGTCTCGGATACAAATAATGGTCTTAGCCTGAGGTTTTTTCCTGGGACTGGAGGCCAGGGTTTTTACCTGGGACTGGATGGGGGTTCTTGTGTCAACCCAGCTCTGATGGTTACCTGTGATTAAATGGGAAAAATCAAACTGGCTGCTGGGCATTGTGCTGGCCACAATAAATTTTGTACGTCGTAATCCTGGAAACTGGTTAACGCTAACTCACTTGTCCCTATGTACCAGCACAGTATGACAGGGTTTCGTTTACTTTTGAAAATATTTATTTCATAGCATTGCATCTAATGTTGCCCTGTAGAGTTCTTGTTTGTGTAATAAACTGAATCAAATAAATTTGCAACTGGTCCATTAAAAACTGACAGGTATTAATTGCATTTCATTCACACCAATGTGGAGCTAAATTGCAAACTCTCGAACAAGTGAAAAAAAATTAATCAGCACATGGTTAAAATTTACATATTTATTTGGTTTGGATCATAAATCATAGTTAAAAAAAAAACTGCTCAGTGGTAGATTTTTATTTATTTTTTTACTGTCAACATTTTTTTTGGTAGATTTGTCTTGCTTGGGAGTCAATGAATTAAGTTTATGATGGGAATAGATCAGATAACAACCTGTTGCAATGCTCAGATAAACACAAGGACAAAAACAATTATCTTATCTCTTATGCGAGAACAAATGCATATAATTACTCTTTCTTCCTGAGAGGCATTAGGGCATGGAATGGGTTGCCTGAACAAACCAGGAAAACCAGTAACTTAACATCATTTAAAACATTAATAAAGATGAAAGACTAGACTCGGGCCACGGATGAGCGTAGGACGCAATAATCTTCTTTATAGAAGGAGCGTCTGTAATATATAAGATAGGATACAAGATTTGGTTGATAATGTGTAGACTGTGAGAGTGATAGTGGCCTTTTAGTTTACTATTAAAACATTTGAACAATATGAAGATAATCCAACTTAGAACCTGTTAATTGCTTGGGGGCAGAGAGGGAATGGGTTATGGAATTTATTAGCATTTTTTTAAAAGAAAGAAATAGTTGCTTGAAAGGTTTTTATCGAGTATTCCAAAGCTCAGCTTCAAGATCTAACCTAAAGCTGAAATCTGTTTTTGTTCTCAGTGTGAGGCCTCCCAACAAATCTTGGAAGAACATTTCCAACTTGTCTGGTGGGGAGAAAACTCTCTCATCCTTAGCCCTTGTGTTTGCCCTGCACCATTACAAGCCAACACCCTTTTATGTGATGGATGAGATAGATGCAGCTCTGGACTTTAAGAATGTCTCCATCGTGGCCAACTACATCAAGGTAAGCAACCGCAAGGACATACAGTGCATGCGGGGAAGGTGGCCGAGCGGCAGTGTGTTGTTCGGCTAGTTTACAACAGTTTCCTGGGTTCGAATCCTGGAGAAGGCTAGGATTTGTTCTCGTGTCTGGAGCAGGTCCCTGGGTCTACCCAGCTCTGATGGGTACCTGACTTTGGTTAGGGTAAAGTAAAGATGGCTCGGCATTATGCTGGCCACACAAAATCCCTTAGTATTCCGTGTCAACGCTGCTTCACCAGCCCTATGGATCAATTAGATCCGATGGGATTCTTTACTACATACAATTCAATGATTTTGTAATGAAATTGCCTTTTTTTTTTTTGGCTCTAAACGCAGCAGTATTTTCATCTGTTTTCTGGTTTTAATTGATCTGTCCACATTTCATCCTCAGGAGAGAACAAAGAACGCTCAGTTTATCATCATCTCCCTGAGGAACAATATGTTTGAGCTTGCGGACAGACTCATTGGCATTTACAAGACACACAACTGCACCAAGTCAGTGGCACTGAACCCAGGTAAACTTTCAGAGGAGTTTGGCAACAGGATCCGAGAGATTCACAATGTTGACATCACCAATTACTAAAGGCTGCCCACACATTTTTACTTTATTCCTTGTGTAGATAGATGTACACATTTGAAAGTTTCACTGCTTATGTTGTGGCATTTAAATAAGTTCTACCATACGTGGTAATACTTTATTATTATGCTGGTGCTTTATTTCATTTAGTGTTTAAAGAAATTTCTCAGTGGGTTTAAAACTCAGGTGCATACAAAAGGATAGCTGAGAAAAGTTAGGCCAAAATATTTATTTTATATTGCCAGATTTAAAATATTTGGGTGTTAACAGTCTTTTTATTGATATTGGATAATTGTGTATTGTGACACAGATTCCCTCACATCATTAGATTAGGCTAACATAATTTCTGATTTTTTTTTAAATGTCCCAATGGAGGGCAATTAATAGAGTTATTTTATTATTCACTGTCACTGTTTTTGTATATATAATTAAACTTTAAAAAAAAAAAAAAACTGCCATCTTTAATGATGACAAAAAATGATTTGTGTCTTAAAAATGTAAATATTAAAAAAAACCAAATGAAACAAAAACAAGAGTTGAATGGTTTGTTTCTTTATTTTTGTTGTTTGATTTCAATGTCACAGTAAAAGATAAATAGAAATAAACCCATTCCCATCACTATTCAAACAAACCCATATTACATACACTCACCATAGAGGTATTAATATACATTAAGTTCAATTTTGTTAGAGTAGTTTTCCTAACTATTAAGTACAAACTGGTAGTCTACCTGGTCAACAAAAGAAAAAAAAATCTAGGCCACCCATGACATCTGCAACCAAATAATCCTGTTTGTCAAAATGCACCTTATCTAAATATTCCATACATTTTCAAGTCTTTGAAATTTAAGCAAGACTTTTTTTTTTAGAATAAAACTTGTACATAAAACAAACCTGCCCTTTGTTTGACATGAATATATATAAATGTATCACATTGAAGGCACTCAAAGACAAGAAATAGTTTCAAAACCTATATAGACTACTATGTCCAGAAACCTTTGATGTCAGGTAGTCTGACCTGGCTTTGAAACCATCAGGTTGATAAATCACAAAATAAAAAGGTCTGATCATTTTAAAATGATCAAAAAGCTAAAATGTCTTGTCTTTTTTATAGGTCAACATTTATAATAGAAGCAGTTTGAACCTACTATGTATAAGTATATAAATATATTTCTAATACCTCATAGACTCATCCTAAATGTTCATTCAATATGCTGCATGATAAATTATATACACAAATTGCACTGTGTTCTATAAGACAATCATACTTCTAGCAGTTTACCATTACCTGGGGAGGGATTCATTTTAGGGCACAGGTATGTTCTTTAAAAAATGTCTAGCAGCAGCGCTCGATTCAGAACACCGAAGGTCCAAAGTTCAGATTCCACTGGTCTGCAGGGTGGCCCTAACTCTACCCAGCTCTGATGGATACCTAAGTAAGGAAGGCAGCTGGGCATTGTGCTGGCGACACAATCCATCTGTATGCTGAGGCCACGGCAACGTGAACGCTGCTGCATCAACCCTATAGTATAGATCCATTGGTCTGATACTTTTTTTACTCATTGAATGTGAACTGAGCAGGTGTCAGATTTAAATCTAGCAGTTTATAAATATATAAATTTAACACAAGTTTGAATGCTGTGTTTAAAAAGTGTAATTTAAATTTAGTCCAAATGTTTTGACCTCTATCACAGTTCAGAAAAAAATTGAAAATTTTTTTTTTTTAACTCACCCTATTGACCAAAGAAAGTGTTTAAATGATGAGACAGTACAAAAATAAAAACCAAACTTCATTTCTAATTTTAGGGCATAATTAAAAAATTTAGCTTGAACTTTGCAATATACAGGACATCTATACAAGTTGCAAAAAACACACAAAAAAACTGCATGTTGAGATGCAAGATGGAATGTTGTTGTTTTTTCCAAATAAATTTATGACAAAACAAGCATCCAATCCAGACAGTTTTATAAAAACTAGTCATGGTTACAGCTATTCTAAAACAATAAAAATATTTTCTTATTTATAAACAGACCAAAGAGTTAAATTTCAGGAACAAAAATGAAAACACTTGTTAACACTAGTAGATTTTATGAAACTAGATGTTAAGCAGGTGTGTTTAAATATTAAATCAAGCTCAGGCTTATGTGAAAGGATATAATTGACCTAGACTTAGCGCTGATACTCACTGATAGTTTACTAAAAGAAGATCAAAGATTTAAAAAAATCCATCTCTTGTTCAAAACTGGGATACAAATTGGTACAATTCTGAGGTAAAAACTTAAAATTACAGCTCTATTGTTTTATTTTCAAGTTACCTTTCACCATTAAAAAAAAAAACAGTAATAAATGAATGATTCTAATGAAATAAGCTAGACTTATAAACAGGTCATAAATCACTGATGTAAAAGAGTGAATGTATGTGTGAAATGTCTTATCCGTTCATCACATTCTTAGGTGTATCAGCTTTACCATCCTTGATCAAAACTTCACTTTCATCTTCCTCACCACTCTCATCCTTGTTAGTCCTCTCAAACGGTTTATTTTTAGCCCCTTTCTCCCCCGCAGCGATGGCCTCCTCTTCTGGCGAGGTGGGCGTCAGCAGGGCTGTCCGCTCCGTGTCGCTGTGGGACGCGAGGGTCAGGGGAGTGATGGAGCTGCTGTTGTGACTGACCACTTCGGCCTTGACCCCGCCTGGGTCGACCATGTCAACCTCACTGTCTTCGTCCATCATTCTCAGGCTGCTCTCGATGTCCGTAATCTCATAGGTCAAGTCTGAAATGTCATAGCTGGTGTCCAGGTTTGTGGCTGTCTCCAGCGATACCGGAGGGGTTTTCAATGATTTCAAAGGTTTTCCATTAACCACTGCATGCGTGGAGTCACTACCAATAGAAAAAATAAATAAAGTCTTAACAACAATATTCTTCAATACTTTCATTTAAATAAAAAGTTTGGGTTACAGAATACACAAATAAATATATATCATCAGGTTTACGTTTTATAAATTGTGAAAATATAATCTTTAACAATTTCTATTGTAAATTCGGTGAAGGGCACTGAAATTGGGGTGCATCAAGTACTGATTTAGGCATGGAGTCAATGCTTTTGATATTTGGGTCTACTTTTTAATTTTTTAAACTTTATTTGTCATTAATTTAAATGAGAAAAAAAGATTTTCAAAATATAAGAACTATTAAAAAACAAAAGATTTGTAGTGTTAAGCTAATCAGTTTTTAAGTACCGGTAGTGTAATAGTCAAAAGTGCTGAATTCAGACCACTATGTTACACAAGGCTAGTGAAACACAGTTCACTTGCTACAGTGGCCATTGCATACAAGGGATGGTGTGGTAGCACAAGTGTGCTATTAGAGCTCCATTAGAGCTGGATGACGGAAAACAAGTTGAAGCTTAACAGTGAGAAGACTGAAGCTCTTATCGTCGGTACGAGACAGAGGGTCGTGTCCCTCACTGCGTCCGATCTTCAGCTGGCTGATGCAACTGTGCCTTTCTCCCCGACTATCAAAAGCCTTGGCGTCTATCTGGACTCCACGCTGTCCATGCAAACCCACATCTCCTTCCTCACCAAAATCTGCTTCTTCCATCTGCGTCGTATTGCCGCCATCCGTCGTTATCTCACCAAGGAAGCTTGTGTTAAGCTCATCATCTCTCTCCTATTTTCCCGCTTGGACTATTGTAATTCGCTTTTGGCTGGTCTCCCGGCCTCCTCCCTTCAAGGACTCCAACGTATCCAGAACTGCGCAGCCCGACTAGTTCTCAAGAAGAAGAAGTCAAATGATATCAATCCTCTGCTCCGATCTCTGCACTGGCTACCCATCAACAACCGGATCTCATATAAGCTGGCTTCCCTCTGTTATAGGTGCCTGAATAACTGCGCCCCGGATTATCTTCGCTCTTGTATGGAGCTCTACACCCAGTCCCGCCCACTTCGTTCGGCATCTGACGCGCTTACTCTGCGGATCCCTCGTGTGAGGCTAGTGTCCGCTGGCGAACGTTCATTTTCCTACGCAGGACCGTCCGCTTGGAATCACCTCCCACTACAGCTTCGCCAGAGCCCTAGCTATGACACCTTCAGGAGCCGGCTGAAGACTCACCTATTTCGTCAGCAGAATTAGCGTATTACTATATATTTCGTTGTCTGTCTGTATTCTGTAACTGTCGTCTGCGCATAGAACTGTCACTAACGGGATATGCGCTATATAAGCACCGTTATTATTATTATTATTATTACTTGTTCACAACAGATGGCAGATACACATCTGCATGGATTTTGTTGCTCAGAATTTAAAGGAAGTCATTTTTTACAATAATTATTTCTTAGACTGTGAAATAAAAAAGTTAAACTCTGCGTGTGGAGAAATAAAGAAATATTGACATACATTTTCTTAGAGGCTTCCTTAGCAAGCTCCATCAGGTGATCCAATTCTGTTTTGCCCAGCTGCTGCACCATCTCATAGAAAAATCCATGTCCTTGAGACATGAGTGTATAGGGTTTGTCAAACTCTACAATATGCCCATTGTCTAAAACCTGAGTGGGTCATCCAATACAACATATTAATGAACAGCCTTAAATACATCCATAATGATTCTAGGCTACAGTAATATTTTATAATATTTGTGTCAGAAAAAAATATAATGCTAAATAGGAATAAAAAGAGAATTAAAAAAACCTGACCCCAAAAATAGTTTGTTAACAGAGTACAAGACAATGTTTGAACAGATATTTTAGTTCTTACCATAACTCTGTCAGAGTCAATAATTGTGTGCAGTCTGTGGGCTATGGTTAGCACTGTACATTCTTTAAACTTGGTTCGAATCGTCTGCTGAATGAGTTCATCAGTACTGAAATACAACAAGTTAAAAACAAAATCAATCAATTGAAACACAAGACCAAATTCAATTCAATCTGAGTAGGCCTACTAAATAAAACGCATCTTAAGCTTATTAAGCTTAAGCCAAACCTACATTATAGGCCTAGATAGGCTTTCACACATTTACGATTATTTCCATACTGTAATTTGCGTTCAATAAGCCTACCCAAAAATGACGCCTTTAGGCCTAAACTTACGCTACGTTTCGGCAATACAAAATCGGTCCAAAAGTTCAAAAGAAAAGCTGGGGAGGTCGGGTGTCTGTAAAACCTAAAATATTTGTCGATCTCAATTTCAGTTATATAAAGATAGTAAGTAATATGTACACCTACGAAAGTTTTCTAAATGTAAAATGTAAGCCTACGCATATCCTAGTAATTCTACATTACTACAGTCAACTAAACGGGTTATGTAGCAAACTGTATGACAGAGTAGTGATGTTTTTCAAACTTTTCAAAAACAGTGTTGGGTGTATAAGTCGCACCCCTACTTTTTGTCGACATTTTCGGTAAAAAAAGTGCGACTTATACGCGAGTATATACGGTACCTACGTTTTAAGACAATTCACAAGCAATGGGTCTAGATTCTAGATCTCGTAGGCCTACGAAGAACATAAAATTTACAGTTTTTCTTTGCTGAATAAACTTCTCTGAATATTCCTTCCTTTAAAACTGAATTAGTTTTTTTACAGTTTGAACAAGTCAGGTTTAAACTTTATGAGGCAGGACAATTAGACATTTTCACAATCTTACCAATACAGTAAATAAGCCTAAAGGAAAACAAAGATTTATTGCTAAACACGCTTAATACCGCAAAAAACGTTAAAAAATACCAGAATATCTCTTTTAATAAACACAGATAACCCAAGTAATGATAATTTAAAGCATTGTGACCTTATATGTGCCTTTATTTTATCAACCTAGTCACGGACTATATTTCAAAATAGGAAAAACCCAAACTTTCCAATTTGGCATAACTAAACTAGTAAAAAGCGGAACAAAATGTGTTTTTTTAATTTTTAAAAGCGGAACAAATTCGCCAAAAGTGGAACGGTAGGCATGTCTGAAAGGGCAATGAAGATGATTGTAGCAATTTTAGGATTCCAGACATATTTAAGACTTTTTGGGGGTTTTGGTGAAAAAGTACAGATTTTCCAGACATTTTTAAGTCTGAAATGCGTTTTTTTAGATTCCAGACATTTTCCAGACTTTCCAGACACCGTACGAACCCTGAATCTCTATACTATACGTTGAAAACAGTTTATGAAACGTATATGAATGAACAACTCACATTGGGTCGACATTGGCAGTTGCCTCATCAATGAGAAGAATTCTGTTGTTCCTCAGCACTGCCCTGGCCAAACAAATCAGCTGCCTCTGGCCCACACTAAAGTTGACGCCACCTTCAGAGACCTCAGCACCTAGACCCTCTGGAAGATCTTTGATTTGATCTTTTAATTTCACCTGAAAAAAAATAAATTATTTGAACACTTTCTGGTCATCCATAAGATTTTTTTATTTGGTTGTCTGGTGGTCTAGTAACAGAGTGTTGACTCTTCATTATGAATGTCTGGTGGTCTAGTAACAGAGTGTTGACACTTCATTATGAATGTCTTTGGGTTTTGTTTTCCACCATAAGTCATGATGTGTATTTGACATTTGTTAGGGAAGATAATTTTAGAAAGGCATTGGGCTGGCCACACTGATTCCATTGTATAAATTGACCTCTCAGATCTGAAGAAGTCTGCTAGAAAATGTTATGGTCTACAAAGAAAGCTTGATCTAACTGGTTTTCTGTTGACCAAAAACTTAACAATAAGGGCAACTAAAGTAAAAGGTGATAACAATAAGGGCAACTAAAGTAAAAGGTGATAACAATAAGGGCAACGAAAGTAAAAGGTGATAACAATAAGGGCAACTAAAGTAAAAGGTGATAACAATAAGGGCAACTAAAGTAAAAGGTGATAACAATAAGGGCAATTAGAGTAAAAGGTGATAGAAGATATCACAAATGATCTGAATTGGTAGCAAAAGTCTCAAATGTGTGATACCACTGAAAACATTCTCAATATATATTCACTTTTTAAAATTTTCAGATAGGGAAAACATAATTGTGAAAGTTATTGCCTTTGAAACCTAATTGTCAAAATATTACCTCTAAATCTAAAATTGTGCATGAAGATTGAACAAATTATAGCTATGCCATTTAAGTGTTAAAGTTCTGTAGTTAATGAAAACGGGTGTCTACAAAAACCAACACCAACAAAACAATGTACTCACTTCTTCTAAAGACTTCCACAGTTGCTCATCATTATGTTGCTGGAATGGATCTAAATTTTTCCTTAATGAACCGGTAAAAAGTACAGGATCCTGCAAGTGACCAACATACAAGTGTGGAAAAATACAGTAATAAATGCAAATGTAAAACGGCTATGTCTACGATCATGTCCAATGTAGAATTTCTTTATTTGTGTGAAATGTAAAACATCTTTGATTGTGTCCTTTGTATACATTTTTTGTGGCAACAAATGTAAAATATCTACGAAGGTGTAAAATATTTTTTGGCAGTGAGTAAGTTCAAACATTAATACTAAGAAAGCAACTTAATGTATATCTACTTTCTATGTGGTGTGTGAACAGTATGCTATAGTAAAATTGAAACAATCACTTGTTAAATGAATGCAGCTAAGTGTGTTGCACTTAGTGTGTTGTATTACTTTCAAGACTTTCCTTAAACTCTTGTTGTCCCTCCCTCCCCACTGCCATCCTTTAAAGGGAATACAAAATAAAACTGTATAAAAATTCACCTGAGGTATAATGGAGATTGTACTCCTGAGATCATGCAGACCAATCTGGAGTATGTTGATGTTGTCAATCTCCAGGGCCCCCTCTGGCTCCGCCATCCTGAACAGTGTTGTTATCAAGGAGCTCTTGCCCGCACCTGTCCTGCCCACAATGCCCACCTGAAAAGAAGAAGAAGGAACCTCAAAATAATGCTCAGGCCAGAAGAATACATTCTGAACTTAGAAATACATACATGCATGTCAATAGAACATAGCAGAATTACTCAAATACTGGGTCACAAAAGGTTGTTATAAATGTTCCACTATAAAGATTTGACCCATGGTTTACTACAACAATCGGGTTAAATAAATTTGACAAAATCTTTTTATAAGACTACTACATAGCATCCACTGTAGTACTGTGTTATGCTTCAACATTTTCAACCAAAAAGAAATGAATAGAAATAAAAGTAACTAAAATGAACTGAAATAAAACCTTCACTTTTTTATTTTGCATTATTACTTTCTAAAATATCACAAATTTAGCAGTGAAATACTGGTTTAATACAGAATTAGGCTATAGCAAGAGGGATATTCTACTGAACAAAAGATATGCAGGTCTGATAAAGTCACAACAACCATTTAGATACATTTACTGACCTTTTCTCTTCCTTTTATCAAGAAGGACAAGTCTCTAAGAACCAGAGGGCCTGTAGGAGAGTAGCGCAAGCACACTCGAGTGGCTACTATCTGACCTTCATATGGCCAGCCCGGAGGTGGCTTTTTATCTGGCTTAGATTCCAAGGCAGCCTCTTCAGGTAACCTGGAGTACTCTATAACTCTTTCCACTGAGATCATCTAAGAAGAAGAAAAAAATTGTTAACATAAATTCTGAGGCTTAAGAGGGGGCTGTAAACAGGAATGCATTCGCTAAAAGAACATGCAGACAAGCAAGTTTCAGGCAAATAGAGCAATAGAGCCCATGTTTTCCTGATAGATATGCTATTCATTTATAGATGCATGCCAATGTTTTATAAATTAAAAAAAAGAGTAAAGTACCTGTCGGACAAAACTGATCATAGGGCCAGTGAAGCAGCGTTCACTAGTTTCAGTGGCCACACTATACGAGGGGATGTGTGGCCAGCACAATGCCCAGCCACCTTTCCTTTCCCAAACTAATGTCGGGTATCCATCAGAGCTGGGTAGACTCAAGGACACCCTCGAGTCCAGGAAAAAATCCAAACCTTGACCAAAATTTGAACCCAGGATCTTGGGTAAGCCCTTCGAATGCACTCCATCCAATGTTTTGTGGGTAAATAAAAAACTATTGAATACAGTTTCAGAGGGCACTGTTTTGAATAGGGTTGTGTGGACAGCACAGTAATCAATGGCCTTTTGCCAAAGTGATGTTGACTGTCTATTAAGTTTCATATATTGACCCTGGGACATCCTCTCGAGTCTGGTTTTAACCAAAGTTAAAAACTTTGATGGAGGAGGGCCCAGCTCCATATTAAAAAAAAATATTACTTAGTGGTCAACAGACTGCCAGTGGTCAACAGACTGCCTCTCATGTGATAAACAGAGTTGAATAAGGAATGGCAAAGTGGAGCATTGAAGTATAAAAAACATCAAGAACAGACATTAATTAGGACAAAATATATGTTTGGAAATTTTGTATTCATATAAAAAAAAAATTAAAAAAAAAAATGCAAAACAAAAAGGAAAATAAAAAAAAAAAATTTCAGGGCTATTAAAAATTTTTTGAATTTTATTTAATTACTAAATCACCCTCCTTCTCTCTTTTCTTAATTCAAAAACAAATGTTTGTGATTGGTTGACAGGAAGATCTAAGCCAATCAAATTTAGGAACTTACATTCAATTTTAGAAGAGAGAGAAAAACAACAACACGACACAGACACGTCTTACCTGATTTTCTACTTCAGCACTTTGTCTCACCCCCCATTGAAACATTCCCATTAATGTCATAGTGTATGTGATGGACAAGCCAACTAGCCCAGCACTCATGGCTATAAGGGAAATAATTATCATAAATTCATTTTCTGCTAATGAGAAACAAATATCATTGAGTAATCTCTACTAAATAGAAATCATCTAATCAATTCATTTTTGGCTATAGGGATCTATTACCTATTACATTTCAGCGTAGGGAATAAATGAGTAGGGAATAAATGTTTCATCGATTTTTGTATCAAATCAATACTCATGAGCATATTCAGAAATGTACAGACCAGTACAAAAGAAAAAAACACTTTCCTTTTCCCTTATGCAAGAACAAATGCATACAAGTGCTCTTTCTTCCTGAGTGGCATCTGGGCATTGAATGGGTTTAGTCAATAAACGGGGAAAACCAATAACTTAACATAATTTAAAACACTAATAGAAATGCAGGACTAGACTCAAACCGCGGGTGAGCTCAGGTCGCAATAATCTTCTTTATAGGAGCGTCTGTAATGTATAAGTTACTATAAGAAGATAAGATTTATAAAACCTTTTGATGGGGACATGGGACACAGCAGGCCTGTTCAGGCAAATAGTCTTTCTTCCACCACACCCATTCTGTATATAAATCAACAAATCAACTACATCAATAATCTGACATGAAAATTGTATTTCTACTTACTATCTGCAGCCAGTACAGAACATATTGTAACAGCTGTGACAAACAGGGCGCACAGCCAGTCCAGGCGGACGGCCAGCCAGCGGCTTGTGGCCAGGAACAGGAACCAGGCCTCGGAGTGCTTGTCCTGGTAGGCGTCAAACTCCTCCATGAACTTCTCTTCCATGTTCATAGAGCGTATAGTGTGAAGACCCTGGAGGGTGGCGCTCAGGTAAGAAAACACAGGACTACGAGCTGTGGGAACAAAAATAAAACAATGTTTTGAGGTGAATGAGGAAGTTTTTTTTATGGTATCTTATAATTTACAGATTTGTCTTATGATAATTGCATCATACGCTTTTCTGAGGTCTACAATATATACTCTTGCATTCTGATATAGGTTTAAAATGAAGTTAACCCTTCCAGCATCTAGCGCATATATTTCCGCCCGCTGATTTTACTTCCGTATATTTCCGTCACAGAAGGCTATTTAATGAATACACAAAATGATGCAAGCTTTCAATACAGTCTCAGGGCAGGATGCTATTTGTTAGAGAAATAGTAGAATTTTAATTTACATTTACATTTTAGTTACATAGCTGTAGACAGTAATGAGATGGTCATTACAATATGACGCCTGGGTCACTGGGACTAAATTGGTAAGGCAATAGCAATCTCTACTTGCCCATGAAATAGATGTAATAGTCTGTACATAGAGCACCTACATTTAGAGAGCTATGAAGAACATTATTGATTGTACTCTGTACATTACTGATTTCTGTCTCAACAAGCCCAAGGAAATATTCAGTGAAAAGCATATTTTAAAGACAAAATTTCATGGTGTGTTTTCAATGTTCCACATTTGATACGGTGGAGTCAAAATGAAATGTATCCATCGACTCACTTGTTCCTTCCAGACGTTTGATACTCCTGGACGTCTGCAGGTAGTACTTTCTCACCAAGACAAAACAGATGCCCAGAGGGACAGTAGGTATGAACACATATGGATTCACAATTCCAGCCACCAGGATGATTCCAGATATTAAGAGGGCACACTGTGTGAAAGAGTAACAGTACATAAATTCTCTATATAGAACATAGGTGTTGAAAACAAACTCTTAGTAGAGTTTTTCTTGATAACGTTTCTTTACTTTACAAGAACTATAGAAGAAACATATTTTTGATCAATTAAAACCTTAGTTTACACAATATTTTCATGGGCTTAACAATATGTTTTGTATTAATAATGGAATTTTTGTTTTTAGTTTTTTCCAAACAAAGGGGAATAATTTACTTATATATATATATACTGGGACCACTAATTGAAAAATCATAGTTAAATAATTACAAATCTTCCCTAAATGGGTTGCCACAAAGATTAAAGAAAAGAAATGTGTACAAAAGGCATAGACAAATGGCCATAATATTATAATTAAATATCCTAGTTAAACTGTTACACATTAAAAATACTAAGTGCCTTTAACAAAACAATGAATGCACATATTTTTTAACCAACTGATTCTGTTTGATACTAACTTGAATAAAGTCAAAGAATGTGACAGGCAGAAGATCATCCATGTGACCTACATCTTTTGAAAACCTATTCAAGATACGACCTGGAAAATCACAAGAAACGAACAAAAAATAAGTACCAGTACATCATTTTTTATTTTTTTTTACATCACACATTATAATTTACAAAAATTATAATCTCAAAGAACATTCTTTTTTTTAAATTTTAAATAACACATCATATTTTCTATCAAATACATAAAAGTTTTTAGAACTTTTTAAAAGTAAAAAAAAAGATCAGCATACAATATTCTTGAATTCAATAGGCAGTACAAATTTTTTTCAAAATAGTAAATTATCACCTTTTGAAAGTGGACTACTCATATATTACTATATATTATTTACTATTATTTTAAAATTAAAATAAATAAGATAAATTATCAAACATAGGCCTACAAATATTCCAACATCCTACTTAAGTTTTAGTATCATTAAGATCCACTTATATGCAACAATTGGATAATCACTTTTAGAATTAGGCGACAGCATTTATTATCTTACCAACAGGGTTCAGGTCAAAAAATGAAATTGGCGATCTCAGAATCCTTGTGAACATCATGTTGTGAAGTTTTTGTGAAGCATCAACAGCGATCTTGAAAAAAAGCAGGGCCCTTGCCAGGCCAAAGAAGAAGACAGCCATGATGATGCCGGTGAAGACGTAGATGTTGAAATGGCTGTCCACGTAGGGTATGGTGATGTTGCTGCTGAAGTTTCCTCCGAGGCCGCCGCCATAATCGCTGATGTTGACATAGTCCGTGAGGTTGTGGGACTCCAAGAAGAGCCTGTGCTTCTCAACTGCTGCAAACTTTTCTTCCTCCTGGTTTGACCTAGTTTGAAATATACAGAGTGGTGCCAACTACAAACAGAGCAAATGATCATAAGATGGGTATGTATAACTACCACAAAAGTGTGGTTAACCTGCCCCAACTGAAAGATTCAAAACAAGGTAAACTTGAAATAAACAAGTTCTTTACCACATCTGATAGAAAGGTATATGTATGTCAAAACATTATTTGCATTTAGTAATTACAGAGCGTTTCTAACTATTATTTATGTTTCTTATTTACAGTGATAGTTATTAAACCTACTGCTCATAGAGAGTGTATAGAGATTATTAAAGAACACATCATGTACAAAAAGAAGTACAAAATTAAAGTTTCCGGTCTGACCGAATTGTGCAGATGAAGCAGCGTTCAACAGTTTCTGTGACCACGACATACTAGGGGATTGCATAGCCAGTACAATGCCTGGCCGCCTTCACTTCAGTGCTCATCAGAGCTGGGTAGACTCAGAGACACCCTCCAGACCCGGTAAAACACATCACAGCCTACACCAGGATTCGCACCCAGGACATTCTGTACGCCAGCCGAACCCACTGCCGCTCGGCTACCGTGCCACATTTATGCAAGGTATAAGAGAGGAGAAAAAAAAGAAGACTAACCATCGAGACAGCCACCAGTCACTCCCGATATAAAAAACTTGCGCAGCAATGTTAATCAGGACCAGGATGGTAAATTTGATTACCCCGGAGCCAGCTTTAAAGTAGTCCACATAAATCTTCATGCTGACTGTCCCTGTGGCTCTTTCTTCATTTTCTGGAAGCTGAACTGGCTCTGGCTGGAGACAACATGAAATTGGGGATAAAAACATAATCAATAGAAACAGTACAAGACATCAGCCATTTCATTGTTTGAACAAATACAAAACAGCATTCATAATCACTCTGCTCATCAGTTCTTTGACCATAAAACAAGTAGGCCTAAATAAAGACAACTTGCAGTTCTCAGTTAAAGACACAAACTAAGGGGCATGCTTCTAAAGCAACTCACACCACAGCAAAACACGTTCCCCTTACAACCTCACAGCTTAATATACACCCAAAGAGGTTCTACTTAATCTTTAAAAAAAATTCACAAACCAATTTATACCAGATTGTCTGAATTAATTTCTGGTATTATAAATAGGTAGTTTAAATTTTAAAACAATGTTTGTGCATATTTTTAAGTAGTAATAGAATAATTTAAGAAAAAAAAATCTCATGAGAGTTAAAGAATCCTAAACATAGTTATCCACATCTTAAAAGTAAAACAAAACATTTTTTCATGCTACTTTGTCTTTTTTTTTAGCTAAATTCACACACACTGCCAAACTCTGGTCACTTTTCATAAATTTTCCCAACCCATAATTAATCATGGCTCATATCACAACCTTGCAGGTAAATACACTCACATCAAAAAGTCACAAATAAATAGACTTACACCACAGCTAGACACACTCACCTCACAGTTAAATACACTCACCTCACAGTTAAATACACACCTCACAGCTAAATACACGCATCTCACAGCTAAATACACTTTCTCACAGCTAAATGCACTCACCTCACAGCTAAATGGACTCACCTCACAGCTAAATACACTCACCTCACAGCTAAATACACTCACCTCACAGCTAAATACACTCACCTCATAGCCCTCTGCAATGCTGTGCAAAGACAAGTGTGAGCCCAACTCAGATATCTCTGTGTGCAGGGTGATCGGGTCAACCGAGGAACCCACCGGTGGGGAGGAAGGCTCCTCATTCTCTGGCCTCTTCAGAAGCTCAGAAAAGTCAACGCCAGACTGAGACAACTGGTCATATGAACCCTGGATGTTAACTTTACCCTATAATTGTGGGGATAGAAAGATGCAAGTCTGAAGGATAAGATAAATAATTTACTAAAACTACTTAAGTGATGATTAAGGACAATAGGATGGGTCCAGTAGCGTTCGGAATAGCAAGCAAGGTGTCTGTGTCTCCACCATAAGCTATTTATTTATTACTAAATATGTTTAAATTGAATAACCTCTTTCAAAATGTAGATGGCGTCTGCCACAGGTAAGAACTGAACCTGATGGGTGACCAGGATCTTAGGTTTTTTCTTTAGATATCCCACAATGCACCTGGAAGGAAGACATTTTGAAAAATACAGGATTATATTAAAAGGCAGACCATATGTTTGTATCTGTAAAAAAATTACTTTAAATGATATTCAATGAAAACAATTTGAATTGGAAAATTGTATTAAAATATATCAACTGTTACAGTCCTAATTAATTATGTGCAAATCCTTTCTAAAACCAATGTCATTTTAACAAATTTAAATTTAAGACATTGGCTGTTTTGTGTCACATGTCCTGGTATTTCTTGTCAAGAGTTGTAGTTGTACATTTGGGAAAATATTTTTTTTTATCACAAGCCAGAAGCCTTGTTTAGTAATATAGAATTGTTTAATAGAGAGAAAGAAAAAAATCCACAGTCAAAATGCTAAAAAAAGGTGTACAAGAAAGTGAGTATTGGATTCTGACTTTTCAAAAATGTGTCTCCCCACAGCAGCATCCACAGCACTGAGAGGATCATCCAGGAGGTAGATATCCGCATCCATGTACAAGGCTCGGGCCAGCGACACTCTAGCCCTCTGACCGCCGCTCAGGCTGACGCCCCTGTCACCAATCAAAGTAACGTCCCCCTGGGGCATTATTTCAAAGTCCTGAACAATGAAAACAAAAATTATTTCAAAGATAAATTTGTACATTAAAATACTGCTAAAATATTTGTACAACAAAACAAAATTGTTTACATTTAATGATGAAACAATGAATTGTACTTTACAATCATGCTATTCAATCAGATGTATTTACACTGTAAAAAATGCTTTAAAACAGCTTTAGTTTACTATTTTACAATCAAAGAGAAAAAAAGTAACTTTAGCCATTAAGAAGAATTAAACAATAGATGTCAAAGATTATTAACTCAACCTTGTATAAAGCTTAAAATATCAGCCAACCAAATGAAATCATTTAAGTAATTTCCCCCCCAATTTTTTTTTTTGGTCTTTACATCCTTGACACCTATTTAGTTCTACTGTGGGCTGCATAATTTAAAAAATGCTGGTGGAGATTTTCTGCAATATGTCAAGGGCATAATGAAACAACAGTAAAATATAGTCCCCTCTCCTGCTTCAATTTCATTCAATGAAATGCAGTCAATCTTACCCTCTTCAACGCACAGACTTTAATGATTTTTTCATATTTGGCCTTGTTGTAGACTCCGCCAAAGACGATGTTCTGCCTGACGCTACCAGAGAAGATCCAGGGCTGCTGGGAAACGTAAGCCACTCTCCCAGAGACCTTGACATTTCCTTTCTGAGCTGGGAGCTCCCCAAGTATGCACATCAGCAGTGAAGACTGGAACGAAAACAAAATTTGGGAAAAGCTTGTCTACACATCCAAAATATTTAGCCATTTAACAGAGTGTTGGGTATATATTTATTATTCTTTTTGCACTGATACAAAAAATTGATTCTGGCATATGAAATCATAAGCAAAAAAGTTTACATTGATGGAGCCTTATAAGTTTACAGACGTTCCTTCTAGATAGAAGATTATTACGTCTTTAGGCCCAAAATTCCTGCAGGGCGACAGGGATCCGTCGGTGGCAGGGATAGAACCTGTGACGTGTCAGTTGGTTTTTGGTTGACAGTCCGGTGAACTAACCGCTGGACCAGCCGACTTCAAACAAATGGCTCATTTTTTTCTTTTCATTTAGAACATTATTATATTATATTGAATAATAATGTAAAGTGAATGGCTCTTAGTCTCAAGATTTAAAAAAAGTTAACAAAAGAAAAAATTCTTACTTTTCCCGCACCAACAGGACCAATAACAGCCACCAACTTCCCAGAGTCAACTCTCAAACTGATATTCTCCAGTGTATTGATTTCAGACATGTTCTGTAAATGAGCAAAACACAATCATTTAATTACACTACATCTGTGTTCATCAAAATTGTGAAAGTAAGCTATGACTTCCCATGTTTTAATTGAACCAGCCACTATCATGACAGTAGAAACTTAAAACTTGAGTATTCTGATTGGGGATTAATAATTTAAACTCATATCAACTAAAATACAGTAAAAACCCATTTTTACAGGCTGATTTGGGAATGAAGAAAGTCCATTACCTAATAAGGTGGGCTTATAAAATGTAGTATTGAATCATCATTATTGCCTGGGGCACCGGTAGCGTGTTCGACTGGCAATCCAAAAGGTTCTGGGTTCGAATCCTGGTGCAAGTTAGGATTTCTCCCAGGCACTTGAGTGTGCCCCTGAGTCTACCCAGCTCTGATGGGTACCTGACACTAGTTGGGGTAATTTGAAGATGGCTGGGCATTGTGCTGGCCACACATCCCCTCACATGCCGTGGCCACAGAAACTGGTGAACGCTACTTCATCAGCCCTATGATAAGTTTACTTTTTATATCATTATTGCCTACTGGAAATTGTATACATTGTATTAGTATATATATATATATATATAAAATGAGACTGTTTGTCCCCATACGGATCCCCATTGGTCAATTTGAAATCACGTGAGTTTGTGTCACTGACATATTTAGGCCTAGCCCTATATACTGTCTAATAATTTTTCACATCTGACATGTGTCTTCAATAGCTTGGTGGTAAACATAGCGGACTGCTATATGGGCGACCTGGGTTCGATTCTCCAGTTAGACTAAATGTTTTTTTTCCAACAATTTTTTTTCAAACTTTTTAAAACAAAAGACTTTGTAAATCAACAGGCAATTTAGATTTGTTAAATAAAAATACTTGCCTATTTTTTTACCCGATTACAATATTTATTTACTTTCCTAAAAGTATTCAGTAAAAAAATAATAATTGAAATATAAGATTTATAGCTTTCTTTTAAGTGTAGTTTATACATTTGTTATCTCCACCTTATAGGCCTACAGTCCTGTTTTTTTTTCACCCGGGCAACGCCGGGCAATGTAGCTTGTGTTATAAAACTACTAAGCTTTTGTCTTGCTGTTTTTTACAATAGTAAAGAAACCCTGGCGAGTCTATGGAGCTGAGCTAAAGTTCAACCGTTTCATTTAAATCAATAATAGTAGCTAAAAGCAAACATTTGTTTCATATAAAAAGTAAACAGTTTAATTTTAATTTTCAAGCAAGGCTTTATCAGTATATAAAATAATAATTGTTTTTTTTTATATAGCGCTTCTTAGACTTCTATCATGCTATTAGCATGCTCAGTGAGCTCTAGTAGATTATTACGTCCACTAGGCCCAAAACTCCTGCAGGGCGACAGGGATCATTCCGTGGCAGGGATAGAACCCGCGACGTGTCAGTTGGTTTTTGGTTGATAGTCCGGTGAACTAACCGCTGGAGATATTACGGGGCATGGAGATATTACTGGGCAAGCAGTTTTCCAAGTTGAAATTTTTTTGAAAATGTAAGGAGATCTTTCACTACTTTAGCTGTGTACTTACCCCTTCCCATTTAGCAGTGACATTGTCCAACTCAACAAAACATTTCTCATCAGTTTGATTGAGGCTGGTGTGTTCCACGCTAGATGAGTGCTCTAGCTCCTCAAGCAGCAAGAATTTCTGTAGAAACAAAATATTACATGTACAAAATGTATATTTTTTTATTTGGACAATGGAACAATGACTGAAGCACACATACTTTGTAGGAAATTATTACAACCAAGGAAAAAATTATTATGAAATAGGCAGACGTGGAGAAATGAGTTGAAAAGGATGGGAATTGAAAGTGATGAAGAGGAGGCAAAGAGAGAGAGAGAGAGAGACAGAAAGATAAGATGAAGACATGGGAAGTGGTATGAGTGTATGAAAGGAAATTTGTGGTTGGATAGGTAAGATGAAAAATGAGTAGGAGAGTGGTGAGAAGTGTGGAGACATGAGTCACGCAATGGGGGAGGGGGAACGGGTAGGGAAACATCAAAGAGACACAGACTGGGAAGAATGATTAGAAGACAAGTTTGTTATCTACAAAAAATACATCCTAATGTTTCAATTAGGCAAAACTAATAGTTATAGATCAAGTCACAGCCTTTGTGTATTATCTATGTCACAAAATCCAGAATTCAATATTATTATATAACAAAAATGCCAAAAGCTCCCAATGTGCCAGTTTGCTAAATCAGATATGTGGAAATCCACTGCAGAGTACATCAACATGAAAGCATCTCCTCTGGCACATATTCAGAAATATCATGGTGTGATGTTCATAAACAGTAGTGTGAGATGTTCAGAAATATTGGAGTGAGATGTTCAGAAATATCAGAGTGAGATGTTCAGAAATATCGGAGTGAGATGTTCAGAAATATCAGAGTGAGATGTTCGGAAATATCAGAATGAGATGTTCAGAAATATCAGAGTGAGATGTTCAGAAATATCAGAGTGAGATGTTCAGAAATATCAGAGTGAGATGTTCAGAAATATCAGAGTGAAATGTTCAGAAATATCAGAGTGCGATGTTCTGAAATATCAGAGTGAGATGTTCAGAAATATCAGAGTGAGATGTTCAGAAATATCAGAGTGAGATGTTCAGAAATATCAGAGTGAGATGTTCAGAAATATCAGAGTGAGATGTTCAGAAATATCAGAGTGAGATGTTCAGAAATATCAGAGTGAGATGTTCAGAAATATCAGAGTGAGATGTTCAGAAATATCAGAGTGAGATGTTCAGAAATATCAGAGTGAGATGTTCAGAAATATCAGAAAGAGATGTTCAGAAATATCAGAGTGAGATGTTCAGAAATATCAGAAAAAGATGTTCAGAAATATCAGAGTGAGATGTTCAGAAATATCAGAGTGCGATGTTCAGAAATATCAGAAAGAGATGTTCAGAAATATCAGAGTGAGATGTTCAGAAATATCAGAGTGAGATTTTCAGAAATATCAGAGTGCGATGTTCATAAACAGCAGAATAAGATGTTTGAACAGTAGAGCCTAATATTCTGTGAACAATGTAGGTGGCTCTAAACATAGTTAGGCTAATGCAACTATGCAGCAATACTACACATATATGGTAATACTACCAAAATACCACAAGTACCAAAGTAATACTAGATGTATCCTATCTTATACATTGACAGAGGCTCCTTGGATACAGAAGATTTTCGCGTCCTATGCCTAAGCCTTCAGTAGTACTGCAAGTATCTAACTGTACTGCTCTGCATCAGATAATACTGCACGTGTACAACAAAATTGTAAATAAAAATACTCCATGTAACCAAATATCTTCAATGTATTCAATAATACTGTGTAGATAAAATAATACTACACGTTTCTATGTATAACCCTTTAATCATTTCTTAAACACTTTAAACAATGATAGAATAAGTGTTGTATGTCAGTCTAAGTCAGGGGTCGGGAACCCATGGCTCGTGAGCCAGATGTGGCTCTTTTGATGGCTGCATCTGGCTCGCAGAGAAATGTTTGATTATTAAAAAAATGTTTTTTTTAGACTTTTTGATCTGCATATTAATTGCATATCAATATTTCATTCAACAAATGAGCTAAAGTCTACTGCAGCTTAGCATCAGAAGAATTCAGATACATAATTATTGTACTTTTAGTGTTGAAATTACAAAAAAAAAGCACACATTTACTTGAATTTTCAGTGTTAAACATAATGTATGGCTCTCACAGAATTACTTTTAAAAATATGTGGTATCCATGGCTCTCTAAAACAAAAAGATCCCCGACCCTTGGTCTAAGTGTTAAGTGTCCAATGAGTTTTATATAAACTGCTTTCTGCATAAACATTGTCAATTTTGTTCTCAAATAAAAACAAATTTGTTCCATAGTTTAACAGTGAAATCAATGTTTTTTATTTTTGTACTATTCACACACAAAAGTGTTATATAGATAAGAACATTAACAAACAAAATTACAGATAGCCAGAAGCAGAAACACAGCAGAAGATAAAAATCTTTCTTTGGGCATGCTAAAGCACACACACACAGATAACCAATTAGGTTTTGTCAGAAGAAATTGAAAGAAAACAGAAATGATCACCACACAAAAAAATATTTTTCTCCTAAAACTGATATGAAAAACCAGGGTGAAATCAGTTACCGGTAGGAAACACTTGAATAGATTAGACATAAACTAATTAATTACATAAACTAACCATTCACAAAAAATAAACTTAACTAACCAATCACATTAACTAACCAACCACATAACCTAATCAATTACAATTTATTACAAAAAATAACCAATCATATTAACTAACCTATCACATAGCCTGATGAATTATAAAAACTAAACAATCACATCAACTAACCAATCACATAGCTTAATCAATTACAAAAACTAACCAATCACATTAACTAACCAATCAGATAAACTAAGCATGTCACCCCACTATAGCAATGCCTAACATGTAATTATACAGAGTGCAAATGGAGAGAGGTTAAAAAACAAAACAGCAACAGCAAAACAGACAGTAAACAAACAGTACAGTTAGGGTCATTTCCCAGAAAACCTGGGGCAGCTGGGGTATACCTATAAAATGTAATTAACTCAAAATTTTTAAAAACACAATTTTCTTGACATTTCAAAAAATAGAAAAAATATATTTTAGATAACATCATCTTGTAGGCTTATATCTAATTCATATATTTAAAAACATTAATTTCTTTTCCTTTTTTTTACACTTGATTTTGTGACAAACAATTTGGTGTGTTATAAAAATTCTTTTTTTCATATGTGGTGATTATTGATCATTAAAAATTTTAATATCACTTTTGGGTCACTAAAGATACTGTTACTAGTGTTTTCTCAATAAAGATACTGGTTAGGCATTAGAATATTTACTATATATTTTTTTACTTTAACAAATATCACAAATTGTTTTTTGCTTTTATTTTTTTTAAAACAGATTGCTATCGTGACTTTTGTTTTTGATACTATGAAAATATTGTTTGTGATTTTTATAAGCCAACAATTGAGCTATTCAAAGTAACACATTTTTAAAATGTTAATATATTTTTACAAATGTATAAATTCAAGGATTAGTATATGAACCGAAACTAATAGATTGTATAAACATAACCAGACTTCCTTTACAGTTTTGTTCAATGAAGTGATAGAATTTTCAACAGACTGTCTTAATCTTGGTAAACTATAAAAGTATCAGTACAAGTAAACCAATACATTTTTTTCAGAATACTTTCCTAGCATTTCCTTGTCTAAGGATGAACTATAGGTTACTGGACTATGGGAATTTCATCTGTAAACCTTCAATAGTCCTCACCGCATTCTGTATCCTCTATAGATTACTCTCATATAAACTTATGTATAAAATGATAGAAAACTAGGTGTGATAATCATTATAAGTGCTTTTTAACTGCATTCATAAGGATCTAAAAATGAATGTTTGTACAGCATTCTGAAACATTGTAAGCTTTTTTTAACTAGGGCTTTAGGGGAAATGACCCAGAAAACACAAAAACAATAGAACAACAGTTTCTATTGAATACAAAAAAAGTGTTGATAGGTGAGACTGTCATGATATCACTATGCTATAACACATATCAGGAGCAGACGTGAGTGTAAGAGGTGCAACCAATCTATTTAAAGGGAGATAGTTTCCAAACACAGAATATAAAACAGATCTATAACAAGGAGGCATGGTGGCTGAGTGGAAGCGCATTTGGCTGGTGTACAGAAGGTCATGGTTTCGAATCCTGGTAAAGGTTAGGATTTGTTCCCTGGTCTGAAGGAAGTCCTTGATTCTACCCAGCTCTGACATTAGTTGGGGTAAAGTAATGGCAGCTGGGCATTGTGCTGGCCACACCATCCCCTAGTATGCTACGTCCACAGAAACCAGTGAACGCAGCTCCACCGGCCCTATGGATCGATTTAGTCAGAAGGAACACTTTTTTAAAATTTACTTATAGGCCTATACTGTGCTTTGAAATGGTTCCAGAAATAGAACCTGCGTTGTAATATTAGACAAAATGTATGAGTATGTTAAATATGTATTTGATATGAAGTACACAGTCTTATAGTCTTACCCAATGTGAAGTGTTTTAAGGCTTTGTTAATTACATCAATAAAACATAAAAGGTCTACCGGATTCATAAAGACTGCATGTATTTTCTTTGATATTTTGACCGAGGCATTTCCTCATTCATCTAAAATCTAAAAGATAGATTGTGTGTCTTGTATGTTCTATAT
Organism: Anisus vortex; assembly: GCA_949126835.1. Taxonomy (NCBI): domain Eukaryota; kingdom Metazoa; phylum Mollusca; class Gastropoda; family Planorbidae; genus Anisus; species Anisus vortex. Next base: position 28,670,508 of record OX421508.1, read on the forward strand.
TCTGTGTTATGTGGGGAATGGAGAGCGGCTTTGAAAATGTATTCTCATGGTTAGTGTTAAGCCAATGGTACAGCTTTGGCAAACCAAATTTATGCTGCAGGCCTCCTACAGGGTTCTCACATTTTTCCTGAAAAAAAATTCAAGGCAGTTTCCAGACTATTTCAAGGCTATAAGAGCCAAATTCCAGGCTGCTGGAACACATTATTTGGAAAAGGATCACACGCCTCCTCCGCCTAAGTGACCTAAATATTGTGTGAATGAGGTATCAATCTTAAGGCTCGGTCAGTGGGCGTTTATGGCGTATAAAAATTAGATTGGCATTTTTTGTCTGACCTTGATTTTTAAAATAAATTTAGATATAAATATAGATTTATATAAATTTCCAGGCTGACAGGCTATTTTTCCAGGATAAAATGTCAATATTCAAGGTTGTCCAGGCCTTGATTTGTTTTTTTGAAAATCCAGACTTTTCAAGACTTTCCAGACTGTGTGAGAACCCTGCTCCTACTGGCCGCCATCGATAAAGTGTCAATTACTACATTATGTGACCATGAGAAAGTATGGTGGGAATAAGGGAATATTATAATATAGACAGGCTATATTGTGGAAAACAGAAGACGGATCAGATAAAACAGCCTGTTCCTGTTACCTTAAGTCTGGCAAGGACAGCACAGCACTCGCCCAACGATTTGACAGCCTCGAAGACACACCCCACCAAATTATACGCCAACAGGAAGAGAAGGGGAGCAGCTTTGTACAAGAGGGCAGGCCTTAGTGACGACCAGGTCTCTGTCAGCACTATGCCAACCGCCAAGGAGTAATAGAGCAGCCGGTGGGTCACCACCCACACCGAGGCAGTGTAGGACATCAGCGCCTTCCTCTTCCTTATGTACCGCAACTCTCCCCTGCAATGAGGTCACAATGAAGTTGGGCACTCATGCACTTTGAGAATGGTTGGATGGGGTGGGAACCACAATGTCTATGCCCCAAACAAACAATGCCCATGCCCCAAACAAACAATGCCCATGCCCCAAAACAAACAGTGCCCATGCCCCAAAACAAACAGTGCTAAACACACACACACACCAAAAATCACTGGATGCTGTTATGTGCTATAAACAAGCAGTGAATAAAAGAAGTGAACAGGGGAGGTCAGTGCTGCACCTGGCCACTACTATTATGTTCTAGTAAAATTATACATTGTTAAAGCAGTACAAGATTGAATGTAAAAAAGAAAAAAATAAACAGCAGTAGAAATGAAAAGAAATTTCAAAGTTAATGAATGACTATGAACTGCAAGGACAAAGCTCTAGTTTACACGGAAAGTGATATGGATGTATAGATTGCATTTAGCAGAAATAAAATGTAAGCTAACTAAAAGATACAGGTGGAAAAGAATAAAATCAAAGCCAAATACATATTTGTTTAATGCTGTAACAAAGAACTACAACTCAACCAACAACTCAAAAACATTAAGCAGAAAATTAAAACAAAACAAAAAAGAATTTCTGTGAAATAAACATCAAAAAGTGGTTTAAAAGTTGTTTATGTGATTTAATCAAGCAATCTGAAGCAATAGTTTTAAAGAGTTCTGCATTATGACAACATTTAGAATTGTATATGATACAAAAAAATACCAACATCATGCAAACGGTAGATCCACAAAGTATCTGTTGACTGACAGGGTAAAAGAATATAGAATCCAATGATAAAGAAAAAGCTTCCATAAGTATAAAAATTTTGATTACGATGCAGCAAAAAGAACAAAAAATACAAAGTTGTACAAGATGTTTATATCTAATGACAATGTGTCTTTCACTGTCCTTAAAATATTACCATTTTTAAATCTGCTTTTATGCAAATTCCTAGTCTATGTTATTGAGGTCTGTAGTTGGCCGAACTAATAAAAAAGTGAAAATGAATTTTAAGAAAAAGAAGCCACGCTCTTAGGTAGAATGTTGAAAGTGTACAGTAGTTCCCTCCAACACATGTGATATTTCAAAACAGACGCCAACAATTTTCAGTTCATTTTGTATACAGAAATAAGAGGGCAGATAAACCCACAAGTAGAAAACACAATTATCTCCAATAAAGCTAGTGTAGAGAGAGAGAAAAAAAAGAGAGAAAGTTTTATTATTTAAAGCAGAATTTCTGGAACTGTACTGAAATGGAAAAAATTTGGTCTAATGTTAAAACATGTGCTTTTTGGATGTAAAACTGTATGCATAGTTACCCTCAAGCGAGACGCGGTTACTGAGAAATCTGCACAATATTGTATGGCCATCGTAATGCAAAACGACCACATGTTCATCATCATCTTGGAGTACAGCAAGAGAAGAAAAATGTCCGCAGCCGCGGGCCTCTCCTCGGTAAAGAAATAGATGCTGATCAGGGCCAAATTGACCAGCCTGTGGAGGTCATTCCACCGGTTAACGTTACTCACGTACTGGCTCCTTCTCGTCCATTTCAGCTGGCACCTGCAACCCACAACACAGCCAAGAAATGGAGGGAGGTCAAAGAGATCATTTGTTTGCGGTGGCTATAAACACATAACTAGTCAGTCAACTGAAGCTGGACCAGGTGTTTTTTTTAAATTATAGCAGGTCATAATTAATTATTTTCGTTTTTTTAAAATTATAGCAGGTCATAATTATTTTTAGGCGGTCAAAATTTTGGGAGCAGGTGAACAATTATTTGGAGCAGGTCAAATGATTATGTTGGAACACAGGCTTAAAAAATAAAAAGGAAAGAAACGTAAAGAAAACACTAAATCCTGTTCAATATTTATTCCATTCGCATAAAAAGAAATTAAAGCACATTAAAATGTTCACAACATATGATAGCATGCAAGGAATAGAGTAAATGATTCTCACTAAGGATGATAAGCAAGTGTAGGATACAAATAGCACATGCTCCTGCCCATTTTTATATATACTGAAAACCATAAACATTGCCATTAAAAGAGTGAGTTTTTTTTTGTGTTTTTATTTGGTTGACAATTATATATTATAAAGGTTTCCATTACATTCAAAAGCTTTTCAGTTTACACAAATTTAAAGTCAAACTTTGTTTTATTTTCCTCAAACAGCATTTCATCTTAGGGAAACAAGTTTACAAAACGACTGACTGCTGAACTATCAAATAAGACTGCTGAACTATCAATAAAGACTGCTGAACTATCAATAAAAACTACTGAATTATCAATAAAGACTGCTGAACTATCAATAAAGACTGCTGAACTATCAATAAAGACTGCAGAACTATCAATAAAAACTACTGAATTATCAATAAAGACTGCTGAACTATCAATAAAGACTGCAGAACTATCAATAAAGACTGCTGAATTATCAATAAAGACTGCTGAACTATCAATAAAGACTGTAGAACTATCAATAAAGACTGCTGAATTATCAATAAAGACTGCTGAACTATTGATGAAAACTACTGAACTATCAATAAAGACTGCAGAACTATCAATAAAGACTGCTGAATTATCAATAAAGACTGCTGAACTATTGATGAAAACTACTGAACTATCAATAAAGACTGCAGAACTATCAATAAAGACTGCTGAATTATCAATAAAGACTGCTGAACTATTGATGAAAACTACTGAACTATCAATAAAGACTGCTGAACTATCAATAAAGACTGCAGAACTATCAATAAAGACTGCTGAACTATCAATAAAGACTGCAGAACTATCAATAAAGACTGTTGAACTATCAATAAGACTGCTGAACTATTGATAAAAACTACTGAACTATCATTAAAGACTGCTGAACTATCAATAAAGACTGCAGAACTATCAATAAAGAATGCTGAACTATCAATAAAGAATGCTGAACTATCAATAAAGACTGCAGAACTATCAATAAAGACTGCTGAACTATCAATAAGACTGCTGAACTATTGATAAAAACTACTGAACTATTATTAAAAACTACTGAACTATCATTAAAGACTGATGAACTATCAATAAAGACTGCAGAACTATCAATAAAGACTGCTGAACTATCAATAAGACTGCTGAACTATTGATAAAAACTACTGAACTATCATTAAAGACTGCTGAACTATCAATAAAGACTGCTGAACTATCAATAAAGACTGCTGAACTATCAATAAAGACTGCTGAACTATTGATAAAAACTACTGAACTATCATTAAAGACTGCTGAACTATTGATAAAAACTACTGAACTATCATTAAAGACTGCTGAACTATCAATAAAGACTGCAGAACTATCAATAAAGACTGCTGAACTATCAATAAAGACTGCTGAACTATTGATAAAAACTACTGAACTATCATTAAAGACTGCTGAACTATTGATAAAAACTACTGAACTATCATTAAAGACTGCTGAACTATCAATAAAGACTGCTGAACTATCAATAAAGACTGCTGAACTATTGATAAAAACTACTGAACTATCATTAAAGACTGCTGAACTATTGATAAAAACTACTGAACTATCATTAAAGACTGCTGAACTATCAATAAAGACTGCTGAACTATTGATAAAAACTACTGAATTATCATTAAAGACTGCTGAACTATCAATAAAGACTGCTGAACTATCAATAAAGACTGCTGAACTATTGATAAAAACTACTGAACTATCATTAAAGACTGCTGAATAATCAATAAAGACTGCAGAACTATCAATAAAGACTGCTGAACTATTGATAAAAACTACTGAACTATCATTAAAGACTGCTGAACTATCAATAAAGACTGCTGAACTATCAATAAGACTGCTGAACTATTGATAAAAACTACTGAACTATCATTAAAGACTGCTGAACTATCAATAAAGACTGCTGAACTATCAATAAGACTGCTGAACTATTGATAAAAACTACTGAACTATCAATAAAGACTGCTGAACTATCAATAAAGACTGCAGAACTATCAATAAAGACTGCTGAACTATTGATAAAAATAACTGAACTATCAATAAAGACTGCTGTCCGCACAATCCCCTTGTATGCCGTGGCCACAGAAACAGATGAAAAGCTTCACCGGCTCTAAGGATATACTTTTTACAAATATCAATGAAGACTGCTGAACTTTCAATGATATTTGTAAAAGGAGATTGCAGTGCGAATACATTAAACGGCTAGGCGCGGCTTGGGCTTGTAGTAGTAATTGTAAATTGTAGTAGTAGTAGTAGTATTCGTCCGTCGTGATCGACGATGACCATTTTTGTCATCCTAGGAAGTTTGGGGTGAGGCTGTTCGATGGGTTCTCATGTGGCTAATGAGATCTATCTTTGCCCGGAATGTACATTGGCAAACCGTACAGGGGAAGGTCGGAACGTCAACAGAGAGGTCTAGGGCACATCTTTCTTGGCTTGCCTCCAATTGCTCTTTGTTTGTTCACTTCGCATAGTGCTGCTCTGTTATGGACTGCTGAGTGAGCGCCAGGAGGCACAGTCTTTGGCCGCCAACTCTTAGGAGTCGTCTTTAATACAAAACAGCTTTAAGTGTTGCATTGAGGGTGTCTTTGTAGCGCTTTCTTGGACCCCCACGAGCTCGCTGACAGATTTTTAGCTCGCCATAGAAGAGCCTCTTTGGGAGACGAAAGTCTGGCATGCGAACAACATGCCCTGCCCAAGGAAGCTAGACTGCATCAGACGCTTACCCATCGCCACAGGGATTATGGAGGACTAATGATTTGCGCAGATAAATTTGTTTAAAGTGATGGCAGGTTAAGTATAAAAAAGATAATGGACAGATAAAGAGTTTTTAAGTCATACATTATAATTATAGCACACAGAAGTCCAGAAACTTAGGTCAATTAATACTGAAGTAATGGGATTGACCATTTGGTACTCCAATACTAGGAGACAATGATTCAGATTGCACTAAATGTAAAGTAAATCCGCGTGTGTAGAAATTGTTAACTAATCTAGCAATGTAAGATGCCCAGAAACTAAATTTTCGCCATTCAGATTGAAAACCTATTCACCATTGTAAGGCACTTTGATTCTGGTATGATCCCACCCTGCCATTACCTTCAACCTATCACACGAGACTGTCATATCGGCATGAGTCTGGATGGCGGAGGGCACGGCATTGCTCCACATGCCATTCATCACCCTGGCGTAGGCCACAAGCACGAAGACCTCGGCTGCCCGGGCCCCCGGCGTGGTGAAAAAATATCCGGCCATCAGGCCCAAGGTGAGCAGTTTGACCGAGTAATTCCAGCGGTTCAGAGCAGACACATATGAACTTTTCTTTGTCCACTTTAACTGATCTCTGAAAATTGCGTGGGTGGTTATCAATGGTCTGAATGAATGTACAAAGAAAAATAACAACAAAAACACCACCACAGTTTAGTAGACCAATAATAAATCATTGTCAAAGCAGAATTTTGGGCTGCAACAAAAGCCAAGCATAAACCGGCTTAAATTCCCAGTATTTTCCAAGGAATATAGTAACCAAATTAAATACAGAATCTATTCATAGCAGGACGTATTGTGCCGATTTTCTCTTTAGCAGATAGTAGATCTTACCAATAACAAAGCTTATTGAAATAGAGATTGTTTTTTCTGATGGTAGAAAGGCCATCACAAATATTTCTGAAAAAAGTTAGAAAAAGGAAAACAACAACAGCCTTATTTAGCCAGAGCTTAGCAAAGTGAAATAAGCTATAGACAGAAAAAAAAAGTCAAGCTTGGGGAAGGTTTTGGCTAAGCGTGGTGGTGAGTCCCTGAGTGCACAGCCAATACAGATTATGGGAAACTTTCGCCAGGATAAAATGTAAACTAGCCAGTAAGACATAATTTTAAAAACAATTTATCATACAATTCACATTTTCAAACATTTTTTTGTCCAATGCGGCCAAACTGTTCTTGTTGTTTTTTCTTTCAATCAAAGGATGGACTAAAACATTTAAACTGCAAATTTTCAAAGAGTCATAGCAAAAGAGCAATTAAATGTAAATAAACACCAGCTTCACGAAATCTATATCAGATCTAGTCGAAGTGGTCGGCTTCTTCCAATAAGGGCAAGAACAGAGAGATTTAGGAACTCTTTTGTTCCACTATCAGTGAGAATCTTTCAAAAGAATCGTCAGTCAGCCAGAAAATACAATAGCTGACTCCTAATTGATACTTTTTCTTGTATGATAAATGGTATGATAGTGTGCATGAGTACAAATGGTTATCTTATATTGTTTAAAATATGCTGAAAGACAGAATTTATGTAACGAAGTCAAATTTCTATTTGTTTGTATCAATAAAGTAATCTCATCTTAAACTATACCCCTTTGAAAAGTGAATTCACATAAAATCAGGATAACAAAATACAGCACACAATGAAATGCGATTGCATTTTAAAACTATTAAAAGAAAATTATATTTTAAAAGTTTTATTTTCATTTTGATAGATAAATACAAACTCATACCTGACTCCCGTTTTCAGGATGATATTTCAACAAATTAAAAGCGTGTGTTTATCTAGGAGAGGCAAGGGGCAAGGTGAACTTTGCCAAAAATGTTACAATTTGTACCTGAATCCTGCTGGTACAGACGTTAATCTCCACCGACTGTTGCAACAAGCCGAGAACCTTTTTCACCAAGACCTTGCTCAAAATGAAAAACATCAGCGCCATCATGCCAAAAGTTCTGGCCCTCAGAGCCTCTCCACTGATGACAATGGCCAGCAGTGCAGCCATCATAAACAGGTCCTGGCCACAGCGGTCTAAGATAAACACTACAGCTAACAGCACGTTACGGCTGGTATTGCGGGCAGATTCAAACCTTGGAACAAAATGGGGGAGGCAGTCCAAAGCTAAGGTTATCTCAAACTCTATTTAGTGCAATGTTAAAGATTCTCATTGAGCCATTAGACTAATACTATTTCTAAAACATTTTATTGAAGTATACAAATGAATTTTGACATAAGGAAAAAAGCAGACTGGAAAAATCAAAACAAAATTATTTTTGGCAATAATTATTTAGCATGGGTGACGTCACACAGGGGACAGAAATGAAAGTATATGTTTTTAAGTCATCTCTCATAAGAAAGCTGTCAGACTTTAGAAACCTAAAGACACACCATACAATTTTTTTTAAGTGTATGACTAAAATGTTCTATAAAAAACATCTGCTGGCAAAAAGACCTACCGTAATAATATGAAAACAGGTTAAAGGCAAAGTCTTGGCTGGTGATAGTTGGCTGAACTACCCTAAACCATTAAAACACTAAAAGTTTTTTGCTTCTGGTATAATAAGAACCGGAATTTTCAAATCCTAGAGCAAAGCAACAGAATATTCTGACAAATAAAAATGCAAGACTAGACTCGGACCACGGATGGATGACCGTAGGATGCAATAATCTTCTTTATAGAAGGAGCATCTGCAATGCATAAGATAAGGTGGAGAGTACAAATGATTCTAAAATAACATAACTCATTAACGCCTCGGTATAACAAGATAATTTTTTTTTTTTCATAATACTATTTTTCTATATTTTAAAATATATCCTTTCAACACTTGACAAAGAAGGAAGTTAAGATGGCATGGTATGGCTGATATATGAGGCAGACATAACATTAAACTTGGATGAGAACACCATGAAATACTTTCGTGAAAGAGTAGTGGAAATAATCCACTTGACACTAACCAATTTTTAAAAACTGAAGAATACATAGATAGGCCAACCACAGATGTGTGTTCCTTACTCTGTTTAGCCAGATAAAGTGATATGCAAGATACCGGTAAGTTAACATTATTCACTTTAAATCCCCATGGTTGTAGTTATGGTAAATGTAGATAGAATGAAATAATGGAAAAGAATAGATATACTATAATATACTTTAATTATTGGTACATGTAAGGAAAACAGCAACATGAACAGAAAAACAAAAGCAATGTTTGAAACATAGAATTCGGTAATGACTGAGAACAAACAAATTTCAAGCAGGAAAAGTAAAAAACAAATTGTGAACCAAAACAAAATGAACCAACCCATTACCTCCATCCTACCAGTGGTGCTTAGCATCTCTACACCATATTTCACTGTGTTCAGTAACCGGAAGACCATACCGAAATTCACCTGAGTCATAAGTGGCCACACTAAGAAGACCCGTGTGGACATCAACGGCTCTAACATGGCCACCTCAGCACCAACCCAGGCAAAGACTAAAATTCTACGCCCAGAAAAGGACATGATAAATATGTATGAGTCAAGCCAACTTCTCTGAAGGAGCACATGCAGTTCCTCCCTGTGGAGAAGCAGAATTCAATTTTCAACATTTTTTCATTTCTAGAACAATTTCTACTGTTCTTGTTTTTTTCAGGCAGTGATGAGGCCAAGTGGTGAGGTGAAATCACTAGACTACTCTACCAATGGTTTCTGGTTTAAATCCTAGATAAGCACATACTTATTTCCTTATTGGTTGGCAGATGTTCCTCCAGACACATCTCTGGAAGATTTAAAGCTATGGACGAGGGCCAGGGAGCTAAAACGTTTTGACTCTTTGCATTGAAAGCTTCACATATATTTAGTCTTGTGTCCAGTTTGGGCAAGGGAGAGGAAGGGAAGAAAAGCATTAAAAAAAAACAACAGGGTAAGCTGCTCTTCTTGTAAAAAATATGTAAGAATGAGGGACAGGCTTGATTTGGATTTCCTCTCAGGTAGGGGCAGATAAAAGGCTGTTTGTTGAAGCCCACACTGCCACAGAACCAACGAATTGCTGCTGTTGTTTTTTCCCCAGATATTCTTTATATTTTTGTTAATTTTGTAACATAAATAATTTTTTATAAATATACAGACAGTTTTGATTTCATATTTAGACATGTCCAAAAAACTGAAAAAGTATAACGCTGATTAGACTAAAAAAACAAATTACGAGTTACAATTATTTTTTCCTATTACGTAATTTATGTAGTGACTTTCAATTATTGAGAGCATGTTCTGTGATTTAAAGTAAATAAAACATATGCTCCACCAGGTGACGTCTATTAGCAAGCTAACCTTTTAATAAAAACTTCCTGAGAATTCTTTCTGCACCCAAGAAAAGTTTATAATTCTGTCACAAAATAAACCAACGCAATCTCTGGCATTCATAGCATGTAATGGGTTGCTTTAACTAATAAGGAAGTTCACCAACTTAGCATTGCTAAGAACTTTTATCAATAGACAAGAATGGACCTAAAGTAAAGTATCCCGTCGGACCAAATTGATCCACGGGTCGGTGAAGCAGCATTCACCAGTTTCTGTGGCCACAATATATTAGGGGATTGTGTGGACAGCACAATTCCCAGCCGCCTTTACTTATCCCCAACGGTTGTCTGGTACCCATCAGAGGTGGGTAGATTTAGGGACACCCTCAAGACCTGATAACAAATCCTAGCTTCACCAGGTTTCGAGCCCAGGATCTTCAGTACGCCGGCCGAATGGCTACCTTGCCCCCAAGACTGGACTTTGACAACCAGAATGAGGAGGACGTACAAATCCCCAGCCTTTGAAAGCATGACTATTATATACACAGTAGAAAACAAAAACGTTTTTGTTAAAGGTTTCACCCCTCCTTCCCTAGTATAAAATCATGCAAGAATAACAATAACAACAAAGACTGACAACTTTCAAGAATATCTCTGGGACGGAGGAACACAAAGTTGCCTTTTGCCATGAAACAGAATAGATTCTCAACTAGATGTTGTCAGTCCGACTTATTTTTTTTAGAAGCCCCAGTAAAAGACAGCATAATTATTATGGAAGTGTACTCATTACTACTTTCAGAAAACAATGACATAGTATCATTTATTAAAAAATATGGTTACAAAGCAAAACTAAAATATTTCTTTGGAGGCACATTAATCCATCAGAGTTGTAATAATCTATTAAAGAGGGGTGTAATAATCTGTTTGAGTGGATTGCCGTAATCCTTTAAAGGCATTAAAACATTCACAATCACACAGAAAACACTAGGCACAATGTCATCAAGTCTTACAAATGAACTAGTAACTTTTTTTGTTGTATTTGATACTCTAGTGTTCAGCGATGGTTCAGTTCATAGACCTTTCTTAATTTACCGGTAATTCTAAATTAGCCTTTGGAAACATGATAAAAGCTAACTAAAAAAATGTGTCACAAGAGTTTAGAGAAAGAAACACACACACTATTCTGGTTTCTTTTTTGAAATAACGAAAAGTAAACTAATATTTAAAATAAAATAGTTTTACAATGTTATGAAGCAAAGTTTTAAAAAAAAATACTGTCAACAACATAGATCTAGATACCCTTTTTTACATTTGTGAAATATGTTTGACAGTAATTAAACATTTGGAATTGTATTAAATTTTTTGGGAAGTTGTCTATATATTGCATTTATAAGAGTACTGGCAATGCCTTTTATCATGGGCTCTTAATTAATTGAATATCTGATGGCATGAGCTACCTGTATTCTAGTGGTTGTGAATATCTGATGGCATGAGCTACCTGTATTCTAGTGGTTGTGAATATCTGATGGCATGAGCTACCTGTATTCTAGTGGTTGTGAATATCTGATGGCATGAGCTACCTGTATTCTAGTGGTTGTGAATATCTGATGGTATGAGCTACCTGTATTCTAGTGGTTGTGAATATCTGATGGCATGAGCCACCTGTATTCTAGTGGTTGTGAATATCTGATGGTATGAGCTACCTGTATTCTAGTGGTTGTGAATATCTGATGGCATGAGCTACCTGTATTCTAGTGTTTGTGAATATCTGATGTCATGAGCTACCTGAATTCTAGTGGTTGTCACCACCATGTCCACAGTGGAGTTAACCATCCTGGAACCTCGCACGGCGATGCCCATGTTCACGTAGTGCAGCATGGGCATGACCAGGTAGAGGTAGTAGGACCTCAGGGCCTTGGACGTCACCACCAGCAACAGGACAATCGGGAAAATCAGGAAGCGGCGCCCCGTGTCATAGAACAGGTTGACATTGGAGTGACAAAAGCCCTGGCGGATCAACTGTTTGTACTCCAGCCTAAGGTTTGCCATAAAAACAGCCAGTGACAAGTTTTTTTGTGATTTTTTCAGCAATGCACCAAATTATAAATGATATACAATACAGTGAACCGGTGCTAGAATAAATCAATAAAAAAAAAAAGCCTAGACCCCACACAACGCTTATTAAATTGAACCACCGCCTGTGAATTCTAAGGAAAGATGTTTTATTGCAATACTTTCATGCAAACTATTAGATAATCACAGATTTCCTTCAGGCCAATGAAATATTTGTATAAATATAGAGAACAAGATATTAAAGGAGTCTAATAAGTTTTTGACAAGCATGATGGTAGCTATTAAAAATTAGATTATATACTTTCTTTTTAAAAGCACTGCATAGTACAAGGTTTCAGGACCTTAGACATTAAAAAAACAAACATTTATGTAGGTAGAAATATAAACCAAACATTGTACACAAGCTAAAAGCATTCGTTTTTAAAAAAAAACTACAATTTAATTGTTCTTCCCCCCCCTTCCCCATGTCAATAATTATTGCTTTAAAAAATGACAAATCACAAATAGAAAAAAAAAAGGGTAAAAGAAGATGTATTAATGACAACCAATGCCTGTTGTTAATGTAAGCAATTGAAGCGTACTGGGAATGACTCGTAAAGGTACGGAGAAATGGCCACAGGATCTCAAGCCACAGGCAGGCCTCTTCTATGCTATAAAGATGTCTGTAAGCGGGACACTTCAGGGAAATGGATAGAGATGAGGTTTCATGGCATAGACTCACAACTCAAATAGCTAAAGGTAAATCATTGTATTAAAAAGTTGTAGATCTGAACATTACTCCGACATGCACAATAGGTGATTAATACAGTATTTTTTGTCAATGTAGTAGGGCTCTTGGCAATTGAATTAGTCATGTGACTCCCTCTCACCTACAACACCAGCCAATGAATGAAAACCCAATGGAACTGAATACACAGGAACTCAAACAGTGTAAAAGGAATCATATCTAAACCCAATGTCATTTAAAAGTAACTTGTGATGTTTCAATTCATTTGGTAAGAAGAATATGTTCTGACAGAAATCCACATTGAATAGAGTGATAAATATGAACACATGTTAAGGCATAGATAAATTTTAAGTTTTAAAAAGAAATTCCCAAAAATGTAAGAAAGTTATTCCAAGAATATAGAAAAAAAATTCCTAAAGGTCTAGTAAAATTATTCTTAAGAATAAAAATCTGCCCCTAGTAATTAAAGGACTTGTTTCAATAAAAAATATGTCATGTGAAGTATTAGAATATAGAATTTGTATTTACCTTCAAAATTATAATACTCAATCACAAAAGTATGAGTTTAGGAGAAATATTTTTGTGAAACCAAATTATTAGTTTTAATGGATGATTTATTTTAAAGACTAGATAATGATAAATTAATGTCAATTATAATGAAATCAATGCCATCTAGGCTTTTTGAAATCATTTGATAAAGCCCTAACTTAAATAGTGATATGTGAAAGAAAAGGACTCATAATATACAGAGAAAAATCCTATTTGTTTATATGTTTGTCCCTTATTGACTCGTAGGCCCTTTTCAAGACAAAAGTTAAGCACATAGACTGTGAATTTCCCAAGAAAAAATATATTTCTATAAATCATGTATGAATACGATGCTGAATTGAAAGTTTACACAACCACACCCCACCAAAACCTAAGGTAAAATTTCAGATGCATTAATTTAAAAAAATGCTGCATATTCATTAAATTGCTCTCTATATAATTATACTAGTTTTTGGAAAAGCGTCTGTCGTCAGACCCATGTCCATTTGCTTTTATTTCACTCACCAATGATGGGTACCTAAAAGAGCTGGACGGTCACCATTTGGAAAACTAAATCTATTTTGAACTTTTGTTATAATTTGTCGCTAGACAATAAAAAAAAATAAAAAATCATAAGACTGGAGTAATCCAATCTAAGCGTTCAAATTTAAACTTTAAAAAAATTTCAGTTTACTACTGCGCCATTACTGTGTAGATGGATGGTCTACCTGAATCCTGAAGGAGGTCACAAACAAGTCTGTGAATGAATTTATGGTCAGCAGGCCCCGAAAAACAATGCCTATGTTCACATAGTGCATCATGGGCAGGACCAAGTACAGGTAACGGGACCTCAGGCTCTTGGACAGCAGCACCAGTGTGAGGATGATGGGGTAGATCAGCAACAGCCGCCCAGTGTCCCAAAAGATAAAGACGTTAGCGTGACAATATCCTTGCTTGATTATAGAACTGCGTTCCAACCTACTCTCACACAGGAAGTCATGTTAAAGAATTTTGTTGCTGATTGCAAAGTTATTTTGGGTAATTATTTTGTTACATGGAACGCAAACCAAGTATATTTTTATGTGTTTCTTTGACTGAATTATCACACTGATAACTATAGGAAATTTAATAATAATTATTTAAAAAAAGCACTGCAAACAACATGGTTTTAGACACTAAGAAACATATAAAAATATATTTTTGTACAAGTGGAAGCCA